>CM019178.2:39481993-40161733 GCA_009739505.2 Apolygus lucorum
AAATGGACAGGAGCATCTAGGATGTGAGGGTGATAAAACGGCATCAGCGCTGCCTGGCGACGATTAGATAAACCTTCCGGAACTCAAAACCTACGTTATCACACTTATCAATCGGCCGATGTGATGACAGCTCGGTACATCGTTGACACATTTTACCGTAGTTTCGCCTTGCTGATTTTCCGCGTGTGTTTTGCCTGATTTTGCGAATCTCCCAGTGCGAGAATCTTTACGAAGAGTTCTCCGTATATTACCTCGCTGTGACGAAGTGCTTGCCCTCAACAGAGTCGTACAGCAAAATAGTTAATAGTACATAGTGCTATTCCCCCGAGAACCAGAACAGTTCCACTTCCACAATGCCATAACTGTGCATACATTGAGTGCAATAGCGACCGTGCAAAGTTGGACGACCAGGATATAATCCGCCCACCAAATCCTATCGATTTCCTTAGCCCTGTTTGCTGTTACCCACGGGAAATTGTGTTATACTGAAGCGATGTAATGATGAGGAGATTCACATAAAACCTTGCGAGAAGCACTCAGAAATCTTGCAAGATGCACTCTCTGTAGAGTATTCGTAATATTGGCGATAATCAGAGGAGCTAATGTTAGATTACAGAAGGCACGGATTATAGATGCATAAACAAAGATATCACCGTCTTCTCCGAGCACTTGGATGAAACCCCAGAAAAACTTGACTATAAAAGGAATTTCCCCATTGTCATACCGGCAAACGTAAGTAAATGTATTTACCCGTCTATGTTTACCTATTTAATTTTATCTCAAATAATAAATAATGTTCTGGTGATACATCAGCATAGGACTTTGCAAATCTCTACCTAAATGCTTGTCTGGTACCAAAAACTAAATGAATAGGTACTCTTTCTTTTCTCTTTGCAGGCTCCATTCCATGTTAGAAGGGATTTCATACTGACGACACACTTGGGACTTACTGGACTCTATCTCTAACAATCGACCAAGTGGTAAGTATACATTAAAGCTTAGGTACGAGTAATTTAGAAAACCGTTTATGCATAAACTAGCATAGTGACATAATTGAATACGTTATAATTGATTTAATTACTCAGTTAGTAATTTGTAACTAACAAATTTGGATGGTTTTGAGTACTTTTTTTCCTTATTTTGTTTTTATTCATTTTTTCTTGGTCATGATGGTACCTGCGGACGAGATTGTGACTGCTGGAGATGACTGCAATGAAGAAAACCGTATTCTAATATCTCCTGAACAGATTTTTGTACCAGGAGAAATAATTCGTTAGGATGTTCAGGTTTGTTTGGCTTCTTCAACGACCAGTTCAATTAGTACTCAAACATTGCCAAAATCTATTTGGTCTTTTCTATTTGGGACTGTGTGGTGCAAGATGGATTTTGAAGAGTCTCAGGTTGGCTTAAAATTCATACTGAAAGTCAAACGAGTCCAAAATGAATAAAATTCATTTTGTACGCCTTTAATGGATATACTTAATTCAAATATATTATAAAATTTTATTTAATTTCTTATAAAAGTCAATTTAATCCGTTATGATTAATCTCATGACTATGGTTAATATTAAATAAAATATAAAAGTACAATATGTGTAATACTATATTATATCCCCCCGGAGGGGGGCTACCTGATTCCGGGCTAAGGAATAGGTAAATTGTAGGTTTTATATTTTTTGGTGAAAATTGATAGATATATTTATATATATTGATATAAATATATTTATTTATATGATTTATTGTATTATTTATTATTTTATAATAAATAAATATAAAATAATAAAACAAGCCAATAATAAATCAAATATATTATTTATTTATTTTATTATAATCTCAGTGATGTCTTTATCTAATGAAAAAAAACTGCCTTTACCAGAAGAAATCTCCTGACTTTTCCAAGTTGTGTGGCTACTCTGAACTTACTTCATGTCATCAAATCCAAAATTGGTAAGCTCTGTAGAAATGATGCCTGCTTGGCGTAGTCATTTTATTGATTTATTTTGTACTGCACCCCAAGTTGTGATTGTCAAGTAATTTTATTGTGTTGTAATGTATCAAGTGTTTATTAATTCATGATTCTCAGTTGAGAACAAGGTAATTTGTTATCAATGACCGGAAGTTCCCAACTGCATGTATATATCAATAAATATTTTTGTAATACATTTCTTTTAATTTTAAATGTTTTCCTGTTAGTTTAATATCATGATTAATCCAGAAATATTAGGGTTGAGATAAAGTTGTGGGTTGATAATAATCTAACTAGCAAACCTTTTCGGCTCAAATGTGTTCAGATTTTAGTTTTATGCCGTTTTAATTCCAAAGGTTCATTATTGAAAGTAATAATTCAAAACACTGGCTTGTTTTTAACCATGGCCATCAGCAATGAACTTGAAAAGGTAACTATCACCCCGATTTTCAGCTATCCCACACCATTAACTATTCAGGAAAAATGCAAACAGAATTCCGTGAAATTCCTCATTGTTCTTATAAAAATTTAAACTCATAATAATAATTAAATTATAATTTAATAATAAAATTGTAATGTAATAATGATAAAATTATTATTTAACCCTAGAATGCAACCCCATTTTTTTGTGCTTATTGCAACTCATTCGTCGATGTGACGAATACCAGTAAAAAATCGTGTTAAATGGATCAAAACAAAGGTCGTTTTCGGGAAATTGGGGAATGAAATGATTGAATTCCACATCGGTAATGGTTATTGGATTTATTCAATGAAAAAAATCCCAAAAATAATCACCATTGAGGTCATTAGGAACATTAGTACTTTTAGTAGGTACCTAAATCATTGTAAAACAAGACTCATTTTCGGGGTGGAAAAAAATTCCTGGACAGTCTAAAAAAATTGTCATTACTACAAAACGATGTCTGTCTTACAGTACATGAATATAGGAACAAACGAGTCAGCCTAGACGTTTCACAGTATCAATATGACATTTCAGGGGAACTTACTTGGTTACAATGTCTAAAATTCACAATTTCCCTCTAATTACGAAAAAATAAGGCATCACTACAATGGTATCGTAGTTATGTCAAGAAAAACAGGCACAGAAGGAACATATAGTGTAGTGAATTACATACCTACTGAACAGTAACTTATATATCACCTTTGAATGAACTACAATCCAAAAGTCAATAAGATGAACTTGAACATCTATAATTCAGACTTTTGTCTCAATATATCACAAAGCTTATGATAAACATCAAAAGTCTTACTCAAGTAAAAAAAAGTCTTACTAGCATCATTTGATGTGGGGTTTAATTCGAATGTTGGATATATTAGTACATGGATTTTAATGCTGTTCAAATTAGAGGCTCGCATGCCGCTAAAGATTCCACTATTTCTTACTCAAAATAGGTAGGTACTAACTAAATTACTAACAGTTGTGAAACAGTTATGTGCAGGAAGAAGGTAAATAAATTACGAGTTTTATCGCCAACCAACTAGTTGCCTTAATGCTTATCCTATGGAATGTCCGCTGGAATTAATGAATTACTAAACAATATGTTTTTGATCATGGTTCGGAAACAACCAGAAAGCAAAACGAAATAACGTTCGAGTGAGATCGAGTCGAACGAGTTGTAAGCAAACGACAGGAGTTCGTTATGAAGTTTATCAAAGTAGCTAGGTATGTCCGTAATCCGTAAAATATCTGATTTTCCAATACGCAACACCCTCCTTCGAAAGTTAACATCCGCGAATCCTATTAAGCACTACGGAACCCGGCTTTAGGAACACGGCACACGATACCTACTTCACAAATCACATCGGCCGATTGATAAGTGTGATAACGTAGGTTTTGAGTTCCGGAAGGTTTATCTAATCGTCGCCAGGCAGCGCTGATGCCGTTTTATCACCCTCACATCCTAGATGCTCCTACAATGGACGTGGAAATCAAGGAGCAGGAGCACCTAGATACAACGCCATCTGCATCTGACTCTACAGGTCAAATCTCTCCCTAAAGCAAGCAATTATTTTTTTGTATTTAATATTGGTTCTGAATGTTGTTTATTATACCATAAATTATGACCATTCTTTTCAGGAAAATATTATGAAAATATGGTAATTTTAAAAGGAATGTATTTCAGCTGAATGTATTTCGATATGTTCGACCAACTGAATGTATTTCGGTCGACCTTATGTTAGGACGCGATCTGTTACAAACAGGCCAATCACCTCAACGCCTGTTCACCTCAATAGGTGACTCGGGATTACCTACTACGAAGTTAGGCGCGATGGAGAGAGAGAGAGAGAGAGAAAGCGAGAATAAAGGGCGTATGGACACAAAACTCAGGTAAGAGAAGCTGAGCGACCGGACCCTTCGGGACTCCACCAAATTTTCCTTCCTTTTAAAACAACGTTGCCAAACGTCATACCGAAATACCCCTTGTCCCATGTTTGGAACGAGTGATTGACAGGCTAAACTTGAATCGTCCCAAGGTTCTGCTCGCGAAAAAAAAAAAAAAAATTGTTTTCGTCCTTACGTTGAAGAATTAATTGAACTAACCGAACCGGAAGATTTAGATCATCTCCAAAAAAATGCTAATTAAGTTTAAAGAAGGTTTTATGAGAGGTCTACCCCAAAAAGCCGCGACAAAATAATATTAAATTCGAATAGACAAATCCAACAAAATACATTTTTGAGGTTTCTTTTGAGGACTACAATTCCCCAAAATGCATTAGCAGTCCAGAACTAAAAATTCCAAAAATTCGTTATTGAAAAAAAAAATAAATAAATAAACCGAAAGAACCCAAAATTCGAGCCAATAATTCGATTTCATCCCCGAACGTAATTTAACTATAAATGATAATAAACTAACTGAGATGTACTGGTTTCCCAACATGGCCAAATTTATCCACAAATCCATTGAAAACTGTGCAAACTAGCTGTAGCTAGCTATTGTATTCTGAAAACTAATAATATTCTATTCCACACCATTCATAAAGATTTGACAGGAAAATTAACTAACCTAAGGGTTACTGCGTAGTAGTCATTAGGCTTACACAAAAAAAAAAAAAAAAAAAAAAAAATAGAAGCTAACGAACTTTTTCCATCAATTGCCCAAACCTACAAAATATGTTTTGTTAACTTCTAATAAAGCCAAAGTTAAGAGTCCAAGCCAGCCCCTGAGTTCCATCGGATCCAAGCTGTAACTTGAGTCTCATTAACCCAAATTTGCGCATACTTACAAAAAAAAAAAAAAAATGTAATCCCTCTGATGACGAGGATGATCAAAATAAAACATATGACCATAGAGGTATGGCGGCTCGTTCGAGCCCCCAACCTGGTCCAAGCAAGTTACAGTTCCAGGCCAGCCCCTGAGTACCAAATGGTTCCAAGCTGATCACCTGAGTCCTGTTAACTTCTAATTCTACTACAAAGCCAAAGCCATGAGTCCAAGCCAGCCCCTGAGTTCCATCGGTTCCAAGCTGTAACTTGAGTCCAAGCCAGCCCCTGAGTTCCATCGGTTCCAAGCTGTAACTTGAGTCCAAGCCAGCCCCTGAGTTCCATCGGTTCCAAGCTGTAACTTGAGTCCAAACCAGCCCCTGAGTTCCATCGGTTCCAAGCTGTAACTTGAGTCCAAGCCAGCCCCTGAGTTCCATCGGTTCCAAGCTGTAACTTGAGTCCAAACCAGCCCCTGAGTTCCATCGGTTCCAAGCTGTAACTTGAGTCCAAGCCAGCCCCTGAGTTCAATCGGTTCCAAGCTGTAACTTGAGTCCAAACCAGCCCCTGAGTTCCATCGGTTCCAAGCTGTAACTTGAGTCCAAGCCAGCCCCTGAGTTCCATCGGTTCCAAGCTGTAACTTGAATCCAAGCCAGCCCCTGAGTTCCATCGGTTCCAAGCTGTAACTTGAGTCCAAACCAGCCCCTGAGTTCCGTCGGTTCCAAGCTGTAACTTGAGTTTCATTAACCCGAATTTGCGCTCAAAAAAGTGCTAAGGGTTGTTCTATTGGGTTCTGGCCAAACCTAGTAGTGCGACCTCTTGTGAGCATGAGGCCCTACTTGTGTGAGGGCGCCGGCAATAATAATATTATTGCCCGTCTTCCACAAGCCAACATTGCGCTGGCAGGAATTGGGCGTCTCACATGGGCACATTAAAATAAATAAAATAAGAATAAGAAAAAAAATATTAATAATAATAAAAAAAACTGTAAGGTGGAGGGAATTTCCGATCTGCTCACTCAAACATCAGGGTTGGCAAGGTGCTGGTAAGATTTTCGTAAGACTGAGCATTCAGCAGGATCTACCAGTTCCCTTTCAAGCCCCAAATCAACCTTACAACATGAAAAACCCCTGTTCAGGAACTCCGAACAGGCGGTCAACAGCTAATAACCAAACAACATAACCAAAAAAAAAAAGAATCCAAAATTAATTAATTAATCAAAAAAAAAATTAATAAAAATGATGCTAATACAACCATCTGTTCCGAAAACTCCGGACAGACAGTCAATAATTTATAAATAATAATTAAATTCAATAATAATAATAAAGCTAATATCAAATCAAGAGTAATAAATACCTGACGAATGCAAAAGTGGTAATATCATATTTCTGACAGGTTCAATTGTTTTTGCGCCTCTATATGTTACGCGTCAGAAGATAATGTCAGAAAGGCCGAGTGGAACTCCAGTTGTCTCACATCATCACTATCATGTACATGAATGTACACAAGCATGTATGGCATTCATTCTCGTGCCGAGACGAAATTTCTGTTCCAGAGTAAAATCTGGAAGTCTCCTGCTCCAGTTCCATCTATTTCTACGACGATTAAAGCAATATCCAGACGTCTCCTACTCTGCACTGCTTCAACTAATTACCCGATAGTGATCATTATTTTAAAAAAAAAAGTATTCTACAAAACACAATGTAATTTGAAGTATCATGAAGTAGGTAAATAATGCCTCCCGGATTTTATTTGTTTTATCAATGTTACGAAGTAATGGGTTTTTTTTCCAGGGCACTTGCTAAAGTGTGAGCCCTTGTTCACCTATCATTATAATAACTTGTGCAAACCACACTTAGCAATTGGCCTGTTTTTCCCATTGAATTATATTTCAATTGTATTTAGGGAAACCGGCTTATTAGGTGACCAATGTTACTTTTTTTTCCTTCTCTTGTCTGCCGTGGTCGTCAGACTTTGTCAGAATGGCCGTGTCGGGAAAAACCCTATTCCGTCGTAGCCCCTATTAGTAAGCAGGACGCCCGTCTAGAGGGCGCTAGTTTAGGCGCTAGCTAGGAAGCCGGTACCGGGAAAGCGTCAGTCTACATTGTAAAGGCGAAGCCTAATTACACCCCTCTGAGAGTTTTGTCGATTTATTGCTTTTATTCAAAATAATCAACCCTTTACCCACATATACCTATGGTTTTTTTCGCGGATTTGGATTCAGAATGGTCTAAAACGGATTACTGTGTGGTTATTTTTCTTTCTGTTGAGTGTTGTCCAACTTCACCCCAGATCGATCGCATAAGGACGCCCAAGTCTTACTGTGGGACGTCCTAATAACGGACGATCCAAGTTCGTTTGGTCCACGATATATGGCCATGTGAGTCATCGCCATATATTGTTTGTCACCTTCTAGCTACCGGGGCTGATTTTGCTGCAATGAAATAGGTTTATGAAAAAGCCAGCATTAAGTAAACTTAATGCCGGAAAATAATGAAAACAGTGGGCTCAAAATTAACATATTGTTTAGTAATGCATGCATTCCAGGGGACGTCCCATTGGATAAGCATTAGATCAGTTTAACCAGATGTTAAGTGATAAAACTGTTTCACTCGATGTAATTTATTTATTACTTTAGGCAAGAAATACTGACCCCCCCCCCCCCACCACCTCCCCAACGCCAACAATGGTGCCAGTCTGGCACCAAAGCGGAAATACGTCGTAACATTGAACTTTCATCTGTTAGTTTTGGTAGGCAATCTGTCGAAGTTCACATCCGTATTCAAGGTGAAACACAAAAAAAAAAAAAAAAAAAAAAAAACACGAAATAAGCGGTTTATGGCATCATGGCACCAAGTCCTGGCACCATGGTGGCACCACTATTAGTTCCATGGTGGTACAGAGAATAATTCATGAAAATCCGGAGGTATAATGAGAATTTTTCCTCAATTTCAAAGCTTGGGTACAATTAGTAAGCAGTAAAGGAACCGAAATATTGAAAAATCGGATATTTTGTGAATATTATCCCCCCACTCACCCCCTCCCCTTGCGAATTTTGGTACTCTGGTAAAATCACGTACAACTCGGAAGTTATTTTAGTCAAACAAAAAAGAATCACGCAAATCGGTTGGAAATTGAGGCCTGGGCAGAGTTTACAAGATTATGCACGCAAACGCACGTTTTTTAAGCATTAACCCCCCTTTCCCCCTCTTAAAAAGTAAAATCCGAAATTCCGGCGCCGTAGTGCACAACTAGATAGTATTCCGCGTCAAACAAAAAAAGAACCACGGAAATCGTTCGAGAACTAAGGCCTGGGCAGAGTACACAAGATTATGCCCAAAAACGCACGTTTTTCGAACATTAACCCCCCCTTTCCTCCCCTTAAAAAGCAAAATTCGAAGTTCCGGCGACGTAGTGCACAACTAGATAGTTTTCCGCGATGAACAAAAAAAGAACCAGGAAAATCGGTTGAGAACTAAGGCCTGTGCAGAGTACACAAGATTTTGTTACACACACACACACACACACACACACCTACACACACACACACATACACACACACACACACACAGACATACACCTATGGTTTTTTTCGCGGATTCGGATTCAGAATGGTCTAAAACGGATTACTGTGTGGTTATTTTTTTTTCTGTTGAGTGTTGTCCAACTTCACCCCAGATCGATCGCATAAGGACGCCCAATCTTACTGTGGGACGTCCTAAAAATGTTGTCCCCTTAATTATTGAGCACCAATCTAACCACGATTTTCCTTCGAGAAGTCATTATTAATCTCTTCAAGGTCATAAAACTGGAAAAGGGAATGAATCAAACGCCTATTGAAACTTTACCCATTGAAATGGATAGATATGTAGATAAATCAAAGAAATGGTTTGATACTGCAACCTGTTGCAATTCATAAACAGTCGTTTGTAACATTGACAACAATGTCACATCGCAAAATAAAACTGAATTTTCCAAAAAAAGGGAAATCATTTTGTGTGCAGTAGTGTCTTGAAACGAAAGAGTCTTAGCACCACTTTCTGTGAAGGAAAATTTTTATTTGACAATAACGTCATAAGTTGAAAAAGGTCAAACCATTTTTCTAGCTTATTGTGGAAGAATGTCATAAATCAAAATGAAACGTTCTGAAAAGATAATAGTTTTTTGTGCAATACTTACCTAAAATATGATGACACGTTATCGGTACAAAACTGAGAATGAACAATACACTTACCTCCAGAGCAAAACAGTCAGAATCCTAAATAAAACACTTTTACACCAAACGAGAAGAAACTACCCTTCGACGGTTCAATATCAAATGAATTGTGACAACCTTGAATTATAAACTTATGGAAAGTTGAAACATGCAAGGACGACACTACTTCTCTCTAGCGGATCCACATTGAATTACACTGATGACGTTCTCGCACGGATATAGTACCCCTTAGGACTTTCAGAAAATGGGCTTAACTCGAAATAGCCAATTTTTGAGATATGACGTTGTTGAAAGGAGTGAGCGACATGGAGATTGGTCTTCTTACCTTACTTCTGCGTACCTTGAAGAAAATAAAAACCAACAAACTTCGAAGAGGGAGGGGTAAACAAAATGTTTCTTGGTACCAAAAGGCAGTTTGAATGAATGCAAGAAAAACTTGTTTATTCACAGTAATAAAGCGTGTTTACATATGGAGATTGGTCTTCTTACCTTACTTCTGCGTACCTTGAAGAAACGTAAACCAACAAACTTCGAAGGGGGGGGGGGGGGTTAAACAAAAAATTTTTTGGTCGATTCTAAAGGTTCATTATTGAAAATAATAAACCAAAAGAGTTCACCGATTGGGTGAGTCACGTAGCTTCCTCGTATCCACAAAGCGATAGTATGGATGATCCAATGCATAGTAGCTAATCTCAAAACATCAATCTCTAATTATCTTGCACTACCCTCATAGGGGACGACCTACAAGCCAACCCGCGCAATCTCAAAAAGTTTTAATCGAATTCGGGTGAAAAATGTAGAAGTTATGGCCGTTGCAAGGTTTTTTTCGTCTGCGCATGCGCAGAGGGTACTCTGGATCCTGAGGCGATGATTTCGATAGGGGATCGTCTAGAAGCCGACCCACATGATCTCTGAAAATGTTATCGAAATCGAACTATAACTTTGTATACTTTTGCCCATTTTTGAGGACCCAACACTTCATGACAGTTACACTGACAGTCACAGAACCAAAATTGTTCAAAATGGTTTTAAACGCGAGTGGAAATTTTATTTTGGAGATTTTTTTCAACCTCAAAAAGTGGAAACAGCAAAGTGGTAGACCCTACGTGGGCATCCTCAACGTTCCAGGGGCGTCAGGTGAGGAGATTATTCAGGCAAACAGCTCGTCCAGTCAGAGAGGAATAAACAATAATGAAACATATTGTTTAGTAATGCATGCATTCCAGGGGACGTCCCATTGGATAAGCATTAGATCAGTTTAACCAGTTGGTAAGCGATAAAACTGTTTCACTCGATGTAATTTATTTATTACTTTAGGCAAGAAATACTGACCCCCCCCCCCCCATTATCCACCTTAACATTTCTAGCAGCACGGGAGCCTCGAATCTGAAGAGCATTTTAAAATCCATGATCTACGACACCCAACATGCGAATTCGAGTTCACCCCCCCCCCCCCCACCCCACCACCTCCCCAACGCCAACAATGGTGCGTCTGGCACCAAAGCGGAAATACGTCGTAACATTGAACTTTCATCAGTTAGTTTTGGTAGGCAGTCCGTCGAAGTTCACATCCGTATTCAAGGTGAAACACAAAAAAAAACCACGAAATATGCGGTTTATGGTGTCCTGGCACCATGGTGGCACCACTATTAGTTCCATGGTGGTACAGAGAATAATTCATGAAAATCCGGAGGTATAACGAGAATTTTTCCTCAATTTCAAAGCTTGGGTACAATTCGTAAGCAGTAAAGGAACCGAAATATTGAAAAATCGGATATTTTGTGAATATTATCCCCCCACTCACCCCCTCCCCTTGCGAATTTTGGTACTCAGGTGAAATTATGTACAACTCGGAAGTTATTTGAGTCAAACAAAAAAAGAAACACGCAAATCGGTTGGAAATTGAGGCCTTAGCAGAGTTTACAAGATTATGTCCGCAAACGCACGTTTTTAAAGCATTAACCCCCCCCTTTCCCCTCTTAAAAAGCAAAATCCAAAATTCCGGCGCCGTAGTGCACAACTAGATAGTTTTCCGCGTCGAAGAAAAAAAGAACCACGAAAATCGGTTGAGAACTAAGGCCTGGGCAGAGTACACAAAATTTGTTACACACACACATACACATACACACACACACACAGAGACATACACCTATGGTTTTTTTCGCGGATTTGGATTCAGAATGGTCTAAAACGGATTACTGTGTGGTTATTTTTTTTCTGTTGAGTGGTGTCCAACTTCACCCCAGATCGATCGCATAAGGACGCCCAAGTCTTACTGTGGGACGTCCTAAAAACGATACAAATTATTACACAAAGGTTCATCGATCGAGCGCCATCAAAGAACACAGATTTGTCATTGTCACCACCTACCAACCATGTCTTCCCTTCATAATCTAGTTTATTCAGATGAAATTAACCCTTCACATTCCATTCAAAGAAATAAAGAATTACTGATTGCTATGGAAGCAAACCTGAGTTCAACTTGGTGAGATAATGAGGGTGGATGGATATTTCATGTCTTGCCATGCTGAGGTGAATTAGTATCCATGGCTCATCTTCCGAGTTTCTCTGCTTTCAAGGTCATGAAACAGCTCCTCGTTTGTTTGACTTGGCTGATGCTGTGGTAGTGGGGTATATCAATACTAGACATCGCACTCTACTCGTACGGTTAATTTATTCATTTTGCACATTTTTAGTAAAGCAAACAGTTTTAGCTGTTTTTTGCATGGAGGAGACGCCACAGCATCGTTGAAGACTCGGAAGCAATAGAAAAAAAAACGCTCCAAATTATTACACAATGGTTTATTATTTTTCTATAGATCACTCGTCTGCAAAGCCACCAACCATCCAATATGAAGAAAAACATCGATCGCATTTCGGTCAGCTATAATTTGAACGGAGATTAGGCCTCTTTTGCGATTCACACTCGTGTTTCTGATTTATCGTACGTCCAAACCTTAAATTATCTTCGTGAGCGAACGGTTTGTCCTACAGATCTCAAAAAATTCTAAAAATTCTATTGAATCTCAAATTGAAGGAAAAACAATACCTTTATATCAAAATTTTTTGAATTAGAGCGTTTTCAAAATTTCAAAATTCATTTTTGAACCCTTAGAAGTGACCTACATCAACCAAAATCTTCGGGGCACAACTAGACCCCAAATGAAGCGTACACACCAAATTTCATCAAAATCGGTCAATGCTGAGTGGGGAAAATGCCGCGTACGGCAGACGGACGGCCAAATTTTTATTCGATTTTTGGATTTTACGTACCTTGTACGTAAACGTAGACCATCAAATTTTGAGGGGGTGTTAAAAAAAATTTCTTGGTCGATTCCAAAGGTTCATTACTGAAAATAATAAACCAAAAGACATCTACAGGTACCTCATGGTGTCAAGACACCATTCAAGTTTTCCTTATTCTCCCACCTCTTTTGCATCGTAAAGAAGGTGCAACGTTTGCTATGATGACTAAAATCTCGATAAACTCAGAGTGCAAATTCAACTCTCATTGTTACACGTAATGATTTTGTCACGAGAAAGCAAACTCGTGTTGCTCTTCATTGTCTGAAGAGGAACGAGTAAAACTGAAACGGTTAATATTATTATCAGTACCGGTTACACCGAGGAGCAGAGAAGCGTCTTCCACGGGGAATTCCGGACATGCGCAGTGGGGATGGAGGTATAAGGAGACCGGATCGTCCACAATCTTGAATGCAAATCCTCCTCAGCTCCAACGCACAACAAAGTAAGTAAGACAGTTCGTTTCACCATCAACTTCTCCTAGGATGTACTGATCTGCCCCAAATCAATCCAATCGAGCCTTAATTTAGAATTTCGAACCGGTCACAATTCTTCATAATAGTCAAATCAGCTCAACGGTGCGATTATTTATTGAATTTTTTGTATTTCTTAAAATAATTAGCTATTGCAACAAACTCAAAATTTTTACTCAAAAAAATGTTTGGAACATTTTTTTAGTGAAATTTTCTTGGAACATTCTGAAATATCTTAAAATTCTACTCGTACTGTATTTGACTCACTTTGGACGATAGTTTGAGCATTTATTTTACAAATCGTAACACAATGTTTAATAATTCTTCACCACACGGCTTCTCCAAAACGTTCCAGGGATAAGTGTTAGTGGTAGGGAGGGGGAGGGAGGGGGTATTTTGGCTCCTAGGGACTACCTAAAAGGTACATTAAGTAGTGGATGTTGTATTCTGATAAATTTCTCAATGATTTCTCATTTAACGATAGTTGATCGTCTGGGTGGTGTCATTGGTTTCTAAAAATCGTAACCATCTTAAATGAATTTAAAAACGTGATGGAACGCTCATTAATTAGGTATAATTGATTATCCTCAAGAGCAAAATGTTGTGCCTGCAGAACCAGTGTTGACAACATGCGGCCACCAAAACCCTCTGAGCCAACCTCAAAAACCCCCCCAAATCCTCCCAAAAAATAAAAACCCTGAAAGTTGAGGATGAAATAAAAATATCAATGAATACCTACAATACAATTATTTTATTAGCAATATGTGGTTTTTTGGTCATACAGGTTTCTTCAGTATAGGTAAGGTACTTTTTTTGGACAAAAAATCAAAATATCAAACAGTGAGGTTGCATTCGACCCCATCTCCAAAACCTCAATTTCTTCAAGACTTCAAGCTTGCTAGAAACGAACACGAACAAATGAATAAACTTCAAGAAATTATCAAAGTGTGTGCTGGCAAAAGATCAAAGAAGAGCAGAGACACGCGGGCAAGCTTGACAACAACTGATAAGACTCCTAAATTATACTCCCATTGAGGACACTATAGACACTAGTGAATTCGATGAAGTTTTTCACTCCATTGAATATATTACCTGCTGCTATTTTAATTGCTGATTCATTTTCATTCCCCCCGAATTCCCCCGACTCGTTGGTAAAACCCCCCCAAATAACCCCAAAAATATCCCCCCCAAAATCCCCCTGTCAAGAAAAAACGCTGCAAATTTTTACAACAAGGTTTAGTATTTTTCTATATAGATCACTCGTCTGCAATGAACACAGCTTTGCCATTTTCCCACCAACCAACATGAAGAAAAACATCGATCATTTTTCGGTCAGCTATAATGAAATGGCCTTAGATTATTGTACTGAATATATGCACGCAGTTTTTCGTAATTGCAGAATAGAAAAGATTTATTTTTATGTGTTGTAACTATGAACATGAAACATCAGGAATGTTGTTATTGTTATAATAGTGGAGAGTCATTACAGTCTCCCCATTATGATGTCATTATGTAGTCGTTGAATTTAGCTGGTAGTCGTCGAATTCGTTGTGAACGTCTCATAGGTTGTGTTGTTGAATTTTGATGATTAGACGATTGCTCGGGGATGTTAGGTTGTTCTCCGTTATGTTGATGTTGTTCGAATATTTTTGGTGATGTGGAACTTGGAATGGAATCTGGAATGATTTCTTGTGTGGTTGGTGGAGTTGTTTCCTGTTGACTTCTCGGTATTCTTGAAGCTCTTGGAACCTCATACACAACAGTCGGTCCCAGAGTCACTGTTTTCCGAGATGGTACAAGTGAAGAACGCAACTGATTGAGATGTCGTTTCACTATTCTTCCTGAATCATCTACAGAAACCAAATAATGTCGCTGTCCCAGTTTCTTTTTAACGTTTCCAAATTTCCATACTTGTTTGTTATCTATGTAGAATCGTATTTGCACTCTCTCCCCCTCTTTAAATTTTCTTTCTGTACCTTCTTCTGCTTTCAATGGTTGAGGTCGATATGGGAATATGGCATTCATCCGGATTCTCAAATTCCGGTGTAAATAAAGTTCAGCCGGAGACTGTCCACATGCAAGTGGGGTTGCACGATATTTCAGCATGATGTTCTGAATTTTTTCTGGCATGGGGCTGTTATCAGTCGATCCTGCTGTCAGTCGGTGTTTCAAGGTTTGGACTGAACGTTCTGCTAGACCGTTTGTTGCGGGATGTCCTGGGGCGATGAATTTTTGAAAAATTCCCCTGTTCTTGCAATAATCGTGGAACATGTCACTCTGGAATATCGTCGCATTGTCCGAAACTAGCACTTGAGGATAACCGTGAACAGCGAAAATTTGTTCCAACAAAATGATTGTATTCGCGCTAGTAGGTGCATCTCTAAGAAATTTTACCTCCGCCCATTTTGGTCGGGCATCAATACACATCAGAAAATTGAAGCCTTGGAATGGTCCGGCGTAATCGATGTGTACCCTCTCCCAGTTCTCTTCAGGCGGTTCCCAAGGATGTACAGGAGCTTTAGGAGGATTTGTTCGAGAAATAGCGCAATTTTCACAACTTTTTACGAGGTTTTCTATATCTTTATCAATTTTGGGCCAGTATGCGTAACGACGGGCTAACTGTTTCATTTTGGTAGTAGCTAGGTGTGTTTCGTGTAATTCTTCTAGGATTTTCGATCTGAGCCCGGTTGGAATGACTATTCTATCTCCCCTGAACAGAATTAATATAATTACATATAATTTGAACGGACAATAGGTCTCTTTAGCGATTCACACTCGTGTTTCTGATTTTTCGTCCAACCCTTAAATTCTCTTAGGGAGCGAACGGTTTGTCCAACAGGGTTCCGCGTGGTCTCTAAAAATTCTAAAAATTCAATACTATCTTAAATTGATGCAAAAACAATACCTTAATATCAAACATTTTTGAGTTAGACGTTTTTAAAATTTCAAAATTCATTTTTGAACCCTTAGAAGTGACCTAAATTAACCAAAATCTTCGGGGCACAACTAGACCCCAAATGGAGCCTACATACCAAATTTCATCAAAATCGGTCATTGCCAAGTGGCGAAAGTGCCGCGTAGGCGGACGGACGGCCAAATTCTTATTCGATTTTTGGATTCTACGTACCTTGAAACGTAAACCAACAAATTTTAAGGGGGTGTTAAAAAAAATTTTCTATTTCGATTTCAAAGGTTCATTATTGAAAATAATAAACCAAAACCCCAAATTTGGGGGGGGGGGGGACCCCCAACTTGGCAACACTGGTGGTATCATTCGACTCTGAAAATTCTTTAAAAGGTTACACTAATGGAAAAACAACACCAGCATATCGAATGTTTCCAAGCTAAAGTGTTTTGAAAATGCCCCCCTCTCTTCCCTCGACCCACTTTTTACGCCTGAGAAGTGACGGACAATAAACAAAATCTTCGGACACAACTAGGTAAACCCTAAATGGAGCCCATATACCAAATTTCATCTGAAAGCGGACGATTTTTAATTTGATTCTCGGATTCAACGTATCTTGAAACGTAAACCATGGAATTTTGAGGGGGGGGGGGGGTACATTTTCTCTCTTGCTAGATTCATTGTTGAATTCATTGTTGCCAATTTCAACAATATTGACAAACCAGGTTACAAGAAATGAACCAAGAATAAGTAAATGGTGTGAAAAAGAACCGATGCTCGTTACCTGCTTTAATAAACCGGTTCTCGTGAGATCACCGAAGTTAAGGCCAGTCGGTCCGAGAGATTCTGGATTGATGACCGTCCGAGGGACTTGATAATTTTTCGGGTTGGGCAGTTGGAGAACCCCACTCCACTTAATCGGTTGAGGCAATAAGTAGCCATGAGCGAATCCATCAGACCCAATTCTGATCTCCCCTTTTGAAGACAGCAGGAATGGACGAAAATTCAACCCGAGATGGTTGTTTACTTTTACTTCACTTTTTTTAAACTTTATATTGTTGTCAAAGGTTCATTATTGGAAATAGGTAATGAACAAAAATGGCAAGTTAGTGAGAAATTATGATACTTATTGCATTCAAGGTGTAAAATGGTGTATCATATATCATGTAGACCTGGTGGTATACACAAATTTTCTCAAGGTGAAATTGAGATATCAAAATAATATGAAATTAATAACAAGTTGTGCTTTTTCCTGAAAAGCGAAATAAAAAAAATAAATAAAGAAAGAAAAAAATTTTAAAAAAATATTAAAAATAAAAAAAATTCCTCTCGATGAAATTTCCAACTCCTAAAAATATTTCTCTTATTCACAGATTCAGTTTTCTTCATACGTTGTTAATAATGTAATACTAGCTGGAAAGCCTGCTAAAAGCAGGTAAAAACACATCGTAGATAAGTGAAAAAAATGTTTGATGTCTCGGCCTGGAATCGAACCCGGGACCCCCACGTTCGGGCGACGTACATACGTACGTTTGGGGTTCTATGTCCTATGTAGATAGATTACTCCGAAATATTATTACAGAAATCAAAAGTACATGGTTACATCTAAATTAGAGCAACGCATTAAGTATATTTTACTTCTTTGCAAAAACTGTTTCGGTTGAGAAGGCCAAAATTGTAACAAGTGTCCAATCATCTTTGTGAATCTTCATATCCCGCCCCGGTAAGTACCACAATGCTTTGATAGTTGTACAAAAGTGGTGTGTTATTCATAAAAAAGTCTGCCAAGTTAGGTAGAAAGTATACCATGCTTGAATTGGTTGATGCAAAAATGATAATTATTGAGCAATTTTTTCTTGATTTTCACGGCCCTGTTGGTGGTTTCCGTTACAACAAACCAATGTTTTTGCCAAGCCGGGTGGGCAGTACTGGTTCCTCACAGAGATATAGGATTATCGGAATAAAAAAAATGATAATTTTGGCGAATTTTTAAGAAAATCAAGCTATTGCCATGGACTCGGAATTTTTAGCATTTACTTTTTTGATTTTTCTTTTTTTTTCACTGAAATACGTTTTGGATCATTCTAAAAGAATTCCCGATTCAAAATGTTCAAAAGCGATTTGTAATTACCAACTTTTTTTTCAAGTCCCGACTTTCAATTTTATTATCAATGAAAAAAATGTCTCACATTTCCCAACAAATGGTCAAAATATGAACCAAGAAACATGTGAAAAAATTGAATGACGAAAGTTTCCAGATGTCCAACGACTGGCGCATCGCTGTCCAACGATCGGATTTCTTGTCCAACGACAGGGAAGTGGGAAAAAAACGCTGCAAATTATTACACAATGGTTTATTATTTTTCTATATTGATCACTCGTCTGCAAAGCCACCAACCTCCCAACATGAAGAAAAACATCGATCGCATTTCGGTCAGCTAAAATTTGAACGGAGATTAGGCCTCTTTTGCGATTCACACTCGTGTTTCTGATTTATCGTGAGTCCAACCCTTATATTATTCTAGTAGGGAGCAAACGGTTTGTCCTACAGGGCTCCGCGTGGTCTCCAAAAATTCTAAAAATTCAATACTATCTCAAATTGATGGAAAAACAATACGTTTATATAAAAATTTATTGAGTTAGGGCGTTTTCAAAATACATTTTTGGACCCCAAATGGACCCCTACATCAACCAAAATCTTTAGGGCACAACTACACCCCAAATGGAGCCTACATACCATATTTCATCAAAATCGGTCAAAACTAACTGAGGAAAGTGCCGCGTACGGCGAACGGCGGACGGACGGCCAAATTTTTATTCGATTTTTGGATTCTACGTACCTTGAAACGTGAACCACCAAATTTTAAGGGGGGTGAAGGTTCATTATTGAAAATAATAAACCAAAATTGACAGCTCAACTTTGGACAAAGATTGCTAAATTATCATTGCACATAGACCATTTTCGAAAAAAGTGGTGTTTTCGTGAACTCATATCAAAGAAAACTTTTTAAAAAATCTTTGTAGAGCACCTTAAGAGAAGTGCTCTTAAGGTGTCCAACGACTGGGAATTTCACTTCATTCTTTATCAATTTTATATCAGTATGGACAAGGTTTTCTGTATTTGATGATGAGGAAACAAAGCAATATTATTGAAGATACATTTCACAAAATCATGGAATAATAATTGTTATCTGATTCCAGACTTTCCGGCTTGGAAATGAAGGGAACTGCAGTGATCCTCGTGGTGGCCCTCGCCGGCGCCGCTTACGGCTTCCCGGCCGTCGGCGTCCCGCACCAGAAGCAGCCGCACCCTGAGGTGCCGAAGGCGGCGATTTGCGACACGATGGAGGTCGGCCACGGGTGGCCCGCGCAGAACTCGCCGTCGCCGTACACCATCGAGTTGTCGGACACCAAAGTGGCGCCAAAGGGGACCATCACTGTCACTATATCCAGTGAGTGTTGAATTTTTGCTTTAAGGGGGTCTCATTCAGTCGCCGTTCGTTCTTAGTATTTCTCGAAATTGAAGGGGCGAACAATTAAAAAGTTGTACCTAAAGTTGAAATGTTAAATGATTTTAAAAATTCATTAGTGCACGGCCCTAGGGAATTGAAAAACTGAAATATCGCCGCCGGAATAATCAAAATCAAACAATAATTGCCAAAGAAAAAGCTGCAAATTATTACACATTGGTTTATTATTTTTCTATATAGATCACTCGTCTGCAAAGCCACCAATCGGGATGGAGATTAGGCGTCTTTAACATGTTTTGAGTTAGGGCGTTTTCAAAATTTCAAAATTCATTTTTCGACCCTTAGAAGTGACCTACATCAACCAAAATCTTCGGGGCACAACTGGACCCCAAAAGGAGCCTACAAACCAAATTTCATCAAAATCGGTCGATGCTAAGTGGGGAAAGTACCGCGTACGGAATGGCGCAGACGGCGGACGGACGGCCAAATTTTTATTCGATTTTTGGATTCTACGTATCTTGACACGTAAACTAACAAATTTTGAGGGGGTGTCAATACAATATTTTTCTTGGTCGAATCGACCAGGTCGAATCCGAAGAATTCCAAAAGTGGCGTAATAGTAATAATCTCAGCTGATCAAATGCGATCGTTTTTCGTTTCTCTGAATAGAGTCTCGAGTTGTACTCAGTTGTGCACCTTTTGTAACCAAGAATCAAATTTCATAATTTGAAAGAACTCCCCAGCTCTCAGATAACCCTGTTATTGCTTCAGTAGGCAGTATTAATGGTAAACCGCGTTCAATACAGATATATACAGTAAAATGATAAATAATTGTGTAATAACTGCTTCCGAGTCTACCATGGTAGCAGAAACTTTGATTTCACTTCTCAAGGTTGAAAAAAAATTAATGATCCCTAAAACCAAATTTTTTTTGCGTTTTACGTTTTAGGCCTTCCTGAACATGAATTCCTTGTAACAGCAATAATTTTTACATATCCCTTCAGATTTCGTTGAAATTTTAAGGGATTATTACGGAAGGCATAAATGTACAGGAATCGTTTATGCCTAGAAACATTTTATAGGATCAAGATTTCGCAAAAGAGGCTCATTGGAAATTCTTCAAAAAACGTGTTTAATAAAATTAATAATTTCGTTAAATTTGATTCTAATTCTCTCCTCAGAGCTCATTGTAAACAAATTCGCCCTCTTTTCCTGATTCATTCAACTTTGAATTCATTTAACATCACAATATGTACCTATTGTTATTAATACCATTTTACATGATGGATTTTGGAAGAACTTCAGGAATCCTTTTATAATGTTCCACAACGAATTTCAGTGAAGAAAAGTCCATAGCAAAAATTTTAAGTCAATTGCAGTAACTTCATTTTCCTTAAAAATTCTCTAAAAGATCACATTGGTTACAGTGGGCCATTGATTTCAAGAACTAGAGCAAATAGTTCTTGAAAAAACTTCCTCTGACGATTGGACCGATCTTATTCAATTTGAGTAGCCTGGAAAAAATTCCAGAATCAATCAGAATCCCAAAATCCCATTTCCAGAATCAAAGATGCAGAGATCCAAAACTATGTTATGTATGTTATCTCATCTTTTAGCTCGGTAGCATCTTTGCATATTGTCTATTGTGCCAGACTTTCTGGACTCTCTCAACAACTAATATTCAATGACATCTTCATTCACAGGTAATAAGGGGCAGGAGCCGTTCAGAGGTCTCGTCGTCCAAGGCAGATGCGGGGACAAGCCAGTCGGAACCTTCCTTGACAGTTCGCTCATCGAAGGATCGACGTACACCGACTGTGACGGAAAACGGGTAAATACCAATAATTATTACATGAGGAATACAATTACCAATAATAATGAATGAATACCAATAACCTAATAATATAGCTTAGTAGTTAATAATAATAATAACGTAATATCAACTCAAAATTAATAATAAAAAATAGAAGAATTTGAAGAGTTTGACAACCCTATGTCAAGCAAATAATATTCCATTTTGACCTTCTATCAGAGTTATGAGAAAATCCGTTTAAAAGTAATAAAAAAAATCCGTTAAGAAAGTTAAATCCGTTTTCTACCTTTCGCATACGGATTAGCCACTGATCCAGGAAGGATGAAACTCGTAGGGAACCATCTACTTAGACCCGCAAAATCCTTGAATACATAGGAAAGGGACCTCCAGTAAATACGGTTTCTTGTCCTCTGACTGATACAAAACTGTCGAAATTTCAATTCTGGCGCTCTTCTACGCTATCATGAATGAGAATCGTGATCTCCAGTTGACCAAACAGAAGTGGACACTCAGAAACAAAACTTGGAAGTTTGACCCATTGAGAGGTTGAAATAAACAGGGTGTTTCAGTAAACCTCCGGCCAGGGTTCGATTCTACAACTTATTTGCGACTTTTTTTGTCTCCTGTTTTTTTTTAACCCTCTTAAAATCCGATTTTTTTCACTTTTAAGATGTTTTCCGTATTTTCGACCTTACGCCATTAAAACAGCCATAACTCCCTTGTTTTTCAGTCAAAATTCAAATGTAATGATACTGTTGGAAAGAACGTTAAATTTTCTAACTCCTTAACGCTAAGTGAATTATTTCAAAGAAGTCTCAGATGTTGAAAAATGAGCCCGAATAGTAAAATCTCGAGCAAACCTAGCAGGCTCCTGCGCCGTCTGATCGTATTATCCGGAGCGCCGATTCCGTGGAAAAAATGTAAGTTTTCAAAAACAAATTTCTATAATTAATCCTAATTTAAATCATTGCTCAAAGGTTTATTATTTTCTGTATAGATCACCCTTCTGTATAGATCACTGGTTCTCCATCAATAGCACCTACCACCATCTGTATTCTCCCTTGACCTTCCCTCTCAAATTTCAGCTTCCTGCGTTCAATAGGATTGGAAATGACTTCGGAGCTCACTCAGCTGATCAGTGATCTGAAGAGTGAAGAAGATCTCCTCGAACGGTGGAGACTCCTGGAAGAGCACTTCCATTCAATAGGATTGAAAATGGCTTCGGAGCTCACTCAGCTGATCAGTGATCTGAGGAGTGAAGAAGATCTCCTCGAATGCTGGAGACGCCTGGAAGAGCACTTCCATTCAATAGGATTGAAAATGGCTTCGGAGCTCACTCAGCTGATCAGTGATCTGAAGAGTGAAGAAGCCTTGAGCAATGATTTGCAGCGTTTTTCACCCACCAAAATGTTTTTTACCTACCAGCTAGGTACTACCTACCACACCATACTGGCTTCACACCTTCACAATCAAGTTTGTTAGAAAGAACTAAACGCTTCACACTCGATTGGAAAAATAGAAAGCTTCATATGGAAATTTGATTACTGGTTACGCAGAAGGCAAAACTGTATACAAATCGAAAAACGCTGCAAATCATTGCTCAAAGGTTTATTATTTTCTGTATAGATCATCCTTCTGTATAGATCACTGGTTCTCCATCAATAGCACCTACCACCATCTGTATTCTCCCTTGACCTTCCCTCTCAAATTTCAGCTTCCTGCGTTCAATAGGATTGAAAATGACTTCGGAGCTCACTCAGCTGATCAGTGATCTGAGGAGTGAAGAAGATCTCCTCGAATGCTGGAGACGCCTGGAAGAGCACTTCCATTCAATAGGATTGAAAATGGCTTTGGAGCTCACTCAGCTGATCAGTGATCCGAAGAGTGAAGAAGATCTCCTCGAATGCTGGAGACGCCTGGAAGAGCACTTCCATTCAATAGGATTGAAAATGGCTTTGGAGCTCACTCAGCTGATCAGTGATCTGAAGAGTGAAGAAGATCTCCTCAAATGCTGGAGACGCCTGGAAGAGCACTTCCATTCAATAGGATTGAAAATGGCTTTGGAGCTCACTCAGCTGATTAGTGATCTGAGGAGTGGAGAAGATCTCCTCGAATGCTGGAGACGCCTGGAAGAGCACTTCCATTCAATAGGATTGAAAATGGCTTCGGAGCTCACTCAGCTGATCAGTGATCTGAAGAGTGAAGAAGCCTTTGAGCAATGATTTGCAGCGTTTTTTACCCACCAACATTTTTTTTACCTACCAACTTTTTTCTACCTACCAGCTAGGTACTACCTACCACACCACACTGGCTTCATACCTTCACAATCAAGTTTATTAGAAAGAACTAAACGCTTCACACTCGATTGGAAAAATAGAAAGCTTAATATGGAAATTTGATTACTGGTTACGCAGAAGGCAAAACTGTAAACAAATCGAAGAAATGAACAGCGATCGCATTTTAGTCCGATAAAATTTGAATGGAGATTAGACCTCTTTTGCGATTCACACTCATGATTCTGTTTTATCGAAGGAAAACCTTCAAGTACTCGTAGGGACCGAACGGTTTGTCCTACAGAGCTCCGGGTGGTCTCAAAAATTTTTAAAAATTCGATACTATTTAAAATTGGTGAAAAAACGATACCTTTATTTCGAGAGTTTTCGAGCTAGGGCACTCTTGAAAATTTCAACCCTTAATTTTCACCCCTTAGAAGTGACCTACATCAACCAAAAGCTTCGCGGCACAACTAGACCCCAAATGGAGCCCATATACCAAATTTGAACCAAATCGGTCCAGTGTTGCTAAGAAAAGTGTCGCGTACGGCGTACGGCGTACGGCGGACGGACGGAAATTTTTTTATTCGATTTTCGTATTCTACGTACCTTGAAACGTAAAACATCAAATTTTGAGGGGGGGTTAAAAAATTTTTTTTCTTGCTCGATTCCAAAGGCTTATTATTGAAAATAATAAACCAAAAATGAAATGCGATCGCATTTTAGTCCGATAAAATTTGAATGGAGATTAGACCTCTTTTGCGATTCACACTCATGATTCTGTTTTATCGAAGGAAAACCTTCAAGTACTCGTAGGGACCGAACGGTTTGTCCTACAGAGCTCCGGGTGGTCTCAAAAATTTAAAAAAATTCAATTCTATTTAAAATTGGTGAAAAAACGATATCTTTATTTCGAGAGTTTTCGAGTTAGGGCACTCTTGAAAATTTCAACCCTTAATTTTCACCCCTTAGAAGTGACCTACATCAACCAAAAGCTTCGCGGCACAACTAGACCCCAAATGGAGCCCATGTACCAAATTTGAACCAAATCGGTCCAGTGTTGCTAAGAAAAGTGCCGCGTACGGCGGACGGCGTACGGCGTACGGCGGACGGACGGAAATTTTTTTATTCGATTTTCGTATTCTACGTACCTTGAAACGTAAAACATCAAATTTTGAGGGGGGGTTAAAAATTTTTTTTCTTGCTCGATTCCAAAGGCTTATTATTGAAAATAATAAACCAAAATGAAAATTAATGATTATACCGTTGGAAAGCTGAGCGTTTGAAACAACTGTACATTTCCGAGATTTTCGAGATTTTACTGTTTGGGCTCATTTTTCAACCACCGGCCGGTGGTTCGACCCTAACCAAAACACCCTGTGTATTTCAACCTCTCATCGTGTCAAACTTCCAAGTTTTGTTTCTGAGTTTCCACTTCTGTTTCGTCAACTGGAGATCACGATTTTCATTCATGATAGCGTAGAAGAGCGCCAGAATTGAAATTTCGACAGTTTTGTATCAGTCAGAGGACAGGAAACCGTATTTACTGGAGGTCCCTTTCCTATGTATTCAAGGATTTTGTGGGTCTGAGTAGATGGTTCCCAACGAATTTCTTCATTCCGGGATCAGTGGCCAATCCCTATGCGAAAAAAAACGGATTTAACTTCCTTCACGGATTTTTGTTTATTATTTTTAAACAGATTTTCTCATAACTCTAATAGGATTTGATCGACATTGCATTGTCAAACTCTTTAAATTCTTCAATTTTTTATTATTAATCTTGAGTTGATTATTAAGTTGTTGTTATTAAATACTAAGCTATATTGTTAGGTTATTGTTTAATATGAAGACAAATCTATTTTTTTATTTTTTGTGTGTGTTTAACCAAGATAACACACACAACAACACACAACACACAACAACATTACTACGATCACACACAACATTACTACATCACACAACGTCAACATCAACATTACACACACACACACACACATCGACATTATTACTACGATCACACACAACATTACTACGATCTTTATTCAATTACAATAAGCTGATAACAAACATAGCATAGCAACATAACACTAATAACAAATAATTAACGAAGATTTGATTTGTTGAGATGAAACAAGGAATCTTGGAGTTTTATTTTGATTGAGCTTCTGTTCATCATGAATGAGATATTGGCAGAGACTATATCCGCAAAAATTCGTATAATGCGAATATTGATTGACTTGAAAACACTTCTAACTACTCTTGAATATTTAGGCATCCCTATATTCCAATTTTATGTTATTTAATCATTTGTGATTGGTTTTATGATTCCAGGACGCGTATACCTTCATTACCAAAGACGGCAACCAATACAAGAATGTCCTCACTTGGCAAGCTCCTCCAGAGCCTCAAGATTGTCGAATTGTGTTCTAGTAAGTTATGATTATTGACTTATCCAGAATTTTCCAACTCGATTTTGTTGGTCTTCTTCTATAATTTGTTCTTTATTCAACAGCGTTTCAACAGTCAAAACCTACAACACTTACTGGGTGAAGCAGAGATCGCAACAAGAGCTGGAAGTCTCGGAATGAAGGTGACGTCTGTTGGGAAGAACAAGCAAGGGATCTCTAAAGAAATTTTTATTCACAAACATTCTACTTTGTCCAAATTTATCTTCCTTCATTTTATTTCAACAATGAATAAACTTTCCGTCTTTCTGCGTCAAAGATTTCATTTCCGTCGCAATCTGTACCATTTAGTTCCCCGCATCCCCCAATTTGGTTCTTCATAAAGAAGAAGTGCGATATTATGTGCTCCTGCCTTTGGGCAATATCTGCCACACCACATCGGTATTTCCGGCAAAGAACGAGCTCATGAATACAAAGCTAGGGACTAAAAAAGACTTGAATTTTCTACCATCTCAGCATATTGGATTGTTTTGCTGGTGAGTGAGAGTGAACCCTCAAAGTTGAAAATATGTGCCTTCGAGTCTCAGTATTCCGGCAAAGACTGGAGAGTAAGGATGTTTCTTTGTAAAAATGAAACAATGAGGAATTCGCCTCAATTTTAGATTCTGGAATTTCAAGTCAAATCCTGTAATAGGGCCCTCGAATAACGTTTAACTCCAGGAATATCCAAGGGAAAAAAATTACCTTAGAAGAAAATGCCCAAATAAGTGAAGCCCCTGATTACGTCACTTCCCGGGGTTTCTCACGCAAAACTGTGCTCTGGCAAAAAAAGAGTTTCGGCAAATAGTGTCTGAGAATGTCAACAGGTAGAGTCGTAGGCGCTCTCGTGAACACACGAAATGATCCACACAAATAATGTGATCCAAATAACGAAACTACCTAACTGATATGATATGTGGCACATGTTTTTTCATTATTTTTTTAACGCTGAATCGCAGGGTGTCATCCGTTTTGAGGAAGACAAAGATTTGAACAGGAAAAATTAACATTTCTTTCACAAAAACATCAGTTTTGTGGTCGAAATCTTGTTTATTTTTTATTTTCTCACCTCCTTTTGAACCACGGGCTTGGGGCCGTCTACGGTGGAGTTAAAAATAAAAACTGGCAGCACGATCATGCTTGAACTGAATAAAATTGCCGAAAAACTCATAACGATTTAAAAAGAGCGATTTTTTCACTAATAACAACCGAAGTTTTGGCCGCCTTTTAGAACAATTCCAGTAAAATTGAAAAACGGATGACACCATGTGATTTAGCGTCAAAGAATGATGAAAAAACAAGTGCCACACTAAGGGTTCTCCAAAACCTAATTTTTGCCCAATTGTGGAGTTGCGCAACTTAGAGCGTTCAAAAAGTCAGGTTGCGCGCAATAAAACAAATCAATCGGGTATGAATTTTTCATGAAATTTGACATAGAATCACAATCTGTAATAAAAAGGGGGGGGGGGGGGGTTCCATTTGAAAAAATGAAGTTAGTGTCAACTGCGCACGATCGCGCGCAACTTTTTTGCGCAAAAGTATTTTTCCTGAGATCCTAACTACGTCTCGTTCTCCCCGTTCAACTATCTTCAACACCGTCCACTCCACAGAATACCACGCCTAGCAAATCATCTCTTATCCCTCTATCAAGACCTCGATATGTTCACCAGCTCTTTCAGCGTATTCAAGTCTGTCATAAATTCTTCACCTTTTTATTAGACACCCCTTCTCTTTTTCACTAAATGCATGATTGCTTTTCCCGATCTTTTTTTAATTACTTTGTAATTGGGCTCGCCAGTTTGTACAATAAATAAATAAACACGATGTCAAAAGGAGAACTCAAACTAAATTGTATTGACCACATCAACAGGTGAATAACTACGGATAAACAAGTAGTGATTTAAAAAAATCAAATAAAAAAATATTTACGACAAATTCAGTGTGAAACAGTGAAGACAAAAACGGTGCGGTACTGTGAAAGAAGGGAGCTGAAAATCGGTCCTCCGGGCCTCGCCAGGATGCTTAGTGCTTTGAGCCTTTGGATAAAAAAAAACATGGAACATGCTTTAGCCGCACTTTTTGGCGGAGTAGGGATGGGGTGGCCGGGTAGAGGAAACCCCCTCCCCCCGTGTCATTTTCGCATCACCCCTCCCCGGTGAGGTTTTTCGGATAGTTATACTCTTGCCTTTATTTAAAGAGCTCTGGGATTTTTGAAGGCCCCGAAGGTTCGGCATGGCTGCAAGAATCCGAGCCCCAGCAGAAGGTCGAGGTATACCTGCGCGACCCCTCCGCCCATGAACCCCCCCAGCCCCCCAACAGTTTACCCTCTTCTGCAAATGCACACTTGATTCACAAATTATTTCGATCATACTATCACTAAAATCGTGATCAGCGAGAAAAATTGAACATATCGAGTATAAACTCGAGGCAGGTACGATTAAAACTCAGCAGCCCTCTCCCAGCCAATCCACCCAAACGAATTACGCCCTCTTCGCCGAATTACAGGAAATTTGGACTCATTTTCATCAGAATAATTAGTACGTTACGAATTTAAATTACAAAAAATGTTCACCGAACGATAAATAATTAAATTGTATGTTGATAGAAGAGGAAGAAGGAAGAGGGATGGTGGGTTTTGACCGCGAAGGGTTGTGACCATTTTCACGGCAAGGTTTCACTGCAAGGGTTTTCACCGCAAGGTGAGCACCTT
Source organism: Apolygus lucorum (assembly GCA_009739505.2). Taxonomy (NCBI): domain Eukaryota; kingdom Metazoa; phylum Arthropoda; class Insecta; order Hemiptera; family Miridae; genus Apolygus; species Apolygus lucorum. Next base: position 39,510,787 of record CM019178.2, read on the forward strand.
GCAACGTTGCCACCTCTTGGCAGGGAAGGGGTTTTGGAACCCGCGGTCCAGAGCTCTTTAAATAAAGGCAAGAGTATAGTCCAAGGCTAAAGCATGTTCCATGCTAAAATTGAAAAATGAATAAAATGTAGTGTCAGCAACACTGTAGTGTACTAATCTCTCATAAATTGAGAAGGATTCCTAATGGTTTAGGAACTTGTAAAGTTACAAATCATGAATTTGGTTGAGAATATGATGTTTCATATAATTACTTCTCTAATTCAGCGCAAAAAATCTCTTCGCGTCTCGATGCTCGATCATCGAACCTAATATGGTCAAAGAAGGTCCAAAAGTACAAGTGAACCGCATGTTACGTGTTTTCGTACCGAGGACTTATTCGTCTGATTTTGACGTCGTGTTGCGATCGGCTTCCCAATCCAAACCCTTCGAGGGATGTTCGGGTGAATACACATGGTACTGCCCACATCTCGAATTAGGATCACAGAGAGAACTCACTGATGTCAAACACGATCGTTCGGGTGATGTGAGCGAATTGCAATGTACACGAGCCCTCTAGATATCCACGACAAACCTCATTAGAGCTGCTGCGAATTGGTGAAATAACGTTGATGGGTGAATGGAGTGACCATGTTTTCGATGTAGTTTTTGGAGTCTATTATTCAATTTATTATTGTCATTTGGTACATGTTTCGGCAAAACAACGTTGCGTTCATCAGCCTAAAAAATTATTTATAATTAAATTAGATGAGTTGTAAACTACAACAAGGTACTTAAATTTAAAAGAACAAAAAATATGTAATACATGTAATGTGAGTATAATATGCTTTGAGTATATTATACTTACTCAATGTAGATTTTTACTCTACTGCATAGCAGCTTTGTCAATTTTTATTACCGATAATTACTCTTTGTTCAACTGGTCTTAATAAAACGGTTTGGGGATCATCCCTTGTGCTGTTGCTTTTTTCTTTTCATTGTTCGTTATGGAGCATACCGTTAATTTGTTAAATTTTTCTGATCCGTAACTCTACAAAAATTTTATATTTCATATTTATCAAAAAATAGTTGATGCTAACCAAGGAATCATTTCATTGTATTTATCATCATGAAAATTCCTACTACCTACCAATGAAGTACGATTTTCGACATTCTCTCCCTCTCTCTTCATTCCTTCACAGGCCGAACCTTCGAAGAAGTGTATTTAAAATTAATTAATTATAAATAATTTTTTAGGCTGATGAAGGCAACGTTGTTTTGCCGAAACATGTACCAAACGACAATAATTAATTGAATAGTAGACTCCAAAAACTACAGTGAAATTACGTGTTTCGTCGAATAGATGAAGTTCACATGTCTGGGTAAATAATCAGCTTGAGTCTTTGAACTAAATAGTTCAATTTTTTCAGAACAGGTTTTAAAAGAGCTTAATTCGTATAATGGTCATTATCACGTGAAATTATGGTTATGGGTATGTGTGCTTAGAGCACACACGCTCATAGATTAAAAAAGGCGTAAATCTACGCGGGGCTGGGAAAAATATAATTACTCGAATTGCAGACTGTGTAAAGATTGGAAATCACGGATGATGAAATATAAGAGCTGATGACTCACCAGAAGATGCACTGCGGACTTTCATGTTCTGGAAGATCCGTTGAAGGAGGAAACCGACCGTGGTACTCGACTGAGTTCACAATCCGGGTATAAATTGTTAAATGACGCTTGAATTTAATACTTGTGGGTAACCACTTGAAATGACTCTGAAATAGTGGTCTATGAGGAGAAAATTACTAATTATTGACAACTAATTTCGCCAAAACTTTACGATAAAATTGCTGCATTGCACGAGAGGTTTCGTGAGACACGAGAGGACGAGCAGAAGTGAAAGAGGGCTACGATTTGAACAAAAAATGCTAGTGGTTTTTGGTACCAACAGAGTATTCTTTCTATTAATAGTAGGTATGACATACTATTAATTCAGAGTATTCTTTCTATTAATAGTATGACATACTATTAATTAAGTTCACGACAGTGAACTTGCAAAACCATGTAAGTCGTTTTCCAGAAATTTTACAGGAAACGAGAAAAACTTGCTTCAAAGTGGACTTAACACGTTGGTTCATATTTGTTGCTTTTGACGCATAGAGAAGAGATAGTCGAGTTTTTGCCAGTTTGGCTCCGTTTGATGGATCAAGGGGGTCTCATTCTATCCAAATAGGTAATAACCTTATTTTTGAAAAAACTCGGACCTACATGGTTTTGCAAGTTCACATTGTGTTTTGCTTAACTTTAATAGTAAATTCATATACCTTTATATATAATTATCAGTATAAAAAATTCATAGTATAAACTTTGCACACATGCTCCTAGAGTGTACAAAGTAATTCGAGTAAAAAAGTAGTAACTTGATTCAATTTTTTTGAGTCGGTCATAACTTCATAATTTTGAAAATAAAATTTATTTTATTTAAATTTAATTTAAATTTATTATTTTAAATATATTATTTTATAATATTTTAATATTTTACAATATTAAATCTTATTAATATAATTTTAATAATTTAATTTTTTATAATTATTTTAATTTTAATTAATATAATATTAATACAATATTTAATATTAATATTAAATTAATATTTTATATTTTTAATATTAATATAATATTTTATAAAAAATATAGGTATTATTTTTTTTATTAAATTTAATTTAGCATGGGAAATGAGAGTCAGAGGTTTGCGTCAGTCTTCACCGATTCGGTTTGGATCGATTTTCGACCCTCTGGCAGTTTATGAATGGAAAGTGGGGACTTCTCCGTCATTTCGACAACTTTTCCACACTACAATATCACGGACAACTAATCAAAACACCTCTCAAATATCTTGGCTTCCTATTAGATAAAACACTGACGTTCATTTCGCATAATTTTCACGTTCATAACTGTTCAGAGAGAAAACAATAAGAGAAACGAAAATGAAAACGGTAGTATAGTAGTTATGGTAATCAAGAATGGTAGTTCGTTGAAGTGACGGGAGGTGGCGCTGAAACCCGACAAGTTGGGGGTAGACTCTCATCTAAAAACTGCGCATAGATCTCAGTTTATCAATGGTATCATCAAAAACTATTTTACTATCGATTTTAAGGGAGAAATTAGTGTTTGAACGCGGAGAAACGTGAATGTTTTCTATGGAATCAGCAATCAGGCTCAGACGATAGGAGGAGAGGAAGAGCGGCACAGTAGACAGAAACACCTCAGATCGTCTTAACCGGAACCCTGATTCTGTTGAAAAAATTCACGTTTTTCCGCGTTCAAACACAAATTTCTGCGATAAGTTCCACTTTAAAAATAAACATGACTAGAAAAGCTGAGATTACCGTTGGTTGGTGTAGTTTTTACCGTTCTTGCATCTTGAAAAAATATTGGTTCAAATAGTATAATTTCCGATTGAAAGAACTCTAGGTTTCCCAAATAAGGTAAAATTTCCTTTTCAGCGGGCTTTATATGCCTTATCCCTTTACTCAAAGAAAAGGTCAGAAATTTCGCAATAGGAAATTTGATGTTCTTTCCAACGGTTTCCTCAATTTGAATTTACACAGCAACTTAAGAGAGTTGCGACCAATTTAGTAACGTAAAGTCAGAATCAGTAGGAAAAACAAGGGATTAGCAAAGAATTGTTGTTGCAAAACGGTTGTCGAATCGACCCTTGAAGTTCAGCGGACTTGAGTAGCCTCCCTCCCCCCCTCCCTGTAGACCTCCAATTAGAACCTCCAATCGACATACTGGATAAGCACTGCAACACCTTTCATACAGCGTAACACGGACCACTTCAGCCCCTTGATTGAAGAGGTTTCCACGCTCCGGAAATTAGAAGACTAACTCGCCCACGGCACACTATGGACATTGCCAACATAACAACAAACACCTGAGCAGCCTGTTTGGACATTGGCACAACTGAATTAAACTGTTTCTACTTAGTATTATTTAAATAATTATCTCAACCATAATTGTTGTTAATAAATTGTATTGAAGAATGTATGTATGTAAGAACGCTTTTTCAATGAAGTATATTCCTGCTGTGTAGAAAAAAGTAAAAAAAAAATTGTTATTGCAGAATCAAGAAAATGGTATTAAAATATTCAGGAGAAACTTAAATTGAGGACACATGCGAAACAATTATTGAATAAATAATTACTTACTGCCAAAACTAATGAACAATATTAAAATTCTAATTTAAAAAAATTCAGAACGCTGTACAATTCTGCCTGAATTAGCAAATTTCTAACGTCATTCCTAAATCGATTTGGCGGTAAAGCTCGAATCCGATCGGGTAGTCGATTATAGAACCGAACTCCTTGTTGGAGAGGATTTGTCCGAAGGGAGATGAGCCAGCGGAGGTCGTATGGCATTACGCGATCTAGTTGCAAGTTCGCGGAAATCACAACCTCGGCGTAGGCTTTCTAGGCTATTTTTCGTGAGAACCAATAAATGGAATACGTAGAGCCCAGCAATGGTGAGACTCTGCGGTCGCCTAAAATACCCACGGCAAGACTGCTTACAGCTCAGGCCTAAGATAATCCGAATAGCAGCCTTCTGCAGACAGAAGGCTCCAGATGAACGGAGTTTCCTCATAACGGAACACCATAGCAGGCTCTACTCATAAAGAAAGCGAAATACGCCGTTCTCAAGATGTCGGTCTCAAGAAAACGGTCTCAAACAATGAACATTTTAATAAAATCAGTTAGTACAGCTGAATTAGATTCCTCTCGATCACGGGGTTTCAAAGAGTAGTAATACATTTCGCGCTGCGTTAGGGACCCAACACCAAATCCCCATTTCTGAAAATGCTAAAGATTTTATTTTTTCTCAAAACGCTATTCTGACTCTTTTGTGCAAGAGAATTTCTTCTTTGTTCTTGCAATTGGTGGGAAAATTGAGCCGCTTTAGGCACTTCAGGATGGATTTCGATTCTTTCAAAAATTCTCAATAAATCGATTCCTATGACATTCTGTGAATTACGTCCTTCGTACTACTCAATCAAGCTTTCTGAATGGCATTGAAACTTTTTGGTGTAATATTTTCAATAATGAATATCTAGTTCGCTTTTTATTGAGGCCAACGAACGGAAAACTAAATTTTGAACTCTTCGTGCTTGCAGTTTACCAAGTAGTGTGATATCAAGAAATCATCTAATTCAAGGGTTTTTTTTACCGTAATGATTACACACCTGCAAACCTTAAACACTATGATCTATTTCAATACCAATATTTATTTCTTACATTGATAATATCAATCGAAAAACTCTTATCGAACTATCTTATTCTTGTAATTTATAATTGATATTTGGTTTAGTTGCGATGGGCAGTTGAAGAGAAGGTGAAAAGAAACGATTCTCTTCCTGGAAAAATTAGGTACGCAACTTTTTAGCTACCGTCATTAACAACGTTCCATATTATGGAACGTTGTTAATGACGGTAGCTAAAAAGTTGCGTACCTAATTTTTCCACCAGGAAGAGAATCGTTTCTTTTCACCTTCTCTTCAACTGCCCATCGCAACTAAACCAAATATCAATTATAAATTACAAGAATAAGATAGTTCGATAAGAGTTTTTCGATTCTGAGAATGAAAAATACTTGATTTGCTCTCTATCGGCAACCAAAGGAGATGGAAATAGGACTGTAGGAGTTTTGCATAGAACTGCGTTTCATGGCGGTATTAATTGTCTTTCCTCAAGGCGCCATTCCATTCAAGGACGCACTGGAGGACTACCTCAACTCATCCTCAGACACTTGAGGATTGGCAGCACTGTTTATGTAACAGCTCATTGCAGGTTTCACAGAGAAGTTGTTGTTTATTTATTTCAGAGTGTGAACGTTAAAATACACCTTTGCTTTTTTTGGTTCGAACAATTACTACACAAAATGCATATATGCTCGTTTTCAAGGCTTAAGAAGGTACAATGAAATGTCCCAATAAATATGCTCAAAAATCATCTGTTTTCTGCTGGTCATATATGGTTGAAACATCACCATTACAATATGGTCTTAAATATGCTCGAAAAAAACATTAACAACTTCGGAAACGAAAATGAACAACTAATCAACAATTCTGGCCTTCACTAACCAGGTAATTATGCATTTATATGCGATTGTTCTAAAACCTTGGTTTTATGCATAATTTTTATGCTCGATAAATTGAAAATTCTGTTGGACCCAGAGAGGTTATAATAACACTAAAAGGCTTTTTCCAATGTGTAGAAATGCAGGAAAAAAGATACAAATATGCTCAAATTTGAGCCCGACAGTTGATGATTCATCAGTTGGCCCATCCAAATTCATTAGTTTAATTGAAATTGATGTGAATGTTGATTGCGCTTGCTCTGTTGATGGGAGTTTTGACGACTGTTTTCGTCGTCTTTCTATTGGACGCTTGTATGTAGGTTGGTACTCATGATTAGCACACTAATGTGAAATTACTAAGCATTAAAATTCGTATTTCCTCAATACCAACGTTACCAAGAATTAAAATTCGTAAGTTGGTATTGGGCAAGACGAGTAATACCTCAAGACAACACATTTTTCCAGCATTGGAGGAGCCCTCTCCTGTCCGCAGACACGCTCTCTGGGAAGAAAAGTATAGGCATCAGCACGTTGATCACGGTTTCTCTATTAAAACCTGTACAATTAAGTGCAAACAAAATATTAAGGGGGTAAAAATAGTCAAGGTTACGGGGCTTAACCTTGACTAACTTAACGACTCTGAATAACTCGATGAGAGGAGGACTGCACCAGGCGTACTTTGGAGGAGTCTTCCAACTCGAGTCATCACTTTGAATACCGCCTTTAATCGGACTAATTTGGACAGCAAACTCCACGGCTGATGTGATAATGGGTTGATAGTGAGAGGAAGAGCCCTGTTTTTTTTTTGTTTTTTTTTGCGGGAGTGGGGCAACTCTTTAAGAGCGAAGGGGAAGTTCACCCCAACAGTGCTGGACTCCCCAGCATTGGGCCTACCAACTAAAACCCCGCTCCCTCTGCTCAGGACTCACCCCGGAACCACTTGTACAGTATTACTTCAGGGTGAGCCCGTGTTTTGTGCCCAAAGGCTGCTCCTACTTCTGGTCGCTCCTTCAATTCTATTCCTCATCTTCTTCCTCCCATCTTCCATCCAGCTTTTTTGCTTTGAGGACTGCTGTGACAAATACTGCCATTGCGTCCCAGCTCGACTTGTTCTTAATCATCTCATGTATGATTGTCTGTGGACGCAACGTTCCGAAGGCCTCTTCCGCACTCCTTCTCATACCCTCCCATTGAGGACATGACATGTCATCTTCCACATTGTGAAGAAAGTGTAGCAGACATCATCCTCTCATATCCCACTGTATTTGCACTCTGGGTCAGTTGCTTCCCCGATTTTTACTAAGAAGGAACGGAAGTATCATTGCCTTGAAAGGAATTGAATCAGGTTATAGTTCATCTCACCGTATTTTCTCTCCAACCAAGCCTTTAGATCGTCAATTATGAGGGCTGTCCACCTTCCACGGGCTTCACAGACAAGGTCTGGTTGCCACCTACGGATGGTCTCTTCCCGCTCTTCCTTCTTTACTGTGGATATTGCCTCTGCCTTCCTCATTCTTATCCTTTTTCGTACCTTTTTGGTACCTAAGGGACTCTGCCCACACTTCTGCTCCATACAGCATATTTGCCTCTGCAGTTCTCATAAGGAGTTTCCTCTTAGCGGGTGATCAGAGGAGCCAGGAAGCGTGTTTTGCCTTCGTCTCAGCATGATTGAAATGAACACTTAGGTGTTATTCGTAAGAGTAACTTTTTATTGAATAGAACAAACAAACGTTGCCGTGATAGCAACGCAACTCCATATTGTTAATAATAACTATGTAGGTATGGTAAACATACCATACCATTACATCTCCTCTCCTTAGTCTACCGCTACCAAAAGCTTTCGGTTCCGGACCAGTGTGGCTCCTTCATGGGTTTTCACTTCGTATCTCCTGGGTACACCGCTGACTTCCTGCACGACTGTTCCATATTCCTTCACATCTCGCACTCACACCATTTCTCCCTCTTTTAAAGTTCATTTCCACTTCCTTGAGTGTCAAATTTTTTTTACTTGTAGGTTTTCAGAAACCTTAACATTTTGCATCCCCTGTATGATTGTGTGCATAATCAATTCGTCTGTTAGTCCACCAAACTTACACTTCTTCGCCAATACATGCAGGTCGTTGATGAACTCTTCTACTGATTCTTGAACCAATTGGTCCCTCGCAAAAAATTTACTCCTTTCGAAAACCAAGTTCGTTTGACCTTCGAAAAGTTCTGTCAGTCTTGTTAAAACTGTTTCATAATCTCCTCTCTCTGCTTCTGTTAATTTCAACCTATCCAAGAGTTCATCTGCTTCGCCTCCAAGGACATAAATTAACATATTTACCTGATAAACGTTCGATTCTTTTTTTCAAGTTTGACGCCACTCTGTATTTCTCCCATCTTCTCAGCCAATTTTCCCAATTTGGGTTTCTCCAGTCAAATTTCTCTGTTACCGCCATCGAGGAATGATAACTGTTAGCATTACCCTCACCCTCTTCGTCGTCGTTCACACCTGACACCATGTTTTGCCTTCGTCTCGGCATGATTGAAATGAACACTTAGGTGTTATTCGTAAGAGTAACTTTTTATTGAATAGAACAAACACACGTTGCCGTGATAGCAACGCAACTCCATATTGTTAATAATAACTATGTAGGTATGGTAAACATACCATACCATTACATACCATACCATTACAAAGAGGTGGCCGAGGAAGAGCCCTTTCTACCCCACCTGTCGCCCTTCCAAGTCTCAGAAAGCCTTTCACCTTTCCTTGAAACGTTTGATGAGTAGTGGTCCCCGAAGAGATCTCAATTTAGTAAGTCATTCCACCACAAGTATGTGAAAAATTACTCCACTAAAAAGGCCTTTTGGAAAGAAAGGGGATGAGCGCTAGAGAAAAACAGCTTCGAGATTCGCAGGAAAGAGGAAGAGCGTCATTTCCACACGCAGGCCATTAGTCGTGATTGATGAGCGTCATTCATAGAAAGGAGGGCAGTTGTGCTCAAGTTAACAGGCTGAGAAGTGAATAAAACTTTGGTTGAGTGCTCCCCTACAGAATCTGCCTTACGGTTGCTTTACATAATTATCAAGCATAAACATTAATAGCAAATGTGATCATCGACCCAACAAATAATTCGTCAAATTGTTAGGAATGAGGTCATCAGGAACAAAACTCCTCTTTGGTATTATCACCTTCCTCAGGGCTCGAAGGGTGTGTTACCTAGTGAACATCACACCAGCGTCAAACATCAACAACCAAGCAGGTAAAGATGCCACCGTAACTAGTGGGAATGGACTATTTCAGGTAAAATGGAAAAAAAATGGAAAGAGGGGTGGGGATATAAAACGTAATTTCAGCATCCTATAAACATGAAGTATGAAGTATATCAGATGAAAAATTCCTGAGGACCTCATTCCCGATCAATTTGACGGATAAACATTAATCGTGGAAAACTGAAGAAAGCTTTTTCATTTCGTAGTACAAGTTCATTCCTCATGATAGAAGCCCGAGGTTTTCAACAAATAAGAAAAAATAAATGAAAGATAAACAATTTTCAATTGATTTTTTATTACTTTATCATTTGGAACACGAAGTAAATATTAAAAGGTATTTCAGAATAAAAATCATACTAGGTTTTGTTTCGTTTATTTCAGAAATCCAATCAACTCCAGAAAGAGGAAAATGGACTCCACCCCGACTTTGAGTAATTCTGGGAAATTTTTTTTTTTTTTTTTGTGGTAATTCTGGGGTTAATTACTTAAAACTCATAAACAACCAGTGCGGTTTTTTTTTCATTTTTCTCTGGCAATTATTGTTCGATTTTGATGATTCCAGCGGCAATCTTTCAGTTTTTCTATTCCCTTGGGCAGTGCGCTAATGAATTTCTAAAATCCTTAAAATTTTCTAATTTAGGTACAACTTTTAACGTTTTTGTCCCTTTAATTTAGGGAAATACTGGCCCGAAGCGAGGAACGATCGGCGACCGACTGAGACCCCCTTGAGACTACAATATAATTATAAGGCCAGAAAATTAGACTGATGATTCTCGTTTTTAGCTTTAGATAATTTAAGATGTTCTGCTGGAACTAAAGTGAAGCAGTTAATTAGCTTTATTTTATTGTGATTGAAGAAGCTTCCCTTTAAGCTTCCCTTTAACTAGGTACCTGCTTAGTACATACTGGAAGGAAGACGAAAATGTTTTTTTAACTGAGATTTTAAGTGTAATTTAGTTTATGATTTACCTTAAAACTTAGTTACTTAGTACTTACAGTTACAAGTATAAAATACAGAGTAAATTTTACTCTGTTTATATTGTGATCTAAAAAGTTCAAGTTGCCTAATTACATTAAAAGTTAAATGTTTTCAGTTATGGACAATAAAGATGTTTTGCTTTATTTAAAGAAAAAAAGGGAATTTTCTCTGTGTCTGTTACTCATCCTTTAACCGTGTCTGTTACTGAGGGTCGTACGATTTTTCGGTGTCTGTTACTGGGGGTCGAACCTGTTTTCATGATTCAGCGAGTAAAAACTGAATTAACTGATTTAGAAGATTCAGAAGTAGCCAAACGTTGAAGGAGATGTTGCTGCATGAGAGAAAAAACGGCTGCCAAGTGGGTGTGGCACATAGCTTCCTCGTATCCATAACCCGATTGTATAGATGATCCGATGCATAGTAGTTAATCTCGAAACATCAAAACATCAAAACAAGTTGATCTGTAACATCCCTGAAAATTTCATTGAAATCGGATGGAAAATGTAGAAATTATGGCCGTTACAAGGAATTCACGTTTGCGCATGCGCAGTCGCTTCTATCAGTCAGGAGATGACGATTTTCATAGGGGACCATTTAAATACTAATCTGTAACATCCCTGAAAATTTCATTGGAATCGGATGGAAAATGTAGAAATTATGGCCGTTACAAGGAATTCACGTTTGCGCATGCGCAGTAGCTTCTGTCAGTCCGGGGATGATGATTTTCATAGAGGACCGTCCACACACCAACCCGCGCAATCCCTGAAAATTTCATAGACATCGGACAATAACTTCGTATAGTTATGCGCTTTACAAGGATTTCATGACATACACACAGACAGACAGACAAGGAACCAAAATTGATCAGGAAGGTCTGAAACGTAGAACGCGAGTGGAAATTTTTATTTTGGTGAAATTTTTTCTTTCATCCTTGAAAAGTGAAAGCAAAGCTTCCGCTACCTTGGTAGACTCGGAAGCAATAGTTGGATTACAGGGCTTTACAAGGCTTGTAAAGTAATGTTTTAAGAGTAATTTTTAAAGTAATTTTTAAAGTAATTTTTAAGCCTTTTAATGCTTTACAGAAGCATTACAAGGCTCAGAAAATTGATTTAACCTGGAAGTGATGTCTTCAGCATGTCTGTAACTGCTGCACTCACTTTATTATGTGCGCTAACTTCTAAGTATATGTTTCTTTTGAATTCGATGAAATTTCCAGAGATTGTGCGGGTTTGCGTGTAGATGGTCTCCTATGAGGATAGTGCAAGGTACAGATTGATGTTTTGAGATAACCCACAATGCAAGCATTGGATAACCCACAAAACCCGGTTATGGATACGAGGAAGCTGTGTGTCACACCCACTTAGCAGACTTTTTGATGGCGCGCAATCCGGCTCCTTGAACGCTCAAAATTCCACAGCTCCACGATTGCACTAAAATTAGGCTTCCGGTAACCGCAGTCAACATGTTTGGCGTTGTTTTGCATACTTTTTTCAATATTTTTCGACGCTGAATCACATCGCTGATCATGCAAATTAATATTCCATAAATTGTTGAGTGGACCTATTACTGAACAGTACGCTTTGACCCAAAAATTGATGCACTAATCAAGACAAAACTGGGAGTTTAAGTTAGTCACTTCGAATACCTTGAAGAGCCTACCTACCTTGGTTTGTTTGAAACACTCATTTGTCAATGTAATGAATAGAGCTCGGAAAATATGCACGAAAATTTCTCGAATATATGCACTGGAAATTGGAAAAATATGCAAAATATGCATTTGCACTTAAGACTGCATACGACTTTGGAATTTCGGTATTTTAAGAAAGAATGTTCCATATTACATTTTTTTCAGCCCTTTTTTCTCCTAGAAAAAAGTTATGAAGCATAAGGTAAAGTAAACAAGTTTATACATTTATACGAACTAGGTATGAAATGTAAAGATGAACTACATATTATATTGGACAACAATTACACGCTCCACATTATCAGGTGTAAAACAGTGTCTCCTGTCACTTGAAATTTCTTTCAATGCAGAAAACGATCTCTGTACATCGCAAGATACAAAAATACCTAGGCAAAAATACCTAGGCAAAAATTTTAAAGTGGAAATCTCTTTTGGAGAGTAGGGAGAGTCCCATGAGCTGTCTTCTCCTTTGAGAATTTTCGCGATTTGAACCACTGGACCAACCCTGGATTTTTCGATAGGACCCCCTCCAGTTTATCCTTGACGGCTTTTCCAGTGGTTCCATGCCAGTGGGAATTTTTTTCGAGCAGGTGGGAAACCACCTACGGCAGAGCAGAGATCCATCCCCCTGGTCTCCAGGTGGTTTATCAAATGGGGTATGGTCTTCCAGCACTGACTTAAAAAAAAAATCCAGAATACGCAAAAAAAACTGGTAAAATGCTGCAAAATATGCAAAAATCCCAAAAATGACCAAAAAATGCAAAAATCCCCAAAATGACCGATATATGCAAAAATGTGCAATTTCAAATTCAATTTAAACCACCGCTCACCCTTCAGAAACCTTCAAAACATTCAAATACAAAGATATACCGCATAATAAAAGATATGCAAAATATGCAAATTCCGAGCTCTAGTAATGAACAAATATTTATGTTTATTTGTGGGTATCAAGCAGGTACAGAAACAGTTGCTACCAATGACCAAATAATCCGGAGTATATTAGGAAGCAATACCTCGCCAAAATCATGTTATTACAATATTACCGTGCGAGGAGAGTAGGAAGTAGGCGGCTTGTATTTGTATGAAGCCAATATAAACATGTAGGGCTGATTTATGCTTCGTTCCAGCAATATTGCTTGGGCGTAATGAGATCCGTGTCACTCGAGTGACGTCTTCACTGTCACTCGGATGTTGACTCTTGAGTCAGGAGACACCTATTGGTCCTGGAGGCAGAGGAAGTGAGTGATGATTATTCAGCGTTGAACGGGAGCGCGCCAATATCCAGCTGCCCTCTCAGTAGTCCAGAAAGTCAACAAGATGGGCTAAACTTACTCTTTCCTCAAAATTTTTATAAATGAACGGAATATTCATGAATAAGTGACCATACTCATGAAAGCTTGACCTGTAGCAAAAAAAGTGTCACTAAAAATGCCTTGACCACCAGCCAAAAGACTTACTTATCCATATCAAAATAGCTGGAAACTATAAAAATTCAAATTTATTAGTCATTTATAAAATTTGGTCTGAGATACATTATTAAAATTAGAAAGATTATGGAAATATATGTGAAACTTGTGATAAAACGCTGAAAATTATTACACAAAGGTTTACTGTATTTCTGTATAGATCACTCGTCTGCAAAGAACACGGCTTTGCAATTGTTACCACCAACCAACATGAAGAAAAACAGCGATCGCATTTCGGTCAGCTAAAATTTGAACGGAGATTAGGCCTCATTTGCGATTCACACTCGTGTTTCTGATTTATCGTACGTCCAACCCTTAAATTCTCGTAGGGAGCGAACGGTTTGTCCTACAGGGCTCCGCGGGGTCTCTAAAAATTCTAAAAATTCACCGACATCAAACCAAGATTTACTGCCCTGTTTCAGACTTTGGACAGGTGCGTTACGAAGTGCCACATAGCGTCCACTAGTGGGTTGATCACCGAAAATTGACAGTGATGTACATTTTAAACCTTCCTGAACAATTCTGGTTAGGGATAGCAACGATATATCGATAGATGAAATTATCGATTGATTACGGTTGATATATCGATACATTAATATTGATACAGAGAACCGATATTATCTACTAGAATAGATAATATCTATTCTATTATAGGTAGATATATCAATATATTATATTGATATATCTACCTATACTATCGCGACTTGTTCTCAACAAGTAAAAACAATTTTTACTAATTTTACTAATATTAATTTTACTAATATTAATTATTAATATTAGAATGAATGGACGAGAAGGGACACAAGTATCTGTGTAAATCATCCAGTAATTTTATTCCAAATTTTCTAGGTACCTACGTGATGGCTTGATTTCATACTCAAGCTCAAGGTATTGACTTCAGCTCAAACATGGTGTACATGAATGGTTTACAACTACAGTGGCCCTCAGAGCTCAATTATTTGACTGAGCCACGTCTAGACTAAAACCACCTACTATACGAAGTGAAGCAGTTGTTCACAACAATTCATTATTTTTCAATGTTAAAAGACCATTTTTAAAAAAAATAATCTCCCCTCAAAGACTAAAGTTCTCTCTGACGGAGGGGGCACGCCAAAAAAACAAAATAAATAAATAAATCAAATATAATGGGGAGGACGCCCAGGACTCACCCAACGCCGGCCCTAGGGATGAGGGAAGATGAGGAAGGTGGGGTTGGGAGAGAGGGATGAAGGGAAGTGCCTCTACAAAACGACCACCAGTTCAGATATGAGCCGAGCAGGATGCGGGTGGTGATACCACGGAGTACGCCTACCGAGATGCCCAACTCGCGCAACTCCGTGGCACTTTTCCCGCACCACTCTGCGCGCCAAGACAAGGTCGCAGCCATCACCCTGATGTTGTTGGGTTCCACTCCTTTTAGCTCAGACACTGCTTGCCGCAAATCATCTCTATCATACTTTCTTATCTTAGCCCGCCAGGTCTGCTCCATGTCCATGCTGCCATTAACAACTTGGACATCCAGGATAATGCAAGACTTGTCAGGCTTGATGGCAACAATGTCAGGCTTCTTGCCCTGGTCACTTGGCATGTGGTATAATATCGCTGGATGACAAGGCACCTGCTATCTGCTACAGTATAAAGACCTTGCAGCGTTTTTGATATCACATGTCTGTATAACTGTCAGTCAAACAGGTAAGCCTTGCACAATCGCAGAAATTATTTCACTATTCTTTCCCCGAATTGGGCATTATTTTGGAGTTTTGAGCATTTGAGTTTTTGATTAATTGTTGCTCTATTAAGTTACATTTGTGGTCCGTGTATTCCAATACCGACAGCTAGAGTCCACCTGCTGTTTATTACATGCAATTACCAAAATACAGAATTTGGATTAGTCTCATAAAACTACCAAGTTATTATTACGAGTTATTATTAACCTTCTTGAGATTTTTCTTTTTTTCTTTCTTTCTGATTTCATCATCAGTCCAATGTCGAGCCCGCTGAATGCACTAGTAGTCCTACATTGCCCGGCTTACCGCCTCAGTTTCATCTCAGAGTCTGACGTTGGGAATGAGAGCTTTTCATAGCCGTCCTTTCTGAGGAAGGACGCGAGACACACCAGGAGACTGCGAGGACACACACAGAGGACAGAGGACAATGGCTGAGCTGCCCCCGTCTTCAAAGCCCTCTGGGCTCTTCAGTACTCGACACGACAATTTGCGGAAAGGATCTCGACCGACAAAAGCCGTCCCATTCTCCCTCACAACCATAAATAACTGTGCATTATTCATTGTAAAAGCAGAATTTTGGACTCTTGTAGACACAGCTGTGCTCGTACGTTTATAATTTATTTATCAGTCAACCAATTGTGCGTTTAAGTAGGTTGTGTGGTATCACGGAGATTTGATCACAATCTAATACAAATCTAATAAAATGCTAAAATAATTAATGTTCAGTACTTTTTTAGATGAAAATGCTACTTATATAAAGGTGGTGGATATGGAGTTATGATTTTGTTTACTGGTTGTTTGTGGCAAAATAAAATAAAAACGCTGCAAATTATTACACAATGGTTTTTTGTTTTTTATTTTTCTATATAGATCACTCGTCTGCAAAGCCACCAACCATCCAACATGAACAAAAACATCGATCGCATTTCGGTTAGCTTTAATTCGAGCAGAGATTAGGCCTCTTTTGCGATTCACACTCGTGTTTCTGATTTGTCGTACGTCCAAACTTCAAATTCTCGTAGTAAGCGAACGGTTTGTCCTACAGAGCTCCGGGTGGTCTCAAAAAATTCTAAAAATTCTATATAATCTCAAATTGAAGGAAAAACAATACCTTCATATCAAAATTTTTTGAGTTAGGGCGTTTTCAAAATTTCAAAATTGATTTTGGAACCCTTAGAAGTGACCTACATCAACCAAAATCTTCGGGGCACGACTAGATCCCAAATTGAGCCTACATACCAAATTTCATCAAAATCGGTCAATGCTAAGTGGCAAAAGTGCCGCGTACGGTGGACGGACGGCCAAATTTTTATTCGATTTTTGGATTCTACGTACCTTGAAACGTAAACCATCAAATTTTGAGGAGGTGTTAAAATTTTTTTTCTTGGTCGATTCCAAAGGTTCATTATTGATAATAATAAACCAAAATTTACCGCTTGCACGGAAAAAACTTATGCAATTATTTATTTACAATAGAATTTATTTACAAGATAAAACAATGTAACTAAAATTCGATAGTTTTAGATAATAAAGGGGGTACTGAAATGATTAGTAACGTAATGGATCTAAGTACAAACCTATTAATAGATTCGAAACTAGTTAGTTTTGCTTCCGAGTCTACCAAAATAGCGGACGCTTTGTTTTCACTTTTCAAGGTTGAAAAAAATCTCTAAAATAGAAATTTCCACTCACGATTTACGTTTCAGTCCTTTCTTAACAGTTTTGGTTCCGTGTCTGTCTGTGTGTCTGTCTGTCATGAAATCCTTGCCTCAGCCATAACTTCTACATTTCTCAACCAATTTTGATGAAATTTTCAGCGATTGTGCGGGCTGGCGTGTAGATGGTCCCCCATGAAAATCATGACCTCCGTACTGATAGAAGCCGCTGAGCATTCGCGAACGTGAAGTCCTCGCAACAGCCATAACTTCCACATTTTCCATCCGATTTCGACGAAATTTCTCAGGATTGATCAGATTAGCGTGTAGATGGTCCTCTATGAGGGTATTGGAAGGTACTTAGAGACTGATGTTTTGAGATTGAATACTATGCATCGGATCATCTATACAATTGGGTTATGGATACGAGGAAGCTATATGCCACACCCACATGGCATTTAGTTACTAATTGATTCGAAACTTAACTTGTAGGTAAGAAAAGAAACAGTAGGTGGTATAGTATGAAGTGAAATCACTTAAATCAAAACTTCAAATTGTTTTGTTGTTGTTTCGGTAATTGTTAAGAAACTCAAGCAATCCCCCTGGACTCCTGGATGGATACCGCTTAGAGCCTTCGGCTAATATTCAAGAAACTTGGATCATGCTTTAGGCGTTGCTTCAGCCATGCCTTTAGCGGTCGAAGCTTCTCGAATGTTCTTGGTGTAATTCAAGTTTGCAAATGAGCTTCCTTAGTCGCTCTTCCGTGGAAGTAGACGATCACTCACTACTTTGTAAAGCAGTCTTGATCACAACATTATTCTTATTATTAAGGAACCGAAAACATTTAAAGCGGCGAAGAACACATCACAACAAAAACATTCATAACAAAATCTCGCCTAGGTCTCAAGATCCTTTGATTAAATTCGTAAAAACCATGCCAACCAACAACATCAATATAATAGGAGCATCTAGGGGAAGAAAGTGGTGGAACGGCGTAAGCGCTGCCTAGTGAAGATAAGATGAACCTTCCGGAGCTGAAAAACCTAGATTATCTCTCTTATCAGTTGGCTTATGTGATGTAGGTATCGCGTGTTTTGTTTCTAATTCTTCGTAAATAATAGAATGATTTAAAAATTAACTTTGTTTACCTACGAGTACATAGATTTTCATTTCAGACTGAATGCCTTAATTATTGATGCCTCCAAAAGATTTGATTGCCTTTTTCATTGAGGGCAAATTTCAGCTAAAAACGCTGCAAATTACTACACAAGGGTTTATCATTTTTCTATGTAGATCACTCGCCTGCAAAGAAATCTGCTTTGCCATTGTTACTACCAACCAAAATGAAGAAAAACATCGATCGCATTTCGGCAGCAAAAATTGGAACGGAGATTAGGCCTCTTTTGCGATTCACACTCGTGTTTCTGATTTATCGTAAGTCCAACCATTAAATTCTCCTAGGGATCGACTGGTTTGTCGTACAGGGCACTGCGTGGTCTCTAAAAATGCTAAAAACTCCATACTTTCTTGAATTGATGGAAAATAGTAGGTACCTTAATATCAAAATTTTTTGAGTTGGGCGTTTCCAAAATTTCAACCCTTATTTTTCAACCCTTAGAAGTGACCTACATCAACCCAATGCTTTGGGGCACAAGTAGACCCCAAATGGGGCCTATAGACCAAATTTCATCAAAATCGGTCCATGGTAACTAAGGAAAGTGCCGCGTACGGCGGAAGGACGGCCAACTTTGTATTCGATTTTTGGATTCTACGTACCTTGAATCGTAAACCAACAAATTTTGAGGGGGGTTAAACATTTTTTTTTTTGGTCGGTTCCAAATATACATTTTCTTGAGGTCAACCTCAAACTTACTATTTTTTCGGTTTATTAGGTATTATCAATAATGAATCTTTGGAATCGACCAGGAGAAAACCAATTTTAACCCCCCCCCCCATCAAAATTTGTTGGTTTACGTTTCAAGGTACGTAGAATCTGAAAATCGAATAAAAAATTGTCCGCCGTCCGCCCTGCTCGGCACTTTTCTTAGCAACACTGGACCGATTTGGTTCAAATTTGGTATATGGGCTCCATTTGGGGTCTAGTTGTGCCGCGAAGCTTTTGGTTGATGTCAGTCACTTCTAAGGGGTGAAAATTAAGATTTTAAATTTTCAAAAGTGCCCTAGCTCGAAAACTCTCGAAATGAAGGTATCGTTTTTTCACCCATTTAAGATAGTATTGAATTTTTAGAAATTTTTGAGACCACCCGGAGCTCTGTAGGACGATCCCTTCGCTCCCTACAAGTACTTAAGGGGTTTCCTTCGATAAAACAGAATCACGAGTGTGAATCACCAAAGGGGTCTAATCTTCCTTGAATTTTTCGCTGACCAAAACGCGATCGCTTTCGTTTCTTCGAGTTGTATTCAGTTTTGCTTCCTCAGCAATTAGTAATCAAATTTCTATATGAAGTTCCCTATTTTTCGAATCGAGTGTGAAGCGTTTAGTTCTTTCTAATAAACTTGATCGTGAAGGTGTGAAGGCAGTATGGTGTGGTAGGAAAATAATGAACCTCTGTGAAATAATTTGCAGCGTTTAAAACATCAGGCCATTAGATCGTGAGAAATTATTGGTTAGATGAAATCACGAGGTAACCCTGAAAATTACATCAAAATTAGAAAATAATCATCCGTGTAGTTGCGCCTGTATTTACGCCAGAGACTGATCGGACAAACAAAACGATATTGAACGGAAAGTAGGTCAAAAAGCTCTAAAATGCTTAATGCGAGTGAAATTTTAGATTTTGAGGGACCCAAGACTACAGTCGATAGTGGGAAAGCAACTTATATGGACGGAATACAAATTATTCATGAAGTTCTAGTATGTCGACTTACATATTTCAATATTAAAATTCCAATATTTAGATGGTGAATTCATTTTAGTTCACACTTTCAACAAAGGCGAATAATTGTTGATTTACAATCAGACGTCCCATTGTGGGTATTAAACCATTAATCAAATGATTAATCTATAAGCTTCTAAATGAAAGGTTGATAACTTCGAGGCGAAGCGATAAATCAGGGATATTGTGAGAAGAGCCGGCAGGATTTGAATGGATTTGCATACTTTCGCCAACTGAGGAGAACTCGAATGATTGAGTGCTTCGGAATGTTATAAAATACAGAAAAAAGAAGTTGCGAATCGTGAAATATTCACAATCGCTAGTTAGAGAATTTAATTATTAGAAATCATAATTATTTTCATAACGCAAATAAGTGAATTGATTGATTTTATTGCAACATGAATTCCATCCAATTTTTTCCATCTGAATTCGATTAAATATACAGGAATTGTGTGGGTTGGATTGTAAATGGTCCATTTTAAAAATCATCGCGCCCAGAACCATAGTAGCCTCTGCGCATGCTCAAAGGTAAAATCCATCTATCAGCAATAATTTCTACAATTTTCATCCGAATTTGTTGCAATTTTTAGCTTCGTTTTTCGTTCGCTCAGATTGGCGTGTTGATTGTTATTGATAATCATGGCCCCCGGATTGATTGTAGCCTCTACGCATGCGCAAAATTAGAATCCTTGTAAAAACCTTGATTTTCTACCAGATTTCGATGACATTTTCATCGTGGGTTGGAGTGTAAGGTTCCTTATTAGGGTAGTGCAATATGCTTAGAGATTAATGTGCTGTGATTACGGGGTTTGGTGTGGCCGTGGTTGCTGGGGCGTGCATTCTTCGGTTGGAGCGTTCGAATCGACTTCTTCGGGGGTCATGGGTTCGAATCTCGCCGCCGGAGTTCGGGCGCTGGGTTATGGGTAGACGCTCAAATCCAGAATAGAGTATAGCCAGAATAAGCCCACACTGTACAACCGAGTCCTAAAGCCAGTCTTACAGTGAATTCTGGAATTTTAAAAAATTTTTGAGACCACCCGGAGCTCTGTAGGACAAACCGTTCACTCACTACGAAAATTTAAGGTTTGGACGTACGATAAATCAGAAACACGAGTGAATATTGCAAAAGAGGCCTAATCTCCGTTCAAATCTTAGCTGACCGAAATACGATCCATGTTTTCCTTCATGTTGGATGGTTGGTGGCTTTGCAGACGAGTGATCTATAGAAAAATAATAAACCATTGTGTAATAATTTGCAGCGTTTTAAGTAGGTACTATCATAATATCCTAATTCAAAATGATATTCTATGAGTCATTAGATAGATAGATCTTTATTTGTTGTCAACAAGGAACATGAATGCGTCAAATTTACAAAAATAATAATATAATGTTATATTATGTAAAATTCTCAACTGTGGTTAATTGAAATTCGCAACTGTAGGTGTTTATTATATAAAAAATCATGATTGAATATAGGAACTGTGGGTTTTATCGTTTCTAATACTGCCTGATTAAAAAATCGCTGCAAATTGTTACACAATGATTTACTATTTTTCTTCAATTATAGACCACTCGTCTGCAAAGAACACGGCTCTGCCATTGTTACCACCAACCAACATGAAGAAGAACATCGATCGCATTTCAGTCAGCTGAAATTTGAACGGAGGTTAGGCCTCTTTTGAAATTAAAACTCGTGTTTCCGATTTATCGTAAGTCCAACACTTAATTTCTTGTAGGGAGCGAACGGTTTGTCCTACAGGGCTCCACGTGGTCTCTAAAAATTCTAGAAATTCAATACCATCTTAAATTGATGTAAAACACAATACCTTTAAATCGAAATTTTTTGTTAGGGCGTTTTCGAAATTTCAACCCTCATTTTTCAAGCCTTAGAAGTTACTTACATCAACCAAAAGCTTCGGGGCACAAGTAGACCCCAAATAGAGCCTACATACCAAATTTCATCAAAATCAGTCAATGCTAAATGAGGAAAGTGCCGCGCACGGCGGACGGAAGGCCAAATTTTTATTCGATTTTCTACGTTCCTTGAAACGTAAACCAATACAATGTATTGGTTTACGTTTCAAGGTACGTAGAAAAAAAGAGGTAAGTAGAAAAAACAAATTTTTTAGCCCCCTCTCAAAATGTCATTTTGAGAGGGGGCTAAAAAAATTGTTTTCTTGGTCGATTCCAAAGGTTTATTATTGAAAATGATAAACCGAATGAGAAAAAAAAAATCAGGGCCCAGCCAAGCACTCCGACCGGGCTCGGACCTACCCACCAAGGCGGCTCCCTGGGCCGCCTCCTATTATGTAGGTACTTGGTGGGACAGAATGTTCAAAAAATATATATTACCCTACTTTATTGTGAATAACGCCCTATCTCATCACCACCACTGACTCGTTACCTAGCAAACAAAAGCGGAAGGTGCTCTATCCTTTTAAAATTGCCTATACTAATAACGTCAGGTTTTAGATTTATAGGGAACCTTCGACTCTGGACGTATACAGATACTGTACAAAACCCGTGGAAGGATGAAGAATGGGCGCTTAAATAAAATACGATGTTTTACGATGGTGTCATTTCTCGCTTGACAGTACCACCAAGATAAGGTTGCATTTCACTATTTTTCCTCTCTTATTTTACTCAGGAAGTTAGGAAGTCTTTGGTCCCCCAGAGACGTTTCTGAAGTTTATTCAGACAAAGTGACTTACTATCATCTCCGAGCTAGAATACTCCAACCAAAATACGTAGGTATCAGCGACGTTTCAACTTCTCATATCACGGTTCTTCTTGTGACAAGTTCATGTGTGTACGTATACGGCTTTTTTAAAAATTCTGGTATATAATGTTGGAAACAGGAGAGACTTTTGGCAAGTTAAAAAGGACGAATATAGCTGTATGTATGGAACTATATTACAAGTCATTACAATACTCATCAGGTTTTAAATGTATATGATTATTGATTTCTTAGGGGCATCTCATAAGCAACTATAATAAGAGACTATATAGAGAACTTGTTACCATAGAACCATAAATTAGGACTGTTGACTCGATCATTATATTGGGTGATTGAATGAAATCAACAGAGAGATTTTCACTTGACGATAATTATTATAATTGGAATAAAAAGTTTAGGAATAAACGAGAAGCATGGCACCATACACAGGAAGACATATTGCAAATGGTAGATTCCTAGCTTTTACATGTGTAACTAAATACCATGAAACCTACTAAATTAAATTACGATCGACTTCAACATTATATGATGAATAATATGAAACTCAGAACAGGAAATATTATGATTAGAAGAGGCCTTATTAGGGGCTGCTGAGGCTGGGATCCAAGAGACCAGGGACAGCCACCACAAAATTCTCGAGGAAGATGAATGAGGGAAGGCTCTAACGTTTACAGATATTGTGATACAACAATACAATTTTGAAATATCTTTCAAGGAAGCTATTAATGATAGAAATAACTGGAGAAACGCTGTAAATTATTACACTATAACACTATCATTATTTTTTGGTATACATCTGAAACAGTATTGTTCTGAACGATCTGGAGAACTATACGTTTCGTTTGAATGCCTATTCCTTGTTGGAGATCAACCTAGGACCAGGGATGATGAATGAAAGATACAAATGAAGTAGGAAAAATGAATAGATATATTATCCTATAATCAATGAGGCTTGTATCTATATGTGAGGGGGGAAAGAAGTATCAATAGAGTTTACCTATTATATCTTCGGATTTGAACTACGAGGGTAAGGGAAGTGATCTAGTATGAAAGTATTGTACTTATAGATCGGTGTCTTGAATTAGACTGGAGGGCTATCCCTGAGTAGTGATTCGATAGAGCGAAAGAATCGCTCCATCGAATCACGAATCACGTGACAGAGTAACTGGTACTCCGTCACACATCACACGCTGGCAAAGAACACGGCTTTTCCATTAAAACCGCATTAATACTTAGCTACCAACAATGTTAATGCGCATGATCGACAGGAAGTACCTACCAAGTATAACATCTTCTTCAGAGTGCTGTGTGAGCCTTCATAACGGAATTTGGTTGCTAACGAGGCACAACAGAGTGACGAGAAACTCTATTCGAGAAAAGCTGCAAATCATTACTCAAAGTTTTATTATTTTTAGAGCAAATAAAAAAGCTTTGCCATTGCCATTACCTACCAACCATATTTCTAAACAATGAAGGGTTAATGAAGAAGTATATTGGTTTGTTATTTTCAATGATGAGCCTTCGGAATCGACCATGAAAAAAAAAAAAAAAATTGTAACACCCCCTCAAAATATGTTGGTTTACGTTTCAAGGTACGTAGAATCCAAAAATCGAATAAAACGCTGCAAATAATTTATCAGGATTGTTCAGATTAGCGTATAGATGGTCCGCTATGAGGGTAGTGGAAGGTACTTATAGACTGGTGTTATGATATTAACTACTATGCATCGGATCATCTATACAATCTATACAATAGGGTTATGCATACAATACAATACTTCTATACAATCGGGTTATGAATACGAGGGAGCTATGTGCCAAACCCATTTGACAGTCTTTTTTTTTTTTGTTGTTGAAAAAGGTCAGTTTCTTTTTCTCTTGATATTTCGTTCACACACAAAAAAAAAAGTTGCAGATAATTACATAATGGTTTATTATTTTTCTGTATGGATCACTCGTCTGCAAAGCCACCAACCATCCAACATGAAGAAAATCATCGATCGCATTTCGGTCAGCTAGAATTTGAACGGAAATTGGGCCTCTTTTGCGATTCACATTCGTGTTTCTGATTTATCGCACGTCCAACCCTTAAATTCTCAGAGGGAGCGAACGGGTTGTCCTACAAAGCTCCGCGTGGTCTCAAAAAATTCTAAAAATGCAATACTATCCTAAATTGATGAAAAAACAATACCTTTATATCAAAATGTCTTGAGTTGGGGCGTTTTCAAAATTTCAAAATTCATTTTTCAACCCTTAGAAGTGACCTACGTCAACCAAAATCGTCGGGGCACAACTAGACCCCAAATGGAGCCCATATACCAAATTTAATCAAAATCGGTCAATGCTAAGTGGGGCCTTTCCATATAGCCGTGGAGATCACGCTCAAACAGTAGTAATCTCAGCATCCGATCGTACTTACTGGCGAAGACGTCCAAATGGAAAACTTTAAAGACTGCGGGAGTCATAAAAATAATCTCTCTTTCTCGAAGATGAGTTTTATACAGAGCATTCAATATTCCGACAATGGCGTTTCAATTTCCAACCAGCATTCTGATCACATACTCCGGCGTTTCCTTCACAAAAGAGGGAAAATAAATCTATCATGTGGCAGCGTTCCATTAAATTCGCTCACTTCACTCTTCAGGGATTTCGCAGTCCGCCGGATAATAAAAGAACTGATTTAGAGAACACCACTGCGACACAGTTGTTTTGCCTTTACTCATACTCATTTTGTTTGTACAGGGACGAATCGCATGATGAATAACAAGTCGTGGGACAAAAGTAGTGAATACATAGCGAGACAACGATTCGTTTGTCAATCAAAGAATGGAAATGACAGTTTTCAGCTAATTAAAGATTACATCGTCGGCTTACAGGAGAAAGGCACTGAGCGATTTTCGGCGGTTCCTACAATAATTTTTCTAGCTATTTCGATAGGTGTGGTCTATTTTTGAGTCAGATCAATAGGAAACCGAGGACAGGAAGCTAAAAAACGTTGCACCTTGCTCTAGAAAACATCCAGTTCTGGTGCTGAATTTTTCTTACTCTTAGGATTCCAAATGTCGATTCGTTAACCCTTCATTTCCCACTTCTTTAAAAAAAATTGTTTTTTCGGATTTTTTAAATCAAATTTAGATATATTTTGACAAATGAGTAGAATATTTGAGCAGATGCTTCCTAAAAGGCTCTGTTACAGTGTGTCATCTCAAGAGTGATCTTTCCTAGGGACTCACTAGCGCTATCTGCGGCAGCAGAATCAGTCGATAAACCCATTTTTTTGGAGAAGAAAAAGAAGACTTGGAAAACCCTTTGGTGGGATGTTGGGGGTCTGTTATTTCTTAAAGCACAGAACCAAGGAATGATGTTCAACTCATGAATGATAGGATTTGTGCTGCCTCAGACAGTGGCGCCATCTCTGATGAGGAAACCAAACCAATAGCCAACACCACAACAACAACTGAACAAGGTGAGAAATGAGGCCCTATTACAGTCTGTCAACTCGATAATTATTTAGTTCTTTCTTTGAGTTATTTTGGTGTTACAATTACGTTTTCTTACACAATCAATAGATGGAGTATCAAGGTAGCCAATGACTATCAGTTTTGGTTTAAAGTAGATAAACTATTGCAGGTAAAAATTGGACTTCCTAAAAGATACCTCAGGATATTAAGGGTTAAGGCTGTGTCCCTGTTTTAGGTCCCGAATTCCCCGCCAAGTAGCGTCTTGAAATGAGGAATTTCACCGTGTCGGAATTTCCTATTTTTGACCCCAAAATCGGATTCAGCACCTCGAAAAACCTCCTAAGGCAAACTTTCAGCCCTAACTTCCTAATTTACGAATAAAAAAAACAGTGTAGAAAATACGAATGTTTAAAAAAGCCGGGAAAATGACGTCATCCTGGAATAGTTCATTTATGGCCGCTTGAAGCGCTGAGATTGAGAAATCTATAGTCCCCAGATGCAAAATTTCACGAAACAGTAAAGTTCGAAATCGAAAAACTGAAGAAAAAAATAGAAAAAGCAAGATGGGGAAAATTAGGTTTCCCCTGTTTTTGTTTGATAACTTTTCTCTTAGAAAACACGATTTCGTCGTCCCAATGGGCAACACTGGGAGGAGACGGCGATCCGAACAGCCCAATCAGCGAGCGTTCCCGCTTCACGTCCGTTTTCCCGGTTAGTTTTGAAATCAAAAATTTTGATTGTCTCCCAAATATAACAGGAGACTTATTTTCCGAAATCAGCCCGATTTTCATCTATCCCACACCATTAACTATTCAGGAAAAATGCAAACAGAATTCGGTGAAATTCCTCATTATCACATTTTGAATGACCATTTTCACTTGACAGGAATCTTGAATTTGAAATCTGCGAAGGCCGTTCTGTAGGTTTTGATAGATAATTTCGAGTAAAGGCGAGGATAGATTTTTACACGAAGGAGATTTTACATTTTTCATGTTTATAACAATATTGGTTTATTATTTTCAATAATGAACCTTTGGAATCGACCAAGAAACAATTTTTTTAACCCCCCTCAAAATTTGTTGGTTTACGTTTCAAGGTACGTAGAAACCGAAAATCGAATAGAAGATTTTGATTGATGTAGGTCACTTCTAAAAGTTGAAAAATGAATTTTGAAATTTTGAAAACTCCCTGACTCAAAAAATCTAGATATAAGGGTATTGTTTTTCTATCAATTTCAGATAGTATAGAATTTTTAGAATTTGTTGACACCACGCAAAGCTCTGTAGGACAAACCATTCACTCCCTACGAGAATTTAAGGGTTGGACGTACGAAAAATCAGAAACACGAGTGTGAATCGCAAAAGAGGCCTAATCTCCGTTTAAATTAAAGCTGACCGCAATGTGATCGATGTTTTTCTTCATGTTGGATGATTGGTGGCTTTGCAGACGCGTGATCTATACATTTACGGAAAAAATAAACCATTGTGTAATAATTTGCAACTTTTTTTGTATGTATTAACGAAATATCAAGAAAAAACTCGGCGCTTTGCGCGTCGGCGGGGGGCTCCGCCCCCCTGCACCCCCCGGTTTATTTCTTTTTCCATACTCTGTATGAAATCATAGGAACACAGAATGTGTTTTTGCGATGCTAGTCATCCGTTAAATAAAAAACAACAATAATAAATGTGGAGTCTTTGGCAATAATAAAATTTAAAAAATATTAAAGTATCTACACTGCATGCAGATACATCTGTACATGGATATGTCTTATGATGGCAATGAGGAATTTCACCATGTCGGAATTTCCTATTTTTGACCCCAAAATCGGATTTAGCACCTCGAAAAACCCCCTAAGACAAACTTTCAGCCCGAACTTCCTAATTTACGAATAAACGAAACAGTGTAGAAAATACGAATGTTTAAAAAAACCGGGAACATGACGTCATGCTGGAATAGTTCATTTATGGCCGCTTGAAGCGCTGAGATCGAGAAATCCATAGTCCCCAGATGCAAAATTTCATGAAACAGTAAAGTTCAAAATCGAAAAACTGAAGAAAAACTCGGCGCATTGCGCCTCGGCGGGGGGCTCCGCCCCCCTGCACCCCCCGGTTTATTTCTTTTTCCATACTCTGTATGAAATCATACTTTTCTCTTAGAAAACACGAATTCGTCGTCCCAATGGGCAACACTGGGAGGACACGGCGATCCGAACAGAACAATCAGCGAGCGTTCCCGCTGCATGTCTGTTTTCCCGGTTAGTTTTGAAATTAAAAATTGTGACTGTCTCCCAAAAATAACAGGAGACTTATTTTCCGAAATCAGCACGATTTTCATCTATCCCACACCATTAACTATTCAGGAAAAATGCAAACAGAAATCGGTGAAATTCCTCATTTAAATGATGAGCTCACTCAGCTGATCAATGACAACTCAGACGCCTTCAGCATTCTCCATTGACCCTGCCTCTCAAATTTCAGCTTCCTGCGTTCAACAGGAGAGAAAATGGCCTTGGAGCTCACTCAGCTGATCAGTGACCACTCAGGCGCCTTCAGCATTCTCCATTGACCCTGCCTCTCAAATTTCAGCTTCCTGCGTTCAACAGGAGAGAAAATGGCCTTGGAGCTCACTCAGCTGATCAGTGACCACTCAGGCGCCTTCAGCATTCTCCATTGACCCTGCCTCTCAAATTTCAGCTTTCTGCGTTCAACAGGAGAGAAAATGGCCTCGGAGCTCACTCAGCTTATCAGTGACCACTCTGGCGCCTTCAGCATTCTCCATTTACCCGCCCTCTAAAATTTCAGCTTCCTGCGTTCAACAGGAGAGAAAATGGCCTTGGAGCTCACTCAGCTGATCAGTGACCACTCAGGCGCCTTCAGCATTCTCCATTGACCCTGCCTCTCAAATTTCAGCTTTCTGCGTTCAACAGGAGAGAAAATGGCCTCGGAGCTCACTCAGCTTATCAGTGACCACTCTGGCGCCTTCAGCATTCTCCATTTACCCGCCCTCTAAAATTTCAGCTTCCTGCGTTCAACAGGAGAGAAAATGGCCTTGGAGCTCACTCAGCTGATCAGTGACCACTCAGGCGCCTTCAGCATTCTCCATTGACCCTGCCTCTCAAATTTCAGCTTTCTGCGTTCAACAGGAGAGAAAATGGCCTCGGAGCTCACTCAGCTTATCAGTGACCACTCTGGCGCCTTCAGCATTCTCCATTGACCCGCCCTCTCAAATTTCAGCTTCCTGCGTTCAACAGGAGAGTTCTATTTCCTTACCAACGGCTTGGTTGCACGTGAAAATCATTATAAAAGGCGCGTAACGGTTTTTTCTGTCGCTTTTTCGTGACGATTTTTTTTCGGTAGGTCATCGCAAAAACACATTCTGTGTTAAAAGAAATTGAACTTTTTCCAAATCAAAATACGTCTGCCAATTGGGTGTGGCACATAGCTTCCTCGTATCCATAACCCGATTGTATAGATGATCCGATGCATAGTAGTTAATCTCAAAACATCAATCTCTAAGTACCTTCCATTACCCTCATAAAGAGCCATCTACACGCTAATCAGAACAATCCTAGAAAATTTCATCAAATTCGGACGAAAAATGTGGAAGTTATGGCTTATACAAGGAATTCACGTTTGCACATGCGCAGCAACTAATATTAGTCTGGGGGAGGTGATTTTCATGAGGAAACATCTACAAGCCAATCTGAACAATGCTAGAAATTTCATCGAAATTGGATAGAAAATGTGGAAGTTAAGGCTGCTACAGGGAATTCACATTAAATGTGAAATCCACTCGCGTTTTACCTCTCAGACCTTCCTGAACGATTTTGGCTCCGTGTCTGTCTGTGTCTGTCATGAAATCCTTGTAACTATACGAAGTTATTGTCCGATTTCGATGAAATTTTCAGGGATTGTGAAGGTGCCGTGTATACGGTCCTCTATGAAAATCATCACGCCCGGACTGACGGTAGCCGCTGCGAATGCGCAAATTTTGCGCATTCGCAGCGGCTACCGTCAGTCCGGGCGTGATGATTTTCATAGAGGACCGTATACACGGCACCTTCACAATCCCTGAAAATTTCATCGAAATCGGACAATAACTTCGTATAGTTACAAGGATTTCATGACAGACACAGACAGACACGGAGCCAAAATCGTTCAGGAAGGTCTGAGAGGTAAAACGCGAGTGGAAATTTCGATTTTGGAGAACTTTTTTTTTCAACCTTGAAAAGTCAAAACAAAGCTTCCGCTACCTTGGTAGACTCGGAAGCAAAATACCCTGTAAAATGTAAATATGTAGGTACATGTAAATGGATAGTTCTATGAAAACTCGCTCATTAACTCATGCTGCATGAATGGACTTTTTAGATGTGTATTGGCACCTCTTGACTAAATCGAGAAGAATTCATTACATAATGAGTATCTAGGGACCTGTAAAACCCAAATTTGAGACATTGGTTCGTACGAATTTTATGTAACAAGAAAAATTCCTGTGTATGCGGACATGGTATAGTCGGTATTATGGCGCTTAAATACATAGGATTTTTCGGCGCTTGCCCGCAGAATCCCGAAATATGTAATCAGAATCATTGAACGGGACAAGGAACCAAAATATTCACTGAAAGGTAAAATTCAAGTGAACCTGTTTTTCTACCTGATTATTGAATACGTTATCTACCACCGGTAGTTAGGGATCAATGCGTAATGAGTCGAATTTGATAAATGAACAAAATAATTTTATTCGGGAGAAGCCTGTTAGAGTATTTATAATCACCAAGATCTCGGTGTAATTTAATTTCTCACCGTACAAACTCCTGCGATATACGTGATGCATTTGAAACACCGCCAAGCGCTGCGGGTATGTATACTCTCTAAGCTTTAGGAGCTAGACGATTATAAGGGGAGCAATATTCAATAGTTTTCTCACTCACATAATATGTGAGTGAGAAAACTATTTAATATTGCTCCCATATTATTACATTATTTGATAGCATCATGCCATACATATTTATTTAAAAAATTATATGAATTACGAATTGTATATGAATTTATATAGAAGTTTCGATACGTTTGATTCGGCGTGAGTTTGATTATTAATCATTGGGTGACAAATTTGCAGCTACCTTCCTAATTCGAGCGAAATCGGGTGGTTACTTGGCAATGCAACGGTCCCCTTGGTCGTAACTGTACGCCAATAACATTCATTGGGGACCACCCAAAGTCTCATACATGTGTCTAAAATTTCCATCAAAATCGTGCCATTCTTTTCGCCTTAGCTCCCAGTTGATTCAAATGCGACCTGACAGAGATGCCTTCACATTAACACCCTCCAAACGTATTACAAATTTTGTAATTTTATTCGTTTAATTTTTTTTCTTTTAGCTCGATTCCAGAGGTTTATTATTGAGAATAGTAAACTAAAAATATCCAAAATGCTTTTTTTGTTTAAAAAAATTTTGATTCTGGGGGTCTTGAACGTCCTTAGACCAGTTTCATTAACATTTTATAATTGGGAAAATATTTCACTGGTACAATGGTGGTGTTGCACATAAATATTGTACACTCGTACATCAATACTTATATCGGCACTTATAGTACTTGGTAGCTATATTAATCAGGCAGATTGATCTCAGGGTCGAATATTCGGGAGGACCTAGAAATCAGCTTGCCCCCGAGGATTGTGCCTGTTATGGCTATGCCATCAGTCGATGCTTCTTCTTTCCATGGGGTGTGAGTTCAGCTACAAGTTCCTCAGCGTCCATTTGCTCAAGGTATCTCGAGTATTGACCAGATTAATCTTCCTCCTTCCAGGACTCACGAGGTCGTCCACTTTAGGATGAACAATGGTTAGCCAACTTGTACAAAATTCTTGACTGATCTGCGATCCCATATCCCACACAAGGTGTCCCAATCACCTTCATTTGACTTCGCTCAACTTCATGTTCCTGAATTTTGGCAGCATTGATGTCTGGAAGTGATCTCCGTTCAAAGCAAGAGCCAGAGACCACCGTGAAACCAATAATGAGGGCTCCTCTAGGTGTTACTAACAAGAGATCAGAACAGGATCATGTTTAAACGCGGCTGAAGCCACACAATGGTCATCCTGTACGACGAATACAAAGCTTCCCAACCTTCTCAAACATTGAGCAAACCTGGCGAGGTAAGATACGAAAGTTTGATAGAAATGGTTTACGGCAAACGGTGTCGGAGTCGGAACTAAAAGGAGTGGCACCCAACAACATCAGGACGATGGTGGCAACCTTCTCATGGCGCGGGAAAAGTGCCACGGAGTTGCGCGAGTTGGGCATCTCGGTAAGTGTACTCCGTGTTGTCACCACCCGCGTCCTCAAGTCTCATACTCGAACTAGCGGTTCTTTTATAGAGGCCTCTTCTTTCATACCTCTCTCCCACACCCACTTTCCTCATCTTCCTTCATTCCTAGAGCCGCAGTCGGGTGAGTACTGGGCGTCTTTCCCACTTACATTTGATTTTTTTTCTTTTTTAATTTATGGCGTGCACCCTGCGTCACATCAAGACCATTAGTCATTGAGTGGAGATCGTAAAGGAAAAAAAACATTACTAAATCAACCTGCCAATTTAAAAGTATCTACACTGCATGCAGATACATCTGTACATGATGGCAATTTAAATTTAAATGATGAGCTCACTCAGCTGATCAGTGACCACTCAGGCGCCTTCAGCATTCTCCATTGACCCTGCCTCTCAAATTTCAGCTTCCTGCGTTCAACAGGAGAGAAAATGGCCTCGGAGCTCACTCAGCTGATCAGTGACCACTCAGGCGCCTTCAGCATTCTCTATTGACCCTGCCTCTCAAATTTGAGCTTCCTGCGTTCAACAGGAGAGAAAATGGCCTCGGAGCTCACTCAGCTGATCAGTGACCACTCAGGCGCCTTCAGCATTCTCCATTGACCCTGACTCTCAAATTTCAGCTTCCTGCGTTCAACAGGAGAGAAAATGGCCTCGGAGCTCACTCAGCTGATCAGTGACCACTCAGGCGCCTTCAGCATTCTCTATTGACCCTGCCTCTCAAATTTCAGCTTCCTGCGTTCAACAGGAGAGAAAATGGCCTCGGAGCTCACTCAGCTGATCAGTGACCACTCAGGCGCCTTCAGCATTCTCCATTGACCCTGCCTCTCAAATTTCAGCTTCCTGCGTTCAACAGGAGAGAAAATGGCCTCGGAGCTCACTCAGCTGATCAGTGCCTTCAGCATTCTCTATTGACCCTGCCTCCGTAACGCTTCAAAGGGATCTGTTGGATGACGATACCTATTTTCCTCTCACGATCATGTTGACATCTCATTTGCTACTCACGATCATATGTTAGTAAACATGCGCATACTTCAGCTTTCCGTACAGGTACATTCATATTAGAGACCTTCTACCATGTTTAATAAATTGAGAGCTTTCCAATGAGTGGTGAACGATTTTTGTGGGGTGGAAAATGAGGAAGTTAGTTCCTGCGTTCAACAGGAGAGGAAATGGCCTTGGAGCTCACTCAGCTGATCAGTGATCAGCTATGTATCGATTGACCCTGCCTCTCAAATTTCAGCTTCCTACGTTCAACAGCATCAGAAAAAAAACGTTGCATTGTTTGTGTGTCGAAAATTTTGGAATGACCCCCAGAACAAAGTGATGATCTGGAAAATTAGTTACCAACATTGTTGGCAACAATGTCGTTAACTTTTTTGTTGCCAAAAATTCATCCATCTGCTTTTTTGGGTCTAGTTTTCTAACAATGTTATCCACAATGTTGTTAACATTCAAAGTAATGACATTTGGGTGTGAACAAGTAGGTGTTCTCCAGTACTCGATGGACTATGGCTGACTTAGCAACTGCTGCAGCGTGCGTCGTAGTTTTGTGCTCGTCAGCTAGACGACACAGGAGAGTATGGGTACGGCCATACTTGGCGAAGAGAGAAAGCCGGGACGTTCTCGAGGATATCCGAAAAGATGAGACTCTCATGACGTTGAACAAGATGAAGCTGGACAGTTTCAAAGGATCTCCCGGATGTCCTCCACTGACTTCGAGTTCCTTCTGAATCGTGTGGGGTCTCGTATTCGACGGCAAGACACGAACTATAGGAAGGCCATCTGAGTGCAGGACAGGCTTGCCATCACGCTGCGATATTTGGCCACAGGAGACAGCTACAGCAGCCTCATGCTGCTGTTTCGTGTGTCCGTATCTAGTATATGCGACATTATCCCTGAAGTTTTGCTTTGTCCTGGGTTGTCATCGTCATCTTCATCATCAGTCCCTTGGCCCGAATGTCCCTTGCACTTTTTCATTTCACGTTGAAACTGTCCGATTAGGCTTTTCATTTTCTTCTCCACCTCCACCCAAGTACGATTTACGGCAATCCCAAGCACTTTCCAAGCATCACACTTTTTCTGTTTGTCTTTGTACTGAGGCAGCTGCACGTCCCATAAGCATCTCTGCTTTCTATATTCCTCAATCAACCTTACTACTTCGTCCTTTTCCCAATTCATTATTCCCACTTCACTACTTCCCTTGTCACTACTGCACATAATTAATCAAAGAAACCAAAATGTCCTCCACAGTTCGTCGTCAGTGCAACAGTGAATCACAGTCTACCCTTCTCCCACCAATTCAAAGGCTCAAAATCCTGTGAAACACAATGTTACCAGAAATCCCGGTTTGTTATCGCTCATGGCTCGATAACAAAACTCAGTGTTGACAACAGTGTTACTAACAATGTTGACGGAAGAAATAACTTTGTTACCGAAAATGTTGCCAACAATGTTTTTGGTAACATTTCGAAGGAGGAATTGTTGTCAGCATTTTTCGTGCGCCGTAACAATGTTATCAACAATTCTACTCGCCCGATGTCGATAACATTGTCGTCAACAGTGTTGCCTCCGGTCTGAAAGAAATCTTACTGAAAAATGTTAATAACAATGTTTTCAACAATGTTATCGTCCGGTCTGTAGGCACCTTAAGACTTGTTCATGTCACAAAAATAGCGAGGGAAGATAATTCGTATTCTGGAGGTGTGCTTCAGTTCTATTATTTAAGTTGACTTCCATTTTTTCTTCTTGTCAACGTGATTCATAGGAACGAAATATTGAACAGTGCGTAATGACACTTCTATAATGTACGATGCATGATTATCAAATCGCTCTCGATTTCATCTTTCTGGCTCACCCCTCGAATATAATCATCATCGACTTTGAGTTGAAATGGAAAAGTTCAAAGTGGAAGGACTAGAACGAGCCAGTTTTCATAATTCAAGAGATTTGTTGGGAAATGTTCAATGCATCGTTCAGACGTGAGATTCAAACTACTACTGGTGCACAATGGCTGAGTCAACAGATTCTACCCAGCAAACTGTTATGTCTGGATGGTTGTTTAAGTGGACAAATATTTTGCGAGGCTACCAAAAAAGGTGGTTTGTTTTATCTAATGGGTATCTTTCTTATTATCGAAATCAGGACGAAGGAGACCACTCCTATCGAGGATCTATTTACATTCATGGCGCAACGGTTCATTCGGAAGAACCGAACACATTTAGTATTATCTCAAGCGAAGAGTCTTATCATATCAAAACGAGTAACGAGACGGAGAAACATACTTGGATCGCTGCTTTGGAATTGGTGAAACAAGATCAAAGTAAGATTGTCAGCGATGTCTCTTTATCTGGGTTGACTGGTAGATTGAGAGGTAAGTTGCAAGACCTGCACGCGTGTCAAAAGATTCTTGAGTACCACGACCGAGCTTTGCAGAGTTCTTTATCAGCAATCGAGGTATCGTCGACTTTAGAGACGATAGTACCGAAAATCCAAGAAGTCAACGAGCGAGCAGCAGAATTCCGTGCTTCAACATCAGCCTTGATCAATGCATGTTCGGAATATCTCGATCTGGCTCAGTGTCAAGCAGACAAGTGGATAAGACTGCATCAAACGGGAAAGCAGAAGCGTGTATGGTCGGTTAATGTTGTTGCGTTAATGAGAAGGCTCACTTTGAACAAACACGAAGTGAGCAAAGATGCAAGTTCCACAGCCAATGAGAGATCCAAGGTTTCTTCAAACAGCACTGATGTGGATCCTGGTCCTTCATGTTCAGGAGTAAAGAAGAGCACTTTACTGATGTATCCAGCTTTCGCTGGAAGAGGCAAAAATAAACAAGCTAAAACGACAGACCTTGGAAATACGGATCCACCAGATGAAGACAGCAAGCAAACTGCAGATACGTCTGTCAAAATATTTGAAGAAGGCAAAAGTAAGGGTGTTAAATCACAAAGGAAGAAGCAAGAGAGCGCGAAGAGCAATCCAATATGTCCAGAGTTGGTTGAGAGAAGGTCGCGAATACCAAACCGACCTCCATGCTCAATGAGTTTATGGAATGTAGTCAAAAATAGCGTCGGAAAAGACCTTTCCAGAGTACCGATACCCTTACATTTCTCCGAACCCTTGTCTTTTCTCCAAAGAATTACGGAGAGTTTCGAGTACGCTCATCTCATCTTGGACAAAGCAAGTGATCTAAAAGATCCGGCAGAGCAAATCGCCCACGTTGCTGGCTTCGCCATTTCAAGTTATTCCACGACTCCGTACAGAACATCGAAACCATTCAATCCACTCTTGGGTGAAACGTATGAATGTGACAGGATCAGCGATTTCGGGTGGAAGTCAATCGCAGAGCAAGTATCGCACAATCCACCAACCGCGGCGATTCATTGCGAAGGCAAGCAATGGACATGTTGGCTGGATCAAACGATGACAATGAAGTTCCAGGGACAAAACATTTTCTTCATCCCGTCCGGCGACATTCATCTGAAATTCAACTGCGGTAATCATTATGTTTGGAATAAAGTCACGTCGACCCTGCACAACCTCATAATTGGGAAGATGTGGATCGATCAAGAAGGTGACATGGACATCAAATGTTTCACGAATGGATTCTCGTGCAAAGTGAGTTTCAAATCTCCCGGATATTTTGGTGGAGAGCCTCACAAAGTTAAAGGGTCTGTATACGATAAGGAAGGACTCACTATGCTTCATTTAAGTGGAAGCTACGTTTCGAAAGTCGAATTAGTTCGAATTAGTAGCAGAGACCATCATTCAAAACACGGGTCGTCCTGTGGCGAAGTTATATGGAGCAGTCACGCGTTAGCGAATGGTAGCGATAAATACTACAATTTCAGTACATTTGCTTGTCAGCTGAATGAAATGGAAAGCGGGATCGCTCCTACGGACTCTCGTTACCGACCAGATCAACGTTTCATGGAGAACGGACAAGTGGAGGAGGCGGAGAAGAAGAAGTTGGAGCTTGAAGACAGACAGAGATCTGCGAGGAAGGGAGAAGAAGAGAACCATGCACCAGTGTGGTTCCAAAAACAAAAATGTCCTTTTACTCAAAAGGAAATGTACGTTTACAATGGGGAGTATTGGTCTTCCAAGGAAAGCCAAAATTGGTCTCGATGTCCTATTATATTTTAGTAAAGTACAGTTTTGGACTTGAACCGCACATGTGACTTCATAATAGGAAGTTTCCTAAACATTGTCTCAACAGAAATATCACCTCATAGACGGGTAATTTCGAATCCAACATCCATGTACGTACCCGATTCTTACTTAGAATTTTATAACTTTCTGGATGAAAGACGACTTTTAGCACAAGTTTGTAAATATTATTGTGAATACAACATTTTCAGTTTGTTTATCATGTAACATAAATCTTTTGTTCAATAAAGTTACCCCACAGTAATCCACGTTGCTGATGCAGTAATGGCTACGTAACACTCCAGATTTATCGCAGGGTTTCAGGAGCAGAAAAGAAGCTCAAACATAACTCTTGTAAATATGTTAGTTCCACATTTCTTGAGTGATTTCAGCATTCATAGATTAGTGATGTAAATCCGTATCACGATTATTGAAATCGAAGTAATCATTTGGGATGGGTTTTGTGTATTGTGGTCAGCTACCTCTTCGAATTTCTGATTATTCACTTCCTTAGCTCAGTGGTTGAGAGCTCGAATCAGGTTTGTGTAAGTTAATTTTTAGTGACACAACAAAGTGGCGCAGATAATCGTCATGTCATCAAAACAGCACTATCAAGACACCAGTCGGGCGGCTGCTTATTTGGACGAACTGTTGAGGTTAGCAGATCTCCAGCCCTGTTCTAGAAGGAATAACAACAAACTCCAAAGCCAGTCAAAAAGAGCGTCCTCAATGGCCCTCACCACGCTTACTAGGCAACCTAGGAGTAGGTACCTAAGATTTCCTTAAAAGGGGAGATATGTTGTGGTCAGCTACCTCATCACATTTCTGATCATTCACTTCCTTAGCTCAGTGGTGAAGAGCTCGAATCAGGTTTGTGTAAGTTAATTTTTAATGACAACAAAGTGGCGCAGTCAGTAGGACCCAAAATGGGTAGTCAGCATTCTCTAAGGACAATCGTCATGTCATCAAAACAGCACTTTCAAGACACCAGTCGGGCAGCTGCTAATTTGGACAAACTGTTGAGGTTAGCAGATCTCCAGCCCTGTTCAAGAAGGAATAACAACAAACTCCAAAGCCAGTCAAAGAGAGCGTCCTCAATGGCCCTCACCACGCTGACTACGTAACCTAGGAGTATCTAAGATTTTATCAACAGGGGAGATATGTTGTGGTCAGCTATCTCTTCACATTTCTGATCATTCACTTCCTTAGCTCAATTGTAGAGAGTTCGAATCAGGTTTGTGTGGTCGGAAAGTCTGGAGATCGATCCCTAGCCGAGGGAGGGTAATTTTTCGTGATACAACAAAGTGGCGCAGTCAGTAGGACCCAAAATGGGTAGTCAGCATTCTCTGAGGACAATCGTCATGTCATCAAAACAGCAATTTCAATACACCAGTAGGGCAGCTGCTAGGTAACCTAGGAGTATCTAAGATTTTATCAACAGGGGAGATATGTTGTGGTCAGCTATCTCTTCACATTTCTGATCATTCACTTCCTTAGCTCAATTGTAGAGAGTTCGAATCAGGTTTGTGTGGTCGGAAAGTCTGGAGATCGATCCCTAGCCGAGGGAGGGTAATTTTTCGTGATACAACAAAGTGGCGCAGTCAGTAGGACCCAAAATGGGTAGTCAGCATTCTCTGAGGACAATCGTCATGTCATCAAAACAGCAATTTCAATACACCAGTAGGGCAGCTGCTAGGTAACCTAGGAGTATCTAAGATTTTCTCAACAGGGGAGATATGTTGTGGTCAGCTACCTCATCACATTTCTGATCATCCACTTCCTTAGCTCAGTGGTAGAGAGTTCGAATCAGGTTACATTGGTGGGTATGTGGAGTGACCATATTGATGAATTACGGGTGGAGTCTCTTTTTCAAGGGTTTATTATCTCAAAGGTACATGTTTCGGCGAAACATCGTCGCCTTCATCAGCCTTTGTCACAAAGGCTGATGATTAATGAATCAGGTTTGTGTAGTCGGATAGTCTGGAGATCGATCCCCAGCCGAAGGAAGTTAATTTTTAATGACAACAAAGTGGCACAGTCGGTGGAACTACTTCTAAGTAAGTCCAAGGCACTTAGAGATTGGTGTTTTAAGATTTGTTTTAATGCATCGAATCATCTACAGGGTGTCCGAGAAAGATATTGCCAAACTTCAGGATTCGATTCTACAAGTAGGTAATTAGCAACAAAAAGTGCCTCGTAGAATTTCTTCTAGTTGCTTCGTTTTTGAGTCATTTTACTTTAAAGATTTTTTTCGTATTTTACTATATTATTTTAGTATCATTTAAAGATTTTCACCCATTTTCTATAGAGGATAATCAATGAGATTTTCAGCAAAAACATTCTCAAAATCTCAGCTTTCCAACTTTATAATCAAAAAAATATTTTTCAATGAAATCCAGCGGAGAACATTGTGTTTAAGGAGGTTTCAGTCGGTCGCCGTCGTTCCTTGTTCCGGGTCTGTCTTTCACGAAATTGAAGGCGCAAAAACTTAAAACGTTGTGCCTAAATTTGAAATGTTATAGGATTTTAGGAATTTATTAGTGCTCGGTCCTAGTGAATTGGAAAACTGAAATATTGCCGCTGGAATCATCAAAATTGAACAATAATTACCAGAGAAATATGGGAAAGCATGGGAAGAAAACCCGTTTATTCAGTAGTTTTTCCCATTTTTCTTTGGCAATTATTGTTCGATTTTGATGATTCCGGAGGCAATACATCAGTTTTTCAATTCCCTAAGGCCGCGCCCTAATGCATTTCTAAAATCCTTTAAAATTTCAAATTTAGGAACATACAACTTTTTCAGAAATGTTTGCGCCTTCAATTTCGTGAAATACTGACCGAATGAACGAGGAATGAACGGCGACCGACTGAGACACGGAAAAAGTGAATTTTTTAAAACATAATCGATTTTGGGGTCTCCTCCGTCGCCGCTCCACCCACAAACTCTCGTGTCAAAACGTCGATTCGTTTTGAAAAAATTAAGTTTTTCCGTGTTCAAACACAAATTTCTCTTTTAAGTTTTATTGTGAAACATTTCTTGTATTATACCGTAAGTTTTTCCTCTACCGGAATCGGGTGAAAATCTTGAGAATTTCGTCAACAAACTAGAAATAAATAAATAAAAATGTGTGTTGTAACCCATCTGACGGGAAATTTAATGCTCTTTTCAACGGTATAATCATATTTGAATTTGCATGAAAAATAAGGGAGCTATAGTCATTTTAGTGGGACAAAGTCGATAGTACGAAAAAATCTTAGAAGCGAAATAACAAGATAACGAAGCATTTTATAGTAGAATCGAGCCCTGCGTAGAAGCTGGTTGGAAAGCTACCTATGTGCCACACCCACTTGGCAGGCGTTTTATTCATCATACTCTGTTACCCGTTGAATTCCAAATGGATGAAACAAAACCCTCATATTGAAAGAAATACATTTATTTAATTTAAAGAAATTACAATAAACTTAATCCAGTAGTTTAATATGTTTAAAATATCCAAGAATAACGCCAAATCTCGAATGGTGGCTCATTTATACAGTTTACGGTCTCAGTCAAAGCGTTTCGCTGGGTGCGTATATTTTGGGACATCTCGACCAATCCTTCTTGAGCTTGCAATGCCAATACTCTCCACGAAAGACAAAGATTTCAGACTTCGTGTCGACATCTTTGTCTCTTTGAAACCAAGTTGGGATCCACGTGTCGAGGTGGGAGTCGTCGCTTTTGGTGGTAATCGTTTCCTGCCTTTTCCTCCTGGACGACCTCTGCAGTTCCTCCAGCTCTACTTTCTTGTCGTTCGCTTGGTCGAATTTACCTTCTTCCATCAATCGCTGATCCGGGCGGAAGCGAGAATCCGTGGGAGCGACGCCGTCTTCCAGTTCGTTCAGCTGACATGCGAAGACAGTGAAGTTGTAGTACTTGTCCGAATCAGCGGGCGGCATGACTCTTTCCCATAAGATTTTAGCCTGCTCTGTTTCATTTGCTTGAGTCCCCTTTGCTTGTTTCACGTCTTTTTTCGGTACCGATAGTTCAAGTTTTGTATCATAACCGCCTGTGATATTGAACATTTTACTCCCTTTCTTGTCAATCACGACTCCAACGAGTTTATAGGGCTCTCCAGAGAAATATCCCGGAGTGAGAAAAGTCAATTTACAAGTATACCCCGTTGTGTGACACTTGACGTCCAAATCACCTTCTTGATCGATCCACATCTTCCCAATAATGATATTCCTGATATTAGTAACTGCCTTTTTCCACGAATAGTGGACGTTACCTTTTTTGAATTTCAAGTGCACCTCTCCCAGAGGAATAACCTGTAAATACTGCCCACGAAACTTTGTGTTCATGTGTTGCTCTTGCCAGCAACACCAATCTTTGCTTTCACAGTGAAGAGCTGCTATTGGTGGATGATGGGAAACTTGCTCCGCAATGCTCTTCCACCCCAGGTCACTCGTCCTGTCGCACTCATAAGTCTCACCCAACAGAGGGTTGAAAGGTTTCCCAACTCTATTGATCGTAGTTGAATAACTAGAAACCGCGAAAGAAGCAACATAAGCGATTTGTTCACCAGGATCTTCAGAGCTACTTGCTTTGTCCAGGATTTGATGGGCATATTCAAAATCCTCAGTAAGCCTTTGAAGCAGAGATAAGGGTTCAGAAAAGTTAACTGGAACAGGAATTTTTGTCAAATCTTTTCCGACCGCATTTTTTATGATGCTCCAAAGGTTAGCAGAGACTTTGGGTCTGTCGGGTACTCGAACTCTCCTGGTGTGGCTCGTTGGATGTCCATGAGAAGAATCAGCAGCAAGTGGTTTAGATTCAGCAGATGTTGCAGCGGCAGACTCGCCTTTTTTCTTGTCTTTACCACCTCCTACCATTGCAGGGTACACCTGAACCGCGGTCTTTTCAATGTTGTGGTTCTGGACGGCGAGAACCGCCTCCTCGCAGTCAAAAAATTCAAAGTTATCTTCGTCCGACGTAAATTCTTGTCGACTGCCATCCATAACACCCGAATCGGTGCCTGATTTTACTACATTATTCAATTGTATGCCGCGAGGTGAATCTTTGTGAACCAACGCGATCCATTTCTCATAATGACACTCAGCTAGATCCAAGTAGTCCGAACACGCCTTTATCATGAAAGCTGTCGATGCTCGAACGATTTCCACTTTCTCACTCATCTCTTTCGTTTTGGATTTGATATCATGCGAAGTCGCACTTTCAAATTCCGATAATGAACGACCAAGTGCTTCATGATGAGAATTCATCAGCTCGTTACAGCTTCTAACTTCTTCCAGTTTGCTTTTGAGGTAAGTCGTCAGAGCTGTGACTGATGTGTCAATTACCTTGTTGGGAGCATCTTGATCCAACGACATCGCCCTGGCTGATATCAAAGCCTCGACCCACCTGGATTTCTCAGCGTCGGTTGGCGCTTTTATGTGGTAAGTTTCACCGTTCGACACTATGAAGTTATTCGACTCCTCCGAGTAAATGGTCGCCCCCCGCAGACTCAGAGTTCCTCGACACGTGTACTCCATCTCTTCTTGGTTTCTATAGTAGCAAAGATATCCGTGAGACAGAACGAACCATCGTTTTTGGTAACCACGTAGATAGTTCGTCCACTTGTACAACCACCCGGATAATTCTGGATTTGGACGACTTTTGCTAGATTGCGCCATGATAGTTTTACCAACCAAACTTCTTATATAATATCCAATTTTGAAACTGTCGTTAGTAGTTTAAAGTAATTGAATAGGTGACATATTTACAGGCTAATTTCTGTAGGAAGATAACAGATGACGACTGATGTCCTTGGTATGGAAATTGAATGTCCAGAAGTCTCACGGCAAAAGGAACTGTTTCTTCTTTCCTCTTCACAAGTTGCCATACAAATTAGTAAGGAACCAACCAGGTCTAGAACTGTCCAACAGATGGGTAAAGCAATGTTTTTTATTCAGAAGAGTTGTACTCATTCACCAACTAACCATGACTAT
Source organism: Apolygus lucorum (assembly GCA_009739505.2). Lineage (NCBI taxonomy): Eukaryota > Metazoa > Arthropoda > Insecta > Hemiptera > Miridae > Apolygus > Apolygus lucorum. The sequence continues at coordinate 39,554,227 of CM019178.2, forward strand.
TCAACAACAAACATTTTGTATCAATATTCAGTACTTTTCAAAACACAAAATAAAAACGCGTTGCCATAGCATTGAGTATAATGAACTTTGGAGTTGGTCTGATAAAAAGCTACAAATATATTTCAGTGAAGACATTATTTACACTGTGGATACAAAACCCGTTCAAACCAGGAGCAGAGTTCACCCTGAAACAAACTATTCTGCTGGTATACAATTGACTCCAGCAGGTGAGCTCATCAGATGTGTTCATACAATTTGAAGGAATACGCATTTCAGCAATTGAACTTGACGGAACCACAAACCTCCATGGCTTCTTCGATTGGTTGAATTTGTTTTCTTCAAGCAGTAAATATCTGAGGACACCTTTTCCAGTCTTTTTTCTTTTTGCATTCCCAATAATCCCCGTTGTGTTTGTACATTACTGTTTTGGTATCGGGGTCTTTCTGCTGGGAAAACCAAACAGGTTTGTGCGGCGGCTTGGATTCTTGGCCTCTTTTTCTCTGAGCTTCTTCAAGCGCTAATTTCAGTTCGTTGGCGGCATCCCATTTCCCTTCCTCCATGAGTCGCTGATCTGGACGATGTCGAGAGTCCGTCGGAGCCACTCCATCTTCAATTTCATTCAGTTGGCAGGCAAATAACGTGAAACAGTAATATTTCTCCGAATCAGGAGGAGAGGCTTCTTTTTCCCAGACTATGAGAGGAGGTATGGTGGATAGCGTTTTACCACGTTTACCTTTCACCAAATCGCTCGCTTTGATTATTTCGACTCTTGATTCATAACCACCATTGATGTGGTATTGGGTGTTATTTTTAGCATCGGTGACGACGCCTTTGATTTTGTTTTGTTCTCCACTGAAAAATCCTGGTAAGATGAACGTGATTTTGCATTTGAACCCCGTCGTGTGACACTTGATCTCCATCTCACCTTCATGGTCTACATAAAGTTTCCCGAATATGATATTACGGATATTCGTCGTCACTTTTTTCCAGATGTAACGGCGTCCAGAGTGAAATTTCAAGTTCACCTCACCTACCGGAGTGATTTGCAAATACTGACCTCGGAATTTGGTGATCAGCGATTGCTCTTGCCAGCATTCCCATTGACGCCCTTCGCAGTGCACAGCAGATATGGGCGGATGGTGGGAGACTTGTTCTGAAATTGATTTCCAACCTCTATCGTCCGTCCTGTCACATTCAAAAGTCTCACCCAGTAGGGGGTTGAAAGGTTTTGTGACTCGATTGGATGAATTGGAGTACGCCGACACAGCGAACCCCGCCACGTACGCGAGTTGTTCTCCAGGATCATCGACGTTGCTAGCTTTATCTAAAATCTCGGAATACTCGAAATCTTCATTGAGTCTTTGAAGTGCAGAGAGCGGTTCGGAAAACGCCACAGGGAGAGCCATCTTTGACATATCACTGTTCACAGCGTTCTTCAAAGTGCTCCAAATGTTCATCGGGACTGGAGGTCGATCAGGGACTCGTTTTCGTCGAGGACCCCCTGGAGATGATGACGGTCCAGCTTGATCGTCTTTGGACACGACGGCAGAGTACAGTTTGTGCACGCGGATGTTATCCACGAACGAATGAGACGCTTCAGAAGACGGCTCGACATCTTCACAATCGTAATACACTTGACTTTCATCTTCTGACGACGAAATCCTAGCCAGGTGTTTCGTTTTGGTGATCAAATCCACCACCTTCCCCGACTGATGAGTGTAATCAGCGCATGCTTTGATCAACACCGAAGTGGAAGAACAGAACATCTCCATACGCTCTTCCAACTCCTTCGCGTAGTTTGCAGGATTTGTATTGACGTTTTTCATCTTGGAAAAAGTTTCTTGTAGCTCTTGACCATGCCGACTTACCACTTCATGGCACGTCTTCACATCTTCTTGTTTTCTCGTCAGCGTCGCAATTATCGAAGACATCGAATTCTCTTCCCCGATATGAACATCCGACTTTGACACAGTCAACAGGTCTTTGGACTGAATTAAAGCATCCACCCATTTTTGCTTATCCTGGTCGTTAATCGCCCTGACGTGAAATGTTTCGCCGTTCGAAATCACGAACTTATTCGATTCATCGAATTCGACGACAGCCCCCTGCAAGCTCAGAGTGCCGCGGCAGGTATGATCCATTTCCTCCTGGTTTCTATAATAAGACAAATATCCGTTGGACAGAATGAACCACCTTTTCTCGTACCCTCGCAGGTAGTTCGTCCATTTGAACAACCATCCGGACATTTCTGGATGCTGAGGAATCTTTTGTGCCATGAGCAAGGTGTAGAAGTCATCAACAGGCAGCAGTTGTTTCAGGCGGACATGAAAATTTCCAGAATAATTTTAGATTTATAATAATTGTTTATCTAACACCTATCACAATTTTCTCTTGGATCCTAATTAATTACGATGTAGCAAATAATAAGAGTACCGACATCCAAGGAAACCAACCATAGCAATTTCCTTGGCCTTCCAAATCAAGTAATGTTTTCACGTTTATTTCAACGTCCCTGACGTCAATGAAGATAAATTTTATATCTCTTTATATTAACAATTTTCACATCTTGTCATTTCTGCATCCAAAAATTTGAGAAAGATTATTTACTTAGGTTTAAGCATTGGGTTATGCGGGAAGCGGGACAAAAAAGTACTGCGATATAGAATTGTGGTAAATGTTCATAATATGAGATCTTTCCGAAATTAAGTAGAGAAAGTAGACGAAAAAGGGGAGTTTTATATAGCAAAGAACTGTTAATGCAGAGAAATGATCAAATGACATAGGTGTAAAGGGTACAAAACTATGAGTGTATCTAAAACATTGAGATCAACATACTTACACAGAAAAGTAATGTACACTTATTAGAATTAGAATTGACGGGGGGAAAACAAGGGTCTCTCTGATACTTTACCGTAAAAATAAGCGACTTTGCACCACTTATTTCTATTTTTCTAGAAAATATTAATTTTTAGTATCTTAATAAACGTAATAAATTAAGATACTGGTATATATTGTGGAAATAAGTGTAAATAATTTTGAATTTTTCTAACGATTATGTAAATCGATTATCTAGTAGTCCGACCACCCAATCGACCACCCTAATCGATCTCACACACATCGATATTGTTCTGTGATAAGCTTCTCTGTTCTTCTCGCTCTCATTAAAATCCCTCGTTTCAGTTTAATCTTGCTTGTTGTTTCTCTTAATAATAGGTCCTTCTATCATAAATGAATTCTTCATAACCTGATGAACATGCTACTAATCATTGAAAAAAAATGGTTGCCATTTGTATGTTGATTTTTTTAATCAAAACGCTGCAAATTATTACACAATGGTTTATTATTTTTCTGTATAGATCACTCGTCGGCAAAGAACACAGCTTTTCCATTGTTACCACCAACCAACTCGAAGAAAAACATCGATCGCATAAAGGTCAGATAAAATTTGAACGGAGATTAGGCCTTTTTTGCGATTCACACTCGTGTTTCTGATTTATCGTACGTTCAACCCTTAAATTCTCGTAGGGAGCGAATGATTTGTCCTACAGAGATCCGTCTGGTCTCTAAAAATTTTAAAAATTCAATGCTGTCTTAAATTGATGGAAAGACAATACCTTCATATCGAATTTTTCTAAATTTTAACCCTCATTTTTCAACCTTTAAAAGTGATCCTACATCAACCTAAATCCTCGAGGCACAACTAGACCCCAAATGGAGTCTACTTACCAAATTTCATCAAAATCGACCAATGCTGATTGGGGATAGTGTCGCGTACGGTGGACGGACGGCCAAATTTTTATTCGATTTTTGGATTCTACGTACCTTGAAACGTAAACCAACTAATTTTTAGGGGGGGGGGGGGGGTTGAAAAATGTTTTTCTTGATCGATTCCAAAGGTTCATTATTGAAAATGATAAACAAGAAGTGTTACAATGTTTCCAAGGGATTTAGGAGACTTCGCACAACTTTAAATCCCCCCTGAAATCAATTTTACCGAGGGTCTTTTGCATCGCCACCTTCACTGATGTTTAAAGTAACATCAGCAGAGAATGTGAGCTCAAAAATAATCCATTTCTGAGAAAACTTTGATTTTTATTAAATTTTTTGTTAGTACTACTCCGCTTTATGTTGTCTGGAGATCGAGCTGTCAGCTCCCCTCGCCTTCCCATTAAGCCTTCCATCCTTACTGACAAAAACAGTCTTTGATACTTAATCATTTTCAGGTGAAACCTTTTTATAGTGAATCAAAATTCAAACATTTTTGAATCCATGAAACAAAAAGTTTTTCTTCCTCCTTAGAAAACACTGGTAGACTCGTAGATTTTCCACGTTTCCCCTTTAAAAAGGTCGTTAAAAGGTTAATTCTCTTAAGAATTTTTAAGAGAATTTCCGCCTTTATGATGGATGCATTCAACTCCCTGACTGCATTAGTGCACTCCTGCAGGGCTGCTTGTTTATTACTTAGGTATATTATCGGCATCAATCTGTAAAAAAGCCAAACAAAACTATCAAATTACTCAATCATACATTTTTCTTCTCACAATGACTCAATAAGTAATCAAGAAGGAGAGAAGAATGTTTTGACAAGCAGTAGGATACTTTGCTCCACCCAGAAAAGTGTTGCAAAGTTACCTCCCACTCATTTTAGAGAATTTTAAAAGAAAATGAAATTAAGTATTGCAAAAATGTTTCACTGAAATCCGTTTTGGAATAGTCTGAAACGATCCTTGAAGTTTTTCCAAAAATCATATGGCTGGCGGGGGCAAAAAACCAGGTAAGTACGAAAAAAATCCATTCATGAAGCATGAATTAATGAGCGAATTTCCAAAGAAATCTTTCGGTTGAAGGTATGGTTAAGAAAAGGAACAATGGTGTTGCAATTTCTCTTAGAAAGTTTTTTTTTTACACGATTCTTGGTTCTTTCGATATTTCAGTTAACCGTACCAACATACTGTAACACCACTCCAACCACCACTGGGTGTGCTATGAAGATCTTAGGAGTCCATATTCATGTTCTACTCGTCTCTACGAACCTCTGGAGTACCCACAAGGCTACTGAATTTTTGGGTAGTAAACGGGAAAACCCCGTTTTTTTTTACTTTTTTGAAATTTGGACCACTCTGAACTGTCCAAAATTTCGCTAAAATGGAATTTTTATTTGAAGAGATATCGCGTCTCCCTTATTGTTAATAATTCAAGTTATTGTTATTAACAAGATGTTATCTTCGTTACCATGGATTCCCCAAAATCTCGCAATCAAGTTTTTCTCGTTCTTGTGCAAACTAAATTTCAAAATATATTTTCTTTTTCATCTTACACCAAGTTTCCACTGTGTACCTATTTTATTATCATATTGTACTATTTAACGGAGGGTTGTGTCTGTATTGTACCGAATATGTTTACCCGGCCTGTTGCATCACCGTGATATCAATGGGAATAGTAGACATCAGGATTATCTTCAAGATAGAAACAAAGAGTTGAGGAAAGAGTGTAGCGTGAAGGAGAATACTGAAAATTGTGAGGTCGTTTGAAGTGAGTTCAACGGCCGGAGGAGGCAGAGGGCTCTGAATCTGTGTTACGGTACAGGCGGTAAGAGAGAAGGAGAGTAGCCGCGGCAGGGCGTTCACCTCGCCGCCCTCGGACGCCAGAGTAGCACACCTACTTTCGATCCGTCTTCTTCTTGAAGGCGATACCAGGCCTAGGCTCACGTCTAGCCCAGTGTCGTCAAATGAGAGAAGCAGACTGTAGTGTCTTACTTCACTATTATTATAATAATTATAATAATAACATGATAATTATTATCATACATTTTACAGCTGATCAGATGTTGAAGAATGAAAGTTTCCGTTGAATAAAAGGCATTCTTGTTTGGATCATTCTATTGAAGTGTCGTTCCTAATAATTTATCTATACCTAAGCTATTAAATATACTATAGTTGGCGCAGTCGGTATTTCGTGCACAATGGGAGGCTGGTGGTCCGACTAGTCGGGTTGTGCCGGGAGGCGGGTGAATCACCTACGTAAAGACATTTTTTTCACTTTTCATCTTTCCGTCGCTGATCGGGTAAGTTCCGCCATGGATTTCGTAATGAAGCCATCTTCCTTCAATCCCCAACTGGATGGTCAGAAGTTTTGGGCGAGTTTGAGGCTTTTGTAGTAGCTGCGGATGTGAGTAATGACTCGAGAAAAAAAGCGTTACTCCTTAATTCTGCGGGAGGTGAGGAACAGAAAATTTTTCGTAATTTACCGGATATCGGTCCGTCTTACGAAGATGCAAAAACTGCATTGACAGAATATTTCACTCCCAGGAAGACTGTTTTATTCGAAATTTTTTAAATTTCATAAGACAGAGACCCATCCGAGTCTATTATCCGACCGGAGAAAATTTATTTACATTTGGTTAACATAGCTTCGTCTTATTCAAACTGTTTGGATGGTGATGACATCCAAACGGTAGGAGCTTTTGTTCATGAAAAAAAGCTCCAGTGCACTGAAATGCAACAACAAAGTTTCCCCTGACCCTTGTCTGATTCTCAAATGTAAGGAAACAATTGCAGAATGTTTGTTATTAGAAAAACGTGATTTTTTTTGCTAAAACAAACCATATCTCCTAAACTGTTGATACTACAGCGAATCGAATTGCAGTAGTTCCCTACCTTCCTAGGGAAACCATCAACACTTCACAATCTCTAAAATTTCATCGAAATCGGATGGGAATTCACGTTTGCGCATGTGTAGTTGCTACCATCCGTCCGGGGGCAATGATTTTCATAGGGGACCATCTACACGCCAACCCGCACAATTTCTGAAGATTTCATCAAAATCAGACATTAACTTTGTATTGTTTTGCCCGTTTCGAGGATTTCATGACAGAGAGGCGCGGAACAAAAATTGTACCTACAGAAAAATCCTAAAACATGAAATCCGAGTGGGAATTTCGGTTATGGAAAACTCTTTTTCTCAACCTTGAAAAGTGAAATCAATGCTTCCGCTACCTTGGTAGACTCGGAAACAAAAAAACAAAACAAAAAAAAAATCGAAAAGCTAATCATTTTCTTAAAGAAACATAACTTTCCAAAATTCCTATTCAATTTTTGTGGGCAAAGAAACTAAATTTCTAAGCAAACTGCTTGTTTTAAGCTAAAAGCTTGTTAAGCAAACTGCTTGTTGTAAGCTAAAAGCTAGTTTCCGAAGAGCTTAAGACATTTGTCAAACGACTGTTTGTCAGTCCAAGTCGTATGACAAACAGTCGTTTGACAAATAAATTTCTAAATTTTAGAAAATTTGTCTTGGAGCTAACAAATTTATTCTCTACTCTAAACTGTGCGGATTTCAAAGAAACTTCCTTTTCAATTCTTTAATTTTATTATGTATTTAATTTTAAATTTTAAAGATAGATGATACCATCACCTGGGACCTTTGATGGGCGGGTGGGGACATCCACCAACGCTTCCCTTTTGACTCTACCTCTTATTGAACCTGATGATGATATCAGCCAGTATCAGCCTCAAACTTGTCAAAAAGTCGACTGACCAATCGCATTCCAGGAAACCTCACTACAGCTCTAGGAGTATTTTGCTAGGGATTAGCCAACATACATCCTCCGCTCATTGGCTCAACTTCCTATTTTTGGCAAGCACGTCCCAAAGATCCTGGTGGCAGGCGCCAGATATGATTTCTGCGTGTCTTCATGCCCCACCTGCAGCTGGGATGTGTGCGACACAGCTCTGTACTTCATTGTTCAGTTTCCTATGCTGTCAAACCCCCGCCTGAAGTTTTTTCTGCCTGTGCTCGCGCTGCCTCTTTCGTTCAATAGTGCATGCGATTAATAACCACGAGTGACCGCAAAATAGCAGACTATTTTAATTTTTAATGGAAGCAAGTGATAAATAATACTACTTATAGTAAATTCCTGATAAGAGGATTTCTTTTCTTTTACATTTTATGTTGCTTCCGAGTCTATCAAGGTAGCAGAAGCTTTCTTTTCACTTTTCAAGGATGAAAAAAAAAGTTCTCCAAAATGAAAATTTTTACTCGCGTTTTGCGTTTTAGATCATTCTGAACAATTTTGGTTCCGTGTCTGTGTGTCTGTGTATCTGTCATGAATTCCTTGTAACGCGCATAACTATACGAAGTTATTGTCCGATTTTTCCGAAATTTTCAGGGATTGTGCGGGTTGGCGTGTAGACGGTCCCCTATGAAAATCATCATCTCCGGACTGAAAGAAGCGACTGCGCATGCGCAAATGTGAATTCCTTGTAACGGCCATAACTTCTACATTTTTCATCCGATTTCAATGAAATTCTGAGGAATTTGTAGCTCCTGATGATGCCTAACGGCGAAAACGTTTGAGCATGAGTAAAAATTATATGATGAGGAAACGCCTAATAACTCATCCCCTCGCCTAAACAGTCAAAAAAGAGAGGGAAATTACAAAATTACAACAAGTGGCAGAGAGAGAAATAAAAAAGGCCCAGGCTAAGAAGAAGAAGGAGAAGCAATCTAAGAAGCAGAAGAAAACGGCTGCGAAGAAAGCAAAGCATGCTGAAGAAACCTCCATTAGTGAAGAAGATGAGTGGCATCATGACGATGAAATTGGCGTTGATGAAAGCGATAACGTTGATCTTGGTGAACCTAAAAATGATGACAGAACAGAGAAGAGTAATCACCCTATCACTAGCTGCAATGAAACTGACGAAATGCTAGAGGAAATAATTGAACCTATCCCAGAAATGTTATATGGACCCGATAATAGATCTCCACCAACCTACGAAGGAATTAGTGAAGGAAACACAGGCAGCTTCTCTACCAATGTAGAGAATATAAATGAAAGAATGGAATAAGAACCGTCTATCATAAAGGAAGATCAATGCAATTCAGGAGGAAGACTTCATCATCGTGACATTGAAGAACAAGAAGAAAGTAGTGGCATGCCAAATCTTCTAGATTGATGGGAAACTGGCAATGGCCCAATGGGTTACACCGTGCAACAGAATGAAGACTGTGTTCACAATTGACCATAACAAAGAAATTGTAGTCGAAGAAGAAGACATTTCGACAAAACCACCAAAGCCCCTACTATTTGGAAACAATAGAAACGGAAGAATACTATTTCACCAGTCGATAAAGATTAGCTAAGTGTTTCTACATATTTGGTTCTCAACGTATTACCTTGGTAATACCAATGAAATAATCGTACAAAAGACTGAGTCACCAATTTACAAAAATAAATTTTGTTTACCTAATACTTGTTTGTTGAAAATTGTTGAGACCTAACTGATTCCTAATCTGTAACATGATTAGTATTTAAATGATCCCCTATGAAAATCACTACCTTCGGACTGATAGTAGCCACTGCGCATGCGCAAACGTGAATTTCCTTGTAACGGCCATAACTTCCACATTTCTCACCCGATTTTGATGGCATTTTCAAGGATTATGTGGATCAGGTTTTAGATGGTCCCCTATGAAAATCATCATCCCCCGACTGAGAGAAGCGACTGCGCATGCGCAAACGTGAATTCCTTGTAACAGCTATGACTTCCACATTTTTCATCCGATTTCAATGAAATTTACAGGGATGATACAGATTAGTATTTATATGGTCCCCTATGAAAATCACCACCTTTGGACTGATAGTAGCCACTGCGCATGAGCAAACGTGAATTTCCTTGTAACAGCCATAACTTCTACATTTTCCATTCGACTTCAATGAAGTTTTCAGGGATGTTACTGAGTAGTGTTTAGATGGTCCCCTATGAAAATCATAGAGAATGGTTCTTCATAGAGGGATGGTCTGTGAGAATCTCAAATCCTATTCATTACATTACTAGGTCTCAATAGCTCAGAGGTAACGCATAGAACTGTCCGGGGGTCCCACTCTGGGCATTGAGGGGTCCCGGGTTCGAATCCCAGCAGAGGCAAAGTATTTTTTTGATCCAATCACATACATCTAGTCACTCAATTTTTCATCCGAATTTGATGAAATTTTCTAGGATTGTCCAGATTAGCGTGTAGATGGTCCCCTATGAGGGTAGTGGAAGGTACTTAGAGATTGGTGTTTTGAGATTAGCTACTATGCATCGGATCATCTATATAATCGGGTTATGGATACGAGGAAGCTATGGGCCACACCCACTTGGCAGACTTTTTTGTAAGTCATCAGTCGAGACATACCTTGATTTGTGACTACAGTTTTTTAGTTTCCTATGGATGTTTATCTGATAGGCAGTACAGAATTATGTATCTGTAAATCTCAAAATGGGGTATTTCAGTCAATTTTTTTCATTTTTTTTTTTTTTTTTTTTTTTTTTCAAAAGAGTAGGTATGGCTCAGGATCGGTAATCGGGTCTGTTCGTCGAGAAAATGTTTTTAAAACTCGGCGCTGCGCGCTTCGGCGGGGGCTTCGCCCCCTGCACCCCCGGATGATTTCCGCTTAGAGCCTAAAGGCTAAAATGTGACATACCTTGAAAAGGTTTTTGCTCCCTCTCTCTCTTTATCTTTCTTCCACTGTAATATTTAAGATACCTCCTTATTCATAATAACATCAGGTTGTCAAGCATATTTGTCGTCAAGCATAAGATAAATCATAGCGCTACTTTCCTGTCGCTTTTGGTTTATTATTTGCAATAATGAACCTTTGGAATCGACCAAGAAAAAAAAAATTTTAACACCCCCTCAAAATTTGATGGTTTACGTTTCAAGGTACGTAGAATCCAAAAATGGAATAAAAATTTGGCCGTCCGTCCGCCGTACGCCGTCCGCCGTCCGCCGTACGCCATACGCCGTACGCCGTACGCGGCACTTTTGCCACTTAGCATTGACCGATTTTGATGAAATTTGGTATGTAGGTTCCATTTGGGGTCTAGTTGTGCCCCGAAGCTTTTGGTTGATGTAGGTCACTTCTAAGGGTTCCAAAATCAATTTTGAAATTTTGAAAACGCCCTAACTCAAAAAATTTTGATATAAAGGTATTGTTTTTCCTTCAATTTAGGATTCTATAGAATTTTCAGAATTTTTTGAGACCACGCGGAGCTCTGTAGGACAAACCGTTCGCTCCCTACGAAAATTTAAGGGTTTATATTGATATATGTATATGTAAATCAAAACACGAGTGTGAATCGCAAAAGAGGCCTAATCTCCGTTCAAATTAGAGCTGACCGAAATGCAATCGGTGGTTGGTGATTTTTATTTTTATTTTTTGAATTTTTTTGAATTTTTTTATTATTTTTATAATTTTTTTTTTCCTTCATATTGGATGGTTGGTGATTTTGTAGACGAGTGATCTATATAGAAAAATAATAAACCATTGTGTAATAATTTGCAGCGTTTTCCTGTCGCTTTTTACTGTCGATTTTTCCTGTCGTTTTTCGGCGGGGGGTCCCATCGCTAAAACCTTTTCAAAGGTTAAAATCAGAGAAGCTAAGGAAAGTTGAAGATTTGAATGGTGTGACGTAGCTAGCCAATCGTGACGTAGCTAGCCAACTGTCTTTGAAAAAAGTATCCATGCACAGAAATCCTTGGAGGACCTCTTGGATACTACAAAATACTACTCACACACGCGCACAGCGTAGTCCTTGCCTAGTGTGTGTGCATTTATAGCGGCCCGCCTTTTTCAAACGTGTGATCTCTTTAATTAATTTTTCTACCACATGTTATAGTATCATTGGGCTTAAAGTTGTAGTATATAGGTTTTCAAAGGTGCTGAATTCAAATTTGAGGTCAAAAACCTGAATTTCCGACCCACCGAAATACCCCATTGTCAAAAAGTGACCTGTTATGTCATCCTACTGTTCGATATGCGTGGATTAACCTGACTTCTGGAGATCAACAAGGATGAACCGAGTTCCAGAGTGTGGGAGGTGAATGAAAGGGGCGGCGGGAGAAGGAGAAGTTCCGAGCCTAACGGGACTACGCGGACGGTCCGAGAGGTCGCCGGTCGGTCCACTTCTCTTCCTGGAACCGAGGATGACGAGGGTGGGGCGGACTTCTTCCCGAAGATGATCCCCCAGGAGTCGCAGGAGAGGGTGAAAGGACTCGTCGGGAAGAGTGAGGTCTCAATCCCTCATCTCGAGGAGAGGGAAATCCCCGCTTGTCCAGGAGTAAGCCGCGGATTCCTGCTCGGATGCGGAGGTCATCCGCCTCTGTGATAACATCGCCCTTCACCTTCCAGCGGGTCGTTCATCCCCTCGCGCAGTCTGATCGCCCATTCATTTGTCTATTGAGCATCTTTTAAACCAACTCATCCAAAAAACTGAACCATTTTCTCTATGGGTCTGATCTTCAAAATATAATTTGCAGAACCACAACCAGGATTGAAGACTAGAAGGGGCGAGCCTAATACTAAACGCAGCAAATTATCACACAATGGTTTATTATTGACATTTTCATGTCTTTGCTTTGGCACATAAACTGAAAAATCGTCACGAAAACTAAGCAAGTCTTGCCCACGCGACCAATAAACACTGTGTTGCGTAGAGAACAATCAACTGATTTCTTATTTTGATGCTTGGGTACTTTTTCTATAGATCACTCGTCTGCAAAGCCACCAACCATCAAACATGAAGAAGATCTACCTACCTACCACATACTACTTCACAATCAAGTTTATTAGGAAATGCTTGCATACAAGTCTGCAACACATATGGACATTTTCATGTCAACCACTACACTACCAATCAACTGTTGATTGTTCTCTACGCAACACAGTGTTTATTGGTCGCGTGAGCAAGACTCGCTTAGTTTTCGTGACGATTTTTCAGTTTATGTGCCAAAGCAAAGACATGAAAATGTCAAAAACATCGATCGTATTTCGGTCAGCTTTAATTTGAACGGAGATTAGGCCTCTTTTGCGATTCACACTCGTGTTTCTGATTTATCGTACGTCCAAACCTTAAATTCTCGTAGTGAGCGAACGGTTTGTCCTACAGAGCTCCGGATGGTCTCAAAAAATTCCAAAAATTCTATAGAATCTTAAATTGAAGGAAAAAAAATGCCTTTATATCAAAATTTTCTGAGTTAGGGCGTTTTCAAAATTTCAAAATCCATTTTTGAACCCTTACAAGTGACCTACATCAACCAAAATCTTTGGGGCACAACTAGACCCCAAAGCCTACGTACCAAATTTCATCAAAATCGGTCAATTCTAAGTGGCAAAAGTGCCGCGGACGGCGGATGGACGGCCAAATTTTTATTCGATTTTTGGATTCTACGTACCTTGAAACGTACGTTTACCTCGGGAATGAGAACTAAATAAACCACACTGGTTGAGAACTAAAACTTGTATTGAACAGAACTATTAATTAATTTGAATGGAAAATAGAGCGCAGAGTTAACTTGTTAGGTCGTCGTACGTTTTAGGAATTAGAGTTGTGTCGGTCAGGAGTGAACGTATTGAAAAGACCTTATCTTCAAAACGACCTTGTCTGAACTGAACGGGTTGCCAAAATTAACACGGTCATTCGTTCATCATCCCACCAATCGAGTTTTCTGAAAAAATTCCGAAAACAACGGCAGAAGGCCAACAAAACAAATTAATTGCCCTCAACATGGATGTATAATGTATTTGTATACATCCATGTTTGTACATGGATCAAGAATGTGTGAAAATTACTTGGGAGTACATCATAGATACTAGGTCCATGGAGTACATCAACAGAAAGGAGTGGTTTTCTATGGAAGTATCAACAACATTTTTACATGGAAGTATCAAAGGAAAGGAGTGGTTTTCTAAGCCAAACCTTCCACCATCCAAGTGTAGTCCGAATGAACTATGGACCAAAGAGAGTGTTGAATGAATCAAATGAGCTAAAAGACAAATACGAACGAATGATTCATTCGAATCGATGACCTGAAAGACAAAAAAGACTCAAAGACTAATTCATTCGAATCGATGACCTGAAAGACAAGAAATACGAACGAATGATTCATTCGAATCGATGACCTGAAAGACAAAAAAGACTCAAAGACTAATTCATTCGAATCGATGACCTGAAAGACAAGATACTCAGACTGATTCATACGATTCGAATCAATCATTCGTTCGTTTTTGTCTTTTAGCTCATTTGATTCATTCAAATCGCCTCCTCACTTACTCGGACTCGTTCGGTTTTCCGACTCAGCATTTTTTCGAGTCACGACCTGAATCCTTATGGATCCTTATGGACGTTGTTTGTTTGATCCCAACTGGTTCGGTTTACCGAATCGCTCTTTTTTTGTGAGACTTCTGACCGGCTGGTTGTTAGTCTTGTGTTTGTGTTCTGATCGCTTCCTTTTAAATTCCAAATCCGAATTATTTGTTGGTTTCTGGACTCTTTGGTTAACCACTTTGGTGAGTGATCGTATTGTAAGAACTCTTTATTATTTTGCAATAAAAAAAACCTTATTTATGAATTACTGTATTTTGGTAATTAGCGCATTTTCTTATTTTTCTATGAGGAAAAAAAGCGCTAGGGTTGGGTATTGTTACAAAAGTATCGATACTGTATCGTATTCGAGTTGATATCCCATGCACCGTTTGGCTTGAGTGTCGATACTTTAGTGTCTCAAAATAACAACTTAACCGATTTATCAGGGAAAGTATTTTTTTATTCATTTCTTGCCATCAAGAGCCCAAGCTAAGTATATTATTGAACAATATTTCTCCATAATATTAATTCGTTCTATCAAAGACCCAACTGCCTCTCTACAAACCTACAAAGGTTCATTTCACTGATTGAGTTGGTATGTGAACGTAATGAACGGGTGAACGGATTCAAAAGACCTGGTCTCTGTAATGAGTGACCGTTTGGGATTCGAATCCGCCAAATGACCGTGTCTTACACACCTCTATTAGGAATGTTCTAGGCATCGGGGTCGCGGAGGGGCACTTACGCCGCGGCCATCTTGATCTGCCCTGTGCTTTCATGTTCTATGTTGTTCTTATTTATGATTAATTATGATCGTCCTTGGTCTACTAGTTCATTAACTCTTACAGATCTAATACTGGCCTATTAGTTCTGAATGCAATAACCCATTGAATGTACGAGATGATCTAATATGGTTCATTCTTAGGGAACTACTTTGTTGGTAAATGGGACTACTTTCTCTTTGGGCCAAACCACCGAATTTGGCGCTCAATTGGGCGGGAAGGTCCAAACAACGTAAACCATCAAATTTTGAGGGGGTGTAAAACAAATTTTTTCTTGGTCAATTCCAAAGGTTCATTTTTGAAAATAGTAAACCAAAATTCTTATATTGTGTCACGATTGATACACATTTTGCTTCCGAGTAGCGGAAGCCTTGTTTTCACTCTTCAGGGTTGAACCAAAAAATGTTCCCCAAAATCAAAATTTTCATTCGCGTTTTACGTTATACACGTTTTACAGATATTCCTGAACAATTTTGGTTCCGTGTCTGTCTGTCTGCGTGTCTGTCATGAAATCCTTATGATTTATTGTTCGATCGACCCAATCGTTATCGATACATCAAAGGAATTATTGTCAGATTTCGACGAAATTTCCAGGGATTGGAGTGGTTAGGGTGTTGATGGTCCCCTGAGAAAATCATCGCCCTTGGATCAATAGTAGCCAGTCGTCCTGGCTCAGCAGTAGTTGTTACAGCTAAATTCGATGAAATTTTCAGGTATTGTGCAGCTTGAGGTACCTATAGATGGTCCTCTATGAAAATCGTTGCCTCAGGACTGATAGTAAATTTCCTTGTTCTTTCCATACCTTCCAGGTTTTCCTTCCGATTTCTTTGAAAGCTTCAGGGATTATGCGGATTGGGATTTAGAAGGGCTCCTATGAAAATCATCTCCCTGGGACTGTTAGTTCCGGCATAGTTTTTGCCTCTGCGCATGCGCAAACGTAAAAACCTTATAACAGCCATTAATTCTACTAACAAAATTAAATTTAACAAAATTATTGCCGATTCTATTTTAACTGGGTAATTACAATTTTCAAAATACCTTGCATTTTTTTACTTTTTTTTTCAATTTTTCCGCCCTGGGTACACTGATTATAGTCAATACACTCAGTATTTATTGTGCAGTCTCAAAGTATTCTGGACTGGCTGCGTTTTCGACGTCAATGAAAAAGTAATACATTTTTTATGTTCAACTTTAATTAAATTTATTGTTTTTTAACCAGAATTTAGTGACATGGAGGCTCTTTTCAGCCAAAGACAAATTTTCTTTGGTCATTTAATGATTCGCTGTGTGTGATTGATCTTTACAGGAACATGAAAAATCGTTAGGTAATAATTTAAGAATTTCCTTTCTCAACGACCTCTTAGGTCGTTAGTTGAAGAAGTGGGTTGGCGAAATTCACCTTCGAGACAACGAATATTCACCATCGCGGTGGGCAAAACAAAAAACGGGTCCTCCCCTTTCTGGACTACAATCAGATAACCAAATCAGATAAGTCGTAAGGTCCGAGAGACGTATGATTCTCGGGAGAAGGGAAATGTTTTGGTGGCCAATTATCCGAAAAAAGGGTGTATTTTTGTGGGACCGAAGTGGATCAAATGTCCCGTTTTCCGGTCGAAGAGAGACTGGCTGGGAGACGCAGAAGTTGGCCACGCGTCTCGAGCGGCCGGTCGGCGGTCAACGACCTCCGCAAGAAGTTGAGAGGCAACGAGGAACTCAGGCTGTATGGCGTGGAGTATGAAAGGCCGCGAAACAACCGATAATTCCTTTATTCGAAAAAATGCTAGCCAAGTGGATGTGGCACGTAGCTTCCTCGTATTCGAGACTAAGATGGTATGGATCAGCGGTTCCCAACTGGTGGTCCGCGGACCCCCGGGGGTCCGCGAGGTATGGCTGAGAGGTCCTTAGGATAATATCCTAATTTGTATATTATACAAATTAAATATATATTTGCAGTGAGGTCCCTGATCGAGTAGTTTACATGTGTGATTTTGTGCAACATTTTAGTGATTGAAAAGCATTGTTTTTCACGGAAAGTTAATTACCCGTACGTTATGGACCGTTGGTTAAAATGTGGATCGTTAATAACGATCCGTTTAACGGCCTAAGCATACAGAAGAAGAACGAGAAAATGCTTTCGATGTTAAAGTTAGTAAGTCAGTGACTCTCGAACCGAACTTGCTAGTATCTCTTGAACCCTAAGTAAACACTCTGTATTTTCACGAATAAATCCTAAGTTTTATAGCATTAGTTTGATTTATTTTTTCACATATTTTGGTTCTTTTTAGGTAACTTTAGATAGTGGGGGTCCTCGTCATTGTAGTACCTTGATGAAGGGGTCCTTGGAAAAATTTAGTTGGGAACCGCTGGTATGGATGATCTGATGCTTAGTAGCTATTCTCAGAACAGTTGACCCTAGGTACCTTGCACTGCCTCTTAGTGGACCATCTACATACATCTAATCGAATTTGGGTTATGTTGGAGTTATAGCTGTTACGAGGCTTTTACGATTGCGCATGCACGGTGGCTACATTCGATCCGGGGGCGGAGTCCATCATAAGGGACCATCTACACGCCACCTCGCGATATCTCGGAAACTTTCAGGGAACTCGGAGTACCTATAACTTCGTATAGTTTTGCCCGTTACAAGGATTTCATGACAGACAAGAACCAAAAAGTCTGCCAAGTGGGTGTGGCACATAGCTTCCTCGTATCCATAACCCGATTCTATGGATGATCAGATGCATAGTAGTTGATCTCAAAACGTCGAACGCGAGTGAAAATTTTTATTTTAAATTTTTATTTTATCTAAATCAGAGGGAAAATGTAGAAGTTATGGCTGTAACAAGGAAACAGACGTATGCGCATGTGCAGCAGCTACTATCAGTCAGGAGGCGATGATTTTCATAGAGAACCATCTACATTACAATCCGTATGATCTCTGAAAATTCCATCGAAATCGGATAGAAAATGTGGAAGCTATGGCTGTTACAAGGAATTCACGTTTGCGCATGCGAAGCAGCTACTATCAGTCTGGAGGCGATGATTTTCATAGGGAACCATCTACACTCCAATCTGCATGATCCCTGAAAATTTCGTGGAAATCTGATGGAAAATGTGGAAGTTATGGCTGTTACGAGGAATTCACGTTTGCGCATGCGCAGCAGCTACTATCCGTATGATCCCTGAAAATTTCATCGAAATCGGACAATGACTTCGTATAGTTAAATCCGTTACAAGGGATTCATGACAGACATGCAGACAGACAGACAGACACCGAACCAAAAGTGTTCAGGTCTAAGCTCAAATACGTAAAACGCGAGTGGAAATTATGATTTGGAAAAAGAATTATCCTTAAAAATGAAAACACTGTTTCTGCTTGAAAATTGCAACTCCTATTTTGCCACGTTTAGAAGTGATTGTCAATAACCAAAAGATTCGGGACACAACTAGCCTTAAACAGAGCCAATGCACCAAATTTTAACAAAACCAATCTGACGATTTTTTTTTAATTTCATTTTCGGATTTTTTCTTGAATTTTTTTGTTCGATTCCACAGGTTTATTATTGAACAAAATCTAGCAAATTAAGTAGCTAGTTCTCCTGAGAAAATTGTCTACTAAAAATGTTGAATACGACCGAAGAACTACTCACCAAATTTGAAAGACGAATAAAAATTATATCAAATATATTCCAAATAAGAAACTTGAAAGAGGATCCTCTTCATTTTGATGTATTTCTGACAACCTCCACAAGTTTATCTCAACCTATTTTCTATGTGGAAACCAAATTTTACTTTCCGATGTGTTTACTAGTAGAATATCATCCAACGATCCAGCCTTGTTGGACACTTCCAGCTAGTAGACTGATTTTGGTTCATTATGCACCTTTGGAATCGAGCAAGAAAAACAAGTTCGACCCTCCTCAAAATTTGATGGTTTACGTTTCAAGATATTTACAATTCAAAAATCGAATAACGAATTTCCCGTTCGTCCGATTTCACTTTTCTTAGTTACCATGGACCAATTTTTTTGAAATTTGGAATATATTTAAGGTATAGTTGTGCAGCGAAGATTTTGAATGTTTTCAGTAAATTCTAGAGGGTGAAAATAAGGGCTTGATATCTTTAAATCCTCTAGCTCAAAAAACTCCCGATAAAAAGTTATCGTTTTTAATCAATCAAAGAGTTATCATTTTTACCCAATGTCACTTTGCCCATGAGGAGCAGGGCTCCTTAGCAAGTGTAGTAATTTTCAGGTCTCCAGTAGTTCGACTTCTAAACTCGAAAACAAAACGCCTACATCGAAGCTCTCTAAAATCGAAGCATCTATACTGCAGACTCTAAACGCACTCAAATCTCTAGGAACCCGAGATGTGATCTGTTGGGTCCATGGACATATCGCGGTATATCTGGAAAAGAAGCAACGGACCTTGAGAATAATCCTACCACTTCACTTTCCTGCCCACAACCCTGTTTCCCAATACTGACTTGAAGCGCAACATAAAACTGGACCAACTATACTCTTGCCTTTATTTAAAGAGCTCTGGGATTTTTGAAGGCCCCGAAGTTTCGGCATCGCTGCAAGAATCCGAGCCCCAGCGGAAGGTCGAGGTATACCTGCGCGACCCCTCCGCCCGTGAACCCCCCCAACCCCCCAACAGTTTACCCTCTTCTGCAAATGCACACTTGATTCACAAATTATTTCGATCATCCCATCACCAAAATCGTGATCAGCGAGAAAAATTGAACATATCAAGTATAAACTCGAGGCAGGTACGATTAAAACTCAGCAGCCCTCTCCCGGCCAATCCACCCAAACGAATTACGCCCTCTTCGCCGAATTACAGGAAATTTGGACTCATTTTCATCAGAATAATAATTATTCTACGTACTAATTATTAGTACGTTACGAATTTAAATTACAAAAAATGTTCACCGAACGATA
The DNA here is from genome assembly GCA_009739505.2 of Apolygus lucorum. Taxonomy (NCBI): domain Eukaryota; kingdom Metazoa; phylum Arthropoda; class Insecta; order Hemiptera; family Miridae; genus Apolygus; species Apolygus lucorum. The sequence continues at coordinate 39,574,077 of CM019178.2, forward strand.
AATAATTAAATTGTATGTTGATAGAAGAGGAAGAAGGAAGAGGGATGATGGGTTTTGACCGCGAAGGGTTGTGAGTTGAGACCCCAAGGTGAGCACCTTGCAACGTTGCCACCTCTTGGCAGGGAAGTGGTTTTGGAACCCGCGGCCCAGAGCTCTTTAAATAAAGGCAAGAGTATAAAACTGTGGAAGAAAGCTTTCCACGAATACCATTTAGGGAACAGGTATAAGAATTAGTTCCCAATTACTAACATAAAGCTATGGTTTAGTAATGTCCGCGTGGTATCACGCCTTAAGACTTTCGAAAAAGGAGAAAATGAAAGAAATAAATCGTCCTTAGCATAATCTCTGCTACCACCCCAGTTCTCTGGGGGAAAACACCCAAAATAGAGCCCAAATAAAAAGAGCAAAAGGAAAAAGGAAATGAAGAATAAAAACCAAATAAGGGAAAACGAAATGTACTCAACGAAAATGAGAAAAAATGAAAGACAAAAAGTGAAAACTCCTACCTACTGCTTGAGGTAGTAAAAAATGGGAAAAACGAAAGAATGAAAATAACGAACCTGAATCCACTGGATTGAATGAAAACAATGAAAAGTAGAAAATCGAACTGAAAAAATGAAAACTGAGATCACGAGGGGTTTTAGAAGAAATCCAAAATGGAGAGAAAGAGAAAGAGAGAAAAATACTGCGCGGGATGCTCACAGTCTATCAGGACAGAGCTGAATGGTGAAAATTTCGGTTAGTCAAATGGACTAGGGAGATAGCTAGAGAGAGGGTAGCCCCCTCCAGAGAGTTTAACTAATCTACCATCTACCGACAGATAGTGTAAGGTTTCTGATTCGTAGAGTAGCGCACTGTCACAGTGGTGAAATCAAAAGCTTTCTTTAAAACTTTAATACGGCTAAGAAGCGGTCATACCAGTTGTAACCAACACCTTCAAATGATTGGGGTTGTCCGATCACCCCAATGCAGGTTCTGTGACAGTGCAGTGGAGACGAGCGAGCACCTCATCTTGGAATGCCCGGTCAATTCATGTCTGAAGAAATTTTCTGAACGGGATCCCTAAGACGATTGAAAGACCTTTTAGTCTGGACACCATATTGGCAACATCAGATTTAGAAGCATATGCCCAATTATTTGATCACATCAAGAAGATAAATATTAATTTATAACCATAAATTTGTTATTACAGAATAATGTTATATTTACATTTTATGTTATTTAAGTTTGTTTTCTTTTGATTGTTACTTCATTTGATCTATGTAAGCATTCTCGGTAATTATGTATAACAGAGTCGATTTTCATTACACAAGTAACGGCGGTAATCAACAAGAAGCCAATATAGAATTTTTTTAAAATAATAATAATAATTTAAAATAGAATCTCATTTTTAGAACCAAATGAGAGAAGACTGCTCAAAGAAGTAAGGAAGTAAGCCGAATTTTCGTTCAAAATTCAGCTGATCAAATGCGATCTTTTTGCTCTCTTTGATTAGAGTTTTATGTCACTCGGTGTGCTTTCCTAGCAACCAAGAACCGAATTTCGTCATGAATATGAGGGCACCCACAACTCTCAGACGACGGTGTTTTGCTGGTTGGTAAGTTTTGTCAAAAATGTACCTACTTGAAATATACCTACCCTTTCGCAGAAATATGGTTGGTAGGTACAGATCATTATGTGTACCTGCCAACCATATTTCCGCGAAGGGTTAACATAGCAATGTTCTTTGCAGGTGAGTGATCTATACAGAAAAATAATAAACGGTTGTGTTAACATTTGCAACTTTTTATCTCATCAGTTTGATGAGCGATGAGTACAATTTGCTTGAAATCATTCCAGGATTCCTGGTCTTCTAAGGGGAAGTCGATATAGGAGGAACCCCTTAAGAGTATTGGGGTATGCAAGACCAGCACGACCGAACGGTCTTGAAGGAGGGAAACCCTCAGCGCCGTCTTCAGATCCAGAAACATTGATAAGATTTAGGAACAATGGAAGAATAAAAAGTAATTATTAACAATTAATCTAAAAATTAAATGCCTAGAGGGTGCACTTGGCTTCCTCGTATCAATAACACAATTTTGCTGTATTCCGATGTATAGTAGGATAGTAGAGTGTGGTACATAGCTTCCTCTTTTTCATGAGATGTATAGGATGCATAGTAGGGAAACTCAAGACTTTATTTTCCAAGCACCGACCACTACTCACTGAATTTGAGATCGGAAGATGAATACATTTGCGTACCATCCTGAGTACTTAAAAATATGTAGAGTACCTAAATAGGTACATAATAGTACCATCCTGAGGCTTACAAATATTTATCATTGAGGAGGAGTTGGATTCCAAAAGGTACTGAGGACCATTTTCATCGAAATTGTGTTAACACTTTCCCAGGGTTTGAGAGAGGTAGTTCTTCACCAAAACGCGATCGTTTTGGAGTAAAAGATATTCTATCCCCTTGAAAAACTACGGTGAACATTCCGTTTCATTTCAAAAGGTACCTTATCCAGCACAATGGCAGACTCTTATCCGTTTTGTTTAAAAAAGTACTTCATCAACTTCGTTTGATTTCAAAAAGTACCTACTATATCCATTACCATTTCCTTTGATTTCAAAAACGCTTCAAAAGTCCTTCTGAAAAGGGGGTTTAAAAAAAAGTCTCACATTTGTTGTGGAATCAATCCCTAGGCTATGGCAGGAACGTAGGTATCACACCCTGTATTGATCACTCGTCTGCGAAGAATTCGGCTTTGCCATTGCCACCACCCACCAACCATAGATACTACCTACCCACCTGTAGGTACAGCGATCGCATTTTGGTCAGCTAAAGTTTGAACGGAGATTAGGCCTCTTTTGCGATTCACACTCGTGTTTCTGATTTATCGCAAGTCCAACCCTCAAGGTCTCGTAAGGTGCTAACGGTTTGCCCTACAGAGCTCCGCGTGGTCTCTAAAAATTCAATACTATCTTAAATTGATGAAAAAACAATTCCATTATATGAAAATTTTTCGAGCTCGGGCGTTTTCAAAATTTTAACCCTTACTTTCTTACCCTTGGAAGTGACCTACATGAACCAAAATCTTTGGGGCAGAACTAGACCCCAAATGGAGTCTGTGTACCAAATTTCATCAAAATCGGTCAATGCTAACTGAGGAGAGTGCCGCGTACGGCGTACGGCAGACGGACGGCCAAAATGTTATTCAATTTTAGAATTCTACGTACCTTGAAACGTAGGTATGTATACGTATTTATACGTAAGTTGGTATACCAAGTAATATTGAGGGGGGTTGAAATTTTTTTTCTTGGTCGATTACAAAGGTTCATTATTGAACATAATAAACCAAAATTAACATATTATCATTAAAACAAAATTTGTTGATTTTAAAAAATGTATTAAAATAGGTACATCACCTGACGTATTGTGAGGTACATACAAACAAAGATACAAAATACTCCGAGACCCGTTCAGCAGATGGCGAAGAACAGTAGCAGCAGCAAACCAACGGTCGTCCAGACGATCGGCGCCGAGGTGGTCGGCGGCGGAGAGACTCCTCGGCCTTCCGGGTCGACGATGAGTCCCGTCAGGCCGGGGAAGATGTGGGAGGAGTTGTCTATGAAGTACTGGAGGATGTGACGCTCCACGTTGGTCCAGTAGAGCTGGGCGTCCTCGATGGTCAGCACGACGAACGGCAGCGGCTCCAGCATGCTGCACGAGTTGAATTTGGCAGCGGAAACGACCATACCTAGAGGAGCGCAATTACTATTAGACCAAAGAAGAAAACTTCTAAAAGTAAAAAAAGTCTGCCAAGTGGGTGTGGCACATAGCTTCCTCGTATCCATAACCCGATTGTATAGATGATCCGATGCATAGTAGTTAATCTCAAAACACCAATCTCTAAGTACCTTTCACTACCCTCATAGGGGACCATCTACACGATAATCTGGACAATCCTAGAAAATTTCATCAAATTCGGATGAAAAATTAAGTGAGTAGGTGTAGGTATGTGATTGGATCAAAAAAATACATAGCCTCAGCTGGGTTTCGAACCCGCGACCTTAGGAGCTCAAATCAAGACTTTATCCTCTGAGCTACCGATGACCTGCAAATAATGGGATTTGAGATTCTCACAGGAGACCACCCCTCTATAAATGAATCCCTCTATGAAAAATCATTCTCTGTGATTTTCATAGGGGACCATCTAAACAATACTCTGTAACATCCCTGAGAATTTCATTGAAATCGGATGGACAATGTAGAAATTATGGCCGTTACAAGGAAATTCACGTTTGCGCATGCGCAATGGCTACTATCAGTCCGAAGGTGGTGATTTTCATAGAGGATCATCTAAATACCTACTAATCTGTAACATCCCTGAAAATTTCATTGAAATCGGATTGAAAATGTGGAAGTTATGGCCGTTACAAGGAATTTACGTTTGCGCATGCGCAGTCGCTTCTATCAGTCCGGGGATGATTATTTTCATAGGACACCGTCTACACACCAACCCGCACGATCCCTGAAAATGTCATAGAAATCGGACAATAACTTCGTATAGTTATGCGCGTTACAAGGAATTCATGACAAACGGACAGACACACAGACAGACAGACAGACACACAGACACGGAACCAAAATTGTTCAGAAAGGTCTAAAACGCAAAACGCGAGTGGAAATTGTGATTTTGGAGAACTTTTTTTTCGTCCTTGAAAAATGAAAACAAAGCTTCCGCTACCTTGGTAGACTCGGAAGCAAAATGTGAACATTTTTTTTCTAAAAATTTTACCGCCATTGCAATAGTTTCATTCTCCTTGAAATTCGCTAAAATGCGGAAAAAATCTGTTATTTTCGGAAATTACTGAAAACGTACGATATGAAAATAAGATTTCTACATCAAATTTTATCAATTTTGATAATAAGAAGAAATGCCATTTTTTCATAGTAGGTAGATTCAAATATCAATTTAAATTTCACATTAAATACAATCTAAACGAACCAACAAAGTAGCCGTCAGATACAATTGGAGCTCCTCGATCATGATCGCAAACAGAGACCACGGAATATTGGATGTCATGGACTTGCATGCAATATGTATGATTCTTCACTGCCGACATATCCTGAAAGGGAAAACAGAACAAATTGTTTCAGCACATTTCAGATCAATGTACTTATTAGGTTCCGGTGTACAGGAATAAAACTGTTGCTCGATTCCAAAATTTTCAATATTAAAAATAATTTTAGAAAAGTCTGCCAATTACAAGTTTTGCCCATTACAAGGATTTCATGACAGACAAGAACCAAAAAGTCTGCCAAGAGGGTTTGGCACATAGTTTTCTCGTATCCATAACCCGATTGTATAGATGATCCGATGCATAGTAGTTAACCCTCCAAATTAATCTCATAAAAGAGAGAGTCCAGTCTCTAAGTACCTTGCACTACCATCATAGGGGACCGTCCACACGTCAACCCGCACAATCTCTGAATATTGTTGAAAAATGTAAAAGTTATGGCTGTTACAAGGATTTTTCGTTTGCGCATGCGCACAAAATACCTTCATTTTGGGGGCAACGATTATCATAGGGGACCATCCCCGCATAATCCCTGAAAATTTCATCGATATCAGATGAGAAATCCTAGAAGAAGGGTACAAGTCCAAAAATGTCATTTTTGAGTTAGGAACAGTTTTGGGTAGTGGAAGTGCTGTTTTTCATCCCTAGAAGACAAACTTAAGCCTAGCTCATTCCCCCTCCGCCTGAATGCTGAAAGTTCTTTGTTCGATGGACGGGGCGAGCCACCTACGTTTGCAGAAGACAGGCACAAAGCCCAGTGCTACCCTCTAAAGTGGACGTATCGCCTCTATTAAGTGATTTCCTCAATTAAAGAAACCTAGTGTTGATTCCTTGGAAACGACTATTACTATCAAGACGATCAACAATGATAAATGCATGTTTATTGTGCAATTTATCAGAACACTTCGTTCCCTCGAGCCTAGCCCAAAGGACCCCTCTCCTGACCTTGTTCCAAGAAGGTAGTTGACTGGTGATCTTTACAGAAAAATAATAATTGCAATAATAATCACAATTATAATAATTTGCACGGTTTCCTAATTATTTCATCCATCATGCTGTGGCTATTTAACAGCAGGTTGGTAGATAGTTACCTACTTGTGTTTCTAGGACGTTGTGAGACTTGGGGATCCTTGAATATGCGATTAATCTGGGTTAAAGGTGGACAACACTCAACGGAAAACAGAATAACCAGATACTAATCCGTTTTGGTCCCTTTAAAACCCAAATCCACGGAAGAAAATCCATCAGTCTGTGTCTCTTGTGTTTGTCCAGGCCTTATTCCCCAACTGATTCGCGTGGTTCCTCCATTGTTCAACGCTAAAATTTATCTAGCGCCGTGGACTACGTCATCCACATTAAATTTTGCCTTGAAGGAGGGGGGGAGTAGAAACTATTAAAATTTGGTTTCTTTAAAAAGCATAATCTTGTGTATTTCGCCCAAACCTCAATTTCCCACTGATTTGAGTGTTTCTTTTTTGTTCGACGTGGAAATCTATCTAGTTTTGCACTACATTGCTGGAACTTTGAGATTAGAGTAAAAAGGAGGATGAACGAGGGGTTATTTAGTGAAAGTAAGGCTCATTATGACAGTACGTTGAGCGCGCTACCTACACCTCAATTTCAACAAATTCGCGTGTTTCTTTTTTTCGACTCAGATAACTAACTGACTAGCATTAAGTCGCCAGAGTACTGAAATTGCGATTTCACAATATTGCGATTCACAAAATTGCGATTTTTCAATATGTTGGTTCATTTAGGGCTTATTAATGGTACCCAAGCTTAGAATCTTTATGAATAAACCTTTGTATTTTCATGAACTATAAATTTTGACACTGTGGGGACACTCCAGTCCAATTCAATTATTAATTTATTCGATATGATTTATTTATTTGATGTTAGGTTTCTAAGTTTCATTCAATAAAAGTTCAGTTTCTATTCGTCTTCACACGGAGTCATTTGTCACGAACGGTAGAACATAGAAACACCGCAGTGGTGACGCCGAAAAATGTCTGAACAACAAGCACAAGCAAATTTAATGGCTAGGCCAGTGTCAGCTGCTGGAGATGGGGCAGTAAGCCAACCAACGCGAAATGTACATTTCGTAGCACCGCCGTTTTGGAGAGCCAATGTTGAAGTATGGTTCGGTCAAGTAGAGGCTCAGTTTAGAATGAAGAATATCAATGTAGACACTGACCGCTATGATTGCATTGTTAGCGCCATAGATTCGAACGTACTAGCACAAGTTAGTGATCTCGTTACCAACCCACCAGCGCAAGATCGATACATAGCTTTGAAAAGGAGATTAATAGAATGTTTTTCAGATTCCGAGGATAAAAAACTGCAGCGCTTATTAAAAGAGGTTCATTTAGGAGACAAAAAACCTAGCCATCTTCTGCGTGAAATGCGAGAATTGGCAAATGGACGGATAAGTGATGACCTGCTAAAGTCCCTCTGGCTTCAACATCTTCCAGCGAATGTACGAGGAATACTGTCTGTAAGTCTTGATGCAAGCTTAGGTACGCTCACACAGCTAGCCGACAAGATCTTCGAAGTAAGCGATACCAAACCAACTCCAACAGTTAGTGTTGTCGATACGGATAAGGCAAATGACATAAACCATTCTGATCTTTTGGGGAAAATCGAGGGTTTAACCTTACAAGTTGAAGCACTAAGTAAGAAAATCACGCATCACAGACAGTCACGATCCAATTTCCGAGAGCGATCTCGTTCCCGAACTCGTACTCAGTCTAGGCCAAGATGGGTTCAGGATAAAATCGACGAAGGCACTTGGGAGTGCAAGTACCATTTCCGTTATGGAACAAATGCTCGAAGTTGTGAAGCTCCTTGTAAATATGCCCAAAAGACAGCGGAAAACAGATAGGCCAGGTGCTAGAGGCGGCGAGCAACCCCGGCCAGACAGCAAGCAGTCGTCTGTTCGTTAGGGACTCCAATTCCAAAAGGGAGTACCTTATAGATACAGGTGCCGACGTTTCTGTTATTCCCCCCGAAGCTCAGGATCGAAAGAACAAATCCACCTACCAATCGTATGCAGCTAATGGTTCAGGAATTGCGACTCATGGTGTGAAACTCCTCTTGCTAAATTTAGGACTCCGTCGCACATTCCGTTGGCCATTCATCATTGCCAATGTGGCAAGACCAATCATAGGTGCCGATTTTCTATCTCATTATGGACTAAGCGTTGATTTGAGAAACCGCTGTTTGACAGATTCGCTCACATCACTGGTAGTGAGGGGAAATCTCAGTCAGGTCGATGAGCCAACCCTCACCACCATTGGTCAAACCTCTGTATACCATTCTCTGTTAGCAGAATTCAAAGATTTGACGAAACCTGCACTCACTTTTGCGACTCCAAAGCACGACACTATTCACCACATTGTTACAAAAGGACCACCTGTAGCAACAAAATTTAGGAGACTCGACCCAGAGAAGTATGCCATTGCCAAGAAGGAATTTGACTTTATGGTTGAACAAGGCATATGTCGTCCCTCAAAAAGTGCTTGGGCAAGTCCCTTGCACATGGTCCCAAAGAAAACTGGGGACTGGAGACCATGTGGGGATTACAGAGCTCTCAATAAGGTTACAGAACCTGATCGTTTTCCTCTCCCCAATGTCAAAGACATAGTTCAGAGTCTTCACGGGAAAACAATTTTCAGTAAGATCGATTTACTGAAGGCTTACCACCAGATACCAGTAGCTCCCGAAGATATTTGCAAAACAGCTATAATTACACCATTCGGATTGTTTGAATTCCCTCAAATGAGCTTTGGCTTGTGTAATGCTGCACAATCATTCCAAAGATTCATGAACGAGGTTACTCGAGGGTTAAATAATACAGTTGTGTACCTCGATGATTGTCTGCTGTCGAGCTCCTCAGTCGAGGAACATTTAGATGATTTACGAAAATTATTTCAACGTTTTCGAGAATATGGCATAATCATTAACGCAGCTAAATGTGAATTTGGGAAAAGTGAGATTGAGTTCCTAGGACACAAGGTTGGACCTCACGGCATTCAGCCGTTACCCCAACGCGTGGAAGCTATTTTGAACTTCAAGCTACCCAAGGACATTCGCAGTCTTCGACGTTTTTTGGGCATGTACAATTTTTATCGATCGTTTGTACCAAATGCTGCCAAATTGTTAGCCAAGCTCAATGATTTTCTGCGAGGCCACCCTGGCAAACAGAACGCTGACATTTTGTGGAATGCGGACACAGAAACCGTTTTCCAGAAATGCAAAGAAGCTCTGGCATCAGCAACCTTACTTGCTTACCCACGGTCCGACGTTCCATGGTCGTTGATGGTTGATGCATCAGACTCAGCGATAGGGGGTAGCGTTCAACAATGGGTTGATGGTTGTTGGCAACCCTTAGGCTTTTTCTCACATAAGCTGAGCGATACAGAACGCAGCTACAGTGCCTATGATCGTGAGCTACTAGCAGCCTACGCATCAATCAAGCATTTCCGTCATTTGGTAGAAGGCAGGAAGTTCACTCTGTTCACTGACCATAAGCCACTGACTTACGCCTTCCAGCAAAAGTTGGAAAAAGCATCGCCAAGGCAGGCAAGTCAGCTTAACTTCCTTAGCCAGTTTACAACGGACATCCAGCACATATCAGGCAAAGATAACGTTGTAGCAGATTGCCTATCTCGAGTGAACGAACTACAGCACGTGGAGAGCATAAATTATGAGGAATTAGCGAGAGAACAAAAAGAGGAGGATTTGCCTTTAATCTTGTCAGGCACCACACTCCAGTGGAAGCGCATCCGATTGTCCGACTCCAACATTCCAGTATTTTGTGATATTTCTACAGGTTTTGTAAGGCCGTATGTTCCCAGCAAGTTCCGACGACAAGCATTTGATGGTGTGCACAAGTTGTCCCATGCAGGAAACAAAGCCACCTACAAACTGCTAAGGGAAAGATTTGTTTGGCCATCAATGTCCAAAGACTGTTCAGAATGGGTTCGCACCTGCATCCAGTGCCAGAAAAATAAAACCCAAAGGCATACCCGAAGTCAGTTAGGCGAATTTCCCATCCCTTCGGAACGTTTCTCACACGTCCACATTGACCTTGTTGGCCCACTGGTTTCATCTCAGGGATGCACATACGCGCTAACCTGTGTCGACCGATTTACACGATGGCCAGAAGTTGTACCCCTACCCGATTGCAAGGCTGAAACTGTCGCGGAGGCATTTTGTGCTCAATGGATCAGCCGTTTCGGGGTTCCTGAGACAATCACAACGGATAGGGGACGACAGTTTGAGTGTACAGTGTTTAAGGAGCTGACCAGAATGTTGGGCACACACCATAAGTTTACATCTGCGTACAACCCGAAAGCAAATGGAATGGTTGAGAGGCTCCATCGCCAGTTGAAGGCAGCAGTGAGGTGCCACAATACTGAGCGGTGGGTCGACGTCCTACCAGTAACCTTACTGGGACTGAGGACGGCGCTCAAGGAAGACCTAGGGTGTACGACAGCAGAATTAGTTTACGGCACGAATTTGCGCTTACCCAACGAATTTTTTGAAGAACCCAAGGGGACGGAACCAACGCCTGAATTCATCGCGCAACTAAGAAATACGATGCAAGCTCTGAAAGCACAGCCCATACAGCGCCACTCGAACAGAGCAATATTTGTCCATCCTCACCTATCTTCGTGCACGCATGTTTTTGTTCGCCATGATAATCACCGCTCTTCCTTGCAGCCGCCATACGATGGTCCCTTCCTGGTTGTAAATCGGAATGAGAAAACGTACATTCTCCTCATCAAAGGCAAGGAACAAGCCATCTCCATAGACCGACTCAAGCCTGCATTTCTAACGCAAGAAGGTGAACCTACAGGAAGAAGAGAGGAGCCGGAAGAGGAGGAGCAACAGCCTCAAGTGACCCAGGAAAGAGCAGTGGTTCAGCCACCCCAGATTCAGCAGCAACAACGCACGGAACCTCCAGAGGACGGAACGATGACTCCCTCACCACTAGTAATTCCTGTGCGACGACAGACGCGGTCTGGGAGGACTGTACATTTCCCAAGGAAATTCAGGGACTACGTCCTGTATTAGGAGGGGGGTGTTTGTGGGGACACTCCAGTCCAATTCAATTATTAATTTATTCGATATGATTTATTTATTTGATGTTAGGTTTCTAAGTTTCATTCAATAAAAGTTCAGTTTCTATTCGTCTTCACACGGAGTCATTTGTCACGAACGGTAGAACATAGAAACACCGCAACACCATAGAACAAATTAATGGTGCCACTGGTGTGATTCACCTTGAATGTATACTCCTACGGACTACCTACCGAAACTACCGATGAAAGTTGTACTGGTTGTACTGAAACCGTTGAAGAAGGAATGGTGTGAGGGGGGGGGGGGTTGAACTCGAAATCACACGTTGGTTATCTTTGATTATAGATTTTAAGAAGCTGTTTCAATTACTTACTACTATTTTTGGAGACAGTCATTTTTTATACACCTCAAGTCATGATTATTCTCATTTAAAACCAAATTAATCATTTAGTCATCAAAAGTGACATCTCTGAAATAAAGAACTATTGTCCACGGAAAAAAAGGAACAACACCAAAAATCGAAGAAATTTGACAAAAATATTCCCCCCACTCCTTCCTCACTTGCGAAAAGAATAATTTCGGTCCATGAGCTGTAGGAGCATTAGTAAGGGAACATTTTCCCCAAATATCATTAACATTAAACGTGTTGTCATGGAGATATAGCTATTTGTTGTGGGCGTCGGTGGTCTAGTGGACAGTGTACCCGACTGCGGTGATAAGATGAGAACCGTCTAGCGGGGACGCGCGTTCGAGTCTGGTCGTCGCAGAAAGTTTTCTGTCTATTAGACGATCGGCAATCTCTCGTTCCAACCCAGGGCGGTGATGTTTGGGAAGCCATGAGCGAAATCATCAGAACAAATTCTGATCTCCCCTTAGGGAGACAGCTGATGACGTCCGCGACGCCAAGAATGGCAGTCGGACGAAAATTCAACCTGAAATGGTTGCTTACTTACTACTACTATAGCTATTTGTTTGAGTGTAAAACTTTGAAAGCGATTTCCCGAAAATCACATTTTTGGACTTGTACCCCTCTTCTAAGATATGAGCGAAATGTAGAAGTTAAGGCTGTGCTACTATCAGTCCGGGGGTAATAATTCCGTAGGGGACCATTTACACGCCTACCCGCACAATTCCTGAAAATTTCAACGAAATCGGACAATAACTTAGGGCCGGTTCATCAGTCACTTTTTACCACCCGGTAAAGCAGATTTATCCGACGGTCATCGGGTAACTCAATCGCTCGCGTTTATCAGTCCCCAGATAGCCGTTATCCGTAGTTTAAAGTTAAATGGTCGTCCGAGGACCGGATAAAAAGTTACGGGGGGGTAACTCGATTTATGCAAGGCTTTTTAACCTCAAAGAGAGTCACTTCTCGTGTTTTTGTTTCCCAGAACGTTCGTTTTTGCAAATTGCGTTGTTGATTGTTAGTCAATTATGCTACAATCGAAAATGGATGTGTGGGGCTCTTTTTCAGACAGCAGCGACGAAGATGTGTGTTTATGGTCGAATTCCTGCAGTGGGGAAGAAGGCGGAAGGAAGAAAGGCGGCAACATAGTTTGATCACGGATTGACCATTTGGAGAAGTGGGACGATTGCGATTTTTTGATGAGATTTTGATTGGATAAAAGTATAAAAAACCATGTTGGTGTCTGTCGGCGACTTTAGTGGTGTCAGTAAAAGCTCTGCCTGTAAAATTGTCAAGCAGGTGTCCCTGGGAACTGCCAGGCTATCCGCCCAATTTATCAGAATACCTACCAGCAACCAAGGAAGTAGGTATTATTTCAATCTCGGATGGAATTTTATTTAAAAAACAAAAAAGCCAGGTTTCCTGGAGCTGTAGGTGCTATGGACTGCACGCATGTAAAAATTCATTCGCCAGGAGGGTCACACGCCGAAATAGAAAAGGGTACCTACTTCGTTATTAACGTACGAACTATTTCGTCTGCAAATTTGAAAATTCTTGACATAGTGGCTCGGTGGACGGGGATCTTGTCATGAACAGACAATTTTCAACAAAGAATAATAGTTGCTGCCGTACAAAGAAGGAAATAGGTACCGAGATCTAGAAAAGAAAACACCAAAACAAAGAACATTGCTTCATCCTCTTCTAATTTATTCTTTTTTCTGATGCAAAACACACTGCGAAAACGATTTTTTTATGTGGAGGAAGCTCGATTTTATTACATGGAAGAAGTATTTCTTCCATGCATAATCGATTATTCGGCCTAACAGACAGTTAATTTTACCAGCCAGTTAATAGTTACCAGTGGGTTAATTTTGCACTGATAAACAGCACCTTTATAGTATCCATAATTTATACCACCGTTAAAGTTAACAGGGGGATACGTAAACCCCCGTTAACTTTGGTGACTGATAAACCGACCCTTAGTGGTGCCACTGGTGTGTTTCACCTTGAATGTATACTCCCACGGACTACCTACCGAAACTACCGATGAAAGTTGTACTGGTTGTACTGAAACCGTTGAAGAAGGAATGGTGTGAGGGGGGGGGGGGGGGTTGAACTCGAAATCACACGTTGGTTATCTTTGATTATAGATTTTAAGAAGCTGTTTCAATTACTTACTACTATTTTTGGAGACAGTCATTTTTTATACACCTCAAGTCATGATTATTCTCATTTAAAACCAAATTAATCATTCAGTCATCAAAAGTGACATCTCTGAAATAAAGAACTATTGTCCACGGAAAAGGGGAACAACACCAAAAATCGAAGAAATTTGACAAAAATATTCCCCCCACTCCTTCCTCACTTGCGAAAAGAATAATTTCGGTCCATGAGCTGTAGGAGCATTAGTAAGGGAACATTTTCCCCAAATATCATTAACATTAAACGTGTTGTCATGGAGATATAGCTATTTGTTTGAGTGTAAAACTTTGAAAGCGATTTCCCGAAAATCACATTTTTGGACTTGTACCCCTCTTCTACCAAATGGGCGGCTGAAAGAAGCCAGCTGCTGGCAGAGCTGGGATTAACTCCCCAAATTCCAACACCAGAAGCTGTCGTCAGCAAGATGCTGGAAGGTGAGAGGAGCTGGAGTCTTGTGGCAGCGTACGCAGAGAGTATCCTGACAAGGAAGACATTGTTAGAACGAGAGAGACAGTGAAGGGAACACCTGGTCCGTCCCGCCATCCAGAACTGATGAAGTGCCCCAGGACTCAGCCTGAAGTAATGTGTTAAACAGTTCCAGGCTGATCATCCAACGTGGGAGAAAAGGAGGTGTTTTTTTAGTGGGTTTGAATCCCACATAACCTTGAAGTCGCGGATCCTTCAGGGTATCTTACGAGATCCAACTCCACCTGTGGATCTTAAAGATTTTCTCACCTACCTGCCGAAAAAAGAAAAAAAAAAAACCCCTCTTCTAGGATATGAGCGAAATGTAGAAGTTAAGGCTGTGCTACTATCAGTCCGGGGGTAATAATTCCGTAGGGGACCATTTACACGCCTACCCGCACAATTCCTGAAAATTTCAACGAAATCGGACAATAACTTAGTATAATTATGCCCGTTACAGGGATTTCATTGACAGACACACAATAGACAGACACGAAACCATAATTGTTGAGAGAGGTCTAAAACGCAAAACGCAAGTGAAAATTTTGATTTTGGAGAACTTTTTTTTCAATCTTGAAAAATGAAAACAAAGCTTCCTCTACCTTGGTAGACTCGGAAGCAATAAAGTAGTTTGGATTATATCGAACAGTGCATCAATACAGCTATTGAGAAGATACAAGTATTTTATGTGTGTGATACATACCCTACTATAGTACGACCATGCTAACTTATCCTTGACTTTTAGACATTCTCCCCAGGTGACTTCTGTGACTCTGTACCTCAGTTTGAAATTTCTTAGCATCGTCGGGGTGAGGGTGCGGTCGAAATAGTCTCTTCCCCAGGTTGATAACAGCGGAGGATTCCAAGACGACTGCGTGTGAATCTTGCTCCTGACGAAGAACACTACCATTATATTCGATTCTGGGCATTTTACGTGTTAATTTATTGGTAATGGGGAATTCGCTTCAATTTTAGATTCAGGAATTTCAAGTCAAATTCTATAATAGGGCCCTAGAATAAAGTTTAACACGTTATTCACACGTTTATCAGGATTTATTAAGGCAAACAGTGTTTGCTATGTTTGCCTGGAGGAGACGCCACTTGGTACGAGTCTAAGGGCCCCTACACGATCAATAATAATATCAAGAACTTATCAGAATGACAGTAATACTGATCGTCAAGGGTTGGCAATGATGGAGATCAGAATTTTCTGATATTGAGGCATCATTACTTGGGAGAGGAGGCGATACTGTCATTATTACTGATAGTGTAGGGTGGTTGACGTCAGTTCACCTTCATTACTCAGTTGAACAAATAGTGACGATTCAATGTACCTTTCGATACGATATTTAACATCAAAATAATGTCGGAAGGCAGTATCGATATCGATAAAATATAGGAAGAAAAATATCATATCATAATATTGATAGAATATCGAAAGAAAAATACTAATATCGAATATGTTTCTGTATCTCTTTTTTTCAATATCGATATCTAAACATAATGCCAGTTCGAATTTTACTCGCATAAAGTTGTATTAGTACATAATATAATAAATTGATACAAAACAGAAATGGCGAACGCGGAATCGAAACAAAAAGAAGTCATGACGATGTCTTGCCCCTCTTCCTATATCGATTATCGAGCATGAGGACTGTATGTCCGACATAGTGGGTTCTCATGTTATTTTAACATGGTTGTTTATGTGTTGCGTTCATCTTCAGTTTCTATTTATTTTGGTTTTTATCATTTTGCATATTTTAGGGGAAATTGATAAACTACAGTGGGAAGAAATTGCTTTTATCCGTGTGACGTCACACAGAATGGATGTATCGATTCTTCGACTAATCGAACGGTTATTCGAAACTCGCTGAAAGGCGGCCATGTTGACTCCGTTGTAAACAAAGATTGTATGGACGGTTTTTCCTTATGCCAATTTATGCGGTTATTAGTTGCTCTTCTCATCCCGGAAGCAGTGTTTAATTTTTTGGTTTGCCAAAAGTGATTAGAAACAGTGTGGAAAGACAAGAGAACTTTCCGAAAAAATAAGAACATCAGCCTTTTGGCATCGCTGATTCCCAGCGTTCCTGACAACCATGTTCGATGAACTGACTGAATTCCCATCGTTGTAAACAAAGATTTTTTCATTAGGCATACCAATTTGTGCGGTGTTTGGCTCGTAGGGTATTCTGTACATAAAAATAGGTAGGTACTATATAAGTTTAAAAAAATACCTAAAAACCTTGCTATCTGTACTTTGATCTGAAATTTGAAAGAAAAACTCACTACAGACCTCAGTTTGGAAGTGAAATTAATGGTACAAGGTACTCCACGAGATCTTCGCGAGTTATGTCAGGAAAATCGTCGTCACACTCAACAACACTCTGCTCAAAGGGGTCTAAACCACCGCAGAGACGTATCTTATATTCATACCTTCTCAGGTCGTCACCTGAGAGTGAACACACATACTGGTATGGAATTTCTTGTCAGACATCTAACCCACGAGGGAGACATAATAATAACGATTACATAATTGCTTTTAAAGAATATCATCACCATCGTTCTGTTCACATACCAAGAAACTTGGTATGCAAACAGAATTACCTTGCTGGATAGGAGCGCAAATGGCGCCCCTTCACGACCAGCTGATTGGGTCAGAGAAGGTTATGTTGAGAAGGTTATGTTTGATATCGAAAATAATCGATTATTGAGTCTCGAGGATAAAACGAATTTAACCATCACAATCGATATTTCATTTCTTTCGATATCAATCATTTCCTTTCGATATTCGATAATATCGCTATTTGCTATAATATTCGATGGAATATTGATACAAATATCGGAAATATCAAAACACAATATCGATATCAATAAATATCGAAAGAATCGAATCTTCACTATGAACAAGTTCTCCACAGTTATCGTCTGCGAACGATGGAGGGCGATTATGTTGAATTAGTATTGAAATTTATTATTATTATTAAATTATTAAATTACTATTAGGCGATTGTTTTAAATCTCCTAAGTTCCTCCCAGTTGCCAGGTATTTTAACGTGATGGTTAAAATTCCTAACCGTCTTTCCGTTCTTTCGTGTAACCGTCTTTCCTTGACGGTTACACACTGCCTCATGACAGACTTTTGTCTCGATAAATAATATTCATTTATCCATATTACGGACTAACCAATTCTAGTAGTTTATCGAAACACCTTCCATCCATTCGAAAATAGTTGCAGAAATCTTTTGCCACTTCTGACGCCCTGATTTCTTGCAGCAACACAAGAAGAGAATACTGCTCACGTTTCCTTAGCCATTTTTTCATCCACCGCTCAGGATTCACTCTTTGTTTAGCAACTAACGCGATAATGATCGCAGCACAAGCTACTTTGCGACGATTATTAAATGCAGACAAAATGTTTAGCTTGAGACACAGTAGGTACTGAAGGAAATAATGGCATTATTACTGACGGTCTAGGGTTAGAGTGAAATGAAGAACTGGAATGAAACAGTAATGTCATTACCTGTAATGACATTATTATTGATCGAGTAGGGGCCGCTGCATTAGGCCCTGTATACACGTAGGCACTGAGTGATAAGTACTGAGGTACTCGGTTGCTATACATTACGACACTTACCATCTTTTGTATAATGAGTTGGCATCCAGGTCACCCGGAGCGTAGTTCACAAACAGTCGAAAGGGCCTTATTGGCTCGGATCCGATCTCCACCATTCCCCAGAAGTACCTGAGTTGCAGAGGGCTGCAGAACGGGTGGGGCGTCATCCGCAAGATTTCCCGCGTTCCGGTTTTCAGCTCCGTGGAATACGAGCGCCACGAGGAGTATCGGCTTGAAAAGGAAAGCACGCAAACATTTTAGGGAACAGGTCGATGAACGAAACGTCATGGATGGCCAGTAGATAGAAGTACAGTTTTAGCTCGGGGTAATCCAAAGGTGAAATTTGGGTGAACCAAAGATCAATAATTGTGTAGATCACTTTAATGTATAAAAGACACCTAATAGTTGTGATTTTTTATTACATTTATTGTATTTAAAAACATTCATTTGATTCCCGAAAAAATGAGCTATTTTCATAATTTTAAAATTTTCTCAAAATATTTATTATAAATTTAAAAAAAATTCCATAATTTGAAGGAAAACAGTCTGCCAATTGGGTGTGGCACATAGCTTCCTCGTATCCATAACCCGATGCGAAGTAGATAATATCATAACATCAATCTCTGATTGCGCACTCCTCACACATCATCCAGCACAGTCTCTGAATATTGTTGGAAAATGTAGAAGTTGTGGCTGTTACAAGGATTTCACGTTTGCGCACAAAATACTTTCAATTTGGTGGTCATGCTTTTCATAGGGGACCATCTACACGCCAGCTCGCACAATCCCTGAAAATTTCATCGAAATCGGATGAGAAATGTTGAAATTATGGCTGTGGCAAGGAATGAGGAATTTCACCGAATTCTGTTTGCATTTTTCCTGAATAGTTAATGGTGAGGGATAGATGCAAATCGGGCTGATTTCGGAAAATAAGTCTCCTGTTATTTTTGGGAGACAATCAAAATTTTTGATTTCAAAACTAACCGGGAAAACGGACGTGAAGCGGGAACGCTCGCTGATTGGGCTGTTCGGATCGCCGTCTCCTCCCAGTGTTGCCCATTGGGACGACGAAATCGTGTTTTCTAAGAGAAAAGTTATCAAACAAAAACAGGGGAAACCTAATTTTCCCTATCTTGCTTTTTCTATTTTTTTCTTCAGTTTTTCGATTTCGAACTTTACTGTTCCGTGAAATTTTGCATCTGGGGACTATAGATTTCTCGATCTCAGCGCTGCAAGCGGCCATAAATGAACTATTCCAGGATGACTTCATTTTCCCGGTTTTTTTAAACATTCGTATTTTCTACACTGTTTTGTTTATTCGTAAATTAGGAAGTTTGGGCTGAAAGTTTGCCTTAGGAGGTTTTTCGAGGTGCTGAAAAAATTTTGGGGTCAAAAATAGGAAATTCCGACATGGTGAAATTCCTCATTCATGACTTACACACAGACAGACAGACACGAAACCAAAATTGTTCAGGAAGTTCTGAAACGTAAAACGCTAGTGGAAAATAACTATTTTATTTTTTTTGTTACACTTTACCGTAATCTTTCAAGGGGGTGGGGGTAGGATAGGTACTTTGCGCCAGTTCTAAAATGTCCTAGTTTTTCATTCACAAAAGCTTTAGTGTCGCTTTTGGATCTAAGGTTTGTGATCCATCCAACAGGGTGTCCACAAAACAGGTCTCATTCCTTCGAAAGATCTATTTTACAACTAATTTGCAACAAAAAATGTCTCGCAGCAATTTTCTTTTAAACCCTTCTTTTCCGAGTTATTTTAATTTTAAAGTTTTTTTCCGTGATTTTGCCCTTATGTTATTAAATTGGTGATAACTCCATTAATTTGCAGTGATAATTACACTTTGAGGATACCTATCTCCCTGATACCAAATACATTTTTTTCAGTTGAATTTTACGGGTAATAAGGCATCCTAAAAAGTGACCTAGGGTGACTCGCCTAGTGAATGAACACCCCCCAGTGAATGAACAGTACGAGGTTATTTGGGAATAATCAGGCTTGTGATGCACCCTGGTGATAACGGTGTTTTTCATTAGTTCCATCAACATATCATAGATAGCAGGGTGAAGCAGTAGATAAAAAAAAGTCTGCCATGTTCTTCGGTTTTGATGTTATCAGCAGGTCTGACTCCAAGAACGTCTCTGGGGGTAAGAAATGGAGTTGGCCATTACGTGGGGATTAGTGTTTAGAGGAAAGTAAAATGCTAAATCAGTCAATGTCATGCTTTATTATTGTAGCTGATATGTTTTTCTAGAGAGAACTAATTGGTTAGAAGGGATTTTTTTTTATTATGATATGTTTTGTTGGGTGTTCATACTGTGGGAGCTAAAATATGACCTCCAACCAGTAATTGAACGACAGTAAAATGACTGTTCATTCACTGGCTGGAGGGTTATTTCATGGTTTTAAATCGAATGGAGGCTTTCCAAGTGAAGAAACAACTAAACTGCTGATTTTTTGCCTCAACTTGTTTAAATAACTATCCTATCCAGTGAATGAACTATATGAACTACAATGTTCATTCACTGGAATTTCAGGGTTCATTGACTAGGAAATAGTGTTCATTCATGGGGTGAAATACATTAACTCCTTTAATGTGGAAAATTAGCTATAAAAATCAACTTTTCTCGTTTTCTCCCATGCTATTCTTGTTCCTTACATAATTTTAAACAACATCAGACAAATTCAAGTAGTGTAGTACTGCAACTTTAAGAACTATAGACATTAAAGTTCGTCGCTAGTGTGCTAAGAGCTTAAGTGTTCATTCATTGGGCGAGTCACCCTATGTAACTTTACGAAATTTTTCGTTTTTCAACGTCATAATTTCCAAATAAATTGGAATAATAAACGGTTGCCGGAAAGCCCAAAAACTGGGCCAAAATCTAAGCTTTCCAACGGTGTAATCAAAGAATATTTTACAATAGAATTTGAGGGAGAAATTCCTGATTGAACGAGAAAAAACTTGCATTTTTATCAACGAAATCGACGGTTTAAGGGGAGACTCGGTGCTCGTGAAGAGCGGAGGTGGTGAAGACCCCTGAGTCTCCATTTCGTTAGAAAAATGCACGTTTTTCCGCGTTCAAACAGAAATTTCTCCCCGCATATATGTTTCCAATAACCCCACCTCATTATTTGTCAGTGCATAAATTTCCTGCACGATTCTTATAGCTGTCTTAAAAAATACACCAAAACTTACCTGATCCACCACTTCGGACCGTGGTACGGGTAATCTGGCGAATACATCACCTTGTAATTTTTAGCCGGTTTGGGTTTCACGATGTATCTGTCCTTCGCTTCTCCCAGGGTGGTGAAGAATGCTACTGCGTTGCATGTCGTCAAAACGTACCTGAGAACCGTTCGGATGAGTGTTTCGTCAAAATGTCTAAGCGTAGATCAATAAGAATGGGTTTTCATTAAATGATGTTTCTATTACTGCAAACAGTGCAGAAAATTCTACAATGATGAATTCCGGAAAAGGTTGGAAGATAATTAAGAAACGAAGCTGAAGGGATAAACAATGTAGCAAGGGTGGTTAGTCAACGGGGAGAATAATCCCCAGTAGCTTGATCAGGGTGTTTATCGATTTCCCGAAAACAAGAATCCCAGAGTTTTCCAGGGTCAATTTTCGTCTTTTTACTAGGTTATAAATGAACTAAAATAATATTTTTAAAATAATATTTATATTATAAATAAATTTATTTATATAATAAATATATTATAAATATATTTATATTATAAATAATTGTGAGCATAATTTCTCAAAATTTAGGGTTTCAAGGACATTTTGAAATGAAAAACTCTACAAATTATTACACAAAGGTTTATTATTTTCTATATAGATCACTCGTCTGCAAAGAACACAGCTTTGCCATTGGCAACACCAACCAGCCATTGACACTTACCTACCATACACCTACTTCACAATCAAGTTTATTTGAAAGAAATTCGATTCACGCTCAGTTCAAAGAAACGGGGAGTTGAAGGTGCCTTCATGAGCAACTTTGCTTGCCTACTGGTTGCTAAGGATGAAAGATTGAGTCAACTCGAAGAAACGAACAGCGATCGCATTTTAGTCACCCAAAATTTGAATGGAAATTGAGCCTCATTAGCGATTCACACTCGTGTTTATGATTTATCATGAGTCCAACTATTAGGTTCTCATAGGGAACGAACGGTTGGTCCTGCAGAGCTCCTGGTGGTCTCATTCGATTCTATAAATTAAATGCTATCTTAAATTGATGGAAAAACAATACCTTTATATCAAAGTTTTTTGAGCTAGGGCAAATTCAACTCTTAGAAGTAGGGATATTCGTTTCAATACGATATTTCTCCGGAAGTATCGATATCCGATATCTTTCCGATACCGATATTATTAGATATCGATACTTCGATGATATCGGCTCAAAGTAACGATACTAACGATATTTCAAATTACCCCTCCGATGATTGAATAAAAGTCAATAATTTAAAATGTAGTAAAAGTCAGTGGTAATTCAGAATGTTGTAAAAGTCAATCATTTAAAATTTAATAAAAATGAACGGTCATTCCATTTTTTATTTATTCTAATTCTTGTTTTGCAAGAATTCTCGGTTCTAACGAAATGATTTTTTTCTTCCACTACAAATCGAAAGGATCAAGTAATAAAACAGTTAAGTACAATACAAATAATATTTATTATTATCGAATCATAAAAAAAACAAAAGTTTGGCGTAAAGTTAAATGAATTGCTACACTTACATTTAGAAAAAAAGTCAATAAAAAAAAATGTTGTGGACCGAAAAGTGAAACAATGATTACAAGGAACCCGAACTGTTCAAGAAACCCATCGAAATGAAAAACGCAAATCCGAGGCAGATAACCTGTGGAAAGTTCTTAGATATTGATGAAGGATATTAGAAGCTTCAATTGATACTATTCTGAGGCTGTAGAGTATTATTCTGTGGAAGACATTGTATGGTATTTTTTCCTGAGTACTGATTATATGGTAATTTTTTACCAGTCTACTTAGGCAAAAATATCAATAATATCGTCAATAGTATCGATAACTCCGATATTTTAGACATAAGTATCGATACCAATATATCGGTATGAGTTTTCCATCAAAAGTATCGATAAAAATGTCGGTATTGATGCCAAAAAGTATCGATAAGTACTCCAATATTTCGGTGGTGCCGTCTCTACTTAGAAGCGACCGACATAAACTAAAAGCTTCCGTAGCCCTTATATACCAAATTTCATCAAAATTGATCCTTGGGAACTGAGGATAGTGCCGCATACGGCGTACAGAACATTTTTTATTCGATATCCGGATTCTACGTTCCCTACCTTGTAACGTAAACCAACAAATTTTGAAGGGGGGTTGACAATTTTTTCTTGGTCGAGTCCAAAGGTTCATTTATGAAAATAATAAACCAAAAGCAAATGGATATTTTGATTTTGGAGAATTTTTTTTTTCAATCCCAAGAAGTAAAAACAATTCAGAAAATACCTCGGTAGACTCGGAAGCAAAAGTTTGATTTAAGCTTAGCCAACTTGCACAAACTCACTACACCTTTGACTAGCCCACAATAAAGAAAGTTTAACCCCTAATCAACTTTTCGATTTTTCTTGGAAAGGTGATCGGATTTCGCGATTTCCTGAAAATGTCTGACGTTAAGTCAAGTTTAGTAGTCGAAACAGAGATTTTAGATGAGCAATTGGACGCACAAGTAATAATTGAAAGAAAAAAAACGCTGCAAATTATTACACAACGGTTTATTATTTTTATATGGATCACTCGTCTACAAAATCACCAACCATCCAATATGAAGAAAAAAATAAAAATAAAAAATAAAATTTAAAAAAAATCAAAAAAAAAAAATAAAATTACCAACCATCGATCGCATTTTGGTCAGCTCTAATTTGAACGGAGATTAGGCCTCTTTTACGATTCACACTCGTGTTTTGATTTATATATTTATATATTTCAATATAAACCCTTAAATTTTCGTAGGGAGCGAACGGTTTGTCCTACAGAGCTCCGCGTGGTCTCAAAAAATTCTAAAAATTCTATAGAATCTTAATTTGAAGGAAAAACAATACCTTTATATCGAAATTTTTTGAGTTAGGGCGTTTTAAAAATTTCAAAATTGATTTTGGAACCCTTAGGAGTGACCTACATTAACCAAAAGCTTCGGGGCACAACTAGACCCCAAATGGAGCCTACATACCAAATTTCATCAAAATCGGTCAATGCTAAGTGGCAAAAGTGCCGCGTACGGCGTACGGCGTACGTACAATAATGAACCTTTGGAATCGACCAAGAAAAAAAAAATTTTAACACCCCCTCAAAATTTGATGGTTTACGTTTCAAGGTACGTAGAATCCAAAAATCGAATAAAAATTTGGACGTCCGTCCGCCGTCCGCCGTACGCCGTACGCGGCACTTTTGCCATTTAGCACTGACCGATTTTGATGAAATTTGGTATGTAGGCTCCATTTGGGGTCTAGTTGTGCCCCGAAGCTTTTTGTTGATGTAGGTCACTCCTAAGGGTTCCAAAATCAATTTTGAAATTTTGAAAACGCCCTAACTCAAAAAATTTTGATATAAAGGTATTGTTTTTCCTTCAATTTAGGATTCTATAGAATTTTTAGAATTTTTTGAGACCACGCGGAGCTCTGTAGGACAAACCGTTCGCTCCCTACAAAAATTTAAGGGTTTATATTGAAATATATATATATAAATCAAAACACGAGTGTGAATCGCAAAAGAGGCCTAATCTCCGTTCAAATTAGAGCTGACCGAAATGCGATCGATGGTTGGTGATTTTTATTTTTATTTTTGATTTTTTTTTGATTTTTTTGATTTTTATTTGTTTATTTATTTTTTTTTCATATTGGATGGTTGGTGATATTGTAGACGAGTGATCTATATAGAAAAATAATAAACCATTGTGTAATAATTTGCAGCGTTTTTATTCGATTTTTGGATTCTACGTACCTTGAAACGTAAACCATCAAATTTTGAGGGGGTGTTAAAATTTTTTTTTCTTGGTCGATTCCAAAGGTTCATTATTGAAAATAATAAACCAAAAATCCATTTTAAATGCTTGCATACGAGTCTGCTACACATTGGAACATTTTCATGTCAACCACTACACAACAAGGTAGTGAAGTAAGGTTGTTAGTACCCAAGCATCAAAGTTTTCGTGACGATTTTTCAGTTCATGTGCCAAAGCAAAAACATGAAAATGTCAAAAAATCCTATCAAAAAATACCTGTCAAAAAAATACCTAAAAAAATGTCAAAAAATACCTATCAAACCGAAATCACGAGCTGAAAGGAAGGACGTACCTCGGTCCGATGAGATTCCCGATAGACCACTCTTCTTGTTGAGATTGGTTTTGACTCGCTTGAGTTCGAATTTCCACGACCCAGGGAAATTGTCCATGACCAGCAAAGTAGTTGCCCGAGAACTCCCTGTGGAATTCAACGTACTTACGGTCTCTCTGTTGGGCATCGCTGCCGTACGGTGCAAAATGAATTATACACAAAACCTTGATTACGTATTGTACGACGAACATAATTGGACGGTTTCAAGCACAGGATAAAATATTGTGGCCGCAAAAAGCGAGCATGAAATTATATCTATTTACACTCTGAGCTATAAGCTACGACATTGTACATTTTACGACAAGATTGACACGAAACACCAATCACCAAGAAATTAATATGAACAGAAATCCAACTGTGTCCAGAGGGACTGAGCAGTGTGATCAGCTGATCAGTTTTTTGTTTGAATAATATAGTAACATTCAGCTCGAGCGATCAATAACATCATCCAATGGTATTAAAATTGAAGCAAACCTATCCTGCGCCGCTGATGTGTTCGGCTCAAAAATATTTCAAATTGCACACCATTTCACCAGAGTATCAAAATTAGCAAGGGGAGGGGCGAAAGTACGAGAATAATATTCATAAATTATCCGATTTTTAAACATTTCGGCTCCTTTACAGCTTACTAATTGTACCTAAGCTTTGAAATTGAGGAAAAATTCGCATTATACTTTCGGATTTTCATGAATTATTTTCTTTACCACCATGGAACTATAAATGGAACCACTATGGTGCCAGGGCACCATAAACTGCATATTTCGTGGGTGTTTTGGTTTATTATTTTCGATGATAAGCCTTAGGAATCGAGCAAGAAAAAAATTTAACCCCCTCAAAATTCGATGATTTACGTTCCAAGGTACGTAGAATCCGAAAACCCAATAAAAAATTCTCCGTCCGTCCGCGGCACTTTCCTTAGCAACACTGGACCGATTTGGTTCAAATTTGGTATATGGGCTCCATTTGGGGTCTAGTTGTGCCGCAAAGCTTTTGGTAGATGTCAGTCACTTCCAAGGGTTGAAAATTCAGGGTTGAAATTTTCAAGAGTGCCCTAGCTCGAAAACTTTCGATATAAAGGTATCGTTTTTTCACCAATTTAAATAGTATTGAATTTTTAAAAATTTTTGAGACCACCCGGAGTTCTGTAGGACAATCCGTTCGCTCCCCACAAGTACTTAAACGATAAAGTACGATTAAACTTAAGTACGAGAAAACATAATCTCGAGTGAGAATCACAAAAGAGGTCTAATCGCCGTTAAAATTTTATCTGACTGAAATGCGATCGCTGTTCATTTCTTCGGTTGGTATTCAGTTTTGCTTTCTGAGCAACCAGTACCTAATCAAATAATAAGGAAATTATTCCCTTATGAATCTTCTTATTTTTCGCATCGAGTGTGAAGCGTTTAGTTCTTTCTAATAAACTTGATTGTGAAGGTGTGAAGGCAGTATGGTGTGGTAGGTAGTACCTACCAATAGTTGGTAGGTAACAAAAGAAGACGCTGCAAATTATTACTCAAAGATTTATTATTTTCTGTGTAGATCACCCTTCTGTATAGATCCCTCCCTACCAACCATAGGTACCTACTACCTACTAGGGCATTCCTGAAAATTCATCCCTTCATTTCCCTTTGGTTGGTGGTTGGGTTTGAAATTTTCAAAAATGCCCTAGTAGGTAGTAGGTACTTATGGTTGGTAGGGAGGGATCTATACAGAAGGGTGATCTATACAGAAAATAACAAACCTTTGGCCAACGAATTGCAGCGTTTTTTTTTTTTTTTAACCTATCAGCTTTTCTCAAGGGGGTTCGAATTCGCACGTTGGGTATCGTAGATGATGGATTTTCAAAAGATCTTCAAATTCGATGCCCCATGCCGATAGAAACGTTATGGCGGATAAGGATGAGGGAGCGAGATCACTATGTCTTCCCTGAAATACAAGATAAATTACATCGAGTGAAACAGTATCACTTAACAACTGGTTAAACTGATCTAATGCTTATCCAATGAGACGTCCCCTGGAATGCATGCATTGCTTACTAAACAATATGTTTCATACATTGAATTGACCTTCACCCACCAGTTTCTAGCCCTCCAAGAGAGTTTTTGTTTCTTCAGAAACCCGAAAATCGAGCATTTTGAGATACGACGCTATTGCATTAAATGTGCGATATTTATAGCCAACCGAACCGCCTCCGCCCTCACTCACCGTTTTGTCGTTGGTTCATTCTCTTCCAGGGACCAAGTTCCGAGTCGGTCGTGAAAATTTTCTCGTTTCATCAGACTTCGAATGCAGGGACAAAAATTGTGAAAATGGGAATGAATCATGAACAACGAGAATAACCTGTGAATAATTCTTTGGTACCTACCTCAAATACTGGTCGCCTTCAGTTTTCTTTCGAGTCAATAATAATCAAAAGTGCCGGGTCGTCACAAATTTTGGTGTCGTTACGCAAATTTTAGAATGAACTCCACCCCAAAAACATATCCATGGAACAATGGAACCTAATAATGAAGACTGTTCAAGCAGAATTCTTGACCACGATATTTACTTTGAAAAGTAAACAACCTCGCGATTTGGGAAATTCCCAATAAAAAATCGTTCCTGTGAATATGCTCAAAAATTTAAAGAAGCAGCGGGAAAATGCAGAAGTATTTTACAAGAAAGAATACATTGCCGAAGAGGTGAACATTACCACCACGAAGAAAGCGCTTCAGCAACACTCAAACCGGGCGAAGGAGCTAAATAATGAAAGATCAGGCGACTATGAATATAAAAATGTTAAGCTGTATATTGGAATAATAGCAACATCTATATTTTTGTGGATTTTCGTAAAACAATAAGTGTGTAACGTTACTGTATTTGGAATAAACATATTTCGTTTAATTTGTACCTAATAACTTAATATTTGGTTGAAAACCGGTGAATAATTCCTTGGTACCTGCCTCAAAATACTCTTCGCCTTCAGTTTTCATTCGAGTTAATAATAAGTCACAAATTTTGGTGTCGTTACGCAAATTTAGAATGACCCCCAGCCAAGGACGTAGACAGGATGGGGCAGGAAGGGGCCGTGCCCCCCCCCCCCCCTAGCCTTTCGGGAACACAAAAATAAATTGTGCAGAACTTATTTAAAAGAAACACTAGAATATTGAATGCGTAGTTAGGGGCATGGGAAGGTATTGTTGGAATTTGGAAACATGTCTTTTGTGAGCAAGAGCACCTTCATAGTAAGAGAAGGTTCTAGGTAGATATTAAAAACACTTTTGGGATTGAACATAAGACAAGGAAGAGCGCGAAAGGAGAAGTAATTCTGAGAAGCTTAAATTCTAGAAGCTTCTCATACAGCCTAGTTCCTGGTAGAAACAATTCTTCCAGGAATCGTTCGGAGGTCGTACTTGAAAGTTCAAGAATACGGTTGGCAATTTACAAGAAACTAAAAAAGTGGCTGAATTTTTGTTTTTCAGTAAAGTAGTGATAATGAATAATTTTAGTTTTATATTCGCTAGATACCTATTAGGGAAGCCTGAAATATACATAAATAGGAGCGAATTCACAATCGTATTTATTTTAGCCAGAAAGAAATACGAGAATTTAGAAAATATCAAAACGAAAGTGATGATCTTGCTTGTGTTCCTGGTGATAAAATTTATCATAATACTAAAAACTAGGGAAGGCACAATACAACCTCCTGTTGTATTGTCATTCAAAATATAAATAGCCCATCTACGGGTGAAGGACTCATTGAAGGGTGAGCAGCGTGATGGTCGGACAAGCTGAGATGAATGGTCGCTTGAAGTTCACAAGTGTCATTGCGGCGGGTGGGCGGGATTTGCTGCTAGGAAATGTGGGGTTCCCTACAAATTCCATCTAGTCATTCCAGGCCACATTTTTTAGTCCAATTTTTCGCTTTCGGCCTCTAATTTTCACACAAATTGTTTTGTGATAATTTCAACATATAGGTAGTAGGATAGTTTCCAAACACGGGATGTATTACAATTTTTGAATTAAAAACATACTTCAATTATTAAATAAAACTTAAAAATGTTTTTTTTTTTTTTGTTGGTACTTAATATGTTAGATGATGGCTTGTAAGATTTTATTGTTCTGATAACATTCATATGGTTAGATTTGAAAATAACGATTTTTCAAGCTTAGATAAACCGGATAAAAGTATGGGGCGACACTAGTGCCATCTCTCATCTCAGAATCATACTAGACCCCGTCCCATTTAGCCTTAATACCGACATCTCCACAGACACGAGACACGACCAATCGCACTACAAGATGGACATACGTCGATTCTTTGGGAAAAAAGTTAAGTTTATTGAGCATGATTCCTCAAGTTATACCTACCTATCTTAAACATAATATCCATTGCTGTTTTGTAGTACCTATGTTGTATAATGAAATAATGTAAAATATATAAATAAAGATCTGTCATGAAAATTATTTCTTGGAATTCAGACTTTGTACCTTTCGTTTGCTATAATATGCAGACGCATACTTTATATTCATATAATAGCTCTTGGGGGTAGGCCCCCCTCCCCTTGGCTAAATCCTGCCTACGCCCATGCCCCCAGCCCAAAAACATGTCTATGTTAAAATCATTAAAGATGGATTGAGCGATAATTCCAGAGCAGATGAGAGTACCGTAACACAGATACCCGGTGACCTCGAGGGTGGAGGGTGAAGGAGGAGGTCGTTGACCGGATAGACGAAAAAGAAAACGAACCCGGCAGGAGAAAAGACGAACAAGGTGGGGACGCAAGTTGTCGGACGCAGCTGGCGGTTCCGTTATTCCCGTTGCGTCTGCGTCTCAGCCCTTGCGAAGACTCTCCATCGACTTTGCGATCAGCGCCACAGATACAGCTCCTATTTATGCAGTATAAAATATGAATAAATGTAGAATACTTGTAGGAACGTTGTAGAATATCGAATTGTACACCGAAAGAGATAAATTCTGACACAAAACTCACCAAACGCTATATTTGCAGGTTTTCGAAAATGTTCATGTTCGTGTCTGTCTAAAATTAGACTTCGAAGAATAAGCAACTTTTGGCTTTGGTCCTAGTCAAAAACGCTGCAAATCATTGCTCAAAGGTTTATTATTTTCTGTATAGATCACCCTTCTGTATAGATCACTGGATCTCCATCAATAGCACCTACCACCATCTGTATTCTCCATTGACCCGCCCTTTCAAATTTCAGCTTCCTGCGTTCAACAGAAGAGAAAATGGCCTTGGAGCTCACTCAGCTGATCAGTGACCACTCATGCGCCTTCAGCATTCTCCATTGACCCGCCCTCTCAAATTTCAGGTTCCTGCGTTCAACAGGAGAGGAAATGGCCTTGGAGCTCACTCAGCTGATCAGTTACCACTCAGGCGCCTTCAGCATTCTCCTTTGACCCTGCCTCTAAAATTTCAGCTTCCTGCGTTCAACAGGAGAGGAAATGGCCTTGGAGCTCACTCAGCTGATCAGTGACCACTCATGCGCCTTCAGCATTCTCCATTGACCCGCCCTCTCAAATTTCAGGTTCCTGCGTCCAACAGGAGAGGAAATGGCCTTGGAGCTCACTCAGCTGATCAGTTACCACTCAGGCGCCTTCAGCAATCTCCATTGACCCTGCCTCTCAAATTTCAGGTTCCTGGGTTCAACAGGAGAGAAAATGGCCTTGGAGCTCACTCAGCTGATCAGTGACCACTCAGGCACCTTCAGCAATCTTCATTGACCCGCCCTCTAAAATTTCAGCTTCCTGCGTTCAACAGGAGAGGAAATGGCCTTGGAGCTCACTCAGCTGATCAGTGACCACTCAGGCGCCTTCAGCATTCTCAATTGACCCGCCCTCTCAAATTTCAGGTTCCTGCGTTCAACAGGAGAGGAAATGGCCTTGGGGCTCACTCAGCTGATCAGTGACCACTCAGGCGCCTTCAGTATTCTCCATTGACTTTTGATTATGGAAATTTGATTACTGGTTACGCAGAAGGCAAAACTGTATACAAATCGAAGAAATGAACAGCGATCGCATTTTAGTCAGAAAAAATTTCAACGGAGATTAGACCTCTTTTGCGATTCACACTCATGATTCTGTTTTATCGAAGGAAAACCTTCAAGTACTCGTAGGGACTGAACGGTTTGCCCTACAGAGCTCCGGGTGGTCTCAAAAATTTTTTAAAATTCAGTACTATTTAAAATTAGTGAAAAAACGATACCTTTATTTCGAGAGTTTTCGAGGTAGGGCACTCTTGAAAATTTCAACCCTTAATTTTCACCCCTTAGAAGTGACCTACATCAACCAAAAGCTTCGCGGCACAACTAGACCCCAAATGGAGCCCATATACCAAATTTCATCGAAATCGGTCCATGGTAACTAAGAAAAGTGCCGCGTACGGCGTACGGCGGACGGACGGAAATTTTTTTATTCGATTTTCGGATTCTACGTACCTTGAAACGTAAAACATCAAATTTTGAGGGGGTGTTAAAATTTTTTTTTCTTGCTCGATTCCAAAGGCTTATTATTGAAAATAATAAACCAAAATTAGTCTCAATTTATTTTTTTAAATAATATTTAAATACATATTATATATATGTGGACCTTTTGTACATGGATCATGTACCTCAAGATTCCTACCTATGAAGCCTACATTAAATACCTCAGTTACTTATTACTCTTAGAGTCGTCACAGGCGCTACACCCAAGTACTTGTTATTTTGAACTGTTACCTGTCACTCCCTCGATGAAAGAGACAAGACACCAGTAGTATATTACGAGCAGCAGTCAGGTTCGGACCTCCTTGTCGTACTGGGTGTAGTGACTGAAGTAACTGTTTTACCTATGGGAGTCGTACCTATTAATCTTCTTTTATAAAGTTATTAATTTTCAAATTAAACTCGGACAAAAGATTAATCGTGGCCGCGTTTTCTTTCGCTTCCTCGTGATGGATCCGCCTGAACTGGAGGAAGGGTAGATTCCAGAAGAAGGTCCTTCCAGTTCCCGAGGGTCCTGGGACATATACATATTATGTATTACCTTATTATGTATTATATATGCATATTATGTATTACCTATTGTATTACATATTATATATACATATTATGTATTACCTGTTTGTATACTTATTATTTGGGGGGAAGAGACTACCAAAACTGACGTTATTGTGGTCGGGGTAGGAACCTAGTAGGACAACATCAACAATGAAATATTGTAGGATGTGAATCAAAATAATCGTATAATGAAATAGCTCGAATACTGGTGGTTTCAAAATGGGCGAGATGGAAGGAGAAACGACGGAACCGTTATGTTTCGAGGTCCTTCGCCTTCAAGTACGCCAATAACTCGAAGAGGAAGAAGAGCGAGGGAAGGAGCCGTGACGTCAGATCCGTGACGTCACACGGCCGAACCGTTAGCTCGGGTCCTCAAGGTGTACTTTCCTTGGAAGGTGGAACTGGCACGATCGTTCATCCCCGGTCGTTCACCTTCGTCTTCGTCTTCAAGATACCGTTTCTTCTCTCAACACTTTTCCTTCATCTTCTTTTCGGCTGTTGAACCTTCTTCGTGTTACCGTTTCTCAGAGTTCTTTGCTCTCTTCGGGTACTTCGGAGTGGGGAGCTAAACAACCAGTTCCCGAAAAAATACTTTCACGGCGAGTCCCGAAGGAATTCTAGAAGTCGTAAATTCCAGTCTCAGCCACATTGTTAGGTATTTCCACACACCAACATCAATTTTCTGGAACTAATTTGTTTTTATTCAGCTGAAAGAAATATTTTGCTCCTTCCAAATTTTGTTCATGATTGAGAGTTACCTACTAAGTCAGATAGGGCAGTCAAAAATCTACAGAAATCATTATAGTTAGAATTCTTTGTGCGTATGGTGTACAATAAGCTGCAATTTTCAAACTTTGCTCTATTTTTGGATGGAAATAATGGACTTTATACCCATTTTTTGAATAATTAAATATGTCGACGAAGATCCGAGTGGATATGTCACCTGCCACATAGCTTTTGCTTGTCTAGTACATCTAACTATCCGTAACTAATGACATGGACTTGAAGCACGATAATGTCGACATTAGGCTAATCAAGGCTCAAGGAGACGGAGGTTTAGTATGATCACAATATGCGAGAAGGCACTAGTATCGCTAAAACTTTTTTCCAAGGTAATCTACAGTATTAAGTGAACATTTTTCCAAATAAATAGATTTCCAATTAGTGCATGGGCCTTGGGGATTGAAAAACTGAAAGACTGCCGCTGGAATCATCAAAATCGAAAAATAATTGCCAGAGAAAACGCTTCAAATTATTACACAAAGGTTTATTATTTTTCTATACAGGGTGTCACCCTTACGGGCGCACCACCGGGCCGAGTTCGATTCTACTACTAATTTGCAACAAAAAATGTCTCCTAGCGATTTTGTTTTAGAGGCTTCGTTTTTGAGTTATTTCACTTTTAAGATTTTTTTCGTGTTTTCGACCTTATATCACTAAAACGGCTATAACTCCCTTAATTAATGAAATGAATTAAAATTTGATTATGTCATTGGAAAGAGCGTCAAATCTCCTATCCCCCTGATGGGGTTGTAAAAAATTTCAAATGAAACGAACGGGTGTAAAATAAGCTAAAAGTAAAAAATTGGTAAAGTTTCGAAAATTTTCACTTTTTTCAGAGTTTGATTCTCGAAACGTCGTGAACGGAAATATCCATGCTGTAAGCCTAAAAGTTGCATGTGAATCCCAGCTTTCTAACGGTGTAGTCTTTTTTTTTAAACACCTCTTATTCAGTTAGAAAATGACGTATTTAGGGCAGAAAACGTTCATTTTCGGGTGTAAATCGGCGTTTTTCACCAGAAATGCTGAATCGAATGGTAACACTTTCCGATCTCCTCGACAAACAAATAGTACTTTTGAAGCCCTTCAAGCCAACAGGGTACAACAACTGAGTCCTCGACTCCCAACTTGTTATTTATCGAAAAGATAAAGCTTTCCTCAAATGACCGGGACGTTATTTTCAAGAAAGAGGGCAAAAATTATGTAAGTCAACAAAGTGGAAGGAGTGCGGGTCATTAATAACAATTTTGGATAAAACGAACAACGAGATTGAGCCCTTCGCCCAAAGGAAAAGGCTTGGAAAGTACTATTTGTTTGTCGAGGAGATCGGAATTCGATTGAGCGTCAAAAACTACGTAAAATTTCATGTCAAATGATTTAATAAGTTGGAAAGCATTCCTGGTGAAAAACGCCGATTTACACCCGAAACTGAACGATTTCTACACTAAAAACGTCATTTTCTAACTGAATAAGAGGTGTTTTAAAAAAAATGACTACACCGTTAGAAAGCTAGGATTCACATGCAACTTTTAGGCTTACAGCATGGATATTTCCGTTCACGACGTTTCGAGAATCAAACTTTGAAAAAAGTGAAAATTTTCGAAACTTTACCAATTTTTTACTTTTAGCTTATTTTACACCCTTTCGTTTCATTTGAAATTTTCTACAACCCTATCAGGGAGATAGGAAATTTGACGCTCTATCCAATGACATAATCAAATTTTAATTTACTTCATCAATTAAGGGAGTTATAGCCGTTTTAGTGATGTAAGGTCGAAAACACGAAAAAAATCTTAAAAGTGAAATAACTCAAAAACGAAGCCTCTAAAACAAAATTGCGAAGATACATTTTTTGTTGCAAATTAGCAGTAGAATCGAACCCTGCCCGGTGGTGCGCCCGAAAGGGTGACACCCTGTATAGATCACTCGTCTGCAAAGAACACGGCTTTGCCATTCTTACCACCCAATAACTTGAAAAAAACATCGATCGCATTTCGGTCAGCTAACATTTGGAAGGAGAATAGGCCTCTTTTGTGATTCACACCCGTGTTTCTGATTTATTGTAAGTCCAACCCTTCAATTCTCGTAGGGAGGTTTGTCCTACAGGGCTCCGCGTGGTCTCAAAAAATTCTATACTATCTTAAATTAATGGAAAAACATACCTTTATATCAAAATGTTTTGAGTTTGGGCATTTTCAAAAATTCAACCCTCAGAAGTGACCTACATCAACCAAAATCTTCGGGGCACAACTAGACCCCAAATGGAGCCTACATACCAAATTCCATCAAAATCGGTCAATGCTAAGTACGAAAGTGCCGCGTACGGCGTACGGACAAATTTTTATTAGTTTTTTGGATTGTACGTACCTTGAAACGTAAACCAACAAATTTTGAGGGGGAGTTAAAAATGTTGTTTTCTTGGTCGATTCCAAAGGTTCATTATTGAAAATAATAAACCAAAATGGGAAAAACCATTTATTCAGCTGTTTTTCACATTTTTCTCTGGCAATTATTGTTCAATTTTGATGATTCCAGTGGAAATCTTTCAGTTTTCCAGTTCCCTAGGCCCATGCAGTAATAAATTTCTAAAATCCTTGAAAATTTCAAATTTAGCTACAATTTTCAACGTTTTGCCCCTATAATTTGGGGAAATACTAACCTGGAACGAGGATCGAACTCTCGATTGAAATCTATTCTACAAGCAGGTACCTCGTGACAGGTTTGTCATATTAAATATTAAATGAAATTTTCATTGTTGGAGTACGATCGGGACGTTGAGCATCCCTAGAAACCAAGAATCAAATCTCCTAATGAAAGCATCCACAACTTTTGGACAGCGATGTTGGTAGTTTCATGAAAAAGGCACGTTCTTCGCAGTCAGGTGATCCACAGAAGAATAATAAACCTTTGTATAACAATTTGCAGCATTTTTATCTGATTTTATGATGTTAGGTGCGTTGAAACGTAAACCAAATTTTGAGGGGTTAGAATTTTTTTCTTGCTTGATTCCAAACATAACCTAACCCATGATCGTCTGAATAATCAGGGTTCGATTCCAGGCCTAACATCCAATTTTTTTCTAATTCAATAAATTACGTGTTTATTATAACTTTGTTGTTGGAATTTTATGTCTCAGTATTACGATTTCCTTTCACACATGTTTTTGTGTAGGAGAAATGAGGCCATTATAATTATATGCAACCGAAGTGTTGATAATAGGAACCACCTTTGTACACCGGTATATTGCCCGATGCTGCCCATTGACATCACATTATACAGGGTGTAAGCCTAACTGGTCTGCCATACTGCACGAGCCAATTTTAAAACTAATTTGCAACAAAAAATTTCTCCTGGCAATTTTTTTAAAAGACTTCATTTTCGAGTTATCTTAATTTTAAACTTTTTTTTCGTGATTTTGACCTTATGCCATTAAATTGGTCATAACTCCATTAATTTGCTGTGAAAATTGCAAACTGATGATCCCGTTGGAAACGACATTAAATTTCCTATCGGATAGGTTCCTTACCTCTTTTTTAGTCAAGAATTAATGCCTGAATAAGCCCTCGGAAAAGAGAATTTTATGTAAATTGGGAAACCTCGAATTTCTTCAATCTCAAATTGAACTACGAGAACCAATATTTTTTCAAACTGCAAGAACAGTAAAACTGCGCCAATAACCTCCACTTTCCAATGGTATTATAAAAATATATTTTGTAAACAAATTTAGGAGAGAAATTTGTGTATGAACGCGGATTTTTCAACGAAATCAGCGCTCTGGCCGCCTGCTTCCAGAGGCCTCGCGGTCTACTGCGACGCCCTCTCACCAACTTCCATTGTCCGACCCCTCAGATCGCTTAGACGGAGCGCTGATTTTGTTGAAAAATTACACGTTTTTCCGCGTTAAAACACGAATAGCTCCCCTATATTTGGCTGTAGAATATTTTTTGATTATACCATTGAAAAGCTGAGATTTTAACACAGTTTTTACTGTTCTTGCATCTTGAAAAAATATTGGTTCTCGTAGTACAATTTGCGATTGAAAAAATTCAAGATTTCCCAAATTTCGTGAGATGTTCTTTTCAGAGGGCTTTTTCATGTCTTAAAACTTGACTCAAGAAAAATTTAAAGCACTTATCCGATAGGAAATTTAATGCTGTTTTCAACGGTATCCTCAAATAGCAATTATCACAGCTAATTAAAGGAGTTATGACCAATTTAATGACATAAGGTCAAAATCACGAAAAAAAAGTTTAAAATTAAAATAACTCGAAAATGAAGCCCTTTAAAAAATTGCTATGAGACATCTTTTGTTGCAAATTAGTTGTAGAATCGACTCGTAGGTACTGTATGGCAGACCAGTTAAGCTTGCACCCTGTATAGTTTTTTTTTTCGTGTAACAACATTTTTTATAACCTTTATCAACCTTCTTTTTCCGGAAAAATCTCAGTTTTCTTACAATTTGGTACCTAATTTTTGCTTTCTTAGGATCGTGCTAAAGTTGGGATTTCGCAAAATCAAATTGCACATTCGCATTTTGTGTTTCAAATCTTTCTTCAAACATTTTTTAAGAGATATATAAAATGAAGATCTGAACCCTGAATCGAGAGAAAACTTCTCAAGTTAGAGGAAATTCTCTTTTCATATCGTAAAAGTGAATATGTTTAATGTTCTTGAATGTTTACGATACCAATTTCGGTTAAATCAGAAGTAAATACGGATAGAACACTTGGCTTGTATGATAAATCAATGATTCGTTCAAATTCGGGCTTTTAATGGTGAGTAAGCAATTCAAGCTGTTCTTTTACAATGTTACGTAATTTGATGTAACCGGATAGTGAGATCGGTGCAGGAATACAACAAGTAGCAAGAATAAATGTACAAGAATAATCAACATGAAGGAAGCAGGATAGTAGAATCAACTCCATCATTGTGCAGATGTTGGTTGGTTCAAAGCAGTACAGGGAAGATTGAACAACAATAATTACAATGTTATCAACGAACAATGTCAATTGGTGGCGCAAAGCAGAAGAGCATGCAAATCTGTCATCAACTAACAGAGTAGCTGCAGTAGCGCAATATCTGTGACGCTGCGTCCAAGCAAGCTGGGGAAGGTGTTGTATGATAAGCTGACGATAACTCAACTGATCGCGAAGAGCGGAAGCAGCAGCAGACTTATCGCCATCCAGATGTAAATCGACATGGTGTAGAACTGCGGGGAGATGCTCAACGCTAGCAGGCCTGGGAAGACGTGCGAGGAGTTGTCTATGAAGTTTTCGAGGACGTGACGTTCCACGTTGGTCCAGTAGACCACGGCGTCAGAAGTGCTGACCACAACGAACGGCACTGGATTCAGCAGGCTGCAGAATTCAAATCGGACAGCGGTAACCACAATACCTGCAAATACACTGTAAATTACTACACAACGGTTTATTATTTGTATCATAGATAGTTCGTGGAGACGAGTGGAACAAGAATATGCACGTTTCACATACTCTAAGCATACCCTGGTCCTCACAATAATATGCTGGTATGGTGGGTACGCTGAAAATCGAAAATAAACAACAATATGCATGTGTGGGAACTTTATGAGTTCGGGATGACGAGGAGAGCATGAATATGGGCAACTAACATTTTTAGAACTACCCCCCCCCCCTCTTACACTCTTTTAAGGAAAAATTCATAAGTCTGGTGACGTCGTGCACAACTAGATAGATTTCTGCGTAATCTATAATGGAAGCACAAAATTGGGAAGGAGAATAAGGTACGAGCAGAATACACAAGGTTTTGTCACATACACCCAGACATGCATCAATGGTTTTTATTTCGCTGACTTGGATTTATGCTCTAAAACGGATTTTTACGCGGTTATTATTTTCTCCGTTGAGAGATTCTCTTTCATCCCAGATTAATCACTTAAGAACGCCGAATCTTACAATGGGACGTCCTAAAAATTAAACATAAATTTTTATTAATGGCGAAACTATACCTACCCTTCACATTGGACGTTTTCGAGCCAGGTAGGACTTTCAACTAATCAATATTATTCAAATAGTATATTTTGATGCCAACCGATTACGACGCCGTCCCATATAATTGGAGATCCTCGGTCATGATCACAAATGGACCCCATCGAATTTGCTGGGTCGTAGATTTGCATGCAGTACGTTTCGTTCTCCTGTTTGATGATCTGGAAGAAGAAATAATTCCAGAAAGAAAGTTCCATGGAATGATGATTCCAAAATATTGTGTACTGTAAGTCTATTCCAAGAACATAATTTTATGAGTGAGATGAATTCCTCAACTTTTGCTGGTTTAAACTTCTTATATCGTGGGGTTGGTGGTAAAAGTGATTAAGTGCATTTGGCAAAAGTGTTCAGGAGAGCCTGTTAAAGTCTACCAACACGTGGACCGATGGAAAAAAGTTCACTTCAAACTCCAAATTTAAAACTAATCGCCAACAAAAACTATAATTGTTTACACTTTTTAATTTTAAAACTGAAAAGTACTCATGAAATGTTCCAAGGTCCCATTTTCTTCCATCTTCATCCTGGGACGCGATAACTCTTGGATTTTGCAGTAGTAAGTAGTAGAAAGATTGCTATACCAATGGTGGTACTCTTCAAGAATAATTCATTTTACAATTATTGTAAATGATTGATACGGATTAATAAATAATTCTCCTTTCTTTCAGTAGAGATAGGTCATTGTTCGACTTGAGTACTTTGGAGAGACCGAAGGAAGGGGTGGTTGTTTATTTTTTCGACTCAGTTTGATAGTGTTGTACTGTCCTCAGTGATCTACCCACTGTTAATCGACCCTTGGCTTATGCATAAGGTTTTCAAAAATAAATAATCAATTTCTACTCTGTTAAAGGTATTGATTCGTTTTCTATTCCGGAAATATCTACTGCGCCAAAAGTACCGGAATCTTTCAGACCGTATGAAATGAAGTTCATTATTGTACCGCTCTCAAGATTTTAATGCACCTCATTTAACTTGAAGAGCAAAATCCTTAGCAATAACATTATTTTCCTCATTGGCGTTTACTAAATCGGGCTTTTCTTCCATTCTCAGCAAGATATTGTTTAATAGAGTCCAGAGAGACCAAAACCTTTCCTCTTCCAAAAACATTTTCTCAAAAAAATGCACTTGATCACTTTTACCACCAACCCCACGATAGCATGTACTTTTCAGTAGTGTTTCTGATGAATTAAGCACCAGAAGGGGTGGACTCGAATACAAGTGGGTGTATTGGAAAAATTTCATTTTTGTGACCTGAAAACATTAAATTGCTAAGAATCTCATTTAGATTGTTTATAACCACAAAACTGAGGACATTTACTTCTTAAAGGAAAACATAATTTAATACTTTTCTAATTCAAAACAATCGTCCGTTTTCCTTTCAATGTTGCATTGTGCTTTCGAAGCACAATAGTTTCGATCACAATTCTGCTAGTTTTCATGTATTTAAATTCAATGCAATTTTCATTAGATTTTGCTTCCGAGTCCACCAAGGAGCGGAATCACTGTTTTCACTTTTCAAGATTGAGAAAACATGATTTCCAAAATCAAAATTTCCACTCGCGTTTTACATTTAAGGCTAAGTGTCCCCGATTTTAATAAGATTTTTTTTTTTTTTTTGGATAGATGGTAGCACTTTCGAGGACATATTTACCTAAGTAGCTTCCCATTTGTAAACAAACTAGAGAATTTGAAAACTGCTTACACAGACTTATTAAACAAGTTCTAAATTTTAGAATGTAATTAAAATTTAGGATAATTATGTTTTAAATTTTTAGAATAAATTTTGAGTAAAAATATCTAATCCAAATAAACCAGTTTCCAGGCAAAGTTTTTGAAAAAACCCGCCAATAGGGAATTGAAGGAAGGTATGACAATCACAATCCGCTTATCAGAATTTAAAATCTAATTGCAGCGTCACCAGCATTAGTAAATTTGGCTAAAGTTAATGAGGCTGATTACTGAGGAGCTTCCTGAATAATTTCTGTTCCTTGTTTGTTTGTCCTTCTACCTGTCTGTCATGAGATCCTTGTAACAGACAAAACTATACGAAGTTATTGTTTGTGATGTGTTTTCAGGGATTGCGCGGGTTAGGATGTAAGTATATGATTCCTATGAAAATAATGGCCCCCGTATTGATAGTAGCCTCTGCGCAAGCTCAAACGTAGAATCCCTGTAACAACCATAGCTTCTACGTTTTTCATCCGAATTTGATGATTTTGATCATTTTTATGGATTGTTGGGCGAAAAATTGAGATATTTGGAAACTATTTGCTCTGACTTACTTAGAAATCGATTGAAATTGTAAGTAAATATTTTTGACAATATGTCTTAAGTTTTGAGTACCTAATTACCTATAATTCAAATAAACCCAGTTTAAGGCAAACGTTTTAGGAGAACCATCAAAATGTAAATTGAGGAATTACAGCTCCATCAGCTTCAGTAAAATCGTGTATAATTAATGAGGAATTTCACCATGTCGGAAATTCCTATTTTGACACCAAAATCGGATTCAGCACCTCGAAAAACCCCTTACAGCAAACTTTCAGCCCGTACTTCTTAATTTACAAATAAACCAAACAGTGTAGAAAATATGAACGTTTAAAAAAACCGGGAGGATGACGTCATCCTGGAATAGTTCATTTACCACCGCTTGAAGAGCTGAGATCGTGAAATCTATAGTCCTCAGATGCAAAATTTCACGAAACCAATAAAGTAAAAAAAAGATGTGGTTGAAAAAGCAAGATGGGGAAAATTAGGTTTCCCATGTTTTTGCTTGATAAATTTCCTCTTAGATAACACGATTTTGTCATACCATCGGGCAACACTGGGAGGAGACGGCAATCCAAACAGCCAATCATCGAGCGTTCCCGCTTCACGTTGAAGAGGTCTGTTTTCCCGGTTATTTTTTGAAATCATAAATTTTGATTGTCTCCCAAAAATAACAGGAGACCCATTTTCCAAAATCAACCCGATTTTCATCTATCCCACACCATTAAATATTCAGGAAAAATGCAAACAGAATTTGGTGAAATTCCTCATTGGGAGTTAAGGAAGGAGTGCGACCCCTCCTTCGCATGATTGGTATTACGTACATAATTTATTATGCACCAGTATGCACTACCACTTACCTCTAAAGTTATTTTGTATTTTGTATGTTGTATTTGTTATTTTGATTCAGAAAATTGATAGAGATTTAGAAAGATGATAACGTGCGTACCAGATTTGTGCGATGCCATGCATATTTTGAAAACGCTCTTTCACATTCGGTCCACTTTACTTTGCTGATTTTGTATTTTATCTTGTAATGAAGCAGCATCGTCTGTGAGTACTTTCCCGAATAAGTTCTACCCCAAGTTGACAAGGTTGCTGGTAAGAAAGCCGTTTTTTGAGCCAAAAAGTACCTGTGAACACCACAAATACGATTTTAGTGACTTCCTCATTCATTGAAATTCGTGCACGACTTTTTTTTTTCAATATCTTGAAATTGGGCTATTTTGCAAAGCAGACGAAAATGTAGTGACAAAAAACATATCATTAAGGTGCGTCGGGGGAAGTGCAGAGTACAATTTGCATAGTTCAACTTTGGTAGACCCTGAGAAATTCATTTTTGAAGCTAAAATTTTTTGCCTTCTTTCATTACACCCCTTGGACTATCCTCTAACTAGTTTTGTAGTTAGTTTAAGGCCAATCATCCCCGATTTTAATAAGATTTTTTTTCACCAGATGGTACCAGCGATTGTAGCAAAAGGGGCAGTCGTAGTTCAAGTTTCTCTCTCCACCAGTTCAAGCGATTTTCATTAGGCAAAACGCAATGTACTCATTATTAGTTTCCAAATGGCGCTCTGCCAACATTTTCAAAATAATATTGTAATTTCAATTTTATTCAACATTTTAAAGTTCAAATTTTGAAAAACATTTCACATTTTTCAAAATCTGAGCTTATAGCGCCAAACCTCTACCTATCTCACCTAGTACGAAAATATTCTTTTATTTTAAATTTATTGAATATATTGGTCGTAAAGAGTCGGCGGCGAAAAACAAAGGAGTTTCTAAGAAGGGGGCGGTGATTAGCAGCTGAGCCCCCTACGACTCTGGACTCGACTTGTAATCACCTCTCCCTCCGCAACCCTCACAACACCGACCCCGATTTTTGTTAGTTCTTTCTGATTTTGATTTTGTGACTTCAAGTCTGTTCGTTTCTTCACTCTTAATTTCCTCTCACATTGATTGAATTTTGGAACTTCCTGAATAATTTTGGTGTATGTCTGTTCGTCTGACTTAACTACTGACTTAACTAGGTACCTACTTATCTGCGTACTTTTAATTCCTTCCTACTTGCGAAACTACGAGAAAATTATAGTTTGTAGGTACCTATCTAAATGTGAAATACTACCTACCTAAATCTGAAATACGAACAAAATTTTTAGGTTTTCATCGCCATGTTACCCAGAAGCTACAATATTGTTAACATTCTAGTTTCAACTTGTTAATGATAAAAATTGTTTTTATTACAAAAAAAAAGATAATGTTTTGTTTGGAGATGGTTGGTAGGTAAGTAAGATACTTCCTTTAGGTACCTACCTCCTTCGGTTTTTTCTTACGAGTCTACCAAGGTGGCGGAAGCTTTGTTTTTACTTTTCAAGAACGAAAGAAAAAGTTCTTCAAAATCAAAATTTTCACTCGCGTTTTGCGTTTTAGACCTTTCTGAACAATTTTGGTTCCGTGTCTGTATGTCTGTCATGCATTCCTTGGAACGCGCATAACTATACGAAATTATTGTCCGATTCCTATGAAATTTTCAGGGATTGTGCGGGTTGGTGTGTAGACGGTTCCCTATGAAAATCATCATCCCCGGAATGACAGAAGCGACTGCGCATGCGCAAACGTGAATTCCTTGTAACGGCTATGACTTCTACATTTTCCATCCGATTTCAATGAAATTTTCAGGGATGTTACAAATTAGTATTTAGATGGTCCCCTATGAAAATAGTAGCCACTGCGCATGCGCAAACGGAATTTCCTTGTAACGGCCATAACTTCCACCTTTTTCAACCTGATTTCGATAAAGTTTTCAGGGACGCAAACGTGAATTCCTTGTAACGGCTATGACTTCTACATTTTCCATCCGATTTCAATGAAATTTTCAGGGATGTTACAAATTAGTGTTTAGATGGTCCCCTATGAAAATCATAGATAACGGTCTTTCATAGAGGGATTCATTCATAGAGGGATGGTCCCCTGTGAGAATCTCAAATTCTATTCATTGCATCACTAGGCCTCAATAGCTCAGAGGTAGCGCATAGAATTATCCCCCAGGGGACCCGGGTTCGAATCCCAGCCGAGGCTAAGCATTTTT
Organism: Apolygus lucorum; assembly: GCA_009739505.2. NCBI lineage: Eukaryota > Metazoa > Arthropoda > Insecta > Hemiptera > Miridae > Apolygus > Apolygus lucorum. The sequence goes on from CM019178.2 coordinate 39,618,493, forward strand.
TTTTGATCCAATCACATACATCTGCTCACTTACATTTGAATCAGTCGTTTCAGAAACCCTACATGTCCAAAAAAATCGATTTTCGTTTTCTTGCGGTTTTCGATTTTTTTTAGGTAGACCTACACATTGCAACAGAAACCCGATTTGTCCGAACCTTCTAAATTACTTTAAAAGTTGGTTGAAGTTGAAGGAACAAACAGAAACCCGTCATGTCCAGGACAAGACGGGTTTCTGCGTGTTCTCAGAAGTATTTGATTTTTTGGACATGTAGGGTTTCTGAAACGACTGATTCATTTTTCATCCAAATTTTATGAAATTTTCTGGGATTGTCCAGATTAGCGTGTAGATGGTCCCCTATGCGGGTAGTGAAAGGTACTTAGAAATTGGTGTTTTGAGATCAACTGCTATGCATCGGATCATCTATATAATCGGGTTATGGATACGAGGAAGCTATGTGCCACACCCACTTGGCAGACGTTTTTGAGTTATAGTGGGTTTCTCGAGCAATACTATAATTTTTGTCCGTACTCCTCACTTACCCCGCCTAAATGGGGTAAGTGTAGTGCATCCCTCCATTCCTCACGTTGTTAGAGTTACCAATGCGAAGGGGGAAGTGTGTGGAAGAGCTCGTTTCAGGCATTATTTTGCTTTTTGCAAAGTTAAAATCGGACAGAAATTGATGAAATTACACAGTTTTGACGAAGAGAAGAAACTAAGAGAGGTTAATATATGCTGAGATTGTTTCTACACAGCTCAGAAACGGGTTTGGAATTACTGGTGTTGGTAAGTGTCATTGTACTTATAATATGGGTCCGGAGAGGGAGGCCTGTCCTCTCTACTCCTCCCAGGGTAGAGCTGGGCACCCTGGCTCTTGGACGAACTATCTGGTTGGCATTTGCTATTTTAAAAAGTACATACCATTTCCTACGTATCTCTGTGGTGTCTAGTTCGGCTGGGGCGTAGTTGATGAAACGCCGAAAGGGTCTTATGGGCTCGCCAGCTATTTCCACGATCCCGAAGAAGTACCGAAAACTATGTGGAGTGCACTGAGGGTGAGGAGCCATCCGAGCGATTTGTCTGGTTCCCGTTTTCAGTTGTGAGGTGTGCGCCGTCCATTTGCTGAAAGTGCTGAAGAAAATACAACAACGTGAAGTGTTTTCTATAGGTTAACATATTACTAAGTAATTATTATTAGTAAATCTCATTATAATTCAGTTTGACGAGGGATTGAATTTATTAGGGATGCAGCATTGATAATTAACGGTATTATTAATTTAGGATTCATTTAGGCTGGGAAAGGGCCAATGCTCATTGATGATCAAAATTGAGTTATGCAATAATGCCCCAGTTTTTTCCGTTTTTCGATCCACTCCAATACCCAAAAGAGTAGGAAAATCTAAGGCACTTGATGTCCTTATTGACCCTTTCCCCTGTCGACATACTTTACAGGTACTTTTTTAAACGATTTAATTATTTTTGAATATAATTATTTGTAAACATAATTATTTGTAAATTATTATTTATGCGTATTTACTCATTTATACGCACGGTGCCTAGTAGGTATACTACCCGTACGGTGCCCCCCTCCCAGCCTTCAATACGTCAAATTTTCACCCCTTTTTCCGATTTAAAAAAATGTTTTTTTTCCCACTAAGGGGATAGGAAATTGCACTCTTTTTTCATCAGTGTAGTCGGATTTGAATTTACATGAATATTCGGGGAGTTATACCCGTTTTACTGAGATAAGGTCGAAAACACGAAAAAAAGTCTGCCAAGTGGGTGTGGCACATAGCTGCCTCGTATTTATAACCCTATTGTATAGATGATCCGATGCATAGTAGTTGATCTCAAAACATCAATATCCAAGTACCTCACTCTACCCTCATAGGGGACCATCCACACCCCAATCCTCATACCTAATCCTTGAAATTTTCTAAATCGGATGAGATATGTAGAGGTTATGGCTGTTACAAGGAATTCACGTATGCGCATGCACTGCAAGTACCTACTATCAGTCTGGTGGCAATGATTTTCATAGGGGACCGTCTACACCCCAATCCATGTGATCCCTGAAAATTTTATCGAAATCGAAAGGAAAATGTTTAAGTTATGGCCGTTACAAGGAATTCACGTTTGCACATGCACTGTGGGTACCATCAGTCCGGGGTGATGATTTTCGTAGGGTTTACGCACAATCCCTAAAAATTTCTTCCAAATCGGACAATAACTTTGTATAGGTTATGCCCGTTTTCATGACAAGGTTTTCATGACAGACACACAGACAGACAGACGCGGAACCAAAATTGTGTAGAAAGGTATGAAACGTAAAACGCAAGTGGAAATTTCGATTTTAGAGAATTTTTTTCCGGAAACAAAGCTTTCGCTACTCTCGGTAGACTCGGAAGTAGTATCTTTCAAAAGTAAAATAACTCAATAAGAAGCCTAAAGAAAAAAAAAAAAAAAAAAAAAGCTGAGAGACAAGTTTTACTGAAAACGAGCTCTAGAACGGATTCCTGGTTTATGACCGTCACGAAATGTAACACCCTATATTGTGAAACCCTAAAAAACCTTTTAAAACGTAAGAAGAATTGTCCCCAGAAAATATGATCGAAATATAGTGCATTTTTCGATTTTTAGCAGCAGTTGTCTCCCTATCAACTGGATATCCTCGTAGGTAGCTCACAACTCCTTGTAGTAGGTACCGACGAACATTAAGGAGGTCTCAGTTGGTCGCCGCTCCTTCCTTGTTCCGGGTTCGTCTGATCTCTTACGAACCGGCGCTCACCCCCCCCCCCCCACACCATCTGAAGGAGCAACATTGCCACCTACCACCCAGAGTGCCTCCCCTCTTCAAACAGCAGGTCACTTTTCATCAACAGTTTTTCTCAGGAAATAATCATCAAATTTTCGTGTTTCTTGTGTTGCCAGAGAAATAGGCGAAACCCCGTTCATTCACTGACTGAGACCTCTTTAAGGGCTGGTTTCAGAGCGTGGATATATCTCTATTAATTTAAAGAAACATAGAGTTTTCAGCATGGTGATAAACCATAGAGGTGTGTCGGTACAGCTGTACCGGGACTGTGGAACCGAGTATCAGGTTGGAACGGTTCCACGCAGTGACAAAAACTCGACCCTTACCGGTCCAGTTCCACGGACTGATAAGATATCTTAAGATGGCTCTGGACCGGGAAGAGAATCTTTTCCATCGGTCCAGTTCCATCCTCACCAATCAGAATGATCTGATCAATCATCCCATCAATCTGATCATTCTGATTGGAGAGGATGGAACTGGACCAGTAAGGATGTAACCGGACCGATAAGATATCATAGAGAATGGTTCAATGGCTCTGGACCGGTAAGCATGGATCTTGTTCTCAGTTCTGTTCCATGTTGTACCTGGAAGCGCCCTTACTACTTCCATGGACTGAGAATGGTTCATGGAATGGCTCTTGAGCGGGAAGATATCTTCTGGACAGGTTAGCATGGAAGTTGTCTCCAGTTTTATTAATTTATTATTGTCATGTTAAGTTCTTAAACTGCAACGTCATAATTCTTTCCTTGAATTGTTTGGTAACTATTATTTATAATAAATTGCCTTTTTTGTAACACTTGTTCAAATTCCTTCCTTTTAGCGAATTGTCATGGAAAATGATGCTATTGTATTGCAAGTTGAGATCATAAGCATGGAAGAAGGACGATAGGGATTTGACTGCCTGCTTCATCCATGCCATGTGAGTGGGATTTGATCGCCTGTATCGGTAATGGAACTGTACCGGTAATTTGGAACGGTTACATCTTTGTCACCGTAACCGTTGGAACCGTTCCAGGGAAATACCTGGACCGACACACCCCTAATAAACCACGAATCAGAGAGTGATAAAGGAAAGAATGGGTCAATTAAAAGAAATTTGATCATTTAAATCTCAGTCGAGAATAGACTCTGCGTAGGTGAAACCACACGGAGAACGAAGCAGCAAACTTACTTGATATACCACCTTGGGCCTTGGTACGGAAAATCCGGTGAGTACATCACCTTATAAAGTCCAGGAGTTTTTGCTTTGACGAAGTATCTCTGACCGCGGAATTCTGTGATGTTGGAAAACGTTGAAACCGCACTACATGACGTCATAACGTACCTGAAACACCGTTCTTACAATGGAATTTTGCTTGTGGAAAAGTTAATTTTTGTTAGAGAGCAAATTAGAATGTTATTATGAGTCATTAAACGACAATTAAAAACGCTGCAAATCATTGCCCAAAGATTTATTATTTTCTGTATAGATCACCCTTCTGCATAGAACCCTCCCTACCAACCGTAGGTCCCTACTACCTACTAGGGCATTTTTGACAATTTCAACCCTTCATTTCCATTTGGTTGGTGGCTGGGGTTGAAATTTTCAAAATTCTCTGGTAGGTACCTATGGTAAAATAATAAACCTTTGGGCGATGATTTGCAGCGTTTTTTACCTACCAACCATTGGTAGATACTGCCTACCACACCATACTGCCTTCACTCCCTCACAATCAAGTTTATTAGAAAGAACTAAACGCTTCACACTCGATTTGAAAAATAGTGAGCTTCTTATGGAAATTTGATTACTGGTTGCTAAGGAACCAAAACTGGAAGAAACGAACATCGATCGCGTTTTAAACGCTTTTGCTAAATTAGCAAAAAATTCAACGAAGATTAGAGCTCTTTGGAGATTCACACTCGTGATTCAGTTTTATCGAAGGAAAACCTTTAAATACTCGTAGGGAGCGAAGGGATCGTCTACAAAGCTCCGAGTGGTCTAAAAAATTTCTAAAAGTTCCATACTATTTAAAATTGGTGAAAAAACAATACCTTTATTTCGAGAGAGTTTTCGAGCTAGGGCACTTTCGAAAATTTCAACCCTTAGTTTTCACCGCTTAGAAGTGACTGACATCAACCAAAAGCTTTGCGGCACGACTAGACCCCAAATGGAGCCCACATACCAAATTTCATGAAAATCGGTCCATGGGAACTAAGGAAAGTGCCACGTTCGGCGGACGGACGGTAAAATTGTGGTTTATTATTTCTAATAATGAACCTTTTTGACATTTTCATGTCTTTGCTTTGGCACATAAACTGAAAAGTCGTCACAAAAACTTGCTCACGCGATACCAATAAATAAAATAGACTCACTGTGTTGCGTAGAGAACAATCAACTGTTTTCTTATTTTGATGCTTAGGTACATGAATTATGCTTGGGTACATGAATTTGTTGCAGACTCGTATGCAAGCATTTTGATTTGGGTAAGGATACTGTCGATAGAATATCTTCCTGAATTGTTAGTAACCCTTGATAACAATGCATGTATGGGCGGGCTCATTCTCTTTGAGGTAGGGCTTTTTGAAAAGTTCAGCCTTCATTTTTCACCCCGCAGAAGTGATTAACATCTACCAAAAGCTTCGGGGCAGAAATAGACCCCAAAATATGGGCCATAATAATGGCCCATAATATTTAGTATATTATACTTCATTTCATCAAAATCGGTCCATGGGAACTAAAGAAGCCGCTGATGGACGGCAAAATTTTTATTCTATTTTCGGATTTTAGGTACCTTGAAACTTAAACTAACAAATTTTGAAGGGGGTTTAGTAGACCATAGAAATAGGTGCATAGGTGGTATTGATAGTGACAGGATGTCAGAAGGGAACCAGCAAGGGCTAGTGATAGAAATCCAAGTAGTAGGATTACTGAGTGATAGGCACTATTATTACAAGTAGCAGTTGAAATCGATTAGTAGACAGAATACTAGAAATCGAAACGACTTATTCACTTTGGAATCATTGAATTTTTATTCGATTTTTAGATTCTACATACCTTGAAACAAAAACCAACAAATTTTGAAGGGGGGGGGGGAGGAGGTTTACAATTTGTTTTACTTGGTCGATTCCAGAGGTTCATGATTGAAAATAATAAACCAAAACGCTCAGTTAAAATCTCTGAAATAGGTACTAAGAAGAAATTTTGTAATTTGTTATAACAAGCACTCATGAGAGGCGTTTCGAAAAATAAATTCTGTACCACCTATGGCTTTTTGCTTCCGAGTTTACCAAGGTAGCGGAAGCTTTGTTTTCACTTTTCAAGGACGAAAAAAAAAATTTCTCCAAAATCAAAATTTTCACTCGCGTTTTGCGTTTTTGACCTTGTCCGATTTCTATGAAATTTTCAGGGATTGTGCGGGTTGGTGTGTAGACGGTCCCCTATGAAAACCATCATCCCCGGACTGATAGAAGCGACTGCGCATGCGCAAACGTGAATTCCTTGTAACGGCCATAACTTCTACATTTTCCATCCGATTTCAATGAAATTTTCAGGGATTATGTGGATTAGATTGTACATGGTCCCCTATGAAAATCATTGTCCACGGACTGATAAAAGCGACTGCGCATGCGCAAACTTGAATTCCTTGTAACGGCCATAACTTCCACGTTTTCCATCCAATTTCAATGAAATTTTCAGGGATTATGTGGATTAGGTTGTTAGTGGTCCCCTATGAAAATCATTGCCCCCGGACTGATAGAAGCGACTGCGCATGCGCAAACTTGAATTCCTTGTAACGGCCATAACTTCCACGTTTTCCATCCAATTTCAATGAAATTTTCAGGGATTTTACAGAGTAGTGTTCCGATGGTCCCCTATGAAAATCATCACCTTCGAACTGATAGTAGCCATTGCGCATGCGCAAACGTGAATTTCTTGTAACGGCCGTAATTTCTACATTTTCCATCCGATTTCAATGAAATTTTCAGGGATGTTATAGAGTAGTGTTTAGATGGTCCCCTATGAAAATCACAGAGAATTGTTTTTCATAGAGGGATTCTTTCATAGAGGAATGGTGTCCTGTGAGAATCTCAAATCCCATTAATTGCAGGTCATCGGTAGCTCAGAGGATAGAGTCTTGATTAGAGCTCCTAAGGTCGCGGGTTCGAAACCCAGCCGAGGCTATGTATTTTTTGATCCAATCACATACACCTACTCACTTAATTTTTCATCCGAATTTGATGAAATTTTCTAGGATTGTCTAGATTAGCGTGTAGATGGTCCCCTATGAGGGTAGTGAAAGGTACTTAGAGATTGGTGTTTCGAGATTAACTACTATGCATCGGATCATCTATACAATCGGGTTATGGATACGAGGAAGCTATGTGCCACACCCACTTGGCAGACGTTTTATTGTATGTCAGGAACGTTCTAGATGGAGTAAGCCACGCACTTTACTAAACTAACAACACGCCTTAGAGGCGTGTATGGTTTTAGCTAAATTAAAGTCACCTCTAACGATGCACATCACCAACTAAAGAGAAGAGAGGGGGAGTCAAAGGCTTACACAAACACGCTTGAGAGGCGTATTGTTAATACTTCGGGGTTAAGGGAGTCTCAATCACCAGTTCTCACCACTCACGCCATTCACAGTTATCAGTGCCAGTAATAATTTGCAGCGTTTTCTTTGGCAATTATTGGTCGATTTTTATGATTCCAGAGACAATCTTTTAGTTTTTCAATTCCCTAGACTGGTGCACTAATGAATTTCGAATATCCATGAACTTTTCAAATTTAGGTTCAATTTTTAAAGTTTGAGCCCCTGCAATTTAGGTAAATACCGACCCGGAACGAGGAATGAACCTTAATGACGGAGGTTAAGAAATTAGCAATCTATTGATAGCTTTAAAAGAATTTACTTCGGTCCTATGAGATTGCCAACAGACCAATCTTCTTGCTGACTTTGATTTTGGCTCTCCTGTGTACGGATTTCCACGACCCAAGGAAATTCTCCGTGGCCGGCGAAGTATGTGCCCAGGAAATCAAGGCGCGACTTGACGAAGGTTTCGTTTCTATCCTGCGCATCGCAGCCACAAATTCCAAGAAGAACTACACATACGAGCCCTAGGGAGTTCTGAAGGTAACGCATAATTGGGCGCTGGACCTCGTGTATAAAAACTATTATTTTTTATCACGCCCTACTCGTAAAAGAAAAACTATCTTCTGTGTTGATAAACACTCGTGAATTGAAGAGTGCTACACAAACAACAACAACTCTTAGTAACCAGCACGTTTATAAACTACCAGACACGTGATTTGGACATATGAGTTAACGGTTTGAGTCGTACAACGGCAGTGGCTATTACCAATAATTTAAATGGAAGCGATCTTAAATTTTCTAAAAAGATCAGGAAAAATCCATGAAAGCTTGCCAAAACGCGGTGATAATATTATGCAAATTGTGTGTCGTATCACTCGTGATCGGGTTAAGTTTGATAGACGCAATGAGTGAGATTAAAATGCCATCGACTCAAAGTTGGACGTTTCACCTCCATGGAAAACCCAATTAGAAAGAAAAGCCTTATTTTTGAAATTTCTAACGAAGCAAATTGATATCCGTTCGAAACAGGACCACCGCAGATTACTAGTAGAACGAAATCGGTTCATAGTTAGATTCATAGTTTAAAAAATGAAAATATCATTGCAATGTTAAATTAATTTATAAATTGACAGGGGAGTACTGTGGACAATCATGATGCTTCAAAATTGAAAATAATTGTTGTGAAAACCTGCTTCACTTTGTATAGTAGATAGTTTTAATCTAGACGAGCCTCCATTACTTATGGCTCAAGTCGAGTAATTTATTGAGCCTTGAGATCCACTGCAGGTGTAAACTGTGTAGTACACAGTGTGTACACATTCATGCCTGAGCTGAAGTCAACAGTCTGAAATCAACCCATCACGTCAAATTTCGAATAAAATAGCTTGATGTTTTTACAGGTACAGGCGTCCCTTCTCATCCATTCATTTCAATACATAATTTTTACTTGTTGAAAATAAGTTGCGATGTATCGGTAAGTATATCGATATTGACCGATATTATCGGATCTCCTTATCGATATAAATATATCGATATATAAAACATAATATATCGATATATTAAATATATCGATATATCGTTGCCATCCCTACTCAAAAATGACTTGAAAGGAAAAAGATTTTCGATTGTGAAAGAGGTGAAACAAAAATCGCTGGATGGCCCCTAGCTCATTCTGTTAAATTAATTCCAAAAACGTTTTGAACAATGGAAGACGCGATAGGACAAGTGTGTTGCAGTCAGTAGTAATAGTACTTTGGTGATGTAAAATAATTGTAAATTAATTTAATTTAATTTTGTAAAGTGTAATTTGGTGTGAAAATATTGCAAAATAAAGGAGTTATGACGAAATTCCCATTATTTTGGGTCCCCCCGCGTGCATCATCCAAAATCTTTGAGGCACAACTAGACTCCCAATGGAAACCATATACCAAATTTCATAAAAATCGGTCAATGGGAACTAAGGAACGGCGGACGGACGGCCAAATTTTGTTTTTTTATTATTTTTAATAATGAACCGTTTTTATTCGATTTTTGGATTCTACGTTCCTTGAAACGTAAACCAACAAATTTTGATGGCAGGCGTTTACAATTTTTTTCTTGGTCGATTACAAAGGTTCACTATTGAAAATAATAAACCAATAAATTCCAGACTAACAAACTCGTATTTTTTGTTATTATTTTCAATAATGAACCTTTGGAATCGAGGAATTAAATGTATAATTTTATTTATCTTCATTGTGGGTGTTGCAGTCATTTGTTGATCAATATTTTAGGTTGAGGGTGAGGCAATGATGTTCCAATTCTCTTGTTCCTTCAAAATCCGACTGCTCTCATTTTTACTCAAAAACATCTTCAGAGTAGAGACTTTTAGTACTAAGATGCCACATAAAGCTAAATAAGGATGAACTAACTTAAAAAAAAGAAAATAATAATAATAATAAAGAGGAACCATGTATTAAAACTACTTACCTGTATACTACGAGTATTATAGAACTAAGAGAAGATACACTACTCTATAAAAATAATAGCAAAAAGCAACAATAAAAGTAGGTACCTACCTGAAATCCTTCATACCATTTACAACTAAATGGAGAGACAGTAGGTACTCTATAAAGACGAAGAGGAAATATGTAATGAAAGTGAAAAACGATTGAATAAAAAACGAAAACGCTCGTATTGGTACATAATTTTCTCACCCAAAATAGGAATACATTATTTTGGTCTTACAAGGACATATTATTTTATGACAATTAGTATATTACATTATTTATTTTTAATAACAGGTAACAATATTATGTTCGTAACAATGGGAATATTAAAATTGATTAGCTCAAAGTTCTGCAACGAACAAAATTCATCTGTTGGCCAAGAGCTGAAGAAGGAGCAGCCCTGTCGTCATCCAGATGGACATCGTCGTCGTGGTCGATGGCGGGGAGACGCTCAGTCCGAACAGGCCAGGGAAGACATGCGAGGAGTTGTCGATGAACCTTTGGAGAACGTGACGCTCGACGTTGGCCCAGTACACCACAGCGTCATCGATGCTTTGCACCACAAACGGCAACGGCTGCAGCTGGCTGCAGAATTCGAATTTGGCAGCGGTTATCACCATTCCTGCAAAATAATAACAACGATTAGATCATTTCTCAGTTCATTCGAAATTGCAATATCCAATGTCATGTACATTGTTCAAGAGTTATGCCTGGAACTTGGCGATTCCTTGCGCTTATCGTGATAATTTCCACCGCGCCTCGTATAGTCCAAAATAATAGAATCGAATTTTATTCATAGTTCATTGCCTTTCTTGTTGGTGAGGGGAGGATAAAGTGCGGCGGATCCTCAGTTTTCATGGTGTTTAGTTCTCATGTTACACACTGTTAAGAACGAGTGTAGTTTAGGAAAATGAAAATAAAATATGGACATAGAAGACTACTGGGTTCGGGTACAGCTTTGGTTAAGGATGGTTATAAGTTTTACCTTTGTTATAAGTTGTAAGCGTTATTGGTAGTAGAGATATGGTAGGTTTTCATTCCTACTGTGGCTACATTTATTGGCCCAAGCAGTTGAGGTACGGTGCTGAGTTGGGTAAGAGTGAGTTTTACCCCTGTAATTAATTGTAAGGTATTCGTAAGGTTTTTTTTTTTTTTTTTTTGTTTTTTTCCCTACGCCGAGCGTTTACGGCTCTTCGGCCATTAGCGTTTTGGCAGCCCAATACAGTTTGATATTTTTGACCAATTGGTCTCGTCAGGAGAAAAGCTCCGCTTGATATCCTCGAGGCGAGGACAGTCGTTAAGGTGGTCACTTGTCATGGCTGAGGATCCACACAATCATCTTTGAGTCCCAGTCGATGAAGGTGGGCGTTCAGGTAGTCATGGCCTGTTATATACCTGAAAGCCGCGACCGACTCGCGGCGAGGAAGATCAGGAGGGACACGATCAGCCGGGATGAGGAGGGAGGCCTTCAGCCGACCGCCGGTGGCCCTGGTCGAACTTGTCATTCACTGCTGACCTGATGAATGCTCTGGAAGCGGTGAAACTGATTGGTGTATTCGGCATGGGCATTTGGGAGCCTTCTTTGGCTAGGGCATCGGCCCGCGCATTTCCCCAAATTCCTACGTGCGAAGGGATCCATTGCAGGACCACCGTTGCTCCGCGGCCAAGCAGTTGCTCCAGGCGCCTTCTGCCCTCCAAGACATCATGGGAATTTGTTGGAGTATTTGTGCAGAGGCTAACAATTGCAGCCTGTGAGTCACATAGGATCACTGCCCGCAAAAAGTCAATGGATAGGAGCATCTCCAGAGCCAGAATTACCGCACGAATTTCTCCATCAAAACTACTGGCCAGGCTACCAACAGGCGCTGCAATTGATTTCACGACCGAGTACACACCCGCACCGCCATTTCTTCTTGCTCCGATGGCTGACCCATCAGTATACACTCGCAGCCAATCACCTTCTGGTAATCGGGTGTGTATGGTTTCCAGTGCTGCCGCCTTGAGCTCTATTGCAGGGGTATTCTGCTTCGATACGGGCATTGTCAGGGTGGTCCAGTAGCTGGCAGTTGTACGGGGAGCCAGATTTGATGTTGATGGGAACTGCTCGGGGTTTTGGAGGGTCTGGGTGAGGCTGAACTCGTCTCGTAAAGACTCCACTTTGGATACGAACGTGGTTTGAGTACGAAGCCGACTGGATGCGGGAGTATAGGTTTCCCAAAAATCCACATCGGCTCTCTTCAGTCGTTCACTGAAGGCCAGGGCCGCTGATTCTCGCCTGCACTGCTGAGGTTCAACTCCAGTTTGCAGTTCCATTGCTGCGATTGGAGCCGAGACAGCACCTCCAGTGATTATCCTCAGTGCCTTGTTTTGAGCGACATTGAGTTTTCGGATGGTAGCATCGGACGCAGTGACCAGCAGCTCGTTTCTGTATTCCATTGTGGGTCTCACATATGTCTTGTATGCCAGCGTCAAGACGTCCAGGGAGGCTCCCCATTTCACTCCCGTAAGTCTCTTCAGCAGGCCCAGTCTCTTCGTTCCTTTGGATGCATTCAACTCTGCATGGGCATTCCACGACAGGCGTGAGTCCAGCTTGATGCCAAGATAGGTGGCGCAATTCGTCTGCCTCAAAACATCACCGTCAAGTGCCAGAGAGACAGGATGGCTCTTCGTGGAGAGTGTGAAAAGCTGGAACTCCGTTTTGAGGGTGTTGATGAGCATTTCGTTGTGCTTAGCCCAGTCAGAGAGGTGACCCAGGGCCACATTTAGAGCCGACTCGAGAGCAGGGACAGAGCTTGACGCTGCCCGGATCACCAGGTCATCCGCGTACAGCAGGGAATTCACTCCTGGTACTTTCGAGAGTGCAGAAATCACGTCATCAATCATGATGTTGAAAAGTATCGGACTTAAAACTGAGCCCTGCGGTACCCCATTACGGGTCTGTTTAAAAGATGAGGTTTTGTCCTGGTAGCGCACTCTTATGAATCTCTGCGCCAGAAAAGACCGAAGTGAGGCGAACAGTCTGCCGCTGATACCCAGCCTGTAGAGCTTCTGAACCAGTAGCCTGCGGTAAACCCAGTCAAAAGCCGTCCTGAAATCCACGAAAATGGCAAGGGTACTCTGCTTACGATGGAAACCATCCTTTATTTCTTGTGTGAGCCTTACGACCTGCTCTACTGTACCCCTGTGTTTCCTGAAACCTGCTTGTTCAGCAGACATAAGCTTGAAGCGGTCCAGATACTGTTGCAGCCGTCCTAGAACTAGTCTTTCAAAGACCTTTGAAAAAACACTTGTTAGTGCTATGGGTCGCTCTTTCCTTTTTTCGTGCAATGAAGTGCCATGTCCACTTCACCGAGCGAGAACTCACCGCTCATCAGCTCATCTTCCCCTTCACGAAGGCACGTTGGGAATTGGGCGGTATGGGGGACATCAGTCCTGATCTCAGGGCAAAAGTTGCTCACAGAAGCATAATGCTTACAGAGAAAGCGTGCAATGTCTCTATCCGAGGTGAGGCTAACTGTTCCTTTCTTGATAGGGTTTTTCCGGGGTTGGGGGTCATTATTTAAGCGAGAGATGAAACGGTGTGCCCCGACGCCATCCCTACGAAAATCCAGACGCTTTAGAAAGCTCCTGAAAACAGCATTCTTGGCAGCAATAATCTCTCTCTTCAGGATTGCAACCTTCTGCTTCAGGACAACCTGGTCTCTGTGGTCTCGTGAAGCCCTGAAATTCTCCGCAGCTCCATCGTGGTCAATCTTCATAGTTTCCAGGTCCTCGTTCCAGAAAGGTTGATATAATTTGACCTGTCCCCTAGGCACACACTGATGAGCGGCTTGTAATATGGCCTTTGAGACTCTCTTTAGAGAAGCTTCGAGCTCACCAGTCACGAGTTCGGTCGTCATCAGTTGATCAGATGCTAAAGCAAACTTCGCCCAGTCAGCCTTCTTAATATTCCACCTTGGTCTCCTCTTCTCTTTTAGCAGGTAGTATGGACCAAGCGCTTCTTTAATCACCAGGACACTGTGGCCAAAGGCTCCAGGTGGCGATCCAAGAGATAGGTCAACGGCAGAGGCGATCGATGAGTGGGCCAGCACTGCATCCGGCTTTGATGTGGCTCCAGTGTATGCAAGAAAGGTAGGTTTTCCGTTAGGTGTTGGGATGCGCTCTGCCAAGTTCTCGTCAATGAAGTCCTCCCAAGCTCTTCCCACAGGCTCCGTGCGTGCGTAGTCCCATCTGGTAGACGGAGCATTCAAGTCCCCACACAGCAAGCAGTGGGGGGTCCCAGGAATTCTCAAGCCAGGTTAAATCTGGTATATTGCGAGGTGGGTTATACACGAAGAAAAGGCGTCGGTGTGTTTTCCCTTTCCATACTTTGAGCTCAGCAGCTTCGAGTTTGTCAGTGTCGGTCATTTCTTTTCTGATTGTGAACTGCACAGTCAGATCAGACTTCGCAGCAACCAAGATGCCCGATGAGCATTGTCGACCTCTAGGAAGGATGTAAGTCTGGTAGCCGTAATGTTGAAACAGTGAGACGTTGTCCGTGGCCGCTCCTGCCTCCACCACAGCAAATACATCAACATCGTTTTCCTTGATATGAAGCTGAAGCTCGATGAATTTAGCTTCAGTTAGTCCTCCCGCATTCCAGAACAGCGTCCTCATCGGGGTGATGGGTCGAATTCGGTTTCTCGAGGTTGGTTGGCCTTGATAAAGGCCGTTGATATGGTTTCTTTGGCTTGGCTGGCGGGAGCCATTTGGAGGCCGTCGATTGCGGCTCATGGTGTCGCTATAACGTTGGGCTGACGTGCGGCGACGGTGTATACGTTCAGTATCCTCTCTACGCTTGCAGTAGAGTGCAATGAGGACGTCAAGGGGCACGACGTGGACGAGTATACTTCACCCCCTATTCGTAAGGTAGTACAACGTATCTATAGTGGGTAACAATGTGAGGTCGTGGTTACTTACATTTAAGTTAAGCTAGGTGGTGTACAGGTACAGTTTGGGTGACTACTACTGTTGAGTGGTATTTTATACAAGTAAGGTCCTTTCACCAGGCCGCATTCTTCGTATATACTTAGTATCTGTAAGTGGTAGTTGGGCCATTAGAGGGTTTTAAGGTATGTCAATTGTTAATAATGCTTTATGGTTGAGGGTACTTACTATAAGTTTGATGGGATTTAGAGAGATATTGAAATGGTAGGGTACTGACGTCCAGATTATGGTCCAGAGCTTAAAAGTTTTAATATGTACCTCGCAAGCGCAATGGGCCAATAGATGTAGCCACAGTTGGAATGAAAACCTACCAGATCTCTACTACTACTTACCCTAAAATAGTAAGTCTGTGAGTGACCATCACCTGTACTTGATATGCCACACATGAATAAGGTCCTGATCCAGGACAGAAATGTCGTGTGAATAAAAAAACAAAACCTGAAGACTAGTTTGGTAATTTATCCACCTCCATATAGATAAAAATGTAAGTACCGCCAAAATTAAATATTTCATTTCGATACCAACCAATCATAATGCCCTCCCACACAACTGGAGCACCTCGGTCGTGATCACAAACGGAGCCCATCGTATGTTCAAGGTCGTGGACTTGCATACATAATGTGTTGTTATTCCTCTCCAAGGCCTGCAGGTGGAAATACATTTTACAAGAAATTATTACACCTACTTTTACCAAATTTAACACAACGTTGGTCTAGAGCTAGACAGGGTTAACTCAAAAAATGGTGTTTTTAATTTTTTTGCATGAATCATCTCCAAATTCCGTCTAGTTTCACTGTCCAAGACCGCTTCATCTAAAACTATGCGGTGCAGTTGTGGGTTTGGTGCAAGAAGGGGATAAGTCAGTTGATCCGCGTTTGTCCTGAGGTGAAGTGCCGGAAGTAAGTGGAATATTGAGATATGTGATACAGCAACAAAATAACTTATTACAGAGTCTAGATCGTCAGAGCAAATCTGAGCTATCAGGTGATTTCGCTCTTTAAAACAATAGTAATTTATCTGTTTCTGAGTAGATCTTCCATGCAAAACTGAGATAACTATATGATGACGCTGTTTAGCACGATAAAATGAGAGGACTGTTCTGTACAGTCCGTGCAAGAGAGGAATAACTTGCATTTTCCCAATTATTGTTTCATTGGTAAATGATCTGGCTGTAAGGAGGAGTAAACCCCACGGGCATCTGATAGGAGGGTTCTTTGAGATAATCCCCTCAAATTTTCAAATTGATTGAATTACCCGGAAATTGGATATCATGAAAAAAAGAAAGCAAAAACTATAAACTGCTCTACTGAATTTTTTTTTTTTTTTTTTTAAGATAACTCTATTGCTTTAGGTCAACGATAATAGAAAAGACGAACATTCCTAATGTGTCCAACCTTAAAGGGATAGATTCTACAAGGTTTTTCAACACAAAAGTCTCTCAGCAATTTTGTTTTCACTCCTTATTTTCCAAGTTTTTTCATTTTTATGATTTTTTCGGGTTTCGACATTAAATATACCACTAAAATGACCATTACCTTAAGAGGGTTCATGAGTCAAAATCAAAAATTTTTCGACTTTTTCGTTTTTATTTTTATAAAATTTTACAGGTTTTTCCAGACATTTTGGTATATAAAAATATTAAATTTGAGCAGTGGGAAGCAGAGATATGAGTTTTCAAAGATTGAGGAGACAAACGCTGTTCCCGGGCGATAGCTGTTCCCCGCTGCAGGTTCATTATTTTCATAAATCTGTAACTACCCACCGTTCTTTCGCTGTTCATAAGTTCTGATTGATACCTACTATGTCCTATTCCATGGTTCCAGCACTGGTTCCCATGCTACCAAACAGTACAAAAATAGCATAGCACTAGTCCAATGAAGAAATCAAGTGAAACAATAGTGTATAACCATTATTCTTATCAGTACTACGTGATATAAAAAATCCTTACCTAACCGGTGCCATGGACTAGTATCCTAGGACCTAGGATACTAGGTCCATGACCGGTGCAAACACTGACTGATAAGAATCATAGATAAGGAATAATCAGACCTCATTTTTAATTTCTTCAAAATGAAATAACTACGAACTATCGATCAAATACCTAGAAAAACGGTAACCTTTCACAAATCGCGGTTTTTCTCCAAACCGAGAAACCCTTGTTTTTCGTCACTTAGGTAGGTACCTGTTTCTCGGCAGCCAATAGAGCTGTTAACTTGAATTTTTGACATTTTCATGTCTTTGCTTTGGCACATAAACTGAAAAATCGTCACGAAAACTAAGCAAGTCTTGCTCACGCGACAACTGTTTTCTTATTTTGATGCTTGGTTACATGAACTAACAACCTTACTTCACTACCTTGTTGTATAGTGGTTGACATGAAAATGTCCCAATGTGTTGCAGACTCGTATGCAAGCATTTAAAATTGGGTTTCTTCAAGAGACTACTTTCGAATCGAGTGTGATTTTTGTATTATCGAGAGGAGTTTATTACAGTCAAGGAACAAGTTTGGACGGAAAACTCCCAACAGAAACATGGCTAGAATTTAAAAATCATAAGCATGAAAAATATGAAGAAACTGTTTTGCTATATTGTCTCTAGGTAAAATTATATTTACACAACAGAGTTGAAACTCGCTTAGTGGTTATATGAAGAGACTGACACTGCAGGAAAAACTTTCTCAGAATCTCAGCTTTCCAACGGTATAATAAAAAACGATGAAAATTATTACACAATGGTTTATTATTTCTTTTTTTTCTGTATTGATCACTCGTCTGCAAAGCCATCAACCATCCAACATGAAGAAAAACATCGATCGCATTTCGGTCAGCTTTAATTTAAACGGAGTTCAGGCCTCTTTTGCGATTCACACTCGTGTTTCTGATTTATCGTACGTCTAAACTTTAAATTCTCGTAGTGAGCGAACGGGTTGTCCTACAGAGCTCCGGGTGGTCTCAAAAAATTCTAAAAATTCTCTAGAATCGTAAATTGAAGGAAAAACAATACCTTCATATCAAAATTTTTTGAGTAAGGCGTTTTCAAAATTTCAAAATTGATTTTGGAACCCTTAGAAGTGACCTACATCAACCAAAATCTTCGGGTCACAACTAGACCCCAAAGACCCTACATACCAAATTTCATCAAAACCGGTCAATGCTAAGTGGCTAAGGTGCCGCGTACGGCGTACGGCGGACGGACGGCCAAATTTTTATTCGATTTTTGGATTCTACGTACCTTGAAACGTAAACCATCAAATTTTGAGGGGGTGTTAAAGTTTTTTTTTCTTGGTCGATTCCAAAGGTTCATTATTGAAACAATAAACCAAAAATGTTCTATCGTCAAATTTGGGCGAGAAATTTATGGAAAAAGGTGACTTTTTAAAGCAAAATGACTGGACGTCCGCGCCACCCCTCCCCCCTGACCTTGGTGCTTGATGCTGGAAAGCTCATTTCCTTCAAAAACAAATTCATTATTTTTAGCTTCAAACACAAATTTTTCTCCTTAATTCGATCGCGAACTTTTTTTAAAATTATACAAATGGGAAGTTGGGATTTTTAGCAAGCTTTTCCCATAGTCCTTCAAAAACACTGGTCTCGATTCCTTCCTCGTTCCGGACTAGTATAATCTCTTACGAACCGGCGCTCGGTTGCCCCTTCCCACCTGTCTGAAGGAGCAACATTCACTCCCAACAGTTTTTCCGTCTTCTCAGGAAATTATCATCCAATTTTCATGTTTCTTTGGCATTCTTCTAATTCCATAATCTCTACACCCATGCACTTGTTTAATTCCAAAAGTAGAGAAAAAACTATAAATCTGTACCCATATTTGACATTTTCAAGGATTTTCGAAATTCATTAATTCATTTACTTAGGGAATTGGAAAACTAAAAGATTGTTGCAGTTATCATCAGAGTCGATCAATAATTGCCAGAGAAAAGGGGGAAAATCCGTTCATTCACTGGCTGAGGCCGCCATTTTTGGTGAGGAAATACCTTGTGAAATCGATCCCTTGAAAGCTGGAACATGAGTGTTTCCCTGTATAGAATATGAAGTAAGATCATCAACGAGGACGTATTTGAATACTTGGTAGAATATTTAATATTAAAAATCTTCAACGAAGTAAAATAGCACAAGATAATGATAATGTATACACCATTATGTACGCCCGAACGTGGGAGACCCGGGTTCGATTCCACGCCGTGACATCAAATTTTTTTAAACATATCTACGATTTGTTTTAGCCTGCTTTTAGCAGGCTTTTCAGTGTGTGTCCAACAATTTCTAAACCCGTAATTCACCCGTACAGGGCCCAATGAACTAATTGAACCTAATTTTTGTCAGATACAAAGAATATTAATTCCGAGAAAAATCCACAAAATATGACAGTTACGTACGTACCGTATTTTTATCACTCCAAGCCAACTTTTTGAATTCGCGTTCACAGGTGGACCATTCAACAACTCTGATTTTGTATTTTATTTTAAAATGCAGCAGCATCATCGGTGTGTACCTGTCCTTAAACTTTCTTCCCCAACTCGCTATAGTTGCAGGCTGGAAAGCTGATTTGTGTGTCATGAAGTACCTGAGAAATCCAAAAATCTTTATTCATAATTATTTGGTCACGATTTTAAAAATTGCACGAAAATGCCTTTGAGAGGGAAATAAATATAATTATCTTGGATTAACCCTTTGACGATTGGTTCAAAATATACAACTTTTAACTATACTTTTAACATCCACAGGTCGTCAATCATTCAGAAAAGGGAATTTTCGATTAAGTAAAAGTAAAAACGCTGCAAATTATTACACATTGGTTTTTTATTTTTCTATATAGATCACTCGTCTACAAAATCACCAACCATCCAATATGAAAAAGAAAAAAGAAAAAATATAAAATAAAAAATAAAAACAATAAATAAAAAATAAATAAAAATCACCGACCATCGATCGCATTTTGGTCAGCTCTAATTTGAACGGAGATTAGGCCTCTTTTGCGATTCACACTCGTGTTTTGATTTATATATATATATATTTCAATATAAACCCTTAAATTTTCGTAGGGAGCGAACGGTTTGTCCTACAGAGCTCCGCGTCGTCTCAAAAAATTCTATAGAATCCTAAATTGAAGGGAAAACAATACCTTTATATCAAATTTTTTTGAGTTAGGGCGTTTTCAAAATTGATTTTGGAACCCTTAGATTCTACGTACCTTGAAACGTAAACCATCAAATTTTGAGGGAGTGTTAAAATTTTTTTTTTCTTGGTCGATTCCAAAGGTTCATTATTGAAAATAATAAACCAAAAGTGAAGCATACAATCATTTCAGGTTGGATTTTCGTCCAACTGCTATTCCTGGCGTCACGAACGTCTTCAGCTGTCTTCCAAAGGGAAGATCAAAATCTGTTCTGATGATTTCACTGATGGCTTCCCATTGCCTCTCCGCCCTGGTTTGGAACAAGGGGGGCGATGAGAGCCCCGTCCGCCACAAAACGCACGCTGCCGGCGATGAGCCTTGAACCCACGATCCCCGCAGAGGTCGGTCCAAAGTCCACCGCCTAACAAAGACGCCCCAACCACCGTAGCCTCACTGCTGTCCCGAATTTTCGATTAATTGCGATTCATTTCGATAATAAGCGTTTCCAAACTGAACAACATCTTTTCTTTTAACCTCCCAAAAATCTATTGTTTTTTATTTCAAATTGAGTAGAATCCTAAAATCGAATGAAAAATAAATCCCTTTTCCGTTTTTCCACACTTTTATCCCAGCGTTAACCAAAATTATTGAAATTTTCCTGGGGGATCCTACTTGGAGTCAAATTGTCGATTCGTCAACTAATTTGCAACAAAAAATTACTCATAGACTTTTTGGAGGCTTTTTTGAGTTATTCAAATTTTGAGATTTTTTTTTGTGATTTTGAATACCTACAAAATCACGCAACTAAATTGGTTATAAATTTCCTAATTTGCTGAGTAACTTCAAATTTGAGGTTAGAAAGAGCATTCAATTCAGTGTGAAGAAACCTTGTATTCTGGGAAACCTGTGAGATTTGCGGGATTGGTGGTTGGAAGGGGGGGGGGGACGAACGTCAGTCTAATTTTGTCGAAAAAATTCACGTTTTTCTGCATTAAAACACAAATTCTTGTGATAAGTCCCACTTTGAAAATAAAAATAATTAGACCTTTGAAAAGCCCTGATTTTTCCGCAGTTTGTTCCGTTCTTGCATCTTCAAAAAATATGAGTTCTGATTGTTCAATTTCCGATTGAAAAACTCAAGGTTCCCCAAATTAGGTATCATTTCCATTCCAGAGGGGTTTTCATGCTTCAAACCTCGACTCGAAAACGGTCAGGCAACTAATCGATAGGGGATTGAATGATCTTTCCAGCGGTGTCCTCAAATTTGAATTTACATGGCAATTTGAGGTAGTTGTGAACAGTATGTAGTTATAGAGTTTTTTTAGTTTAAAAAAAAAAATCACGGAAAAAATCATTAAAATAACTCGGAAACAAAGCCTCCAAAAAAAAGTTTAAGAGGGAATTTTTGTTGTAAATAGTTGCAGAACCTACTCCTGTAGAATCAGTTATGACCAATATGTAGCTTTGAAACATAATCAGGGAAAAACGTCTTCCAAGTGGGTGAGGAACATAGCTTCCTCCTATCCATAACCTGATTGTATAGGGAACCATCCCCGATTTCCATAGGAGACCATCTACACGCCAATCCACACAATCCCTGAGAATTTCACCGGGATCGGGGGAGAAATGTAGGAGTTATGGCTATGGCAAGGATTTCATGACAGACGGACAGACAGACACGGAGCAAAAATTGTTCAGGAATGTCTGAAAAGTAAAACGCGAGTGAAATTTCGATTTTGGAGAACTTTTTGTTTTTCAACTTTGAAAAGTGAAAACGAAACTTCCGCTCGGAAGCTAAATCTTAAAATTGAAAAACTCGGAAACAAAGTCTCTAAAAAAAAGTCTATGAGGTAATTTTTGTTGCAAATTAGTTTCCAGAATCGACTCCTGTAACAATAAGATTGTTCCAAAAAATGTCGGTTGAATAGTTGGTAGTTCTGAGGTTCCCCTGCCTGATTATGTAGGTATTTATCATGCCATTGGGAACAAGTGCCTAATCCACTTACCAAACATTTCATCCTGTTTTCAGAATAATATTACCTACCATTTTTTCTTAAGCTCATTGTAATCTAGTTCGCTGGGAGCGTAGGTGACGAAAAGGCGGAAAGGCTTTATGGGCGCGTCTGATAATTCCACGATGCCGAAAAAGTACTGTAATCGCTTGGGGTAGCACTGCGGGTGAGGTCCCATCCGAAGGATCTGCCGAGTTCCCGTTTTCAGTTCTGTGTTGTATGAGCTCCATTTGGCGTATCGGCTTGAAAAACAAAAGCAACATCGTGAGTGCTGAACTTCACTCACATACTTAGATGTACTTAGTTATATATGAATAAATTTAACACTCAGCGCGGAATCAATTTTCGTGACTTTCGCCCTTGCCTGAATTTTGGAAAGGTTTTACATTCAAATATAGTGCATTTATTTTATCCAGGCAAGTGTACAAAAGTATTTAGTATAGGAACAAATCGAATTTATGAATTTTTAAAATTTGATGCCAAATGGCTTCATCCGGCAGAGGGAAAGAACCAGGGTGTGCAAACCCTATTTGCACATGTTTTTCCCTCTGACGGATGATGCAATAATATGGCCATAATAAGGATGATGCCATAATGAGGCCATATTATGGCATCATGCTCAGAAAACGCATAATACATTATATTTCTTCGAACATAATCACTATCTGTGCGCAAAAGAGAACTCAAACGTGTTTTTGTTCGAAAAATTTGCTCTTTGACTTATTTTTCGTGAAACATAATCAATGTAAAAAGAAACAAAATTTCACATATGAGAGGGTCTCGGTCGGTCGCTGTGCTTTCTTAGTATTTCAGGAAAATGAAGGCGCAAAAACATAAAAAAGTGCATCTAAATTTGGAATTTTAAAGAATTTTAGAAATTCTTTAGTGCACGGCCCTAGGGAATTGAAAAATTGAAATATTGCCGCAGGAATCATCAAAATCGAACAATAACTGCCAGAGAAAAATGGGAAATACTTCTGAATAAACAGGTTTTCCCATGTTTTTCATATATTTCTCTGAAAATTATTGTTCGATTTTGATGATTCCAGCGGCAATATTTCAGTTTTTCAATTCCCTAGGTCCGTGCCCTAATGAATTTCTAAAATCCTTTAAAATGTATAATTTAGGTAAAACTTTTTATGTTTTTGCGCCTTCGATTTCTTGAAATACTACCCCGAAACGAGGAACGAACGGCAACCGACTGAGACCCCCTTAAAACCTTGTAAAAAAGCTGCAAATTATTACACAAAGGTCTATAATTTTTCTATATAGATCACTCGTCTGCGAAAAGCAGGGATTTGCCATTATTACCACCAACCAACTTGAAGAAAAACATCGACCGCATTTCGGTCAGCTAAAATTTGAACGGAGATTAGGCCTCATTTGCGATTCACACTCTTGTTTCTGATTTATTGTAAGTCCAACCTTTAAGCTCTCATGGGGAACGGTTCGTCCTACAGGGCTTCGCGTGGTCTCAAAAATGGTCTTAAATTTATGGAAAAACAATACCTTCATATCAAATTTTTTTGAGTTAGGGTGTCTTCAAAATTTCAAACCGTATTTTTCAACCCTGGTGTGAGCTCTCGCTCTCTGGGCCCACTTTCCAGTGAAGCGGGAGCTGGGCACCACTAGCCCCCTTCGGTCAGCCTCGTAGGTGACGTCATCAGCTCAGGTGGAGACAACTACAGCCGACGCCGAACGCCACCCCGCGCGTCCCTCCCCCCTCAGCTGGGAGGGACCCAACGGTCTCTCCCCCACTCGACCAGCCGTCCCCACTACCATCTTCAGGCGGGGCGGAGGGGGGAGGATCCACCTGAGCTCCCCGCCAACGACGGTCACCTCATACCCAGCCCAGCAGCGTTCAAAGTCAGTGACAGAGAGTCCGCCCCATCCTGACGAATATTCCTCCCGTACCCCCCCCCCCCCTGTTTCGCCACGATCGCCACGACCTTGCAAGGCTACCGAATCGTCACGAATCTTCGCACCGCCACACCCAGCTTGAGGATACCTCCGGGCCCGACAGTGAGTGTTGAAACCTTTAAACATAAATACATTGGCCAATTATTTATGCAACTGTGCTAGAGTAAGAGTAAAAAGACATTAGTAAAGAAACTGAATTAACATTTGAGAACATTGAGTAATTTTGAGAACATTGAGTAAATTTGAGAACATTTAGTAAATTGAGAAACATTGAAACAAACTATAACAAATACTTACCTGATTTTTGGATTGATGACCTATGCTTGGAACTTGATAAACGAATTTGGAAATTGAATGTACATTGTTAAAATCTGGAAACATACTATATTTTGTGATACGTTTTGAAAGCCTTCAGCTCCTATCGCCACACTTGTGGGGAAGTCATTTGCCGTTCCTAATTTCTAATAAATCCACCTGCTAGTTGTACTTTGTAGTTCTTCTTTCGAGTATACCTGGTTCAGTAAAAGGTTAGAGGAGAGTGCAACGACACCCCTCAATTGGTATTAGGTCCCTTCAGGACAAACGTCAGCCCCTCTGGCAAAGGACACACTTGTGTACCTGTTTCTCTTTATTTCGCCCTTCCGGCTTTCAAAACTTGCAGTACGACGATCGCCACGCAGTCGCCGACGTCGCCACGCTTTGTCGCCACAGGTAAATATCATTTGCTACCATTTTAAATTCTAAGTGTTTTCGATATTTCATTTCAGCTAAATTAACTTCAAATCAAACCCCCCCGAACTCGTGTGCAAACGTTTGGTGCTCGTGTTCGTTGATTTTTATCAACCAACACGACCCCCAAACGCCCATCACCGCTTGTTGGCTTCATTTAAATTCAGCTGCCATCAAGCGTGGGGCCAAAAGGCTTACAAAATTGGTGGCAGCGGTGGGATTTTGTTCCTTCCCCTGGCACCAACGAGTGAGTACCCAAGGCTTACACTTAGAAGTGACCTAAATCAACCAAAATCTTCGGGGCACAACTAGACCCCAAATGGAGCCTACATACCAAATTTCATCGAAATCGGTCAATGGTAAGTGGGGAAAATGCGGACGGACGGCCTTATTTTTATTCGATTTTTGGATTCTACGTACCTTGAAACGTGAACCAACAAATTTTGAGGGGGTTCAAAAAAACTTTTCTCGGTCGACTCCAAAGGATCATTATTGAAAATAATAAACCAAAATGCTTGGCTCCACTCTCTAGCCTGTTCTTCCTATCGCATGAATTACGGATTTACTGTTAGCTATGCAGCTTCAAATTGGTAGTGACAGAACAGTGGACTTCTACATCTCATTGGTAGGATCAGGACGTTGCATTTCAATTACCGGCAGTCAACTTCTATGAGTATTACGAGTTGTAAGAGTGGTAGGAACACTACTCAGGGACGTCGCAAGTCACTCGTAATTGTGAGCAAATTGAACTGTAAATTTGCACAGTTAATCATTTAAATAGTGATAGGCTCATCATTTCCAACTGATAAACTGTTGACCAACTGTGACTAGAAGGCTGGCGGGGGGAAAAACCAGGTAAGCCGTTTTTTTTTTTTTTTTTTTTTTTTTTTTTTTGTGAAAATTGAGATATCTTCACTTTAGGCGTTATTTTGTTTCAGCTTTCGTTTGCGAGTATCAGCGTAAGTCTACTATGCTTCCTATTGGCTGGGGCGTTAGTGATTAATCGGTTACCTCTCATTCCAGAAATTTCTGTTTCGAGCACAGACCGGTAACTGAGTTTACATACTCTTTCCCAGTCTAATAAATTGTGCTTAACCAACAAGTAGGTTTTCTTATGGTGAGCAGGTAAGTCTGAAAATTTGGTTGCTCGTAACCAAGTAAGTATGGAAATTGGACAGCACGCAACCAGGTAAGTATGGAAATTAGACTGCTTTTAAAAACGCTGCAAATTATTACACAATGGTTTATTATTTTTCTATAGATCACTCGTCTGCAAATCCACCAACCATCCGACTTGAAGAAAATCATCGATCGTATTTCGGTCAGCTATAATTTGAACGGAGTTTAGGCCTCTTTTGCGATTCACACTCGTGTATCTCGTAAAACACTTAAATTCTCGTAGCGAGCGAACGGTTAGTCCTACAGAGCTCCGGGTGGTCTCAAAAAATTCTAAAAATTCTATTGAATCCTAAATTGAAGGAAAAACAATACCTTTATACCAAAATGTTTTGAGTTAGGGCGTTTTCAAAATTTTAAAATTCATTTTGGAACCCTTAGAAGTGACCTACATCAACCAAAATCTTCGGGGCACAACTAGACCCCAAATGGAGCCTACATACCAAATTTCATCAAAATCGGTCAATGCTAAGTGGCAAAAGTGCCGCGTACGGCGGACGGGCGGCCAAATTTTTGTTCGATTTTTGGATTCTACGTACCTTGAAACGCAAAAAACCATCAAATTTTGAGGGGGTGTTGAAATTTTTTTTCTTGGTCGATTCCAAAGGTTCATTATTGAAAATAATTAACGAAAACCATTGAATCTGCACGGCGGGTGGGCGGGCGGGCGGGATTAGCTGCTAGGAAATGTGGGGTTCCCCTACAAATTTCATCTGGTCTTCCCAGGCCACTTTTTTTTAGCCCAATTTTTCGCTTTCGGCCTCTAATTTTCACACAAATTTTTTGTGATAATTCCAACATATAGAAGGATAGTTTCCAAACACGGGGTGTATTCGAATTTTTGAATTAAAAACATACTTCAATTATCAAATGAAACTTTTAAAAAATATTTAAAAAAAATTTTTTTGTTGGTAATATGTTAGATGATGGCTTGTAAGATTTTCTTACTAAAAAATTTTCTTACTAAAAGATTTTAAAATAACGATTTTTCAAGCTTAGATAAACTGGATGAAAGTATGGGGCGACACTAGTGCCATCTCTCATCTCAGAATCATACTAGACCCCCGTCCCCTTTAGATGTAGTTTGAGGGGCAGTTCGAGCTATTATTTCGGTTTTCGGATACTTTCGTGAAAAAATGACAGGGTTAATTATTGTGGATTTCTGAATTAGGAATAACATTTGAAACTCTAAAATGCTTTCCTGTAAAATTCCATTTTTTGTTCTTACCTACCAGTTTTGAGAGGTTTTAATCGGCAAAATTTGATCTAGAGCAAAAATGGCAACTCAAAGAATTGGGATCGCACTAGACGGACAAAGAAAGAGAGTTGATAACTTTGGGAGCTAGCACTCCTTGCTAGTCCAGGGCAGGACACGTCCTTTTATTTGGGGGACGTCCTGTTGAGAGTATTTTCAATTCCTTAGGCAGATTCACTAATAAATTTCAAAAATAATTGGAAATTTCGAATTCAGGTAAGACTTTTAAAGTTTGAGCGCCAGTAATTTAGGAAAATGCTAACCCGGAAAGAGGAACGAACGGTGGCCGACTGAGACCCCCATAATAACATCCTCTTGAAATAGTTAAGTGCATTTTCGTAGATGCGTTCTAGTCAATTCCATCAATGCCAAGAACAGAATTTTGTATAAAAGTAGACTTAATCACCAGGGCTACAACTAGGGTCGTCTCCCCGCTGTGCAGGTCCACAGGTCGTCCGATCTAGAGGGGAGCTCTCCTGGGCGTTTATTATTACAATAATATTTTCTTAATTGATATGTTTCGCCATACATATTATTAGAACTTATTTGTACATATTTATGTTCCAAGCGAACTATATTTCGACAAAGCAAGGAAGAGAGAATACTGAAACCTTTACTTTCTTGCATAACTTACTTTATGTACCACCTTGGACCGTGGTATGGACTATCCGGCGTATACATCACTTTATAAAGCGTAGGTTTTTTGGATTTCACGACGTAGACATCCCAGTTGGGTCCATAGTATTCAAACGTCGCCACCGCATTACATGTCGTCAAAACGTACCTGTAACATCCCGTGTACCTATCAGGTACTTCACATAGGAACAATAGAACAATCCGCGCATGCGCGGATATAAAATTCGTGTAGCAACTTCAAATAAGTGGAGATTTTTTAACAATAAAAGTCCTTTGTCGTTTCTTATCACTTTAATTCGTGGAGAGGTTTCAACAACCCTCAGGTTGTCATTTTTAATCCAACAGCAAGAGGCTGAGATTTCTGTGTAGAGCACAAGTAGCCACTACTGCAGATTATTGTCATAACCAGTTATCTGTGATTGGAAACAAAAAGGACTTTTATTGTCGAGCATATTGTTTAGTAATGCATGCATTCCAGGGCACGTCCCATTGGATAAGCACTAGGTCAATTAATTAGGTAAATTAATACCAGTTGGTAAGCGAAAAAACTGTTCACTCGATGTAACTTATTAGTTATTTTAGGCAAGAAATATTG
The DNA here is from genome assembly GCA_009739505.2 of Apolygus lucorum. NCBI lineage: Eukaryota > Metazoa > Arthropoda > Insecta > Hemiptera > Miridae > Apolygus > Apolygus lucorum. Next base: position 39,646,810 of record CM019178.2, read on the forward strand.
ATCCCCCCCCCCCTCATCATCTTCTCTTATCCACCATAACATTTCAGGGAGTGAGAGCCTCGAATTTGAAGAGCATTTTAAAAAAGCCTAGATGTTTCTCAACAACTAATCTATAAATTTGGCTTTGTTTTCAGGTGAGTCCATTCACACAAAGAAGTCTCACAAAGATTGTAAGTATAATGTCACCAATAATTGTAAGTCAACATGAACACAAACGGTGGATACAGCTTTCGTACAAGTACGCAACCACGAGAGACATTTTATGTCTTATGTTCAATAAATTGAGAGCTTTCCAATGAGTGGTGAACGATTTTTGTGGGGTGGAAAATCAGGAAGTTAGTTTTCCCTAGGAACGATTGGTTGTACGTGAAAATCATCAGAAATTTCCGCGTAACGCTCCCCTCGTAACGCTCCCCTCATAACGCTCCCCGCGTGACGATCCCCGCGTGACGATTTTTCATTTATGTGCCATAGTAAAGTGAAAATCATAAGAAAATTTCGTCACCCATCCGCGTTACCCATTCCGCGTGACATATTCGTGTGACATTTTTCGGCAAGTGAGTCCAAGGCTAAAGCATAGTTCCATGCTAAAAACCATGAAATATGCGGTTTATGGTGTTCTGGCACCATGGTGGACAGAAAATAATTCATAAAAAAGTAAGTGAGTTATTCATTTACTACGAAGACATAATGTATAATGTTCAATTTCTCCCTTGCGAGGGAAAAACATTAAATCATGTTTAATGTTTTTCCCTCGCAAGGGAGAAACTCAGCTGATCAGTGACCACTCAGGCGCCTTCAGCATTCTCCATTGACCCTGCTTCTCAAATTTCAGCTTCCTGCGTTCAACAGGAGAGAAAATGGCTTTGGAGCTCACTCAGCTGATCAGTCACCCTTCAGGCGCCTTCAGCATTCTCCATTGACCCTGCCTCTCAAATTTCAGCTTTCTGCGTTCAACAGGAGAGAAAATGGCCTTGGAGGTCACTCAGCTGATCAGTGACCACTCAGGCGCCTTCAGCATTCTCCACTGACCCTGCTTCTCAAATTTCAGCTTCCTGCGTTCAACAGGAGAGAAAATGGCCTTGGAGCTCACTCAGCTGATCAGTGACCACTCAGGCGCCTTCAGCATTCTCCATTGACCCTGCTTCTCAAATTTTAGCTTCCTGCGTTCAACAGGAGAGAAAATGGCCTTGGAGCTCACTCAGCCGATCAGTGACCACTCAGACGCCTTCAGCATTCTCCATTGACCCTGCCTCTCAAATTCCACCTTCCTGCGTTGAATAGGAGAGAAAAAAAGTCTGCCAAGTTGGGTGGGTAGTATAGCTTCCTCACTCATTGTAACATGGACGTATAGAATCAGTTGGCGAAAAAATTATGATTCAAAGAGTTATTGAATACCAAAATATTAGCGGTCCACCGTCTAGGACCTAACCCACACAATCCCTGAAAATTTCATCGAAATCGGTTGAATAGTTGCGGAGTTTTGGTTGTAACAATAAATTTAAAGTTCGCGCATGCGCAGCGGCTATTGCTTGACCAATTTGATTGAAACTTATAGGGTGTCTCTTAGAAGTTAGTCCCTAACTAACCTCCAAATTTGAGCAAAATCGGTTCATTAGAAACCGAGAAACCGAGGTCCCAGGAAATTCACGTTTGCGCATGCGCACTCGCTCCTATTGGTCCGAAGGTGCTGAAATTTATAGGGGACCGTCTAGGACCTAACCCGCACAATCCCTGAAAATTTCATCAAAATCGGACCACAGGTTAGTATAGTTTTGCCCGTTGCAAATTTGCGTGTCGGAATTCACAGAATGACCCCCAGCCCTAAAACATTAAACATGTTAAAATCCGGAGGTATAATGAGAATTTTTCCTCAATTAATTTTTAATTTAATTTTTCCTCAAAGGATACAATTAGTAAGCTATAAAGGAACCGAAATATTGAAAAATCGGATATTTTGAGAATACTATCCCTCACTCGCCCCCCCCTAACGCTAATTTTGATACTCTGGTGAAATAGTGTGCAATTTGGAAGATTTCTGAGTCCAACAAAAATGAAACACCCAAAACGGTTGGAAATTGAGGCTTGGGCAGATTTTACAGGATTGTACCCGAAACGCACGTTTTTTGAGCATTAACCCTCCTTCCCCCCCCCCCCCCCCTAAAACACAACTAGATAGTTTTCCGCGTCGAACAAAAAAAGAACCACGAAAATCGGTTGAGAACTAAGGCCTGGGCAGACGACACAAGATTTTGTCACACACACACACAGACATACACCTATGGTTTTTTCGCGGATTTGGATTCAGAATAGTCTAAAACGGATTAGTATGGGGTTATTTTTTTCTGTTGAGTGTTGTCCAACTTTATACCAGATCGATCGCATAAGGACGCCCAAGTCTTACTGAGGGACGTCCTAAAAAACAGCCACTCATTTGAAAAAATAGAAAAGTTCTTTGTTGGTGGGTTTTTATATTTTTAAAAAACTCTGTAACAGCTCAAGAAAAGGATGAGATGTCAAACGTTCCATACAGAAGATTAGTTGGCAAATTAATATACCTGGCACAGGCGACAAGACCAGACTTATCGTTTGCAGTTTCCAAACTTGGACAATTTTCATCGAATCCTGGAAAACAGCACTGAGCAATGGCGAAAAGACTATTGAGATACCTTAAAGGAACTGAAAATTATCACCTAATGATCATGAAAGATGATGACGCCCATTCAGATTCCGACTGAGCAGGTTCAAAGGATGATCGGAAATCAACGTCGGGATTCATCATAAAAATTGGCAATACTCCGATTATCTGGAAATCGAACAAGCAGGCTTGTATAGCGCTGTCAACAATGAAGGCTGAATTCGTGGCAATATCGTCTTGTAGTATGGAATTGGTTTGGATGAAGCATCTCTTGGACGAAGTGAACTACCCCATAAATAGAGAGCCGGTGATCTTAAGTGACAATCAAGCTGCGGTCCATTTCGCCAAAGGGAACAGTGTGAGCTCGCATTCAAGACATATAGACATTCGGTACTGTTATGTTCGAGAACTTTGGAAAAAGGGGAACCTGAGTATAGACTATACACCTACTTCAGAGAACGATGCGGACATTTTCACCAAGCCATTGACAGGAATCAAGAACCGCAATATCCTGAAGAGGCTTGTTTTAATTGACAGCTGAAAACCAAATCCTGAATAGAAGGGGGAGTTTGTTGGTGGGCTACTTCATAGGATTTGGTGTTTGATCTCCATACAACCACATGTTGTTTACTTTATTGAAAAATCACTTTTGATGTTTTACTGGATGAGAAAACAATATAATTTTGTGTTAACGAATTGTGCCTTCTGCTTGTCTCTATAACATTCACAACCACCACATATTTTCCAAGATAACTTCTACAGATTCCATCTAATTTTAACGTCATCTCTAGTGAATGCGTGAGCTGAGGTCAAAAGATGCTCCATGAACTTCATAGTCCTCGAGTCAATCCTTATTGTCTTTCTCTTAATTTCATTATTGAAAATAATAAACCAAAATGAACATGGTTAAGTAATTGGATAGTGCGCTAAAATATCATGCTTGTATTCCTCGCAAAATGTTACGGAGATCATCGTTGGCTTTGAATTTTTATGTTATGCGAAAAGAGCAATTTACGAGGGTTACCTATTGCAGCTGAGACACCATGTGTATCTGTCCTTGGCATGAGGCTACGTGTCACACCTGTTCGCCAGACCCTAAAACTTGTAAAAACTCCCAGAAATATGTACTGGAATATTCGGTCCTACCTCGGTCCTATAAGGTTGCCCACGGACCAGTCCTCCTGTTCACTTTGATTTTGACTCGCTTGAGTTCGGATTTCCACGACCCAAGGAAATTCTCCGTGACCTGCGTAAAACAGGCCCATGTAATCGATGTGTGATTTGACAAACGCTTCGGTTCTACTCTGACCATCGCTTCTTCGGATCTCGAGGAGAACTATTACACATAAAATCAGCAGGATGTTGTGTAGAGCAGACATATTCGACGGCTAGTTGGCACTCTTATTCATCTTGAAGGATTAATGTTCAGAGGAATCAACAATAACAACAACGACAACTCTTGGTGACCAGCCTCTTGTGTATCACCAGACACATGTTCAATATACATGTGACTTACTCCCTTGGGAGGTATAATAATAATACGTACCAATTACCTTTTATAATGGGAGCGATTCTCCACGAAGGTCCAGTAACCCTGTCCAAACATCCTATTTGAGTTTCTAACATTGAGAAAAAAGTGCAGTTCAGCTATACATTATGATGAAATTGAAGAACATATTACAGAAATGGAGCAAAATATGGGGTTTGGGTTCAGAATATAATGTTCGCGCCTGCTGAACTTCAAATTGGGCTATCTCGATAATAACTCGAATCAACCTTGAAAATTTAATGATAACTGAATTTTTATGGACAACGATTTTGCTACAAACAGCCCGTCTGACAGGGATTCGGAAACCAAAATTGTTCAGGAAGTCCAGAAAATTGAGACCCAAAATGTTGATTTTGAGGAATCCCAGATTTTGACCCGCTACTTAACAATATTTCTTCTCTATCATCGAAAGTATTGTACATAAATATTTGAATAAAAATATTGTCTCAGAACTTTCGGCACTCAACAGTCATATCCATCTGGCATCTTGGTTTCAGGGTCCGAAATCTGGCACATGACAAGATTGAATCACCTTGTTGCCGATTTGATGGAGGGCAGATTTTGCCTCTTGCCATCAGCCGATGTTTGAGTTCAGCTCCAAGCCCCATGGAGCCCTCTTGCTGGAGCTGTGGCACGCCGTTGTTCGGAGTATCCCTGAATTCAGACCAGATAAATGTTCCTTGGCAAGACTTGCCAGACTTCAAGACTTGCCGTATCCACCGCCAGGTAATAGTTGCCCCAATTACTTTTATTTGATTTCGCTATATGTTAGCAAGTGCCGCCTCAACCTCTAATACTTCGTCAACTTCACACTTCTGAATTTTGGCAGCATTGATGTCTGCGAGTGATCTCTGCCCAGAGCCAGAGACCACCGAGATATCAATAATGAAGACATCACAGATATCGTAGGGAAATCGAAGGGCTCCCCATGAATTGCGATGGATGTGGGAGTGCGATGAGCGTGCCCCATGCGCTTAACTGCAAAAAGGAGGCCTGGTGAAGCAGGGTCATGACGCCGTTCGAGACGAATGTGCACTGGCAGCACTGGCTTGGCGGGGAGTGATGCTAGAGCCAGTCCTGCAAGAAGAAACAGGAGGGATGCCTGGACTTGTGGCAGACTTCAAAGCTCACGGTGTCTGGGACAGGGAGAGGGTTGCGTTTTTTGACAACCGCATAATAAATGCCGACGCCTCCTCTTACCTGTCTCAAGACTGGAGCTCAATCGCCGACACTGCTGCCAGAGAGAAGCATCGGAATTACGACGGAGCGGCAGAAGACCATCGAGGCTCTTTCTCCCCACTAGTCAGCTCTTGTGAGGGAGTGCTTCACAGGGAATTCGACCAATTCCTTCACAGGTTGGCGTCAACCCTATGTGAAAAGTGGGACAAGCCCAGATCACAAGTGATAGGATGGGTCCGAACGAGAGTCCAATTCGCTCTTATAACGGCAGTGAATTTGAGAATGCGGGGCTTAAGAATGAAAGTGAGGGGCCTAAACCCTCACTGGAACAGTCCACCAGGTCTCGGGCTAGAAGACGGAGCCCCACTGCCATGACTCCGCGACTAGAAAAAAAAAATAAATAAATAAAAAAATAAAACCCTTGACCACCTACACTACACCTACCTCGACGTTCAACACCAACAACAGCCCCAAGATCGCACTACGAAGCGAAACATCTTTCGCCCAAATAAAAGCATTCACACAATAAATAATGAAGACTCCTCTTGGTGTTACCACCAAGAGATCAGGACGATAACCTCTTGTGCATGGTTGAAATGCGACCCAGAGTGCAGATACTGTGAGATAGAGGAGGATGATGTCTGCCACACCTTCTTCACATGCCCTCAATGGGAGGGTATGAGGAGGAGTGCCGAAGAGGCCATCGGAACGTAGCGTCCACAGACAATCACACATGAGATGATTAAGAACAAGTCGAGCTCTGACGCACAGCAGTCCTCAAAGCAAAAAAGCTGGATGGAAGATGGGAGGAAGAAGATGAGGAATAGAATTGAAGGAGAGACCAGAAGTAGGAGCAGCCTTTGGGCACAAACAAGGACTCACCCTGAAGTAATACTGTACAAGTGGTTCTGGGGTGAGTCCTGAGCAGAGGGAGTGAGGTTTTAGTTGATAGGCCCAATGCTGGGGAGTCCAGCACTGTTGGAGTGAACTTCCCCTTCGCTCTTAAAGAGGTTCACTGCCGTAAAAAAAAACAAAAATGTTGAAATGCGGCTCAATCCATACTGGCCTGCATGGTCATCTAATAGGTTCAGAGCAGAGTTGTAACAAGTTTATTCAAATTCAGTGACAAAATACACAAGAAGTACCCACCAACATATTTCTTAGGATCAAGCTTCAACAACTGGGTTAACAATTATAAACGCTAATGATGGAAGAGCAGGATTTAGTTGATAAATTGTGTCATTTATTGTGTCACCGTCTGAGGAAAATGTGGATATTTCATAATTCCGTGAGTTATCAAGCGGGCGAGTGTTTGGTGCGGTGGGATCAGGAAGGTCGGGTAGGAGTGAGGCGGCGGCCGTGACCGAAGGACGAGGGTCGACGACCGGGCGGCCTTCCCCCCCCCCCCCCCCCAGCCAGGACTTGATTTCTGTATTCCCGGCCCAGGAGACTCGATTCCTGGATGGAAGGCTCCAACGAGTCACTCTTTCCTTGGAGACCCCGACAGCTAGCGCTCTGCGTGGAGGATGATGAAACTACCCACCACCGCGTCAATCCCGCGGGATCCCTATCGACCTCTAAATCGGTATCGATCATTATTTTAGCATGTTTTGGGGAAAAAAACTATTCAATAACATCAAAGTTTCCAGAGTAGAGATATTAGGAAATTTCTGAATAATAACTGCCTTATAACGGGCTTAACTGTACGAAGTTATTGTCCGATTTTGATGAAATTTTCAGGGATTGTGCGGGTTGGCGTGTAGACGGTCCCTTATGAAAATCATCATCCACGGACTGATAGAAGCGACTGCACATATGCAAACGTGAATTCCTTGTAACAGCCATTACTTCACAGTGCAATTGGTTTTGAGATAAACTATACTGTGCATTGGATCTTCTATACAATCGGGTTATGGATACGAGAAAACTTTGTGCCACACCCATTTTGCAGACTTTTTTTTCTCTTAGTCAAAGTCCTGTCACCTGTCCAGAGATTTTTGGGACTAAAACTGGTGGCATAGGTAGGTCCACCTTTAAAAAAATTGGATCGCTACAATAAAAAAACGCTACAAATTATTACACAAAGGTTTATCTTTTCTACATAGATCACTCGTCTGCAAAGAACACGGCTTTGCCATTGTTACCACCAACCAACATGAAGAAAAACATCGATCACATTTCGGCCAGCTAACATTTGAACGGCCTCTTTTGCGATTCACACACGTGTTTCTGATTTACCGTGAGTCCAACCCTTACATTCTCGTAGGGAACAAACAGTTCGTCCTTAAGAACTCCGCGTGGTCTCAAAAAATTCTAAAATTTCTATACTACCTATCTCAAATTGATGGAAAAACGATACCTTTATATCAGTATTTTTTGAGTTAGGGCGTTTTCAAAATTTCAAAATTCATTTTTCAACGCTTAGAAGTGATTTACATCAACCAAAATCTTCGGGGCACAACTTGACCCCAATGGAGCTCACATATCGCTCAAAAACGGTCAATGCTAAGTGGGGAAAGTGCCGTGTACGGAGGACGGACAGCCAAATTTTTATTCGATTTTTGAATTCTACGTACCTTGCAACGTAAACCGACAAATTTTGAGGGGGGAGGGAGGGCGTGGGCGTTAAACAATTTTTTTTTCTTGGTCGATTCCAAAAGTCCATTATTGAAAATAATAAACCAAAATTGAAATAAACATTACGACATGGTATTTTTTCGCTGTCTGCCGGAGGTATCGGTTTTTATAAGTGAGTAGGTATTGGAGAATAGTTTTGATTAGATTAATTGAATCGATGAGAATAAAAACAGTACAAGTCCATTTTTGATGATTGTTGAAAAATGGCTTTTTGTAGGTTGTAACCAATAGAACTACGCATTGAGCACAAGAGCAGTATGCTAACCACACTCGGTAAGCTTGAACAGAGCCTAAATGGAAATGATTGAGGGAAAAAAACAGTAGGAGTCCATGGACTTATACCACCTGACACCTGATACCTCGATAAGCTGATTGGTGACATGTACTGTTGTCATTCTCACTGATTCAATTTAATTTTAAATTGATAATATTAGTATTGAAGAATGGGAGCAGAAACACTATACAGTGAGTGTTCAGTGAGGGGAAAGAAAAAAAGTTGCACGGGGGTGTAAAATTTTGAAATTAAAAATTAAACTCGCGGACCATCACTTGATACTTGATATAAAAATCATGTTATATTACGCAAATATCTCAGTCTCATAGATTTAAACATTTCTGATTCAGATCAAAAACGCTGCAAATCGCTACACAAAGCTTTATTATTTTTCTTAATAGATCGCTCGCCTGCAAAGAACACAGCTTTTCGATTGTCGCTACCTAACAAGCAATTTTCGCTTAACAATCAAGTTCATTTTGAGGAAATAACGTTTCACACTCAATTTGAGTCGTGAGTGCCTTCATTAGGAAATTTGATTAGGTACTGTTCGCTAAGGACGCAAACTGAGTATAACTCGAAGAAACGAACGATCGCTTTTTGGTCAGCTAAAATTTGAACGGAGGCCTCTTTTGTGATTCGCACTCGTGTTTCTGTCTTTTCGTTATTCCAACCCTCAAGTTCTTGTAGAGAGTGAACGGTTGGTCGTACAGAGCTCTGGATGGTCTCATTCGATTCTGAAAATTCAATTAGTGAAAAAAACCTTCATATCGCGAGTTTTTTGTGCTAGGGCGTTTTGAAAATTTCAGCCCTTATTTTTCGACCCTTAGAAGTGACAGACATCAACCAAATGCTTCTGGGCACAACTAGACCTCAAACGCAGCCAATATACCAAATTTCATGAAAATTCGTACGGTGGACATACGGCAAAATTTGTATACTATGTATTTTAGGATTTTGCAGACCTTGATGAAACGTAAATCATCAAATCTTGAAGAGGCGGAGAGGTTAAACAATTTTTCTTGGTCGATTCCAAAGATTCATAATTGAAAATAATAAACCTAAATTAAATCCATTTTGTAACATTCAAACACGATTCCTGATGATGGCTCGCTTCTGTGCTCCGGGCGATAACTTGGGCAATTAGGTTGGAAAATGTTCAAGATTGTGCCACAAAATTAATAATAACAATTGATAAGACGATTTCTCTTATTCTTAGTTGTCGAAACTTCGAAAAATTCTGCCAAACGGGTGTGGCACATAGCTTCAACGTATTCGTAACCCGGTAGTATGGATTGGCTGATGCATAGTTGATAATCTCACAACTTCAATCGTCAAGCAGTGGCGTCTCCTCCAAGCATACATAGCAAAAATTGTTTGCCTTACTAAAAGTATGCAAAATGAATAAATTAATTTTTATTGAAATTCTCCTATATTTACATTTTTGCAAGTAATATTCAGCCGATTTTGGAAAACTTTTATATTATTTGGGGACTATTTCATATTACCAAGGAAGTTAGATGAAATAGGAGAATTTTTTGAAGGTAATAAGTTGAAAAGGTCGGTAACTACGATGGATTGCGGATGATACACAAACTAGGTAGCGCGAAGCCCGGCGATGCAAGGTAAGCAGTTCAAAAAAATGAATTTTGCGGGACTGTTTTGGATGAGAAAAGACGGTAGGTGGGTTGGCGGGGGGTCAGTGCGGGGTCAAGTATTGTTATACCCTCACTACCACAGCATCAGACAAGGCAAACAATCGAGTAGCTGTTTCGTGACCTTGAAAGAAGAGAAAATTGGAAAATGAGCCATGCTTCCTTAGCAACAGTAATCAAGTTTCCTAATGATTGAATTCTTTATTTGTTTGAATGGAGTGTGAAGTTTTTCATCTAAATAAGCTCGATTATGAAGCGAAAACATGGTTGGTAGGTGGTGACAATGGCAAAGTTGTCCTCTTTGCTGGCGCTTGATCGATACAGAAAAATAATAAACCTTTGGGCAATAATTTGCTGCGTTTTTCACTATTGTTTATTCCTCTAAGACTAGTCAAGGTGTTTGCCTGACGAATATTGTCACCTGACGCCACTGTCGTCAAGTACCTACCACTACCATCTAAATTGGATGATATTTACAAGGAACCCATCCAGAGTATCAACTACACAACTTTTGGAAATCTTGATGAAGAATGTAATTGTTATGGCTGTTTCAATTTTTTTTTTTTTTTTTTTTTTTTTTTTTTTTTTTTTTTAAACTCCCCTCAAAGACAAAATGTCTTTTGTGACGGAGGGGGCACGCCATAAATGAAAATAAAAAAATAAATCAAATATAATGGGGAGGACGCCCAGGACTCACCCGACGCCGGCCCTAGGGATAAGGGATGATGAGGAAGGTGGGGGTGGGAGAGAGGGATGAAGGGAAGTGCCTCTATAAAATGACCACCAGTTTAAATATGAGCCGAGCAGTACGCGGCGGGTGACACCACGGAGTACACCTACTGAGATGCCCAACTCGCGCAACTCCATGGCACTTTTCCCGCACCACACTCCGCGCCACGACAAGGTCGCAGCCATCACCCTGATGTTGTTGGGTTCCACTCCTTTTAGCTCTGACACTGCTTGCCGTAAATCATCTCTATCATACTTTCTTATCTTAGCCCGCCAGGTCTGCTCCATGTCCATGCTGCCATTAACAACCTGGACATCCAGGATAATGCAAGACCTGTCGGGCTTGACGGCAACAATGTCAGGCTTCTTGCCCTGGTCACTTGGCATGTGGTATAGTCTCTCCCTTTCAACATCCCAGCCGCTAGATGACAAGGCACCTGCTATCTGCTTGGCGACCGCATCATGACGTAGGATGCGGCCCCCATGAGTTCGTGGACACTGCTGCACTACATGATACAGGTGTTCATTTCCACTCCGACAGGCACGGCAAAGGGTATCTGTCATCCCACGACTACCTCTTGAACACCGTACCGCTGTTGGCAGTGTTGCCACGCGGACGGCGTGGAAGTTCCGGTAGTCGCGGGCCCCAATGCCCTCCGAAGCCCAATCCACCCATTGGGATGAGAAAAGGCTTTCGGAGCACTGTCGGAGTTCTTTACCATCTACTGACTCATGCAGAGCAGCAGCGAACTCAGCAGACGAACTGGGTTTTGGAGCAGATGGTGTTGCTCGGTCGCACCATGCTAACTGCTGCCTGACAAAATCAAGACCAGCAGCAACACGGGCGACCTCCCAGCTCGACCCCTGAAGGGCTAGCAGGCGCTGGCGGCGCAGAGAAGGGATACATGCGGAGAGAGACACAATGCCAAGCCCACCGGATTTGACCGGTGCATGGATATAGGCACTTGGGACACCAGGTGGGAACCTCAGCCAAGAGCGCACAGCAGAGCGGACTTCTCGATCTAATTCTTGCAGCCTCCCCGCCGTAAGCCTACCAAAGACTAACCCGTAGGTTAGCTTCGGCAGTAAGTACGTGCGGAGGAGGCGCAGCCTCTGCTGCGGCTTAAGTGGAGCCTTGGTAACGCGAGCTAGCGCTCTACCAAGGTCCACACGGCTGGCAGTGATGGTGGCCACCCCCATGAAGTCGACTCCAAGGTACCGCCAGACCTCCAACACAGATCGAGAAGGAATGGGGGCTTGTCCTATGACAAAACCCCCATCCACAACCTTCACTTTGTGTTGGCGACCCGACGGGACCAAGGAGACCGACCCACATTTATCGGGGTTGACCACGAGTCCACACCTGGAAGATGAATTTTATAGGCGACCAGGAAGCTACATGTCAATTGCTAGTTGAACTAGAATAGACTCTTAGTTAATATCTCCACCAGCAATGAACACAGGAAGCACTTTTACTCGGAGGATGGACGTTTTATTGATAAGTCAACGAACTGTTAAAGACCCTTCACGATCACTCAAGCCTGAGGTTGTTGCCCCAGTCAAAATGCATCATACTTGTCACTGACCTCCCTCGGTGAAGAAGTGAAAAAGATCTCTCGTTATTAGCATACAATGATGCTTGGATCGTTGTGTCTCTACGGTGAAATAACAATGACGGGAGAAGCTATCACGACCTGAAAAATGGATATCCGTGGCCTTGGAATGGGATTAGGAAGTCTCCGATGATGGATCCCGAATTCCCAAGGATCTTCTTCAGCCGATCATCCTACACCTAGATGAGCTAATGATTCGATAATTGATTGTTCACTGATCCTGTCCTCATCACTACTCAATGACCACCGTGAGGTTCCTACGTTACCGATTTATTGGTTTTCTTAGGGCGGAATTTATAGCCCCCACTCAAGCAAAGATATTACTGGAAGTAAAGAAATATCTCAAGCAATTCATTGATTAGTTAGAATCCTTATCCATATTCCTCACTAAGTCAAGTCAAAACTTTACTCTGACCCAAGTTCATCCAATAGTACCAACCTAATCTAAATGTACAGATGATCTGGTAAATTGGAAGAAATTTTAGGATATCTAGGAAATGTGAACCTATCGGTTTTAGCAACAAATTGTTTATGTACTCACCCAATTCTTTCTTTCGATAAATACACGTTCCTATTGTAGACATTATTATGGTTCATTATTATCCATTCACAAGTTGAGGTATTCTAGTCTAGAACGATTCATTACTGTACAGACTTTAAGCTCAAGACTTTATTTTCAAACTCCCAAGTTTCATTTCAGTAGTTTTCATTTTCATTTCCCCCTCCCCCTTTTGTTTTTCTTTTCTCTTTAAATCTTTCATCATTTATTCCCGCATTTATATCAGTTAGATTCACGTTCCCTTGTGTAGAATGACGTATTATTTTTAAAATGTAATTGAGCTTGCCCGTATTAAATAAATAAATAAATAAATAAATACAGGAATGAGGTCATCCTTGAAGTGCCCATGAAAAATGTTATCCATGATTGCAATCGCTAATTTTCATCTTCAAGTTCTGCTGATTTTGCGATTTTGGTTTATCATTTTCAATAATGAACCTTTGAAATCGACCAAGAAAAAAAAAAAAAAACGTTTTTAACACCTCCTCAAAATTTGTTGGTTTACGTTTCAAGGTACGTAGAATCCAAAAATTGAATAAAAATTTGGCCGTCCGTCCGCCGTAAACCGTACGCGGCACTTTCCCCTATCTAGCATTCACCGATTTTGATGAAATTTGGTATGTAGGCTCCATTTGGGGTCTAGTTGTGCCCCGAAGACTTTGATTGATGTAGGTCACTTCTAAGGGTTGAAAAATGAATTTTGAAATTTCGAAAACGCCCTAACTCAAAAAATGTTGATGTAAAGGTCAAGTATCCCAAATGGAGCCTACAAATCAAATTTCATCAAAATCGGCCAATGCTAAGTGAGGAAAGTGCCGCGTACGGCCTTGATTGTACGTACCTTGAAACGTAAATCAGCAAATTTTGAGGGGGGGTTAAAAAAAATTTCTTGGTCGATTCCAAAGGTTCATTATTGAAAATGATAAACCAAAATCAGGCGCACACCCCATTGTCAACTAGCCTCCCGTAGCACCGACGACCGATTCAAAATGTGCGAAATTCCGCTTCGCCAACAGTGTTTTTGTCAAATCGCTCCCAAAATCGTACTACCATGTCGGTTGTCTTTTTCATAGTTTATATGATGACGATGACATGAAAGATATTCTACCACTATTTTCTTTATTAACAGACATTTTCTTATTAATGAGGGAAAGGAAGATTATTTGGAAGTTACGTGATGAACACTATAAGTTCTAGAGTCCACAAGATGAGTAAACTCCAATGGGGGTAAACTTGTTCTTTAAATTTTCTGAAGTATGAATGATCTCTCCTAGTTGACTTCAACATTGGCTAACAGGATGCCATTTTAGACAAGATTCCAGGTTTATAAGTAGGTATTTTGATAAGCCTAACAACCACCAAAATATATCAAATCAACGCAGAAAGTGACGTTGATCGCACTTGTTCAGGAACTGCGCGGCACAAACCCCTCGTTAGTAGGGATTTGGCCTGAAAAAGGTTTATTCGCCTCCATTAGGGTTTCCCTCATACGAAAGTGACAAAAGCGAAAGGGCTCACCTGGAATAGACTGGACTGCCCTGCGGAATTCTATTCATTTTCGCGTCTATTAATAAATTTCCGAAGAAACGTCATTACGAGTGGGTTCGATGCTCGTGCGTGAGTGCAGCCTTTTACTTTCTTCGAGGAAACTACTAGGTAGCCAACAGAGCCTCTTGGTACTCTATTGAAAATAGGATCACGGTTTATTTTGATTCCTCACAGAGGAGAAAACTGCTTCCTAATCGTGCAGCAGGTCAATCAAATTTAGATCCTCCAAAATCTAAAGTTCAACTAGCCGTTTGAACAACTCTGATTTCGTGTCTGTCTCATACCTACCAACCTTCTCAAAGTCATTGGTAGATGCGGGGTCGCCTCGAGACGGTCCCTCGCGAATTTCGTGAAAATCGTACGAACAGCGACGTTTTTGCATACTCAAAGGTGTTATAACTAATACATTAATTTTTCCTGATCTGATTTTGCTCAAAATCGGAGAGTAGTTTAGGACTCAAGAAGAAAGCATAGACTTCATTATGATTGAATTAATAAGGGAAGTATGAAAACTAATAATACAAAAAAACTGTATTTGTTCAATTTTATTGTACAGTTTTTCTTGTCACCACAGCTCATTCAATTTGCCACACTAATACTTTGCTTTCACACCACTTTCATAACTATTAACTCACATTTAACATATAATTATTAAAACTATATTATTATAGTACTATATTTTACATAGTACTTACTATTATATGTACTACTATTATATTTGTATAATGATAGTAGTACAGTATTAGTATAATATTAATATAATAATAAATAAACATAAATAAATATTATAATAAATAATAAATAAAATAAATATATAAATATAATAATTTATGTGAGATTCATTCAAAAAATGTTATAACAATAATATATACTAATAATATAGTTATAAAATACACTGTATGTTATACGTATAGTTTACTCTTCTTTTCTAACCACAAATTTACAATGTATATTTTACAATGTAAATCAGTATGTCATACTGATACAACGATCCCGTTTCACTGCTTTCCTTCTTCACTGCTTTTCTAACCTCCACTTCACACATTTATTTTACTTTCCGTATCTTTACTTTCCTCTCATACTACCATTCTTCTACAGCACTTCTCTAAACAATAATTCATACATTACTCTTATAATTATCCTGACCACTGCTTTACATATTTGCAAAGATTTATGGACCGCTACTTTCCTGTCACGATATTTTCCTCACCATTATTTTATTCCCCTCAACTATCCTTGTCAATGCTCTTTCAATTTATCAACTTTCGTTACCAATATCTTCTTACTTCACAATTTTTCTTACATCTACTTTCATTGCACCGCTTTCCTTACCATTCCTTTTTCTATTTTTCTTGTCACTACTTTCCTAACCATAACCGATTCTCACTTATTTTCTCACAACCATTTTTGGGATGACCACCTGCTGGAAAATGCATATCCATGTCAAAAACGCTGCAAATGATTACACAAAGGTTTATTATTTTGATATGGACCACTCGTCAGAACACGGACGAAATAAACGCTTCGCACTCAATTCGAAGAAATGAAGAGTTGTGGGTATCTCCAATAGGAAATTTGATTACTGTTAGCTAAGGACGCAAAACTGAAGACAACTCGAAAATACGAACAACGGTCGTATCTTGTCAGCTAAACATTTCTACGGAGATTAATCCTCTTTGCGATTCACACTCGCGTTTCTGATTAACCGAAGCCCTACCCTTAAGTTCTCGTAGGGAGCAAACGGTTGGTCCTACGCGTTGTATGATTTTATTATTTTTGAATTGTTCTGAAGTTATTTAGATATCATTTTATTATTTCATTTAGATTGGCAATTAGTCCAACTGTTTCTCAATAAAGTCGTCAGTCAGTTCGTCCATTTTACTGTGAGTCTCCTTAAATAGGAATCCCAGTTAGTCTTCATTCATATCAAACTCCGCGTGGTCTCAAAAAAATTCTCAAAATTCAATGCTATTCTAAATTGATGAAAAAACAATAGGTACCTTTATATCAAAAGTTTTTGAACTAGGGCGTTTTCAAAATTTCAACCCTTAGAATTGACTGACATCAACCTAAAGCTTCGGGGCACAAATACCAAATTTCCTCAAAATCAGCCCATGGGGACTAAGGAAAATGCCGTGTACGGTGGACGAACGGCAAAATTATTATTCGATTTCCGGATTCAATGTACCTTGAAATGTTAACCAAAAATTTTGAGAGGGGGTTAAAAATATTTTTTTCTTGGTCGATTCCAAAGTTTCATTATTGAAAATAATAAACCAAAAGAACTGGTCAAGTCCAACCCTGTTGGTGAAGGGGGGGAGGGGATACTCAAAGGAATGATATGAAGGTCCCGGAAGGAAGCCTACCCAAATATTGATATTTTCACCAAACTCATTTCCTTTTTGGTTTAGGATGAGTGAAAAATATTTATCCAACTTGATAAATGTAGTATACTGACTAGGATATACCCCTTTGGTTGCACTAAACAAACCGCCTTTAAGAAAATGTAAATCACATTCATTGCCTTCGTTACAAAGGGGAAGAGTTCTTACCCGGAGTGAGTAGCGAAAGACATCTTGAAGAGAAGGAGGATCGGAAAGGGAAGTGGATCCCCGAGGAGGTGAACGACCTGAGAAGGAGGTCGAGTCCTGCGGTAGGTTGAGCGGTCTCATTTCCCTCCACGAGTAACTCCAAGCCATAAATACCACTAGTAATCCATATGTACCCCAATAAACCAGATTGGGTGGAGTGTTGATAAGATCTCGTGAGGTGCTCTACACTAGATTACTTTCACCATCAATCTAGGTTTGACTGCTCAAGAGATATAATTTATCTACATAATATATATACATATTATGTATAGGCAAATATGGCAAGTTTTCCATGGAGAAAAATAGCCCTGCACTCACTGCTGACATCGTGACGCATAAGATCCATTTTTTCAACAACAGCTTAATCTACGCCAACTCTGTTTCCTATGGTGGAATTCAGTGGTCCCAAATAGTCCACATCGCGGCATCTTCAAAACACGCTAAATTCGACACTATAGAGGATGAGATGAGCATCCTTTACACCACTTATTCGCCCCTGCGAAGGATCTCTCAGCAAGGAATTTGTAAGATTCCAAAGGCAATTGCTACAAGGTACTGTCGGAGAAGTGAGGTCCTCTTGTACTCACAAACTGCAGTCTGGGTAAGAGAGCTGCAGAGATCGGTAACTACGATCAAATGCATTTTCCGGGTCTGTTTTGGAAAAGAGGCGACGATCAGCGGGTAGATATGGGTCTAGTATCCCCACTACCACAGCATCAGCCAAGGCAAACAATCGTGGAGCTGTTTTGTGACCTTGAAAGCAGAAAAACTTTGAAGATTAGTTATGGATACTAATAATTAGTATCCCCAATAATTATTAACCCCAGCATGGCAAGACTAGGGATGGCAACAATATATCGATATATGAAATTTATCGATAGATTATGGTTGATTTATCGATATATTTGTGATGGATTGATGAAAACAAAGAATCAAACCCGATTGAACGTTTACCATTTTACTTGCATTATCATCAGATTTACTGACAATGTTAATTTAAACAATCGTTATTATTTTAAACTCGAGAAACACAGTAGTGTCGTCACTAGCTGCTCACAAATCCCCTCGTGACAGGTTTTGAAACTATTGAGAGAAGAGAGGGGGCACCTGTTAATCCCTCCTCTAGTTCTGTTCGAACAGTTATTGTTGTAGCTCCCTTGAGTGTGAACCTTCGAGGTATCATTTTGGACCCATTTTGGTTTATTATTTTCAATAATGAACCATTAGAATCGAGCAAGAAAAACAATTTTAAAATCTCTCAAAATTTGATGTTTTACGTTTCAAGGTACGTAGAATCCAAAAATCGAATAAAAACGCTGCAAATTATCACACAATGGTTTATTATTTTTCTATAATATAGAAAAATAATAAACCATTGTGTGATAATTTGCAGATCTATATTATAGATCACTCGTCTGCAAAGCCACCAACCACCCAAAGTGAAGAAAAAAATCGATCGCATTTCGGTCAGCTTTAATTTGAACGGAGATTAGGCCTCTTTTGCGATTCACACTCGTGTTTCTGATTTATCGTTCGTCCAAATTTTAAATTCTCGTAGTGAGCGAACGGTTTGTCCTACAGAGCTCCGTGTGGTCTCAAAAAATTCTATACTATCTCAAATTGAAGGAAAAAAAATACCTTCATATCGAAATTTTTTGAGTAAGGGCGTTTTCAAAATTTTCAAAATTGATTTTGGGACCCTTAGAAGTTACCTATCTCAACCAAAATCTTCGGGGCACAACTAGACCCCAAATGGAGCCTACATACCAAATTTTATCAAAATCGGTCAATGCTAAGTGGCAAAAGTGCCGCGTACGGCGGACGGACGGCCAAATGTTTATTCGATTTTTGGATTCTACGTACCTTGAAACGTAAACCATCAAATTTTGAGGGGGTGTTAAATTTTTTTTTCTTGGTCGATTCCAAAGGTTCATTAGGTATTGAAAATAATAAACCAAAAGTTTCCGTCCGTACGCGGCACTTTTCTTAGCAACACTGGACCGATTTGGTTGAAATTTGGTATGTGGGCTCCATTTCGGGTCTAGTTGTGCCGCGAAGCTTTTGGTTGAGTAGGTCGGTTCTGAGGGTTGAATTTTTCAAGATTGCCTTAGCTCAAAATAAAGGTATGGTTTTTTCACCAATTTGAAATAGTATCGAATTTTTAACATTTTTAGAGACCACTCGGAGCTCTACAGGACAAATCGTTCGCTCCCTACTTAAGGGTCGGACTTATGATAAATCAGAATCGTGGGTGTGATAAGCGAGTGTTCGTTTATTCGAGTTTTATTCAGTTTTGCGTCCTTAGCAACCAGTAATCAAATTTCCATAGATTTTAAATGGTTTCCCTTCACTTCCTGACTCTTCGCATGTTGACAAAGCATTCAGGATTCAATTATCAAGCTACATTCAAATGTGGAGGAGGAATGTATCTTACCGTATTATGACGGGGTTTACGAAATAGGTGCCTTCTAAATTTTCTGTGTGTAAGGGAGGTACATCATATTCGGTATAGATTGTCAATCTCATTTTGAAGATCGTGTTTTAGAACTGCCATTAGGGAACCACAATCACGAGGTAGAGGTCAAGTCTACGGGCAGGTGTGTACTGCCTTGCGGTACTCGAGACGGCCGCAATCTGTTGCTCCTGCTACCTGTACCGACCTAACGTTCGTTTCCTACCTAATCTATCATCGGCCACCCCCCTCTAATCATACATCAACCAGGTCCAAAACCCTTAACGGTTCACCAGACGTTGTGTAGATTCAAAGGGTTGGATGAGCATCTGTCGGTCTGGTTCCATCCGAGCGGAAGACAATCCGAGAAAGACGGAATTCCAGACGAAGGACGAGATGGAAATGACTCCTTTGGGTCATAACATCTGCCATGACCACCTATAACTGCTGGTACTTACCTCTGTATCAGTGGGCAGCCGGTCATTTTAAAGAAGATGTACGCATAATAGCCACAGCAGATGATAGCTATAGATATATATGGGCTGAATTCAAAGAGCCGCAATTCAAGACGTTGGTGAAGTAACAAAGTATCCAAATCTTAGTGCTGTTTGATGTACTTGCCACTTAATTAAATTATTAGCACTGTGTGAAACTGTCAATATCATACATGTGTCATCAAACAGTCCTCGGTTGCGCTGCGATGAGAATATCATGTTCAAATGAAATTTCCATCGAACAAAATGTAAAAATTGGGAACATAAAAATACATCATATCAAAACGAAAAATATATTTCGGTGGAATGATTTTTAAAAAAATTCTCTTCTTTTCGACTAAAAGAACTGGAAGTCGTCGGTGGTGCTCTTTGAGGATCACTGGAAGTAACCGATCAGAAGTGGAAGAGTGATCCAATTCAAGTCCCTGGAGTGTTGAAATTTGGTGAGACTTCTCCAAGGGGAGTTGTACACCATTGAGAAGGAATCAATGGATTACTCCTCATTTGACCATCATGATGAAGTACGATGAGGTTATGATTATTTCAGCAGTCTTGCAACCAACTACAAACCGCTCATTTGAAGGGACGCTTGGGCTAAATTAAAATCTTCGATTTTACCCAAATGGAGCCGATATACCAAATTTCACCCAAATCGGTCCATGGGAACTGAACAGTATACTCGGCGTAGGGCTGACGGACGGAACATTTCTTTTCGATTTTGGTTTATTATTTTCAACAAAGAACCTTTGGAATCGACCAAAAAAAAATTGTTTACCACCCCCTCAAAATTTGTTGGATTACGTTTCAAGGTACGTAGAATCCAAAAATCGAATGAAAATTTGGCCGTCCGTCCGCCGTATGCGGCACTTTCCCCACTTAGCATTGACCGATTTTGATGAAATTTGGTATGTAGGCTCCATTTGGGGTCTAGTTGTTCCCCAAAGATTTTGGTTGATGTAGGTCACTTCTAAGGGTTCAAAAATGAATTTTGAAATTTTGAAAACGCCCTAACTCAAAAAAGTTTTATATAAAGGTATTGTTTTTCGATCAATTTAAGATAGCATTGCATTTTTAAAATTGTTTGGGACCACCCGGAGCTTTGTAGGACAAACCGTTCGCTCACTACGAGAATTTAAAGTTCGGACGTACGATATATCAGAAACACGAGTGTGCATCGCAAAAGAGGCCTAATCTCCGTTCAAATTTTAGCTGACCAAAATGCGATCGATGTTTTTCTTCATGTTGGACGGTTGGTGGCTTTGCAGACGAGCGATCTATGTAGAAAAATAATAAACCATTGTGTAATAATTTGCAGCGTTTTTGGAATTTATCTACCTTGAAACGTAAACCATAAAATGTTGTGAGGATTACACGATTTTTCTTGCTCGATTCCTAAGCATTTTATTGTTATTTAATATAATAAACCAAAAGGGTTAGATACGAGTATGTTTAGCTCCCCTTTAAATGCAGCAGATTTCTTCTAGAAAAAAATTGCAGATACTCGGAAACGCAAGGATACGCTATTGTACATTGACAGACATGAATACATTCTAGCACACGCCCAACTAATCGTTGTACCATCCATTCTGGTCCAACTCTGGTCCAATCTTTCAATGTTGGCTCACTACTTCGCTTTGGGTATTTAGGTCAAATTTCCTCCAAGAAAGTTCCAACCGGATCCACAGTGCATCCGTGGACAAAGCTGGATGGCATCGTCGCAATCCTCATCAAAACAAAAAAATACATTGTAAGGTTTAATTTCCAGTTGTTTTATTATGCACCAAAATAGGGCAAATTTCGTAATATATGTATGTATAATATAATCCCTGTTCAATCATCTTCAAATGACTCTTTTAGCCAGAGAATATGTTATCTAATATGCCAAAACCAAACAAGTGCCAAATAACAAATCTGATCGTAGATTGAATCTGTTTACTACAGTTTACGGTACCGTTCTTCCTGGGAAAGGCGTTTGATCGTCGAAGTTCCTAAGGAGTAGACCGATGATTACTCTAGTCGGATCTAGATGACCTGAGAGGCAGGCGGATCCCCCGGCGAACCGAACAGAGGCTGCGTCCGAGAGCTGCTCCTGAACTTCTGACCTTTCTATCGCTCTGTTACAGTTACCATTATGTGAGTCCCGCTAGGCCAGGAGATACCAGAGGGATAAACGGCCGTTTTCAAAAGGAAATCGCCCGCCGTTCGACATTGGCTCTCTGGAGAAACGAGGCAAAGGGAAACGATTATTTTCGATAAACGGACCACTCGCACTGTGGGAGGATTTGATATCGTTGCCTGGACGGGGTTAAAAATGGCCCAACAGAGCGGCTTTTCCTAAGCTTGGAAATATCTGTCATATGTGATGATATATTGATATTATATAATTAAATGATATTACGGTACATTTATGATCAAATATTATTTGTTCCTTGGAATGTAGAAAAATACTCTTGTAACCGCCTTCCTTTTCGTTATTAAAGGAATTTATCGATGGCATCACATGATAACCTCGTATCTCACCCACCTGTAATTCAATTTATAGCGATAAGAAACCATGGTTATTAGTGACGCTCAGCCCTCTTGATCAAAACCGAGGTTATCATTTAGGGCGCTAGAGAGCAGAAAATGCAATTCCCGCTAAAAATTGAATTACAGGTGGGTGAAATACGAGGTTTTCATTCAGAGAATCCAAGAAAACCATTTTGGCCAAAAATTGAGATACGAGGTTATCATAATATTATGATGCCATCGTTATGAGCAAATGTCCTTCAACTGTCGTATTTTGCATCCTGCGTCATGTCTTGCATTAATCAGACCGATTTGGTTATAATAGAGTGAAATAAAGGGTTCCATAGCTAAACTCAGATGACCAAATCTGAGCTGAGAATTTGTTCCCGCCATAATCTTCTGACTAACTTACAGGTGTTGACGTTCCTATCGGGTTTGTTATAATTTCGACCTTGGTTGTTTCGGGCTGAAAACTCTTGTAATTCAATTGGTAGTTGTTACGTGGGAGACTGGTTCATAGAGATCATCGAATGATTTTCATCATGATCCAATAAGTTGATCTCAGGGTACCGACATTGTTGACCATTGTCGAGAGGAATTGTGTGGGATCTGTTATGATCCCGTGGAAAATCTCTGGTGGTGATGTGGTTTCCCAATTACCAACCAATTGAAGACCCAAGGGGAAGAATGCACTAAGTCCAATTTTTTCGAAACTGAGATTTTGATGCCATCCGTTAGATGTGGACGAAAGCTCAAAGTGTACGTCAACGAAATTGGCGAAAATGAATTGAGTCATAGGCATCAACGGTGAAAAAAAGAAGCGGAAAAAAGAAAAGGAAAGAAAATTCATTGCAAAAATCTTTGTTTTTCTAATTGTGGAAAAATTTTCAAATTGGACTTAGTGCGTTCTTCCCCTTGGGTCTTCAATTGATGGAGATTCCGAATGATCGAGAATCGCCACAACCATAATTATGATTTTTTTCGTTTTCTCAGAGTAGGTAATAATTAAAAATCCAAAAAATTTATACAATAATTCATTTTTGTATGAGTTACGTGAATTAAATAAATTATGAGTTTATCGCGAAGAGCAAGTTCATTTCGTCATAACTTCTGAATTTCTCATCCGATTTCGAAAAATATTCAGAGTTTGTGCGGATATTTGATGTTTCGAGATCAACAGTTGATCTAGTAGTAGTTACCTACTACTATGCATCGGATATGCATCGGATTTGCGACGCGTTGATCGTAGAATGGTGTAACGCGAATCGTTTGGTGCTCAACACCACTAAAACACAAGACCTTCGATTCCGTCTGAATGGTCCTCTGGAGTCCTCCGCCAGGTTTCTGGGGCTTCGAATGGACAATCGGTTGTGTTGGAATACCCACATTGACGAACTGCGATCACAGCTGGCAACAAGTAATTTTGCCCTCCGTCGGCTTTCCACGGCAGTATCTTTCCCTGTCCTATGCTCAGCATTCTTCGCTCTGTTCATGAGCCGAGTGACATATATGATTGCATTGTGGGGTGGTTCACCAAATTGGATATGTATCTTTAAGCAGCAAAAAGCAGCCATCAGGAACCTGTTCAATTTGGGATATAACGAGAGCTGCAGAGGCTATTTCAGGAAGTTGCATTGCCTGACGGTTCCGGGTCTGTATGTTCATAGATGTTTAATGTATGTACGTGAAAACTTAAGTGACATTCATTGTGGGTCAGATGTTCATGGCTACCAAACTAGGCATCGTCACGAGCTGCGCCCCCCATCAGTCCGTTTGACTACAAGTCAGAAGACGAACCCGATCCATAATGGCGTACGCTTCTATAACTCTTTACCTGGAATGTGGCAAAGTCTTCCGAAAGAGCAACTATCCACACGTCTGAAACTCCTTCTGATCGATGAGGAGTTGTATGATCCGCGCGACTACTTCGGCATCAAATTCTGATCATCATTTACTTGTTCATACAGATTAGATTGTTTATGTTATATACCTACATATTTATTTTATTTATTACCAATGAATTAATGTAATGACGTGTATATTGAGCTTGTTATTTTTTCTTGTTTGACGATTGTTTATACACTTTGTACCACAACAATAAAAAAAC
The DNA here is from genome assembly GCA_009739505.2 of Apolygus lucorum. NCBI lineage: Eukaryota > Metazoa > Arthropoda > Insecta > Hemiptera > Miridae > Apolygus > Apolygus lucorum. Next base: position 39,671,343 of record CM019178.2, read on the forward strand.
TTTGAAACTTTGGATCATCTATTCAATCGGGTTATGGATACAAGAAAACTATGTGCCTCACCCACTTGGCAGACGTTTTTCCATTGCAGGCCTGGATTTTCTCTTCTAGAAGGCCTTTTTGTAGGTACTAATTGGTGATACCCCCCATGGAATTAACGAATTCAAATTTATGTTGAACCACCCGAGCCAAATGTACTGACTGATGGAGAGTCAGGCGATTTAACAAGGTTGCTGGCCACAGCAATATTGTTCAGATTTCTGACAATCGCTACTACTGGGATCAGAAATCTGGCATGAATTGCGAAATGGTTAGCAATGCTAGGCGACGAATTAGTTTTTTTTCTAGTATGCAATGTCAAGGAGACATTCAGAATCGTTTGTGAGGTACCTAAAAATACCGTCTTCCTGAGTGTTTGACGACACCCTGTTTGATCGCAGGGACCATTATGTCGTGAAAAACTATGAAAAGAAGGAGAAGAAGTGGGCAGGCTTCAACTGGAAGTCCCAGACTAGAACAATGTGCCACAAGTCCTAGGTCCCATCCCTACCTCTTAGTCATCAACCTTTCGTCCTTAACAACAATGGGGTAGTTGCATGATATTTTTTTGTATTTTTTCTGTGTAGAGAATCTCTATTGAAGTACGTATCTGCAAATAAAACTCCCGGAAACGCTTCCTGAAAATTTAGAGATTTTTTCGAAAAACGGGATTTTGGATTCAGACGGGAAAACCTACACACGGCTTGGACACTGCGGGGTGGGTGCCAAGACACCCCTACACCACTGTTACCCTGACGCAAGGTTAGGGGTACTGTGCCGGGGGGTCCTTTGATAGCAACCCTCTGTTTGTTTACGTTCGTTTGTGGCAATAAAATTGGAGAATCACTCACACTATTTGGTGCTTTCATACTGAATTTTGCTAGCTGCGCAATCGAAACATGTTGCATCAAAGATTTTGTTTCCTACTGGCATTCCATCCACTGTAACTGAAATCGTACATGGTTGTGAGGAAACGCGGCGTTCTGGTGAAATTCGAGCCACAACCTCACAAATTTGCTGGATTCTTCTAAGTTGGACATAACCAACATCGTTTTATTTAACAATTTACTAACACTCATTGGTACTACGTTGTACAGGATAATGACACTACAATGAAACTTCCAATAAATGAGCAACCATTTGGATGAAGAAGTACTACACACAAGAAATCACAGTTACAACTGACCTTTTACTATAAAAGTGTCAACTTACTTCACATTATTGGCTCCTTTTATTTCGGCGCTGACGAACTAGTTGTTATTGACGTAAAACTCATACAACATGCCAATATTTATGTACGGAATATTTTCCAGGGAAGCTACCTCGAAACTCTAGTCGATGGCTCTCTTTTTTGGCATATTGACATTTTATTTCAATACTTTGGCACATCAACGAAAAAAAAGTTACGGTTGTTTTTCTGATGATTTCTACTTACAGCCAAGTCGTTCCTACCGAACTTTATCTTCGTCATTCGCGTTCGTAGAAAAATCGTTCACCATTCGTTGGAAAGCCCTACATTTACGCATAAATGATATACTGCCAAAACCGTTGTACTTACGGAAGAAACTGAGATATACCCCTGAGTTAAAAGAACTATCAACACCATTCGAAACCAGATTGGGTAGGTAGCAGGAAAAAGTGAAGACATGTGTTGCAGACTCGTATGCAAGCGTTTATTAAAAGCTTCTTGAAACTTTACAGTGAACATTATCTTTTCCAAACCAATCAACTAATAAATTATGGTAAATACTGGTGTAAACTATAATATAGCCGCACTACGAGAAAAGGCCACCCGAAAAACTGATAACGTGATAACTATGACCGTAAAAGTAACGTGAGGTTTTAGCGCCAACACAACAAAAAGAAAAACAGCCAAAATTATGCTTCAAAATTTTCAATTTGAACGATTAATTCAAACATAAAAAACCTGAAAAATATATTTCAAAGTTTTTTTAATCATCACTATCATTTTGCAAGTATATTTCAATGTTTCTGACTCGAATTGTCCTCGATGGCAGTGATCTCAACGCTCTCTATCGTAGGGATGACGTAAGAGGAGTGGCCCGCCAACACTAAAAAAAAACTTTATCGGAATACGGCTAAACTAAATGGAATTTCGAACTGAAAACTGGTCCATATACGTTTTTAAGTGCGCTAAATTCGAATCTGAAGTCAAAAACACGAAATTCCGACCCAAGCAACTACCCCATTCAGGAGAAAACAGTTCATAACATCGGGACTCAACTATTACGTTACCGCATACAATCAAGGGACCCAACTCACTTCCGCGACAACCTCCCCAAAATTCTGGGACCTAGCCCTTTAGATCACCGTAAGCAGTGAACATGCGAGTAGTCAGAAGGTAAGGGCCGACAGGTAGAGGAGATGACGGTAGGTTGCGGTCTGCAGCACCCTAGGTAACGTAACACGCCATCCATTTTTTTCTGCATCCAATCGCCCTGCATGATAGAAGTTTTTGTTAACCCCTACAGTTACCTATCGTGTTCCAGAGGTCGGCAGGGCAAGGACGACCTAACGGGTTGACCCTCCCCGGAACACTCTTTTCATACAAATTTTTTTTCGTCGCCCTCTGTTCAACTCGGAGGGTTAAACAAAAACCCGGGGTCGAGACGTAAACACTATACCTACCTTCACCACACTGAAAAATATTACGGAATCTTTTGTTGCACCGGTTCTCGAGAGGTAAAAGGTCTGACTACAAGATGCACTTTTTTGCTCGGAAGCACACATAGGGTGGAATACCGTTGGGTCAATCTGGGCCAACCTCCTGGTGATATTACTCGAGGAAAACTTGTAAACGTCATAAAACACTCGGGGTTCGTTCAACTTGACGAATATGTTACACTTTTTTCCCTGCCGAGCTCTCGCTATTCGTACTGAAGGATGTACAGTTAGGGCCATTGACCGTTTGCCTTTAGAACTCCGTGAAAGCTGTTTACGCGAATTCCGAAGACAAGTGCTCATTTATAATGTACAGTTATGGTTTTGGGTCTTCCTGAAAATGTTCGTTTGTTGGGCTCACATTTGAAAGCTAAATTGAGGTGATATGTTTTATCAACAAGGGAAGATTATTCTACAGCCGTTACTTTCGCGAATATAAAACACGTATTGCACTTTACTTATCTTCTATGAGTATAATACCTATTCTACATTTAATTTTCAAAAAATTACCTCCATTCATTATTATTCAACCCATTTGAAATCGTATCTTTGGTTGATCGAATTTTTACACAAAACTTTGACGGTTCACTAATTTTAACCTCAGGAACACGGGGAAAATATTGGAAAAATTCTGTCAATAGCCAATCATTTTGAAATTGGTGGGTGCCATACGGCACCGCTGGTAAGATATGACACGTCCGATGGAGTGCACATAAATACCAAGGGTAAACGTTTTTTCAACAGAAATAAACTGGTACCTGGTAGTAAATAGAAGAAATAACAATATTCACATGAACATAATAACGTAATTCATTCAATACTGTATTTTTTTTTCTATAAAACGAAACATTTGGAAATCCTAGAAGAGAAGTACTATTATGGAACATTCAAATTTTCGATGAAATAACATGGAACAAACCACTCATAAGCCCACCTAGGACTTGTGGCACATTGTTCAAGTCTGGGACTTTCAGTTAAAGCCTGCCCACTTCTTCTTCTTCTTTTCATGGTTTTTCACGACGTAATGGTCCCTGCGATCAAACAGGGTGTCGTCAAACACTCAGGAAGACGGTATTTTTAGGTACCTCTCAAACGATTCTGAATGTCTCCTTGACATTGAGTACTTGAAAAAAAAAACTATTTCGTCGCCTAGCATTGCTAACCATTTCGCAATTCATGCCAGATTTCTGATCCCAGTAGTGGCGATTGTAGGAAATCTGAATAATTTTGCTGTGGCCAGCAACCTAGTTAAATCGCCTCACTCTCCTTCAGTCAGGAATTTGGCTCGGGTGGTTCAACTTAAATTTGAATTCGTTAATTCCATCGGGGGTATCACCAATTAGTAGCTACATAAAGGCCTTCTAGAGAGAAAATCCAGGCCTGCAATGAAAAAACGTCTGCCAAGTGGGTGAGGCACATAGCTTCCTCGTATCCATAACCCGATTGAATAGATGATGAGATGCATAGTAGTAACTTCTTCTAGCACTCCGATGGTCGCGCTGGGATCTGAGAGATCCACTGACGGACTTTGGTCTGTTCCCAGCCAACCCTTCAATGAAGGGGGCTCCCTCTCCCAGTACCTTCTTTTCTTGAGTTGCTTTTGGACTCTGTGTGATCATGGAAGTCAGCCGGTCCTCCCGTGTGGTGCAATCTTCATTCGGATCTGATAGATCCACATGGCCGAGCATGTAACTTTTTCTAATTTCCCTTTTTTTCTCTTTCTTGTAGTAATTTTACACATTGCATGAAACTATTTCGTTCGCTATAATGTTTTTGCCATTCTACATTAAATGAAAATAAATAAACAATGAAAGTCTGAAAATACCTATATGCTAGTTTGTACAAACGATTTGTACTATTGTTACTTATAAGTTACCGCCTTTTGTATTTTTCATATATACAAAAAAAAAAAAATCAATAATTCAATAATTGTGATGAGTTTTACTAACCTTCCGTACAACACGATGATGGATTTTGTTATATTCGTAATTTGATCTAAGTAACGATTATTCATTTAATTCCTATTCTATTCAGGTAGGTACCTGTTTTTTGTAAGGATGCAACTTTTTTGCAATGTATTCTATTGTATGCCTACATTATATTGTGTACCTGACTGCTATTCACAGAGAAACTTACATTTGATTTCGAGATAAAGTCATATTTTTCAGTCATTAGTTTTTTCCAAGAAATACACCTTTTTCTGCTTGCAAACTATCATTTTCACCAGAAAATAGGTCAATTCTACTTTACTACGTTTTCTAGCTCCTAAAATATAAAAATGGGGGTCATTTTCATTGAAAAACTCCATCACTTCCAGATGGATCTCACAGGACCAGCGCGACCATCTAAGTAACTTTTGGGGCGCGACCTTCGGAGTGCTAGTAACACTTCTTCATCCAGTTTGGTTCTACCTTCCTTCTGTTTTCTACGCTTTGAACGACCCTTATTTTACTAAAAGTGAGAAACCAATTATTCAAAGATTTAGGACCTCAAAAATTGAAATTTACACTTGCGTTTTGCGTTTCAGGGCATTTTGAACTAAATTGTCAAATATCGGGACTCGGTTCAACCAGATAAACGCTGTTATCCCCTAGCTTTCGGAAAATGCATTTCCTTCATCAGGGCCTGAGAAAATTCAATGAGCAAACTCAGCCAGCAGAAGCTGGACACAAACACACCAGTCTAAACAAGTTCAAGCAAATTCATTTATCGAGATCAACGCAGGCATACAATTGTGTTAATAATAAATCAAAACATATTGTTTAGTAATGCATGCATTCCAGGGGACGTCCCATTGGATAATCATTAGATCAGTTTGAACCAGATGGTAAGCCATAAAACTGTTTCTTTTTATTTATTCAGTAATTAAGGCAAGAAACGGTGGTACCTATCTCCCCCCTCACCATCATCCACCATAACATTTCTAGCGGCATGGGAGCCTCGCATCTGAAGAGCATTTTGAAATCCATTATCTACGATACCCAACATGGGAATTCCAGTTCATCCCCCCCCCCTATGGTGCCAGTCTGGCAAGTGGTCTCGAAAAATTCAAAAAATTCTATAGAATCTTAAATTGAAGAAAAAACAATACCTTTACATCTACATTTTTTGAGTTAGGGCGTTTTCGAAATTTCAAAATTGATTTTGGAACCCTTAGAAGTGACCTACATCAACCAATATCTTCGGGGCACAACTAGACCCCAAATGGAGCCTACATACCAAATGTCATCAAAATCGGTCAATGCTAAGTGGCAAAAGTGCCGCGTACGGCGGACGGACGGCCAAATTTTTATTCGATTTTTGGATTCTACGTACCTCGAAACGTAAACCATCAAATTTTGAGGGGGTGTTAAAATTATTTTTTCTTGGTCGATTCATTATTGAAAATAATAAACCAAAATTTGGCCGTCCGTCCGCCGTCCGCGGCACTTTTGCCACTTAGCATTGACCGATTTTGATGAAATGTGGTATGTAGGCTCCATTTGGGGTCTAGTTGTGCCCCGAAGATTTTGGTTGATGTAGGTCACTTCTAAGGGTTCCAAAATCAATTTTGAAATTTTGAAAACGCCCTAACTCAAAAAAATTCGATATAAAGGTTTTTGTTTTTCCTTCAACTTAAGATTCCATAGAATTTTTTGAGACCACCCGGAGCTTTGTGGGACAAACCGTTCGCTCACTACGAGAATTTAAAGTTTGGACGTACGATAAATCAGAAACACGAGTGTGAATCGCAAAAGAGGCCTAATCTCCGTTCAAATTATAGCTGACCGAAATACGATGGATGTTTTTCTTAATGTTGGATGGTTGATGGATTTGCAGACGAGGGATCTATAGAAAAATAATAAACCATTGTGTAATAATTTGCAGCATTTTTTGATTGACGCTGATGTGATGCTCACCCAGTAATACATCCTTTGAGCCCTGAGGAAGGCGATAAATTCACCGAAAGCTCGGCAAAAGAGGAGTTTGATTCGGAGGACCCCATTCCCAATCAGTTGACTGATACTTGTTTTTGGGTCGATCATCACATTCTCTCTACCAGCATGGAACAAATAGTTGTGCCACCATGGTGCCAGGACACCACAAACCGCATATGTCATGGATTTTTTTGTGTTTCATCTTGAATACGCCTTGCCTACCAAAACTAATAGATGAAAATTCAACGTTACGACGTATTTCTGCCTTGGTGCCAGACTGGTACAATAAGGGGGGGGGGGGTGAACTGGAATTCCCATGTTGGGTATCGTAGATAATGGATTTTAAAATGCTCTTCAGATGCGAGGCTCCCACGCCGCTAGAAATGTTATGGTGGATGAGGGTGAGGGGGAGATAGGTACCACTGTTTCTTGCCTTAAATACTAAATAAATAAAAAGAAACAGTTTTATGGCTTACCATCTGGTTCAAACTGATCTAATGATTATCCAATGGGACGTACCCTGGAATGCATGCATTACTAAACAATATGTTTTGATTTATTATTAACAAAATTGTGTGCCTGTATTGATCTCGATAGGTGAATTTGCTTGAACTTGTTTAGACTGGTGTACTTGTGTCCAGCTTCTGCTGGCTGAGTTTGCTCATTGAATTTTCTCAGGCCCTGATGAAGGAAATGCATTTTCCGAAAGCTAGGGGATAACAGCGTTTATCTGGTTGACCCGAGTCCCGATATTTGACAATTTAGTTCAAAATGCCCTGAAACGCAAAACGCAAGTGGAAATTTCAATTTTTGAGTCCTAAATCTTTGAAGAATTGGTTTCCCACATTTAGTAAAATAAGAGTCGTTCAAAGCGTAGAAAACAGAAGGAAGGTAGAACCAAACTGGATGAAGAAGTGGGGAAGCAAAAGGAAGAAGAAGAAGGAAGAAGAGAAAGGTGGGTGTGAAACAGTTAGGAGAGCAACGGGGACGGGTTCGACGACCTCAAGCGATGAAGGAGACTGGCCGAAGGAGAGTCCGTAAACAAAATACTGGATCCAGGGTTTCTCACTCTCCCGTTCTTACTGCATTTTAACCACGATTATTCTGAATAATTTGAAAGAAACAGCGTGAATCAGATTTTTTGGGAGCAAGTTTACCAATACCTGTACTGTGGATTGGAATAACTTTCAATTCCATTCAGTAATTCTATAAAATAATTCGTAAGTCCAACAAAACCCGTGTCTTAATTTCTTCCAGTTTTTCCTGAGATTTATGTTTTATCTCGGAGAAACTTTAAGAGTCGTAATTGCATCAGGACGGTAATCATCCATGTATTCATGAACATTAGAGGGGCCCAGTTTTTATGGATTGAACCGTCGTGACGTTCGCGTAGGGACCGCACGGATGGTCCTACAGAGCTCTGGATGGTCTCATTCGATTCTAATAATTCAATACTACTTTAAATTAATTACAAAAATAATACTTTTATATCAAAATTTTATGAGCTAGGTTTTCAATATTTCAACTATTTGAAGTTGCTGACATCAACCAAACGCTTTGGGGCACAACTAGACCCTATATGGGGCACATACCAAATTTCATCAAAGTCTATCCTTGGTAACTGAGGAAAGTGCCGCGGCCGGCGGACGGTCGGCAAAATTTGTATACGATTTTCGGATTTTATGTATTTTGAAAGGTAAACCAACAAATTTTGAAGTTGGTTGAAATGTTCTTCTTGGTCGATTCCAAAGGTTATTATCATTATTGACAACAATATAACAAGAGGGAATTCAACTTCAAAGCAGCACTAAGATATGTTACTTCTTATTTTCGAAAAACGAGTTCGTTAAAAATAAACTAATGGAGAGAATGTAGAATTGGTATTATGCTATTTAAGATCTTGGAATTTGAAAGTCCTGGATACCTCGGCAATAACTTTGAGCTGATGTCAAGTATTCAATCGTTTCCGACGAGGAGAGCAATGAATTTACTTCATGTTTCGAATCACAAGACCGAAGCTTTTGCTAGGTCCTTTCACAGTCAAGCCGTTGAACTGTACGATCAGAATTACGATTTATTCGACACCAACAACTCTGTATTGACATTTAAAAGACATTTAAGACTAGACTTCTGAATAGGTACCTATACTGTTTAAAAATAGTCAACTAATTAAAATTAGTCTGATATTTACTAAATACTTTTCACAAGATGCTGTTTCTTTTCTATCTTATATTGAATTTAGATTATTAAGTTAAACCCACATTTCCCCGCACAACTCTGCACTCATTATTTCATATAATAATAAGTAGAAGTCTGACTTAATTGTATTGAAGATCTTTGTTTATTTCTTGTGATTTAATGTAAGAGAGGATCTTAAGGTCCTAATAGGGTAAGCGCATCGGTCGGAAACATTGTTTATTGTTATTTTCAATCAAAACTAGACCTCATTTTGAGAATTTTGACATCAACCGCGACCTTCTAGCGTGAGAAGACCTTTTGGTTTATTATTTTCAATAATAAACCTTTGGAATCGACCAAGAAAACAAAATTATTAACCCCCCTCAAAATTTGTGAGTTTACGTTTCAAGATAAGAAGAATCCGAAAATCGAATACAACATTTTCTGTCCGTCCGCCGCACGCGGTACTTTCCCCACTTAGCATTGACCAATTTTGATGAAATTTGGTATGTAGGCTCCATTTGCGGTTTAGCTGTGCCCCGAAGAGTTTGGTTGATGTAGGTCACTTCTAAAGGTTGAAAAATAAGGATTAAAATTTTGAAAAAGCCCTAACTCAAAAAATTTTGATATAAAGGTTGTTAGCGCCCATTCAGTGAAAACTTATTCTGTAGGAGTGGTGGTACAATACCCCTTCCCCCAATCACCTCTGCTGAGGGGAGAACACCTGTGTGCTCCCCCTGTCTCTCTCTCTCTTCTACCTCCGCTTGTACAACCGCAACATCTCTCTCTTAACTTTCAATCAAAACCCGCAAATTATATCTTAAATTTACAAAATCTCTTTAAAATTGAGTATTTCATCTTTTCCTCTCACCAGTTCAGTTTAAATCATAAATAATCGCGATTTCTTTCACTTCCCTCGGGCTTGCTCCATTTCGCATACCATTTCCTTCATCAAAATCACCATCTTCATCGTCCGGGAAGCTGTTCTACCAGACTCTACGCCCAGGGGCCCCTGAGGTAGGCAGCGCGCTGCCCAAAGGTACGAGTGAATACCATTCATTCTTTCCTTTATTCCCACAACTTCACTGTTTAATTTGAAACAAAACCTCTTTTCTTACGATCCTATCAGCCCTATAGATTTAAATTAATTACAAAATACAGTCCACTCAAACCCGCCGCTTCAAAGGTATTGTTTTTCCATCAATTTAAGATAGTATAGCATTTTTTGAGAACACGCTGGCCCTGTAGCGTTCGCTCCCTACGAAAATTTAAGGGTTGGACTTACAATAAATCAGAAACATGAGTTTGAATCGCAAAAGAGGCCTAATCTCCGTTCAAATGTTAGCTGGCCGAAATGCGACCGAAGTTTTTCTTCTAGTAGGTTGTTGGTAACAATGACGAAGCCATGTTCTTTGCAGACGAGTGATCTATATAGAAAAATAATAAACCTTTGTGTAACAATTTGCAGCGTTTTCTCTGATTCTTCAAAGTTTTGAATCGTTATGACGTCACAGTGGGCTGGGAGTCCCGCCTAGGCGGGAGGGGCGCGTGACTTCATAAACATTTGAAAATTGAAAAATCATAGAAAAAGTTTTATTCATCCAGAAAGAGAATGGCTGGGGTCAAAATTCTCAGGATAATGTATATTTTCGATGAAAAATCTAAAACAAAATCATGCACACACCCCATTGTATCACATTGTTCTGTAAATAAAACAGTCAAGATATCGTAAATCTAAATAAAGATGGTTGTGTTGATTTATGGCTCAACTCAACTATGCATTCGAATATTTTGAACATTTGGGTTAACTCAGCACCTCCTTGTGATAGATATCTACCTATCTACCTACAGCCATCTCTCTCTCTCTCTCTCTGGCTGAAAGAGCTTAGCGGATCACCGTGAAGACAAAAGGCCATTATGAGGTCCGCTCCACTTGTCTACGATGTGCAGTGCGACAGAGGCTTATCTCAGGATGACTCCGAAGACTCTCCGATCATCCGGGAGCCTCGACGGACAATGGAGGAAGGATCCTAAAACGGGCCTGCGTGTAAATGTGTTAGTGTGTTGCGGGGCAGGAAGGGTGGGCGCCCTACGAGCTGCGACTTGACAATCACAAGTGCAGCCAGCCTGCATTCTGATGGCTCTCTCCTCGCATACCGGCCTCCTACCACAATTTTTCCATTTAACTTTCCCACGTGCCGATGCACTCCTTGCTAGACACGTTGCTTTTAGAGGCAAGTTAAACCATCATTGTAATATTTACGTGCGTCTCTTATCATAGCAAATACTCGATGGTGTTCTTGAAGATCAATTTTTCGATCTGATCAAGTTTTCCCGCGAGAGGAGGAGAAGACTTCTCCTCCTCTCGCGGGAAAACTTGATCAGATCGAAAAATTGATCTTCAAGAACCGAAGTAAACTAAACAAGAAACTAAGTAAACTTAGTTTACTGAGTCATTTCAAATTGTTATCCTGCAAAACCCGCCGCTAATTTGCTAGGTGCCGCTATTTTGGAAAGGTGGAACTTCGATGATCTCCACACGAAATTTGGTTTAAACTGTCAAAGAAATGACCCCTGATTTTGTAAATTTTCTCTTGTTATTTTCAATAAGAAGCCATTGAAAAAAAGCATGAAAAAAAGCATGAAAAAAATTTGAACCCCCCCTCAAAATTTGATGTTTTACGTTTCGAGGTAGGTACGTAGAATCCGAAAATCGAATAATTTATTTTTATTTATTTATTTATTTATTGGCAAAAAATATACAACTTTAGTTACATGTACAAAATGAGAGAAGAAAATAAAATAAAAACGCTGCAAATTATTACACAAAGGTTTATTATTTTTTTATTTTTCTATATCACTCTTCTGCAAAGCCACCAACGATCCAACATTAAGAAAAACATCGATTGCATTTCGATCAGCTTTAATTTGTAGCAGTTCCGCGAACTGCTACGCGGACTAGGCCTGAGGAGGCGTCCCTACTCTCCTAGACTGGGAACGAGCTCGGCATTCAGTCACTTTCCTGCCTTGCTCCTGGTGAGTGATCTCTCCACATATTTTAATATTTTGCGGTTTCCCTTGATACCCAAAATCCATTTTCATTTCATTTCGGACCTCATATACGATTAAAGAGTTAATCGATATAAACCACACTCCGTTTTGTTATTGAACCATACCCAATTCATATCTATATTATAATTATTTAATTAATAAAATAAATTTATAATTTGAATCATTGGGTAGAAATACGAGCTGGTTATTCCATCAGAATATTTCCAACTCTATTTCATGGTAGCGAGCTTTTCAAATCCACGCACCATTTACAAAACTTTTTTTTTAATTTAAAAAAATAAAAAATAAAAATGAAATAATAAGAAACTTTGCAAATAGAACTGGACTGGATCACTACCCTTTTCTCATTCAACATTATTCAAAGATCCATAATCCTTTTCTCTTTTAGGGCCCAGCATTTACAAAGAAATTAATTAATTACATATCATATTCAACTATAAAGTGATTAATTACAATTACTTCCACTACCTTAACTTACCTAACGTACCTAGGTATAAATAAAATCGGGAACGCGGGTATCAATTGAGCCGCCTATGAATTACCTATAATTAAGCTGTGTACATACGAGCTGGTTATTCCATCAGAATATTTCCAACTCTATTTCAAATTTGAACGAAGATTAGACCTCTTTTACGATTCACACTCGTGTTTCTGATTTATCGTACTTCCAAACTTTAAATTCTCGTAGTGAGCGAACGGTTTGTCCTACAGAGCTCCGGGTAGTCTCAAAAAATTCTAAAAATTCTATAGAATCCTAAATGTAAGGAAAAACAATACCTTTATATCAAAATTTTTTGAGTTAGGGCGTTTTCAACATTTCAAAATTGATTTTGGAACCCTTAGAAGTGACCTACCTCAACCAAAATCTTCGGGGCACAACTAGACCCCAGGAGGAGCCTACATACCGAATTTCATCAAAATCGGTCAATGCTAAGTGGCAAAAGTGCCGCGTACGGCGGACGGCCGGCCAAATTTTTATTCGATTTTTGGATTCTACGTCTTTGAAACGTAAACCATCAAATTTTGAGGGGGTGTTAAAATATTTTTTTCTTGGTCGATTCCAAAAGTTAATTTTTGAAAATAATAAACCAAAATTGCCTATCCGTCCGCCGTACGCGGCACTTTTCTTAGCAACACTGGACCGATTTGGTTCAAATGTGGTATTTCAAATTTGGCACAACTAGACCCCAAATGGAGCCCACATACCAAATTTGAACAAAATCGGTCCAGTGTTGCTAAGAAAAGTGCCGCGTACCTCTTTTGTCATTCATACTCGTGATTCTGTTTTATCGAAGGAAAACCTTCAAGTACTCTTAGGGAGCGAACTCTTTGTCCTGCAGAGCTCCGGGTGGCCTCGAAAATGTTTAAAAATTCAATGCTATTTAAAATTGTGTTATGACGGCGTGCGAAGGCGAATGGCTTCACGTCGGCTTGTCGGTTTTATTGGTACCTACTCAACAAAGACAAAGGACGGGACAGCACTCGATGCCTGGCGCGTTTTACCGCCTACTGTGTTCAATAGTGCTTAGGGACTTCAGCTCAGCTACGTACCTCGGCGCGATTGCTCGCCAACCGAAGGGAGGCAGCACATTTACCTAGGCCTTTCAGAGAGAAGGCGAGGTAGTGGGAGAAATAATCAAGTCGAGTTTTCGAAGACGAATGCCTGAAGGGGAAGCCCTGAGTCCTCCTTTTATTTTGGTTAAACAAGGTAAGGGGAGAGTGGAGGAAGGTGACGTCAAGTGACGTCCTTGTTCCCTGTATCTCACCTTACCTACCTGGCATGATGAGTCACTCGGGGTTTCTTTTGTCCTTTATTGGAGAACTAACATAGCTAAGAGTAAGAGTACGAGGGGGAGGGGGGGTGTGAGGGTATGAGTCATTACAAATTGGTAAAAAAAGATACCTTTATTTCGAGAGTTTTCTTGGAAATTTCAACCCTCAATTTTCACCCCTTAGAAGTGACTGACATCAACCAAAAGCTTTGCAGCACAACTAGACTCCAAACGGAGCACCAAATTTATAAAATACCAATCTATTATTTATAGAATACCAAATTTCATAAAAATCGGTCCAGTGTTGCTTAGAAAAGTGCCGCGTACGGATTCTACGTATCTTGAAACGTAAAACATCAAATTTTGAGGGAGGGTTGAAATATTTTTTCTTGCTCGATTCCGATGGCTCATTATTGAAAATAATAAACCAAAATGCGTCTTTCAATTACAGAAAAACGTGTTATACGAATGGACTTTTTAAACATTCACGCACCAATGTACTCCAACTTTCTAAAAAATGAAACAATAATAAGGTTTTAATCAGAGAATAATAAATCAAAGGAAGAAATTTCAATGTTTCGCTGGAACTTATAAGAAATTGAAACTGGGTTTTCAAATTTGAAAACGTTGTCGTTGGGGGTGTGTCTAGCCTCCAGTGGTATTATTGGTATTATTGGTCTCAGACTTCATGAAAAATCTTCAAAATTTGGTGTCAGTTGATTCCAAGGTCCAATTAGAGTTAATAACAAGTAATACTCGTAGAATAATAAAGTAACTTGACAAAATAACAGTTTAGTCGCTATTTATAGTTTCTGGTAAATGCTCAAGAAATTATATCATGATTGTGTGTTAGGGTATATTTACTACATTACTTGCAATTAAAAGAATTCACAGCACAATAAGATATGCAGAATCCGACGATGCTTTTCCGACTTATCCGTGTATCGTCGTTCTACAGTTGTCTTCCACGAACTTCGAAGTCTTCGTTTTGTTTGTTAAATCACCAGTCATCTACTAATGATTGAAGACGGGATCGGGCGAATATGAGACGCTCCTATCAGATCCAGATCATCGTGGCCTATTCAGCGCAGGTTCTCAACTCGATCGGCTTTCTTTCGACGAAAAATTTTCAAATTAACGTTCCCCTCCGTGCGTCTTTTGTCAACGAGATTTTTTTTCTTTTCTTTCAAGTCGTTCTGCGAACTGAAGGCAATTGACCTGGATAGTCGCTTTGTTTGATGGGATACTGGCGGTGGTTCCACACTGGCGTCGCTATGTTGCAATGAAGACGTATTTTTCCAAATATCGAGGAAATATTTACAACAGTGGCAATTATTTCTCAAATATTATTGAGAATTATTATTGAGAATTCACGAGTGTAACTGAATATTTCGAAGAATCTTTTTTTCTCACAATTGAAATGTCACAAGAAAGAGTGGTCAGGGTGTCCAGCGACCTGGAAAACCGGGAATACTCTGGGAAATGTAATCTAGTGGGAAGTTCCGGCAGTCAGAGTAGTGCATGGGTGTAGGGAATTGAAAAACTAAAAGATCTCCGCTGGAATCATCAAAATCGAACGATAATTGCCTGAGAAATATTGGAAAAACTTTTATTCATTTTGGTTTTACCAAAATTTCTCTGGCGATTTGTGAAGATCCTACATTTTATACGGGACAAACCAATTGGTTTGTTCCCGATTTGTTGGAGCTACGCCTTTAGAGATATCCGATTCATAGAGATATGAATCGATATCCTCTTCGGGCCGGCTGATTAATCTAATCACTGGTTTGGAGGGGTAGGGTCGTCACCCTCCTCTGACTAACTTAAGAACAATTAGGTGAATTTCAATCTGAAATTCAACCTATATTGTTACATGGTAGCAGAGCGTGGTTAGGTGGAAATGCACTGATTTTATTTCATCATTTCCCCTCCACTTTTTCTTGGGTATTCCAGAAGGAATTACCCAAAGAGATATCCAGAAGGGATCTCTTTATTAAATTCATTCCCTTATTAAACTTCGCCAATCCAGCAAATAAATTCATTCATTAAACTTCGCCAATCCGGCAATCAAACTCATTCCCTTGTTAGGCATTGCCAATCTGGCATTTTATTAATTTCAATTACGTTTTTCTTTTATATAAGCCTTTTCTGCATTTGCCTTTTCAATCATTACACTTGAATGTTTCGTCGTTCGTATTCTTTATTTAGTTTGCTTTCTCCTCAGTTCCATTGAAATTTATTCTTTTATGTATAAATGGCCCATTCGCAGCATAAATGACCCATTCGTGGCATTCTTCTTCTTCTTCTTCTTTTGCAATAGTACCATTACGATGGAGGAATTCCCTTGAAGCTTCCAGACGTCCTTTCCTGGGCTTCATGCTATTTTCAGTCCCTTTGACTTGTTTTCAAACATACTTCCGTTTGAAACCCAGAAGTATGTTTTAGGGAGGGGACTGTGACGATCCTACATTTTATACGGGACAAACCAATTGGTTTGTTCCCGATTTGTTGGATATACGCCTTTAGAGATATCCGATTCATAGAGATATGAATCGATATCCTCTTCGGGCGGACTGATTAATCTAATCACTGGTTTGAAGAGGTAGGGTCGTCACCGTCCTCTGACTAACTTATGAACAATTAGGTGAATTTCAATCAGAAATTCAACCTATATTGTTACAGATTATCGTTCAATTTTGATGATTCGAGCGGCAGTCTTTTTTTTTCAATTCCTTAGGCTGATGCACTAATGAATTTCAAAAATCCGTGTATATTCCGATTTTAGGTACAACTCTTTAAGTTTGAGCCCCTGAAATTTAGAGAAATGCTGACCTGGAACGAGGAACAAACGGCGATTGAGACCGACTGAGCGTTTTTACTTTGGACTGAACCGAATTTACCCTTAATTTATACCACTAAGAAAGTACTTATAAAAAGATATAGCATTTCCGAATTGACTTTTTCCATTTAGGTTTAAACCTTTTCCATTTGGATTTAGACCTTTTCCATTTAGATTTAAACCTTTTCCATTTAGATATAAACCTTTTCCATTTGGATTTAAACTCCATCAAAATGTCAGTAGTTAGCCCCATCATAGTAAGTAAGTGCCAACTACTAAAATTTCATTAGGCTAGAAGTAAAAAACTGCTCCATTTCTTCAGCTTTCCAACTGTATAATCAAACATAAGAAATTATGGCAATGAGTATTAAACGCTTGCATACGAGTCTGCAACACATTGAAACATTTTCATGCTGATCTGGGAGCTCGATTTTCGACTCAGCTGATCTGGGAGCTCGATTTTCGACTCAGCTGATCTGGGAGCTCGATTTTCGACTCAGCTGATCTGGGAGCTCGATTTTCGACTCAGCTGATCTGGGAGCTCGATTTTCGACTCAGCTGATCTGGGAGCTCGATTTTCGACTCAGCAGATCTGGGAGCTCGATTTTCGACTCAGCTGATCTGGGAGCTCAATTTTCGACTCAGCTGATCTGGGAGCTCGATTTTCGACTCAGCTGATCTGGGAGCTCAATTTTCGACTCAGCTGATCTGGTAATATCAAACTGTAAAGTACCTACCTAACTGTAAAGTACCTACCTGTAAAGTACCTAACAACTTCACTTCTGATGGTCATAATCATCATTGTGGCGACTTGGGACAAATTTCGTTAGCAAATTTCGTTAGCAAATTTCGTTGCAACAAATTTCGTTGCAACAAATTTCGTGACGATTTTTTGCTTCCTCACTACCGAAGGTAGGGAAGCTTTGTATTAGTGAAAGAAGTGAAAAATTGGCTTCGGAGCTCACTCAGCTGATCAGTGATCTGAAGAGCCTTTGAGCAATAATTTGCAGCGGTTTTTACCCACCAACATTTTTTTTACCTACCAACTTTTTTTTACCTACCAGCTAGGTACTACCTACCACACCATACTGGCTTCACACCTTCACCATCAAGTTTATTAGAAAGAACTAAACGCTTCACACTCAATTGGAAAAAACTGCTCCATTTCTTCAGCTTTCCAACTGTATAATCAAACATAAGAAATTATGGCAATGAGTATTAAACGCTTGCATACGAGTCTGCAACACATTGAAACATTTTCATGCTGATCTGGGAGCTCGATTTTCGACTCAGCTGATCTGGGAGCTCGATTTTCGACTCAGCTGATCTGGGAGCTCGATTTTCGACTCAGCTGATCTGGGAGATCGATTTTCGACTCAGCTGATCTGGGAGCTCGATTTTCGACTCAGCTGATCTGGGAGCTCGATTTTCGACTCAGCAGATCTGGGAGCTCGATTTTCGACTCAGCTGATCTGGGAGCTCAATTTTCGACTCAGCTGATCTGGGAGCTCGATTTTCGACTCAGCTGATCTGGGAGCTCAATTTTCGACTCAGCTGATCTGGTAATATCAAACTGTAAAGTACCTACCTACCTAACAACTTCACTTCTGATGGTCATAATCATCATTGTGGCGACTTGGGACAAATTTCGTTAGCAAATTTCGTTGCAACAAATTTCGTTGCATCAAATTTCGTGACGATTTTTTTTTATGTGCCATATCAAACTGTAAAGTACCTACCTACCTAACAACTTCACTTCTGATGGTCATAATCATCATTGTGGCGACTTGGGACAAATATCGTTGCAACAAATATCGTTGCAACAAATATCGTTGCAACAAATATCGTTGCAACAAATTTCGTTGCAACAAATTTCGTTGCATCAAATTTCGTGACGATTTTTTTTTTATGTGCCATATGAAAGACATGAAAATGTCAAAAAAGAAACGTTAAGAGAATATGGTGCGTTTGAACTTTTCTAAGAACTATTATTTTATCAAAACAGTCCGAACAAGTTTTAGAGAGCGAATGAATACTTTTATTTTTAACACATGAAATAATAGGGTAGTATTTTAACACATGATGGGAGGAAACTTGGTAACTGTAATTGTCCGAAATAATAATTTAAGTCTTGAAGCCGTGAAATTTAACAGTTGAGATTAAAACGTTGGGAATAAAATAAATAAATGAACTTGTGGCTCCGCCACAAACCAATACGCATTTTTGAAAGCTTGTTATGAATCAGAAATCTCGGTAATGGATAAGGAGCCGAAGGCGTTTGGTTGAGAAGGAATTTGTTAGTTTCTTCTCGAAGGCGTTTGGTCAATTCCTTCTCAATGCAAACTTCTTTCCCCACAATGCTATGTTGTGTTCCTTAATCATGAATCACGCGACAGTGGAGCCAGCCAGTAGCTCTTAGTTTTAATTTCCTGAGTTTAAATCCAAATGGAAAAGGTTTAAATCCAAATGGAAAAGGTTTAAATCCGAATAGAAAAAGTCTAAATCTAAGTGGAAAAGGTCTAAATCTAAATGGAAAAGTTCTAAACCTAAGTGGAAAAGGTTTAAACCAAAATGAGAAAGGACTAAACCTAAATGGAGAAAGTTTAACTCAATTCGGAAATGCTACATATGTCCCTTAGATGCGCGCGGTATTAAATTGATACAAAATTTATAAAAATTAAATTAATACAAGTTTTGAAGGTTGCTACGCCACCTATCGTGTGGATTTGAGAGTACTCTTCTCTTTACCTTCCTATCTTCTAGTCCCCTTCATAATACTAATAAGTCCGCCTGTCAGAGGAGCCACCTGTAGTGTCCGCAGCTGATTTTTATCGATTCATTTTTATCAATACACCGCGCGCATCCATGTAACTTCCGGAATTTTCTCCATAAAGCGGGGTTTTCTTGTCAAATTATCAATGTTCAGAAAAATTGAAATTTTCCTTTTGAAGATGCCAATGAATTGTTTTTGCTTGAGGAGTAAATACCTGCAGTGTCTAGTTTTAATATTTCAACACAAATGAATTTTGTGGTATTTTGTCTACTTCATAGTTTTGTTCAATGGCTTTACACGGTTCCTATTCATATAAGTTGGTTTCCCTTATGCAATAAAGTTTGTCATGGACAAAAAATTTTCTTCTTCTTCTTTCTTCTAGTTCTCATAACTCTTTTCCTCTCTCAAAAACCGTTTTATCAAAATGATCACCGTTTATTTTAGGCCGTGCTTATCCGAGGGGTATATATAACACGTAAACGATATTTGTATGTTCTTTTGCCTCCAAACGTTCTTAGGTGACCTCCACGTCCTCCACATCAAACGACGAAACATCCTTTCCAGCCGTTTTGCTGAAAGTTTTGTATATTTTCAAAAAATTTATATCAAGCTGTGTTTGCTTGTTTTGCCAGTATGATCACTATTATCAAAAATTAAGGGTTACCAACAAGACCAATTATCAGTACACACTTATAGTAGATTATTCCTCAGTTTCCCCAGTGTAAGGATTCTACATTTTTTGTGTGAATCAAAGCTCAGTCTCTACAGTATTCAGGAGCGCATTGACTCGTAATACGTCTTAAAACGTATGGAAATGAATTCCTTCAGATTTCAATCGGGAGATCTCATCGATGAAGTCAGAATCAGCGAAGGTCGCGGGTAGGAGCGGCCGCTCTCGACGAGTCATCGACCCCCGAATATTACGAGTAATATTTACCAACGCCCACCACCATCGGCCGACAGCATTCTTCCGCTTCTTCTCTTCCTCCCACTGCGAAAAATTCCTGGGAAGTCAATTTATTATCATCACAGACTCCACAATTGAGTAGTGTCCATAAACTCCCCAATCTAACACACTGAAATATTTCATCGAGTTTAGAAATAGGTCGTCCAAAATGTAATCGTAGGTGATTAATGTAACAAAAAATTATTGAATGAATAAAAGCGTTTAATCAATGTTTTAATTCGATTTGGTGAATATTGAAGTCCTGATGGATCCGAAGTCGAGGGTTGTTGCTATTTTGAACTGAAAGCGACTTCCTGGGGTTTGTATCGGACTTTCCACTAATTTTCTGAAATTTTATACGTTTATTATTTTTTTATATAGATACTCGCCTGCAAAGAGCACAGCTTTGCCATTGTCTTTGTCACTAACTTCCAACCACATTTTTCATATTTTTCACAATCAAGTTGATTTCGATGAAATAACCGCTCAACACTGAATTCGAAGGAATAAAGATTTGTGGGTGGCTGTATTAAAACGTCTGCCAAGTTGGGTGGGCAGTATAGCTTCCTCACTCATTGTAACATGGACGTATAGAATCAGTTGGCGAAAAAATTATGATTCAAAGAGTTATTGAATACCAAAATATTGGCGATAATATGCGGGATAGGGTTGCAGGTATTAATGTTTATAATAGTGTTGTAAATACCATTGTATTTGTACAATATTTGTACAACACAGTGTTCTCAGGTCAGTGCGAATTCGCCCGACTCACCAGCATAAAAACATCATTCCTGATATTGTACAAATTTGTTGTAGTGTTGTATACAAATTGTATTTTCAACGTAGAATTTTATTTAGCGGTCCACCGTCTAGGACCTAAACCACACAATCCCTGAAAATTTCATCGAAATTGGTTGAATAGTTGCGGAGTTTTGGTTGTAACAATAAATTTAAAGTTCGCGCATGCGCAGCGGCTATTGCTTGACCAATTTGATTGAAACTTATAGGGTGTCTCTTAGAAGTTAGTCCCTAACTAACCTCCAAATTTGAGCAAAATCGGTTCATTAGAAACCGAGAAACCGAGGTTCCAGGAAATTCACGTTTGCGCATGCGCACTCGCTCCTATTGGTCCGAAGGTGCTGAAATTGATAGGGGACCGTATAGGACCTAACCCGCACAATCCCTGAAAATTTCATCAAAATCGGACCACAGATTAGTATAGTTTTGCCCGGGACAAGGATTGACCACAGACAGACCGACAGACAGACAGACAGACAGACACGGAACCAAAATTGTTCGGGAAGCTCTAAAACGCAAAAAGCAAGTGGAAATTTTGATTTTGGAGGATATTTTTTTTTTCACTTCTTTCACGAATACAAAGGTTCCCTACCTTCGGTAGTGAGGAAGCAAAAACTTGATTACTGGTTGCTAAGGACGCAAAATGGAGTACAACTCGAAGAAACAAACAGCGATCGGATTTTGGTCTGCTGAAATTTGAACGGAGATTAGGCCTCATTGCGATTCACTAGCGTGTTTCAGAATTATCGTAAGTTCGACTCTTAAGTTCTCATAGTGAGCAAACGGTTGGTCCTTCAGAGCTCTGGGTGGTCTCATTCGGTTCTAAGAATTCGATACCATTGTAAATTGATTGAAAAACAATACCTTTATATCAAAAGATTCTGAGTTAATGCACTTTCACAATTTCAACCCTTAGAAGTGACTTACGTCAACCAAATAACAATCAAATGGGTTTAGTGTTGCTAAGAAAAGTGCCACTTACGGCGGACGGACGGAAATTTATTCGATTTTCGGATTCTACCCACCTATAGGTACGTACCTTGAAACGTAAACCATCAAATTTTGAGGAAGGTTAATTTTTTTTCTTGGTCGATTCCGAAGGTTAATCATCGAAAATAATAAACCAAAATCAAAAATATGGACGAAGTTACCTGATGTTAAGAAAATTGACACGAATGTTGTAAAATAGAGTAGTGAAACAGTAGTTGAGTCAGGTGGTTCGTCAATATAAAAGGGTAGATTAATAAAAATTGAGGACGAAACTGCCCTGGACTGAGCGACCCGGCAAAACTGCATTTTCCGGCACATTTCCTGTTTTCTGGAGAATTCGCTGGGCTGCACGATGCATCATAGACTACTCTCAGTAGATTTTGTCGCCATTAGAGCCACCGGGATAAATTTAGAGTTTATAGAGAGAAAATTGATGTCAAAAAAACAGTTTTTGTTCCTCCTGTTAAATTTTGAAAATGTCAGTTTTGTCCTATTGGCGTTTTCGTTTTATCAGATTCGTCCTCTTGGCCCTGCGAGCCATCGATATGGTTCTCTGTCTCCCCTGCCGCCTTCTTTCTTCAAGTCTTGAATTCCACATCGTCTTAGCGGATTATTTCGTTAGGCATTCGCTCCAACCCAATGAATCCAATTGGCTTCAATGAAACGATTTATATCTTCATTCCAACACTCCTTTCTATTTCCATATTGTTTCGGATTCGCCAACGTCCCCTTTCGTATACTGCGCCATATTCTTCTCATAACTTTTAACTGAGATGAAGTATCAAAAAAATGTTCTGATTTCAATTGAATTGTCTACTATTACGAGCATTTGTTCCCAATGAATTTCTTCTCCTTCACCTCAAAATTCATACTAACCATAACCTGATATTCCTAAGACCTCGATTCTTCGCCATGTGATCTTATTATAAATTTGGAGGGCGGTTGGTAGTTGGCTCTAAATATTTCTGATGAATTTCATACCGATCACATCAGCTAGAGCCACAACTCATATTCTGAAAAAACCAAATGCGGGTTCCCTCTCAACGAGGTGCCGTCCTCTTCCAAACTGGATGGAAAAAAAAGGACGTCGCAAAACAAGAAAGCAAGACTTTGAATCCATTTTAATAAAGTGAAGTTCATCAGAGCTCTGGGTGGTCTCATTCGGTTCTAAAAATTCAATACCACTTTATATTGATGAAAAAAATATACATTTATATCGCAATTTCAACCCTGAAGTGAGTGACGTCGACCAAAAGCTTCGGTCAACCAAATTTCAACCAAATCAGTCCAGGGTTGCCGCGTACGGCGGACGGACGGAAAAATTTTCATGATCTTTGAAACATAAACCAACAAATTTTGAGGGGGGTCAAAATGTATTTTCCTTTGTCAATTCCAAAGATTAATTATTGAAAATAATATACAAAAAAGGGTCATTTCAATTCAAGATTTCCACTCACATTTTGCCATTAAAGAAAGTTCCATAATAGAATCACAACGTTTCCAGTTTCACCCTTAATATCGAAGAATGTGCGTATTTTCATAGAGCGGGAGGTATCAAATGAACTGTTATTCCTTCCTGTTTACATGGGCTGAAGAAGGAAGTGAAGGGCGCCTTTGCGGTGAGTGTGTATTTGGGACAAAAGGAAGAACCCTGAGGGAACCCTAAAATTAAACATCTTTCCGCCCTTTTCCAGGAAGGGACTCAACAGGTAAAATCTCATTCAACGAACACCTGTTTCCACCACGATATTATCCAACAACAACTTGAAAACCTCAACTGTAACCAAAACAATCACGCTAAGTGCTTGTTGAATTTTTGTTATCTTATCGACGAAGTCATCACATGCACTCTGTTGTACCTCTGGAGGTTGATGATGTCCTGCGGCAAATGAGTGTTTCGTATTCGTGAAGATTGGTACAATACACCCTCACAGTCTCTGACTATTTCATTGGAATCGGATGTAAATTGTGGAAGTTAGAGTGTGGTAAGAATCCAACGGTCAGTGGAAGACAATCACAAAGTAAGGAGTAGGTAATAATGACAGGTGGACCTTAGACAATTGCAAAAAAAAATCAAAAAAATCAAGAGCTCGTTAGCCACGATTTTTTGACAACCTCAAGGGGTTAAAATTTCAAATAATAGGATTAAGAAGAGCTTTTTCCAAGTTTTGATTGAAAACTACCGCCTAAATAAAATTAATTGTATAGTAAATTCGGTACCAGCGCATCAATTCTAGTAGATTAAATTGTAAAAATTGTCCAAAAATGGCTAAAAATGTAAGGAAATGGCGACCAGCATATGCTTCAGCAACACCTAAAGCAGTAAAAAATCAATAATACTGATATGAGTGTGTAAGAGTTGGTGGATATGAGTATCAATATTGACTGCAACCCAGTGTACTTGATCAACCCCAGAAATTCAGTTGATTACGCAAAAAATTTATCGACTTGCGATCAAAAATCAATGGAAAATTAGCTATTCTAATTTAAATTTCATTTGAATAATTTTCAGTCGTACCAACTGAATAAGTATATACCTAATATACATTAGGTATAATATATATAATATACCTAATATATATTAGGTATATTATAATATAATATACCTAATATTATTAGGTATAATGTAATAATACATACTATAATATACTGAATAAATTTCAGTAGTACCAACATTGTGCTTCAGATATCGAGCTCAGCTCGTTGCTCTTTACTATACAAAATAATAATAATTAATTAATTAATAAAGCTTTTAATGAACGACTTTGTACCAGTAGTTGTACCTACGTGTATCAGTAGCTGCATTTTCCTTTTTAAAAAAATTGAACTCTAAAGCAGGATAAATGAAGAGGAAAACGTGCCAAACTTTATTAAAAACCCCAAAAATAATTTTTATTGCAGGTCGTGATCAACTTTTATTCCAATTCGTTAAAATAATACTTTCAAACGCTACCTAACCATAACAATTGAGATTCACCATTAGTAGTAGTTTTATTTTTATTATTTACTAACAAGTCAGGTTTAAGTAAGTAGAAACAAATAATGACCGATTTTGGAAAACCAATAGATTAATAAATTTAAAAAAAAATACAAAGTTGGAAAAAGTAGCAGAGGAATGATAAACTGCAGTCGAACTAGAGTTTACCACAGTCTTTACTTACTTAGATTTTGAATGTGAATTTCATCCTTAATCCGCAAATACATTAAAAATAAATAGAGTTGGCAACCCTGCTACACGCTTTTTTAAAACACACCCCGCATGGTATGGTGGTAATGTTTGTAAAAAATCGAAAATTCGACAAAACTTCTAATAACTCAAAACTCAACCGTACTCGATTGTTCCGTGGAGATGAGCACTCCCTGAGGGTTTTGATGGAAAGGGGTGTATTGGAATTTCTTCTTTGGGGATATATTTACCTGATAAAAAAATCATAATAGTGATGTTGTCTTTCTAAAATTTACAAAAATTGGTTAAAATCTTCCTCAGGGAACTCGCTCTCTGACACATGCTTAGAGGAAATCATTAATCCGGTAGCAATTGAATTCGTAGGGGACCATTCGGGGCCTAAACAGTTTAAACTTTGTAAAATGAGTCTTCTTGAGGTTTTTGTGTACTGTAATGCCTAGCGAGGAGAAATGGTGGGCGGATAGTCCGAGGTTCCGATCCCGTTAGGTTCACCAGCCCACCTCTTGGACCTCCTCGGGGTAATATTTTGAGTCACGCTCTCAGATACTAAAAATATCTTTACATAGGAAGGTATTCTCTGCTAGGGATGCAGCTCATAGCAGTCCAGTAGAGGTGGACTCACTAATAATACAACATCTCAATCAATCTGTACAACCTAGATAGCAATCAAGGCAACTTGAGTCTATAGGGAAACTGAATGCAATTCACCTTCATTAATCGGACTCGTTGGGGCGGGGGGGGGGGGGGGGCTGACACTCTGATATGCTAAGTTATCAATCCATCACGGTTTTGCCTCGCTTTTGTCACACAAGACACCTCTGGTCTTCAATTTTCTCCAGCTCCAGTAGATGGATTGGAGGAAAATTATCAGTTAATTTCTATAATTTGCCCTGCATTTTTTTAAGTAGATAAAATTTGCTTCAACTTGAGACCAACTTGAGGTCAACTCTGTTGATCGAATAATAAGTAAGATACTGCAATTCCAAAATAGGTTATTTTTTCCTGAAAGTAAAATTTTTGTGTTGAGGTCTTGTTTTGAGCCGCTCATTAGCAAATTTACTCATTTTAGGAAAAAGTGAATAGGACTTCGAAGGGAATGTATTAAGCTTCAATTAAAAAACGTATTCATTCTTGACGCCATCAAAATTTTCTTCAAAATTAATGAAAATCTAAAATAAAACACAAACGGTGGATACAGCTTTCGTACAAGTACGCAACCACGAGAGACATTTTATGTCTTATGTTTAATAAATTGAGAGCTTTCCAATGAGTGGTGAACGATTTTTGTGGGGTGGAAAATGAGGAAGTTAGTTTTCCCTAGGAACGATTGGTTGTACGTGAAAATCATCAGAAATTTCCGCGTAACGCTCCCCTCATAACGCTCCCCGCGTGACGATCCCCGCGTGACGATTTTTCATTTATGTGCCATAGTAAAGACATAAAATGTCAAAAACTCATGTTTGAAAAAAATCAAAACCATAATAAATTATTTAGGTATATATTTTGAAGGAATTATGGAATAATTTCAAGGATTTGATTGGACGATTTGCTGTATTTTTGACTATTTTCGTCATAAAGTTAGAAGATTCTTAATTGCAATATATTGTTTGTTTAAATCAAATAAATGGGGAAGGAACACCAAGTTAGACTAACGAACTACCAGACTAAGGCCTACGAATTACTTCCTTACTGGAAGAGAAAAAGCTCGTAAAATAAACTTCGAAAAAACTTTATTACTAGGTACCTCATAATCGCTAAGCAGTTGAAAAACTGTAGCTCATTAACTGCATGAAGCTGCATGAAGGGACTTTTTATGTGTTTCTTAGTATTTCGACGATATCTTGCAATCTGAATCGGCATGATACGACTTTTTGCCTTGGAAAACTATAGTGGTGACTTTAGTAACCTTCCCTACTGTTTATTTATTGATTCAGTTGTTTTTTTCCTATACTCTGAACACAGATATGAAATACGATTGACTTTGAGCCAAGAATGATGGCAAAATAATTAAGGTGAAATGGTTTTTTGATCTAATTTGATTATAAAGTTTCAGGAATTAAAATAATATTTTAAGCATAGTATGCTTAGCATTCCAAAGTCTCTGATCGCGTATTCAGAACAGAATAGTCGAGACTTCGGATTTACGAGAGTGTAAACTCGTATCAATCATGATACGACTTTTAGTTCTGGCAAAATCGAGATACGACTTCAAGGCTTAGTATATCTGGCTTAAATGTAAGTAAGATAGAGATGGAAAAATGTTATAGGTACCTACTGTTTTTTGAAAATTTACACTAAAAAATTAGTTTAATTTTGACTCCAGAAATCGATTTGGCTACTAATTTCCTCTAAGAAAAACCTTTAAAAACTTTTACCGCTGGTAAGTGGTAAAAGGAGGAAAAATAATCCCTTAAAAGTGGGGAGACCAATTGGCGACCCTGCAGGTGATAACACCACCTTTTTGTTTTTCACCTGCAGTAGTTGTCTGGTTGTGCCCCCCACAAGGACTCTACATTTTTTGCTGTTTGGTAAGTAGAATTTTCCTTAATTTTCTAGTCCACTCTTCATTTTCCACCATTGTCCATAGAATTTTTATAACCACACAACCATCTAAAGCCATTCTCCAAAATCAATAACAGTTGTATGTCTTATACTTCCCAACTTTGTTGTAGTAGGGCTGATGATAACAACCAGAGGGTTGTTGAAAGCTCCCCATAATAAAAGCTGTTACAAAGAACAGAGGACTTCATTTGTCTCACCCTCAATGTATTTGAAAAAAGGATAGTCCTACCCAATAAAATATGCCCTTAAAAGAGTTATTTCGCCACGAAACCTATTAGGTCGTTCTTCCGAAAGTTGGGTGAAGTCGAGATAAAACTTTCTGGCTTAGCACGACAGTGTAGCGAGTACACATTGTTTACGAGTCTACCAAGGTAGCGGAGACATTGTTTTCACTTTTCAAGGTTAAAAAAAGAAATGTTCTCCAAAATCAAAATTTCCACTCGCGTTTTACGTTTCAGGCCTTCCTGAACAATTTTGGTTCCGTGTCTGTCTGTCATGAAATCCTTGTAACGAGCAAAACTGTACGAAGATTGTCCGATTTTGATGGAATTTTCAGGGTTGAACGAATTGGCGTGTAGATGGTGCCTATGTATTTAGACCGACTTCTGTGGGGGTCTCATTGCCGGCAGCGTGCGTTTTTGTGCGTTCGGGGCTCTGTTTTTGCTGGTAAGCCATGAGCAAAATCATCAGAACCAATTTTGATCTTCCCATTGAAATACAGCTGATGCAGTCGGACGCATTCAGAAAGCCAGTCGGACATAAATCCAACCTAAAATGGTTGTTTACTTTACTTTTTTACTGGTCCCCTATGAAAATCATGGCCCCCTAACTGACAGTAGCCACTGCGCATGCGCAAATGTGAATTACGATAATTGATTTACGGCAAGCGGTGTCGGAGCTAAAAGGAGTGGCACCCAGCAACATCAGGGTGATGGCTGCAACCTTGTCATGGCGCGGGGTGTGGTGCGGGAAAAGTGCCACGGAGTTGCGCGAGTTGGGCATCTCGGTAGGCGTACTCCGTGGTATCACCACCCGTGTCCTGCTCGGCTCATATTTGAACTGGTGGTCATTTTATAGAGGCACTTCCCTTCATCCCTCTCTCCCACCCCCACCTTCCTCATCATCCCTCATCCCTAGGGCCGGCGTCGGGTGAGTCCTGGGCGTCCTCCCCATTATTTTTTATTCACTTATTTATTTTTATTTATGGCGTGCCCCCTCCGTCAAAAAAGACATTTTGTCTTTGGGGGGAGATTTAAAAAAAAAAATAAAAAAATAACAGCCATAACTTCCACATTTTCCTTCGGATTTCGAACAAATATTCAGATATTGTGAGGGCTGACGTGTAGAGTCCTCTATAAGGGTACTACAAGGAAGTTAGAGATTGATGTTTTGAGATTAACTTCTATGCATCGGATCATCTATACATTCTGGTTATGGATACGAAGAAGCTACGTGCCACACCCACTTGACAGACTTTTTCATCGCCTTTTCGCCCCCATAAAAGCAAGAAACACCTGCAGTTGTACAGCCACCTATTACCGGGTCGTTAACCCTATATTATCGTATCACAGGTGAAGTCCCCCCCGGAAGCTCGCAGGAAGTGCGATTACGCGTACTTTTAGGTGGAATGTCGTGAGTACCCACATTTCCTTTACCCCAGCTTGCTTGATGGGCGTCTCGTCATTATTACATCAACCTAACACCGATTTCGAACATCGAGTGGTTAAAATGTCGTTGACGTCTGAAGAAAAAAAGGCTCTGAGTTCGTTTTTTGGGCAGTGACCTCCCCAACACTGGCGAACCGTGACTTGCTCGGCTCTCGCGGACCGTATAAAGTCCCCAAGTAAACCAACTAGAGTGAACCTGATGTCGCCACTTCTAAGGATTTTCAATTCTAGGTACCTCAAAGGGGGATCGTTCTTCGAAAGTATACAATATTCCCGGAAGTGCGAATAGTTACTACTTAAAAGACCTGCTCTGTTGATATATTTGTGTTGATCTGTCCTCTCATATTTGTTTATGACTGTTATCGATGATTTTATTGGTGATGTTTTGAGCAACTCCATTTATGAGGCACGCTTGTGTCATTGATTATGTATGTAAATATTTTCGTATATATCGTGATGTTCGTATGTACTATTGCAAATTTAATTAAGGGGGTCTCAGTCGGTCGCCATTAGTTCCTCGTTCAAAGTTAGTATTTCCCTAGATTACCGGCCTCAAAGTTAAAGAATTGTGTTCTAAAATTGATATATTCAAGGATTTTGGTTTATTATTTTCAATAATAAGCCTTTGGAATCGAGCAAGAAAAAAAAATTTTAACCCCCCTCAAAATTTGATGTTTTACGTTTCAAGGTACGTAGAATACGAAAATCGAATGAAAAAATTTCCGTCCGTCCGCCGTACGCCGTCCGCCGTACGCGGCACTTTTCTTAGCAACACTGGACCGATTTGGTTCAAATTTGGTATATGGGCTCCATTTGGGGTCTAGTTGTGCCGCGAAGCTTTTGGTTGATGTAGGTCACTTCTAAGGGGTGAAAATTAGGGGTTGAAATTTTCAAGAGTGCCCTAGCTCGAAAACTCTCGAAATAAAGGTATCGTTTTTTCACCAATTTTGAATAGTATTGAATTTTTAAAAATTTTTGAGACCACCCGGAGCTCTGTAGGACAAACCGTTTGGTCCCTACGAGTACTTGAAGGTTTTCCTTCGATAAAACAGAATCATGAACAGTGAATCGCAGAATCTCCGTTCAAATTTTTTCGATTTGTATACAGTTTTGCCTTCTGCGTAACCAGTAATCAAATTTCCATATGAAGCTTTCTATTTTTCCAATCGAGTGTGAAGCGTTTAGTTCTTTCTAATAAACTTGATTGTGAAGGTGTGAAGGCAGTATGGTGTGGTAGGTAGTGCCTAGCTGGTAGGTAAAAAAAAGTTGGTAGGTAAAAAAAATGTTGGTGGGTAAAAAACGCTGCAAATCATTGCTCAGAGGTGAAGAAGCCTCTGAGCAATGATTTGCAGCGTTTTTTACAGATCACTGATCAGCTGAGTGAGCTCCAAAGCCATTTTCAATCCTATTGAATGGAAGTGCTCTTCCAGGCGTCTCCAGCATTCGAGGAGATCTTCTTCACTCCTCAGATCACTGATCAGCTGAGTGAGCTCCGAAGCCATTTTCAATCCTATTGAACGCAGGAAGCTGAAATTTGAGAGGGGAGGTCAAGGGAGAATACAGATGGTGGTAGGTGCTATCGATGGAGAAACATTGATCTATATAGAAGGGTGATCTATACAGAAAATAATAAACCTTTGAGCAATGATTTGCAGCGTTTTTTTAATGAGCTTAATTCATCGAAATTTCAAAGTTTGATATAAGATACTGTTCATAAGATGTGGGAGAATATAAACTATTTCTTTCAGATTTTTTGAATTATTTCACTGGTAGTTTTCATGGAAAAACTGTAGAAATTGATCGTTGATTTGATTGATGATTGAGGATCGTTCTTTGAAAGTAATTAATATTCCCGGAAGTGCGAATAGTCACTACGTAATAGACCTGCTCTGTTGATATCTTCGTGTTGATTTGACCTCTCATATTTGTTTATGACTGTTATCGATGATTTTTTGGTGATGTTTTGAGCAACTCCATTTATGAGGCACGCTTGTGTCATTGATTATGTATGTAGATATTTCCGTTTATATCGTGAAGTTCGTAGGTACTATTGCAAATTTAATTAAGGGAGTCTCAGTCGGTCGCCGTTCGTTCCTCGTTCAAAGTTAGTATTTCCCGAGATACCGGCACTCAAAGTTATAAAATTGTGTTCTAAACTTGATATACTCAAGGATTTTTGAAATGCAATAGTGCAGCCAGTCTAGAGTTTGAACAACTAAAAGATTGCCGCTGAAATCATCAAAATTGAACATTAATTGCCGGCGAAAAGTGGGAATTCTGAAAGTGAATAGATAGATGTAGATAGAATTAATTCGCCATTTTGTACACTTTTACAAGAAGATAAATTCATGGTGCGATGCGATTTGCTCAGATTTCCTACCTTACGTTAGGGTTGGCCCGTGTTGTCTTTGCGAAATCGCTCCATATCGGTAAATAAATTGATGTCTACTATACATTACAGTAATAAGTAAATTACCAAACAATACATGATTGGACAGAAAAAAGGACGCATTTTGATAATTTCTAACATAGTTTCTACATAATATTCTCTAATTTTAATAATATCTAAACTTTAATAGTCTCCTATTCATATATGCTGTTTTATATCCTTTCGCATCTAAAGCCCCCTTCTGTAACTAGAAAACTTAACACTTCCTGTTTGTAGTTAATATCTTATATGTATATAATATATTATATGTATATAATATCTTATATGTTTATATGATATTATATGTACATATATTATATGTAATTAGAGTGTAGAATTGTCTAGTTGAAGTTTATGACAGGGTGGTTGATTGACCTTTCGAGACGTTGTTTTCATTTCCTTTTATTCAATCGCGAAGTTTCGACCCTGGATCAGGGTCCTAATCATGCGAATATTTTGTGAGATGGAGTAAAAACACATCACTTATTAGCAATAACATTAGTTTTAAACTGCAATACGTTTGAAAACTGTGGCAAACAACTTCCTGCCTCAAGCAATGATGGCAGTAGACTGAGTCTACGGCTAATAAGTGATGTGTTTTTACTCCATCTCACAAAATATTCGCATGATTAGGACCCTGATCCAGGGTCGAAACGTCGCGATTGAATGAAAGGAAATGAAAACAACAAGTCTAGAAAGGTCAATTAACCACCCCGACATATATTATATGCATATATAAATTGGTTTTCCCACTTTTCGCTGGCAATTGTTGTTCGATTTTGACGATTCCAGCGGCTATCTTTGATTTTTAAATTCTCCAAGCAGATGCACAAAATTGATTTTGACTGAGCAAAATTTGACAATTTTGATTGGGTTCGAAAATTCTTGAAAATATAAAATTGACGCACAACTTTTAAACTTTGAGCGCCGGTAATATAGGGAAATACTAACCAGGAACGAGGAAAGAACGGCGACCGACTGATACCCCTTTAATTTACCATATACTTCTAGTTTGAAATCACCAGACAAGCCTACCATACATAGATACGTTGGTAACTTTCGAACTAGAGCAACGTATTAAAATGAACATGAGACCTCTGGATTCCCGTTTAAGCTCTGAACGACGAATCGAGACTGTTTACCGTTTCCATTATCTTCCATTCTACCGCCTGTCAACTTCGAATAACAAGGGCGTAACTGCCGGTCGTCAACTGTGACTCAACTGTTACTGTTACGGTTACTGTAATTGAACGTCGACGCACTGAGATCCGCCTGCATCTACCGTTGAATTCACCTTTCGTCTCCTCCCAGCGCTCAATCCGCCCCCCAAAGCGATCGACGGCTCCGCCCTCGGCAACAGGTCGCCGGCTTCCGACCTTTGGGGTTCAGGTCTCCCACAATGGGCGATCCCGACTGTCCCATTTCAATCTTTGTCCAGACAGACACGAGCTGTTGCACCCTGTACAAATCTTAACAGTCGGGTCAAATGAGGTCATTCGAAGTGTTTAGTTAAGTACAGGAGAATAAAGAGAGTTGATTCCTTCCTTTGTCATGCTGAACAAATCTCAACATCGGTCGGATGTGGTGAAGCTGAACTTTTCAACAAGATTCATAACTGGAGGCGGGACGATACCTAAGGGTTTCCTCCTGCACAAAAGCAAAGAATTGTCAACTATCAGGACTGGGAATATTGCCATCATCAGGGCCTGAAAATTACTATACAAAAACAAACCGTTGTGTAATAATTTGCACCGTTTTTTTATCATTTTCAATTATGATCCATTGGAATCGAGGAAGAAAGAATTATGCCCCCCTAAAAATTTGACAATTTTCTTTTCAAGGTAGTAAAATTCGAAAATTGAATACAATTGTTTTCACTTTTCAAAGTTAAAAACGAGTATCTACACTGCATGCAGATATATCTGTACATGGATATGTCTTATGATGGCAATTTAAATGATGAGCTCACTCAACTGATCAGTGACCACTCAGGCGCCTTCAGCATTCTCCATTGACCCGCCCTCTCAAATTTCAGGTTCCTGCGTTCAACAGGATAGGAAATGTCCTTGGAGCTCACTCAGCTGATCAGTGATCATCAACTTTGATGATGTATAGAAGTATGTATCGATTGACCCTGCCTCTCAAATTTCAGCTTCCTGCGTTCAACAGCATCAGAAAAAAACGTTGCATTGTTTTGTGTGTCGAAAATTTTGTAATGACCCCCAGAACTAAGACATATCCATCTCAAAACTGACGTCACATAGGATTTTTAGCAGGGCCCCAAACCAGAGGTGAGGTGATTCCTGTTTTTCTTTCTCTTGTACAAACATAAACGCTCGAGTCAGTGACCACATCTGAGTCATATTGGAACGAAGTCACCTGCTGATTTACTAGATTTTTCGCACTCGTCCATACACAGAAGCGAGGCGTTGCATTATTTTGTCTCTCGCAAACACTCTGGGCAGATGGGGTCCGGTGTGGCCGAGGGCGCTGGGGCGCGCGTTTTTTGGTTGTGAGGTTCTGCCCGACTTCTGCGGTGGGTCGTGGGTTTGAATTTCGACGCCGGGGTTTGTGCGTTCGGGGTTCATCCCCTCGTCTCAACCCAGGGCGGGTGGGAAGCCAAGAGCGAAATCTTCGGAACAAATTCTGATCTTCCCTTTGGAAGACAGCTGACGACGTCTGAAATGGTTGTTTACTTAACTTACTTACTGTATACTTATTACTACACTCTGGGCACATCTGAAGTTATCTGCTCACAATTTCAAAAACTTGATTTTTCGAACATTTGACCGAAAAAATTCCTAAATCCTTAGTTCTGGAAGGTCTAAAACGTGAAATGCTCAAGAAAATTCTCCTTTTCCTAATAGCAAGACTTAAACTAGCCTACTTAAGGTCGCCAGATTGTTGCTCTAAAAGCGATCCTGGACCAGATTATTATCAAACGCAAATGATAGGAGGAATAAGGCGATGGATTGGTTCGGAAATGGAAGGGCGTCAAGGGTGTCATGTCGGAATTTTATTTTTTTTTATGTTTGAAGGTATTGAAGGTAAATTAGAGAGTCCTGAAGACTGGAGACTAGAAAGTTCCTACAAGAGAAGACTAGAGAGTCCCTACGCTCCATGTAGGGACTTGCCATTTGCCTCTAAGATCTTTCCATCTATGCTACACGCTTGCAAGTCACCAAAATCGACTTATCAAAGAAATGCCGATTAGATGACAACTAGTTCAGGCAAAAATTGGTTTCAACTTTTCGTTTCATTCCTACTATTAGTACAGTTGGTACCAAGTCTAACATAACTACCATTATCTCCCCGCGTCATGCTGTGTTCATTCCCGAATATTTACAGAAAAATCTGAAAAAATACTTGTTAGGAATTCCAGTGTGGTAGATATTTATTGTTATTGAAAATAGTGTCACTTATAGTTGTCACTTTCCACAACAAACACAGGTGAACATTTGAAAGAAAATCAAATCCAGAAGACATATTTCTTAAGGGGGTCTCAGTCGGTCGACGTTCATTCCTCCTACCGGGTCAGTATTTCGCCAAATCAAAGGCGCAAAAACTTGAAAAATTGTACCTAAATTTGAAATTTTAAAGGATTTTAGAAATTCATTATTGCAAGGGCCTTGGGAATTGAAAAACTGAAATATTGCCGCTGGAATCATCAAAATCGAACAATAATTGCCAGAGAAAAATGGCAAAAACCGTAAATTCAGTTATGTTTTTCCCATAAAATGTAGCTAAACTTGAAATTTTCATGGATTTTAGAAATTCATTAGTGCATGGGCCTTGAGGATATAGAACTGAAATATTGCCGCTGGAATCATCAAAATCGAACAATAATTGCCAGAGAAAAATGGCAAAAACCGTAAATTCAGTTATGTTTTTCCCATAAAATGTAGCTGAACTTGAAATTTTCATGGATTTTAGAAATTCATTAGTGCATGGGCCTTGAGGATATAAAGCTGAAAGATTGCCGCTGGAATCATCAAAATCCAACTAGGTATAATTTCCAGTGAAATATGGGAAAACCCGAAAAACTGAGAAAAAAATTGTGGACGTGATCATATAAAAATGATTTGATCAATTTTCTCAAGAATTTTGGAAAAATGTTCTTTTGATTCCTAAATACATTAAGCTGAATTTTGAATCGATTAAATCATTTGAGAATGGATAATAGATATGAAATGGGTATCAGCTGTGATTTCAACTCAAGTTCAAATGATCCAAAGTGCAAAGTAAGTAGACGATTCATCTGATTAGTGACGGTGGCCTCCCTGTTTATGGATGCTATTGTTGTGTCCATCAGTGGGGTAATGCGTTGATAAGTAGGGTTGTCTTCATCGATGAAGATGTCTTAGAACCGCTCTCCTTCACCTAGCCGTCCTGGTACAGTTACAAGAACAAGAAGAGGCTTTTCTTGTGAAGGTGAAAGAACAGAAGGGTCGAGAACACGAGGTCGATGACCTGGTGGGGGTTTGGGCCCACGAAAACATAACTGTTCGTCTTCCCCTTCTCCTCTCTCATCCCACCTTAAACCCCGCGGGTCTCCAATCCGACAGCTTCCTCTCACCTTCTAAACCACTTCTTCTCGAATCGGAGATGACCAACAACTGGCGAAGGAAATAAATGGCCATAATAAAGGAGATAGTGAATGGCTTCCACTATCCATGTATTACCTATAAGTTTTGTACTACGTGGTGGGAGCTGACTTTTAGTCGCCCTAAATACAACCTCACTAGATTAAACTGATAATTTTTATCAAGGAAAATTACGATTCCCTCTTTGACTCGAAAGAATTTGATATGAATAAGACTCGAGTTTCATTTTTTAAATGTTAAAAAATTACAGGCAGGGTCAGTGGAAAACTAGCTTGGTGCCTTATGATAGCGATGATTACCTAAAGCCTTCCTGTAACAATAGTACTTCTAGAATCTAAATTAACTAAGATTATGTATTATAAAATTTATTGAATACAGTATGTAAAATACAAGTATTGAACATTAGACAGATACAGTAACAGAAGACAGTAACATCAGCGCTTAAAATAGTGATGGAAAGAAAGAGTTAGCAATATTATAGCTAACTGAGCAAACAGAGCTCAAGAAAATGAATAAAAGCTTCCTGCGTTCAACAGGGGGGAAAATGGCCTTGGAGCTCACTCAGCTGATCAGTGACCATCTTGGTACAACTAGACCCCAAATGGAGCCGATATAACGTGGTAACTAAGAAATCGGTCCGTGGTAACTAAGAATAAGAAAAAAAAACGTTGCAGATTTGCGTGTCGGAATTCACAGAACGACCCCCAGCCCTAAAACATTAAACATGTTAAAATTAATAGTTAGCAATATTAGAGCTCAACTAAACGAATAAAAATTAATAGTTAGCATTATTAGAACTCGAGAAAATTAATTATAATTATTAGTTAGCATTATTAGAGCTCAAGAAAATTAATTGTTCTGTACTCCTGCTGTAGTCATTTTCTTGGTTGTTGTGGAGAAGGAAGCAGAGGACGTCTATATACTTTATTCACATTTATTCGGCAAGCGCTTTCGGGGCAAACTATGGCCCCTTTCTCAAGCCTACAAGAAATTGAACTGTTCAATTTCTCCCTTGCGAGGGAAAAACATTAAATCATGTTTAATGTTTTTCCCTCGCAAGGGAGAAATCAGATTGCCGATCACTCAGCTGATCAGTGACCACTCAGGCGCCTTCAGCATTCTCCATTGACCCTGCTTCTCAAATTTCAGCTTCCTGCGTTCAACAGGGGGGAAAATGGCCTTGGAGCTCACTCAGCTGATCAGTGACCATCTTGGTACAACTAGACCCCAAATGGAGCCGATATAACGTGGTAACTAAGAAATCGGTCCGTGGTAACTAAGAAAAAAAAACGTTGCAGATTTGCGTGTCGGAATTCACAGAACGACCCCCAGCCCTAAAACATTAAACATGTTAACAGCCCTAAAACATTAAACATGTTAAAAGCAATTAGGTAATTGAAGACTAAAAAGTAACCTCTAGCATGAACGATCACGGTTAGCATAACCAACCAGTCAAAAATATTATGTCAAGAAAATGTTATTACTTAATAATTACTTTTTATTAAAACCATTAATAATGAGCCACCAAGATTTTATTTTTTTCTATTCTTCGTCATCAAAAAACCAATAAGAATATAAGCAACCAAGAACTGAACAATACACACACACATTGTGTGGAACCTCACATGGATGTTGATGGTACTCTGTGATGTTATCTTTTCTTATCAACTTCCACTCAGTGAAGGAGAAGTAGATAAGTAGTAGTACGAGTAGTACTCGTAGTAGTAGTCTGATCAATTTTATCTATTGTGATATGAAATCTGTAATGCTGATAAGGGAGATAACCTGAGAATGTTGTTCCTGTTAAAATTGAAAAAGTTCTCCTGTCTGTGATGCCCTCTAGTCATTGTTTTATTGTTAATTAGTTTTAAAACATTTTTAGATCCTGCCAGTTTTTTTTTTTGTGTTTTAGTGATTTACGAATTTACGAAGAATAATTGTTATGGAAATGGACGAAGGTAGGTTTTTTTTTTCATTTTCTATTTTTGTATGTTTTTAGTTAGTAAAAAGTTCTTCATAATTAAGTATGTTGAAACGTGTTAAAGGTTTTCCAGTGAGAATAGTTTTCAAGATTAGCAGAGATGAGATTTTGGTGATTGAGGAGGGATGGAAGATAATGGGAGTATAATTGCAGAGTGAACATACTATGTTACAAACAGTGAACAAACAGAGTGAACATACTATATTTAAAACTCGGCGCTTTGCGCCTCGGCGGGGGGCTCCGCCCCCCTGCACCCCCCGGTTTATTTCTTTTTCCATACTCTGTATGAAATCATAGGAACACAGAATGTGTTTTTGCGATACTAGTCATCCGTTAAATAAAAAACAACAATAATAAATGTGGAGTTGACATCAACATGACAACCAATAAACATATCACCAGATGTTTTTTCTGTCGCTTTTTCGTGACGATTTTTTTTCGGTAGGTCATCGCAAAAACACATTCTGTGTTAAAATAGAAAGAAAACAAAACAACCTACCTATTAGGTAGGTTGTTTTGTTTGCTTTCTATTTTTTAATGTTTGTCTGTGTGTTAGTGTGTGTATTGTTCAGTTCTTGGTTGCTTATATTCTTATTGGGTTTTTTATGTCGAAGAATACGTTTAATCTTGGTGGCTCATTTTTTAATGGTTTTAATAAAAAGTAATTATTAAGTAATAACATTTTCTTGATATTATATTTTTCACTGGTTGGTTATACTAACCGTGATTGTTCATGCTAGAGGTTACTTTTTAGTCTTCAATTAATTGTTTTTTCTTGTAGGCTTGAGAAAGGGGCCATAGTTTGCCCCGAAAGCGCTTGCCGAATAAATGTGAATAAAGTATATTGACGTCCTCTGCTTCCTTCTCCACAACAACCAAAAAGAGAAAATTAATTAAAATGAATAGTTAGCAATATTAAAGCTCGAGAAAATTATCAGTTAGCAATATTAGAGCTCAAGAAAATTAACAATTAGTAATATCAGAGCTCAAGAAAATTGATGAAAATTAACAGTTAGCATTATTAGAGCTCAATAAATTGATGGGAAAAAATGTTACCACTATTATAGCTCATGATAAAACATCTGATAAGTTGGGAGGGCGGTAGAGCTTCCCCACAGGGAAACACGGACTAGTTTTTTTTTTTTTTTTTGCAGATGTACCTGCTGTGATTGGTTGGATCGTGGTGAAATCAATGTGCTTTCTTCAAAATTTGAGTAAAATTCATAGGGGGCTGTCTCGAGGTCATCCCGGATCGATTACACGAGGATTTTGATTGTTATTGGAATATTGGGAAATTGAGAGCTTCTCTTCTACTTAATTTAATAATACTTAATGCAATACTTAATTTGTTGTAGATATGAACCTTCTCCGTCATGGAGAAGTTGCTAAATAAAAGTATATTTCTTCCTAAACAAAGTCATTCCATCGACCTTTAATGTTTACAAATCATCATCACCAGCCGAATCCTCTCCAGCTGAGTCTCCACAAGGTTGCTTGGGAGCAGATGGGTTCGTCGTGGGGAATCGGAAATTACTTCCGAATCCACGAGACGTCCGTAGGGTTTGAGAGAACATTTCGTATTTCTGAATGTCGGCATCTGTGACAGATCTACGAGCGTGTCGCATCGCGTCTTCGAAGTGCACCTTCGTGATCATGGGAACAGGGTCTGCACTGTCTGCAACTAACCCTCCCTCCTTCATTCTCATCAAGTGCCGCTCAGCCTCGATGGATTGACGTATGGCGATTTTGCAAGCCCTCTGGCATATTTCCGTCAGATCAGCTCCTGAATATCCATGAGTAACTTTTGCCATGTACTTGATGTCCACATCAGGGGCAACGGGTGATTTGTGGAGTTTGGCTTGGAATATCATCTCCCTTGATTTTTCATCCGGCAAAGGAATGTAAATAAGCTGATCGAGACGGCCAGGACGGAGTACGGCGGGGTCGATGATGTCTGGGCGGTTCGTTGCACCAATGATGAACACGTTCTTCTTGGCGTTAATGCCATCCATTTCTGTCAGTATTTGGTTGATCACGCGATCTGCAGCACCACTAACATGAGAATCTCTAGATTTAGCTATGGAATCCAATTCATCAAAAAACATTATACAAGGAGCTGCTGCTCTAGCTTTGTCAAAAATGTCTCTCACATTCGCTTCAGACTCTCCAAACCACATAGTGAGAAGTTCAGGACCTTTGATGGAAATGAAGTTTGCTTGACATTCGTTAGCAATTGCTTTGGCTAAAAGAGTTTTACCGCAGCCTGGGGGGCCGTAAAATAGAACACCTCGTGATGGTTGCATCCCAAATTTTAAAAATTTCTCTGGATGCTCAACAGGATATTGGACTAGCTCCTGAAGTTCAGTCTTGACCGATGTAAGTCCTCCAATATCTTCCCACGTGACATTTGGCACTTCGACCACAGTTTCTCTAAGAGCAGAAGGTGAGCTTCGTTGCATGGAGAACCTGAAATTGTCCATGGTGATGGCCAAAGAGTTAAGAACTTCAGCGTCAATAATCTCGTCTTCCAAATCAATAATATCCAGTTTCTCTCTGATTTGTTGGAGAGCAGCTTCTGAACAGAGGGAAGCCAAATCCGCCCCAACATGGCCGTGTGTTTCTTTCGCCACCTCTTCGAGATTGACGTCATCGGATAATTTCATGTTCCTCGAATGAATCCTAAGAATTTCCAAGCGTCCTATCTCATCAGGAATACCTATTTCAATCTCTCGATCAAAACGGCCAAATCTCCTTAGAGCATTATCTATAGAATTTGGTCGATTAGTGGCTGCCATGAAAATGATGTTGGTAGAGGATGTGAGGCCGTCCATCAAAGTTAGTAGCTGAGACACGATCCTTCGCTCCACTTCGCCACGGGTCGTATCTCTTTTAGGCGCTATGGCATCCAGCTCGTCAATGAAGATTATGGATGGTGGATTTCTTTTTGCCTCGTTAAAAGCTTTTCGGAGATTCCTCTCGGATTCGCCTTTGAGCATGCTCATTACCTCTGGTCCGTTGATCAGGAAGAAGGAAGCTCCTGTCTCAGTAGCTACTGCCCGAGCTATGAGGGTTTTACCAGTCCCAGGGGGTCCGTAGAGCAGTATCCCACGCGGTGGTCGTACGCCAATCGTTCTGAAAAGACTTGGATGTCGGAGTGGTAGCTCGACAATCTCTTTGATTTGTGCCAACTGCTTCCTGCACCCACCAATGTCGTCGTATCCAACAGCATTCAGCTGACTCTCTACATCCTCCCTTCTGATGGGCCTTCCATAAGTCCTGATTATTGTATCAGGAGCAACCAAGCAATAATCAGCAGGGTAAGTTTCCACCACCTTGAATTCGACGGCACGCAGGCCGCCTCTCACAATGAAAATGTCCCCTTTGTGAACCGGTCTGTATGCCTCCAGGAAGTAGGGCTTCAGAAACACCTCATATAAATTCCCAGTTAAGCCTTCCACAGTGTCATCGATTGGAAGTACGTGGATTCTTATTCCATGACTGACTTGAGAGCAGGACTGAACGGATACAACATCAGTCAGACGAACGCGTAAGTTATTGCGCACCACTCGGTTCATGCGAATATTTTCGTTTCGGCACTCGGGGTCATTTATAACGATACACAGCGTGGCCTTCCTCTTCTTCCCTTTCAGAAGGACCGTATCACCCCGGAACAGCTCTAGATCTGACATCTTATCAATAGAGAGGTTGACGATACTATTGTCATCGTTAACAGCATCTTCAACAATTAGTCGGTGGGGTCGAGTTTTTCTGTTGAGAATAGCTGTGCTCAAATCTTTTCCACTCATTCTTTTTGTCTGGAAATCCTACTCATCTTTGGTGCTTGCACAAAAATTAATACTAGATAAACAAAAAAACTGAGAGACCAATACATTGTATGATGATGATGTAGGAACTATGGAAACATACAAAGATGAATAATTATTATTTTATAGTATTTTTGTCATGGTGTATCTCTCCACACAATATATCACAATAATTATATCCCATATGTGAGACGACGCTTTTCATTTTTCCTCTGGTGACTAAATATAATTTTCATTTGTTGAGAAACGTGATTCTTGAAACCCAAGCAATGAGTGTTATTCAAAACGTACACACTGGCACCCGTGTCGAATGTCAAAGATGGATCTCATAAACGAGATGTCGGAGACGCAGAAGCTGCAAGAAGTGAAGCTGGAGGAGTTGAAAGGAAGCGTGACTCTGCTGCAAGAAGAATTAGAGGATGCCAGAACCGCAAAGACCAGAGCAGAATGCCTATTGATGAAGGCTCAAGAAGAAGCAGCTGATATTGAAGAAAGGTGAATGAACCTCAGTGTCTGAAAAGAAAGAATATGAAACCAATTTCAGTGTTAGTTGATTTATCTGAAGTTCGGTCTAGACAGGTACTTACTTGAGTGTCTTGGGTGCTGCTCTTTGCAGCATTTTGCTCCTTCACTCCTCGGTGCAGCTGTACTGCTTCAGATTCACTGAAGATTAACTTGAGCAGCCAACAATGCATTATTTTTGGAGTTCTTCATAGGCAAAAATCTATTTAAAATTTTGTAAACATGTTTTCAATGAAAGGAAACAAGTACGAACAACTGCCCTAATGTGAAGTAGCGTTGCTCATGTACCACTACAAACAACTATTGATTCATCTACCACGAAAACAACAACAAATTATGCAAAATTTTTACTCAACTGCCTTGTGTTTCAAGATTGCATTTTCTTGAACCCAACAACTTCAGGTAAATCGATTTGCAACAGTTTAACGATAAATTATTAAGAACTTAATAAGAGTGCTGAAAGCTTTTTGGTTTATCATGCTTCTTATTTTCCCCATCAAAGGTACAACCACCTTCTGGAACAATCGAAGACTGCCAAAGATATGTACCTTCGTGAAATGAATGCAGCCAAAAGCCATTGGAATGAAGTGGAATTAGAGCTCAAAACAACCTATGAAGAAATTGTAGGGGAAATGAGACGATTGGAGGAGCAAAATCGCATTTTGAGTGTCGAACTTAACGAAAGAAACCAAAAACTTGAGTCGTCGACGCAAAACGAGGACTTTCTCGGGCGGGAAGTCGAAAAACTGAAGGCCCTTATCGATGATAAGGGAAAGGATTTGTCCATCGTGCAGTTGGAGAACGAGAAAAACGCAAACGAGTTGCACAATTTGAAGATGCAGATGTTGAAGGAACGAAACATCAATGATCGGCTGCTGGATGAGGTTCGTCGGTTGAAGAAAGAGTTGGAGATACGTGAAGTTCAGATTGAAGAAGTCAAGAGAGACAAAGATTCTCTGAACGCAAGAGTTGAAGAAC
The DNA here is from genome assembly GCA_009739505.2 of Apolygus lucorum. Lineage (NCBI taxonomy): Eukaryota > Metazoa > Arthropoda > Insecta > Hemiptera > Miridae > Apolygus > Apolygus lucorum. Next base: position 39,715,100 of record CM019178.2, read on the forward strand.
TGATTCAGGTTTTTTTTTTTGCAAAGTTATCATTTCATCGAGATTTTACTTTCTAAATAGGCGATTTGATGATTGTATGATTGGAATATACATTCTTTTAATGGTATTATTATAGCAACTTCTCCCAATAAGTTTCAGATAGATTTCAGCCACCCAAGCCATTTGACAAATCGTCTTTGAAGATGCAACACGTGCATGCCTTTTGGCAACTTTTTCAGGAGACACAAAAAACTTGTAGAAGCGCTTAGAACTTATACTCCACTTATCCTACATTTTTACAATTACCTCCCAATCTTCCTTGGCTATCAAGTTCAGTAGTAAGTAAAGTAAACAACCATTTCCGGTTGTACTTTCTTCCGATTGCCATTCCTGGCGTCGCAGACGTCATCAGCTGTCTTCCAAAGAGAAGATCATAATTTGGTCTGATGATTTCGCTCATGGCTCTCCAATGCCTCACTGCCCTGGAGTTGGGACGAGGGGAACGATGACAGCCCTGGACGCATAAAAAACTCACGCTGCCGGCAATGAGACTTGAACCCACGACCCCCGCAAACGCTCGCCTCAGCGACAGTAGCTACACCGGACCCCCTTTCAAGTTCGATCATGGCGTTTAAATGAAAAAATTGTGGTTAAGGGGACACATATGTCAATTTTCGGTCCGGACGCACAAAATTTTTTTTTCCATAATTTGTAAATAGACTCAATTCTGGAAATTTCAACAAAAAAAATGTCTAAATCCGATGAGTAGAAGTGCTCCAAATTTGAGTTAGAACCTAGGGAGTCACTAGTGCTGAGGAGCGCTCGGAAGCGCTGTTGAAGGAATGATGCACAGGCTGAGATAGATCAATGTTTGTTGTAATAATAAGTAATTATTTGAAGGTATAAATTATTACTCTCATTTCAATAAAGACCTGGACATAAGCAGGATCATCACCTTCTTGTTCTCGCATCTGTTCTTCAAGATTTTTACAATTTCTGGATCTTCTTTTTCGGGCAAGCTGCGATTCTTTCTTGGCCGCTATTTCCGCAAATCTCATCCTCTCTTTGTCGATTTCGCACAGTCCCTTAGTACAATATTTCCCGGGCACAATACCTAATTCATCAAGGACTCGACACTTCACTATACAAACATCATTGAATGATGCAACGGCATCGAACACACCTAAGCGCAGAGCAGGTAAAGTGACAAAAGTGACACATAAATAAGACGTGCTCCCGTAAACATACACTCAGGCTATCATTCTTTCAGGTTTCGATGCTAAACGATGTATTCTATTCGATATACATCGATGATGAACTATCGAGAGTTGATACCGCAATTCCATTGGTTGAAAACAGGCAGGAACAGTCATTCAAATTTCGATAAACCTGACCGCCCAAACTCGGCCGCGCGTTTTTGATTCAAACCGCCCTCCTGTAAAATTATGTTTTTGAGCTTATTTGTTCCTTTTTCTCAGGAACAATTCATCCGATTGGAACCAAATTTTTACAGGATGTTCTTCTAGTATGTACCTATAATTATGGTGGAGGGTTTTGCCGAATAACGCCATGGAGCCTAAGTATGAGTGTGTGAAAATTCAAAATATCGCTAAAAATGTAAAACCCTCATAACTTTTTTTCTGTGAACTTCATAAAAATTTTGTTAATCAAATTTGCTTCACTAAGTATACTGATGGTGCTGTCAAAATTTCAGACCGATAGCTTGAGTATTCTGAGAGAAAAAGGAACATTTATATCAAAAAATTAGGTTTAGAACAGCTCAAGTTTGGAATTGTAACTTTTTTTAGTATGGTCTGGCTGAGTTCAGATTTTTACCATCTAACCAAAATATATTAAGGATTAATTCCTCAAAATTTCATCAAAATCGGACTAACCATTGAACAAATATCGCGAAAAACCCAAAATTGCTGCCGTAGCGCACATGTTGTTGATTATTTGATAGAGAGAGCATTATTGTTGCAACTGAGCTAACTGTAGGAAAAAGATTGATCTTGCATCTCATATTTTCAAATATAGCAAGATAGTACCATTTTAAATGACAGATTTTTACTCTTTCCTTCGATTATAAATTCAAAGTTGATATTCTATTTATACACACGGATCTTGGAGTTCTTGAGTCAGATAGCACTGGTTGCATCTCTCGTTTTCAGATATCACATCACACTGTCATGTTAACATCTGCGATTTGAGCGATTTTTTGCAGAAACTAACTTAGTTGGTCGACGGAGCACTAGATATCGCTTCTGATTGCTTAATAATCGCATTTTGCTCAAACTGCCAGTTAGCACATGTTGCGTCTTCAACGACAAAATATTTGACAGATTTTTTCTGTGCAAGTTTTGCCTGAGGGGATTATGATTGTTCCACCTCCAATTTCTCTTCCATTCATCCATCTGTACGACTCTCTGAAATGTATTCCCCTCAAGTACCATAATTGATTATATCAAATTTAATTGATTATATCATTATCTTCAATGATTATATTTCAGGCGTCGTCCAAAGACCGATTGTTTGGGATAGACCTGAAAGAGCTCAAAATGTCCGTCAATATGATTCTGATAGGCAACACATCCCTCGAGGATAAGTTGTCCGTTTTGGGAAGTATGTTGAAAGGAGAGACTGCCTCAGTTAGCGTCCAGACGGAAATGACTCATTCAGACCTGGATCAGTACGAAAGCCTGGATCGGCAAGCAACTTTGATGGTGATGGGTCTCAAGGAGCAAATGCTGAATCTCAAGCAGCAGTACTTGGAGAGCCGTCAGGAAAACGACGTTCTGAAGGTATGGTTGAAGGAAGTTGTTGGTAAATTTTACTATCATCAACCATCACATAATATTTCCGCACACCATGGTAGTCCAAAGCAGTATTCATCATCTTACGTACAGCTGAATTAGTTCTATGCATAAAAGAGTTTAAAAAACAACATGAATATTCTTGGAGTATTTGACAATGTTGGGAGAGAATTTCATCATACGTAAATATCATTACATTCATCATACATCAATTTTTATGGAACACTACCTAAATTACCTGTGTAGCATCAATCCACAATACTTAAATCACCAAATATCACACTTTACTGTAAATTTTGCTGCTGATGTGAATGTAATTCAAACAGAAATCATTTAGTAATGTATCAAAATCACTACTTGGCGGTAAAAACCGAATTTGTAGCGTGTTGAGTATTTTGGAATTTAACCCTCAATATCCTGAAGTATCTTTTCGGAAGTCCAATTTTTTGAGCATTCAGAACACTGTTCAACCACTCTTGAGTCAAAACCAATATTGGGGGGCACTGCATCAATATTCCATTAAGATACTACTGAAGAAGAAAGTCTTATTGAGCTTACAACTTTATTTGCCATTTCGTTTATATTCGTTTGCTTTAGAATAAAACGCAGCTGGTTCCATCCAGCAAACATTGGATAGAACGTATTCTAAGTATCCATTTTTAAAATAATGATTGCATCCCCCCCCCTCCCCCCACTTAGTAGCCATGATATATAATTAGCCGCCCCCCTCCCAAACCTTCCTCTTGAGGTGTCCAAAAATATAACATTCAATTTTCATCAAATTAAGAAAATTCACATGCATCTCGCTAAAAACTAAAAATTCTATGCCATTTGGTTGCTACACTTAAATCTCTAATACTAATACACCAAAATCTTTTCAAATATCCGAAAAAACAATTTTTTTTAATCAAGTGGGACATTAAGGGTTAAATGAATTTATGCATTCTGAGGAGGTTTGCAACTTGTTGATAAAAATAGAAAATGTAAGCCGTCATGGTGGGTGGTATAGTAACCGATACATTCATACTAATAGGGGTTCCGCTGTGGCCCAGCGAGTTCCGGCATGTGTCTCTGGAGACGAGACTCAGGCGTGTTGCGGGGCCGTGATTTCGGGGCTTGCCTCGGGAGCATATTTTCGGGTATTTTCCGGTCGCAGTTCCCCCTCGTCCGAACCCAGGGCGGTGAGGCCAATGGGAAGCCATGAGCGAAATCATCAGAACAAATTCTGATCTTCCCTTAGGAAGACAGCTGATGACGTCCGCAACGCCAGGAATTGCAATCGGACGAAAATCCAACCTGAAACGGTGGTTTACTTTACTTTCACTTTTACATTCATACTAATAGAAACAAAAATTTGTGATTTATTGACCATGACCCCGCAGAGAGGTTTTTTTAGTAAGAAGGAAATAATTGTATGCTTCACGTTGTCCAAAATTGAATCATCTGCATATTGATCATTTGTACAGGATACTATTAAAGTTTAGAGATGATTCAAGTTAGAGAATATTAAAGTAAGTTAGCATAATAAGCTAGAGATTATCAAAATATGTTATGTTAGAGATTACATATTATGTTAGAGATTATCAAAATGCGTATCCTTTTTTCTGTACAATCATGTATTGCTTAGTCATTTACTTATTACTGTATTGTATAGTAGAGCGTTCAATCCACCTATCAAAAATATTCAGGATTATTCGATAAAATTGTTCAATTTTATCGACAGGGTTTCGTAGAAGAAGTGAAGAGAGAAAGAGAGGCGAAGGAAGAGGGCGAAAGAGTCGTCCGTTTGGAAGATGCGGTTCGCAGCTTGTCAGAAATGGTTCGAGCTGACGCCTACGAACCCACGAGGGAGTCCTGCATTCTGCAGGCATTGCAAGATGTCAAGAACGACCTTAACCTTCTCAAGGCCAAGAGCCGAACAAATAAGGTAAATCTAAGTAGTTGAGTGTGGTTGTGCCATTTTCGTTATTCGAGGAAGCAAGAGTTTTGTCTTTAAAATTGTAAATATATTTGCCCTGTTCGTCACTCGAATTTACTGAATTCGTACGTTTTCCAGGCTGACAAGAGTTCACAACCACCACAAAATAACTCCTCCGTAACTACAATCCCCATGCATAACTTGGACCCATCGAACAGGCCAGTCAAGTTGGTTACTTTTCGAAACGCTCGCCCGTAGAAGTGAATTTTGAATCAATTCAGGTCATTTTACTCCAATATTTGATTTTTTTTTACAGGTAGGTGTGTTTTATAACCAATAAAGAACTTGTTTTTGGTTGATCTTGAAATTCGTTTGGATTGTGATTGATTAAATTCTAAACATTTACAACACAATGTCATCGTTGTCACTCAAAAATGGCTGATTTGATATGTTTTTCTGAAAAAGTGAAGAATCTTTCTCACACTGATGTTGGAACTCCATCGTGTTTAAGGGAAACGTTTGAAGAACTACAACATTTCAAACTATACACCTAGGTGGCCAGCTTCCTCTTTCGTAGGAGCGCAAGTTCTATTGTGACGCTGTTATGAGCCCTTGTGATAATTATTCTCCCTGGACAGGATACTAGGTTGAAAATTATTATTACTCTCCCACAGAAGAACAATGAAATACGTCGTTTAAACATAATTTAAACGACATATTTTATCAGTTTCGCTCGGCAACTTTAAGAAATACGTGTCTGAAATCTGGTTCACTCCCGTGTGCCACTATTATAACAAATGAGTAGAGAATTTTGGAGTCTATTTTAATATGTCTTTATTGGGGTGCATGCTTCGGCCCACACCGTCACCTTCTTCAGTCTGAAATTGTTTAAAAATTACTCGTAAATGAGTTATACATTAAAATAAATAAAAACGCGGCACTTTTCTAAGCAACCCTGGACCGACTTGGTTCAAATTTGGTCTATGAGCTCCATTTGGGGTCTAGTTGTGCCGCGAAGCTTTTGGTTGATGTCAGTCACTTCTAAGGGGTGAAAATTACGGGTTGAAATTTTCAAGAGTGCCGTAGCTCGAAAACTCTCGAAATAAAGGTATCGTTTTTTAACCAATTGAAAATAGTATAGAATTTTTAAAAAATTTTGAGACCACCCGGAGCTCTGTAGGGCAAACCGTTCGCTCCTTACGAGTACTTGAAGGTTTTCCTTCAATAAAACAGAATCACCCAAGAGGTTAGCTGACCAAAAATTTTGGTCCAAAATGCTGTTGGTTTTAGGGATGGGTATTAGTGCAGATCACTCTGCTTGGACTCCTTATAGTGAAAAATGAATAAAAGTTGTTGAAAAAATGATTTTTTTGGAGAAAATTGGATAATATTTATAGGTTTGTGACACTAAAGTATCGATACTCGATATTTTAAAATATCGATACTCATAGCCAACGATACTAAGGATATCGATACTCGGATAAGATACAGTGAGGATACAAAATATCGATACTTTTATAATGATACCCATCCCTAGTTGGTTTCTTCGAGTTGTATTCAGTTAAGTATGCTTTCTTAGCAACCAGTAATCAAATTTCCATATGAGGCTCCCTATTTTTTTGAATCGAGTGTGAAGCGTTTATTTCTTCCAAATAAACTTTATTGTGAAGGTGTGAAGATAATCATGTAGTAGGTAGGTATTACCTGCCTATGGTTGGTAGGTTTCGAAAAAATTTTTAAAAGCTGCAAATTTCGTCCAAAGGTTTATTATTTTCCTGTATAGATCATTCGTCTGCAATGATCAGAGCTCTGCCTGTGTCACTGTTTATTTATTTTTTGAGTTTTACCCACCAACCATAGGAACCTAGGTACTACCTACCAGGGCATTTTTGAAAATTTCAACCCTTCATTTTCACCCCTTAGAAGTGACTGACATCAACTAAAAGGGGCGAAAATGAAGGGTTGAAATTCTCAAAAATGCCCTAGTAGGTAGTTAGTAGGTATGGTGGGGAGGGAAAAAACAAAAAATAAATAAATAGTGACAATGGCAAAGCTGTGATTATTGCAGACGAATGATCTATACAGGAAAATTAAACCTTTGAGTAATAATTTGCAGCGTTTTCTCTGGGAATTATAGTTTGATTTTGATGATTCCAGCGGCAATCTTACAGTTTTTCAATTCCCTAAGCTGCAGCACTAATGAATTTGGAAAATCCTTTAAATATCAAATTTAAGTACAACTTTTACAGTTTTAGCGCCGGTAATTGAGGGAAATGCTAACCCGTAACGAGGACCGAACGTCGACCGACTGAGACCGGCATAATGCGCTTGAGCAAAATCGAGTGTCGGTGAGTAGGTTTTTTACCGTTGAAAATGTGAATAAAGCTTTTGAATAACCCGAACTTCTGCCATGAATCAGCTACATGTAAGTAGCTGACGAAATTTATAGCCCGTCGCAGGTAACGGAAAACTCCACTTCGTGATTCACTCAAGTCGTAACGCGATCTGTCGTCAATCCGAATTCTCTTAGCATACAGAAGTGATACAATTCGGCACTTCGTAAACGTCGCTCGTCCGATTTCGAGATGTCGGCCGTAATAATTTTTCTTTGAGAGCTCACAATGTTGTGTTGCAATTTTGGAACGCCCTAAACGGATCGTCACGTAATGTAAAAAAGTCCAATGGTGAATCATTGTCGAAAACGTGAGTTGAGCGATAAAGTTGTCGAAAACTCTTAGGGAAAAACCAGGTGAAGATAGCGAATTGTTGACTGGCCCAGTAACAGGCGGGCTCATGAAACCAGAACTGCGACCAGACAGTTATGCAAACCCTTAATCAGTCATTGTTTCTCGGATATTATCTAATTGTCCTAACTACCCAACAAACCCACATATTTTTTAAGGATGAGTTTTTTCAAGTATAGGTCTGGAAGTTTTCGAGGGACAAAAGCAGGAACAACCAGAACGCTAAATTACGATACACATCCTCATCGAAGAATATTACAAAACAAAAATGATACACCGAAACGTGTACAAAAAAAATTGAAGCAGTCAGTTTTTAGGGTGTGACACATATGTAAGCCTTTTATGGGCCCCACGCTTGATGGCAGCTGAATTTAAATGAAGCCAACAAGCGGTGATGGGCGTTTGGGGGTCGGGTTGGTTGATAAAAATCAACGAACACGAACACCAAACGTTTGCACACGAGTTCGGGGGGGTTTGATTTGAAGTTAATTTAGCTGAAATAAAATATCGAAAAACACTTAGAATTTAGAAATGGTAGCAAATGATATTTACCTGTGGCGACAAAGCGTGGCGACGTCGGCGACTGCGTGGCGATCGTCGTACAACAAACTTGAAAGCCTGAAGGGCGAAGTAGAAATAAAACAGGTACACAAGTGTGTCCTTTTGCCAGAGGGGCTGACGGTTGTCCTGAAGGGACCTAATACCAATTGAGGGGTGTCGTTGCACTCTCCTCTAACCTTTTACTGAACCAGGTATACTCAGAAGAAGAACTACAAAGTACAACTAGCAGGTGGATTTATTAGAAATTAGGAACGGCAAATGACTTCCCCACAAGTGTGGCGGTTAGGAGCTGAAGGCTTTCAAATAAAGTTTTACAAAACACAGTATGGTTCTCAGTTTCAACAAGTACATTCAGAATTCCAATCTCATTTATCAGTTTCCAAGCATAGGTCATCAATTTCAAAATTAAGGTATGTATTCGTTCAAGTTTGTTCAATGTTTCAATTCTACTAAAGTTCTCAAATTTACTCAATGTTCTCAATTTACTCAATGTTGTTTTACTAATGTCTTTTTACTTCCTTACTCTAGCACAGTTGCATAAATAATTGGCCAATATATGTATGCATAAAGGTTTCAACACTCACTGTCGGGCCCGAAGGTATCCTTGAATGGGTGTGGCGGCTTGAAGATTCCGTGGCGATCGTAGCTCGAGGTCGTGGCGATCGTGGCGGTTTGAGGGGGGGATACGGGAGGAATATTCGTCAGGATGGGGCTAGCTCGCTGTCACTGACTTTGAACGCTGTTGGACTGGGTATGAGGCGATCGTCGTTGGCGGGGAGCTCAGGTGGAGTCCTCCCCCCTCCGCCCCGCCTGAAGATGGTAGTGGGGACGGCTGGTTGAGTGGGGGAGAGACCGTTGGGTCCCTCCCAGCTGAGGGGGGAGGGACGCGCGGGGTGGCGTTCGGCGTCGAGTGTCTTGCATCCACCTGAGCTGATGACGTCACCTACGAGGCTGACCGAAGGGGGCTAATGGTGCCCAGCTCCCGCCTCACTGGGAATTGGGCCCAGAGAGCGAGAGCTCACACCCCCCGCCTCCCTGGGAGCCAGCGTCGTCGGAGATGACGCTGGGGATTTCCAGGGGTGCGAGAGGGCGCGCCTTCTTAATGGCCAGCTCGTAGGCGCGCCGGCGGCATCCCTTGCAGCTGTCTGGCCGTCTCCTGCTGGTGTGGTCCTGGCTGCAGGTTGGGAGCGGCTTGCCCTGCCGGTGGTAGCTCTTCATGCGCTGCCAAAATTCCTTGCAGGCGGGGCATCGGAAGCTGAAGAGCTTCGCCACCGGCTTGGTGCAGACGGGGCAGGATGGTTTTGGCTTCCTGCTGATCTTCAACATAATGCGTGGGTGTGACGAGGTTGTGGTCTTGCGTCTGCCGCTCTTAGGTGCTGCCCGAGATGTTGAGGGCTGGGGTTCAGGTGGTGGTGACCCTGCCGCCGAGGAATCTGAGGGGGCGAAGATGCCGGTCCGACTGCTGGCTCGAGGTGGAAGGCTGGGTGACGTTGGCAGAGAATTGAACGGTGACGCCTGGATGGAGGCCACTCTCTCTGGTGGTGGGAGTGAGAGAGGGCTGAAGGCCGGTGATGGTGACGTGGGATGATGAGGGGAGAGGGCCAAGTCCCCCGCAGGCTCGTCAGACCTCGCCGCAGGTGCCTCTGCGGATGCCTGCGGGGTCGCCTCAGATGCTGCTGTCCTTGCCGCAGGTGGCTCAGCAACCACCTGTGCTTTGGCCTGCTCCACCTTCTTCCATGCGGTGTCGCGGTCGAGCATCAGCAGCTGTCGTTCCGCCAGCCAAATCTCCTGGCGCTTTACCAAAATGTCTCTCTCCTGGGCAATGCGTTGGTAGGTGGGTAGCCATTTGGCGACTTCGAGGATGGTGAGGAGGGCCGCCTTGCCATTTATATTCCTGACCGTGGGCGTATCACCACACATGGTGAAACGAACGCAGTTGGTGAGGGTCTCCAGGGAGGGGAAGGGATCAGCTACCGGTTCTTTGGTCTGGACGAATCCGTCGGGGAGTTTCTTATGGTTCTCCTTGGCTGTTTCCACTCGCTTCCTCATGAGGAGCACTGCCGGGTCGGGCGATTTCGGGCCTCCTTCCAAAACCCAATCCTCCACCTGCTGTTGTGCCATACTCTAGAACAATCGGAAACAAAACCCTACTGTGACATCCTGATCTAGGAAAAGTGACTTCAAGATTCTACGTACTTCATCTACTTCAATTTTCCTAGCCGGCCATAATTCAAGACAACTGGCAGAGATAAGGTTTAGGTTGATCTGAAGGATCCAAGTGTAATGTTGTGATCTGAAGGATCCAAGGGAAATGTTGTGATCTGAAGGATCCAAGTGAAATGTTGTGATCTGAAGGATCCAAGTGCCGTGTTATGTCCTAACGTGTGTGTGTATGTTTGTACATGTCTCCCTATTAGTCAGTTAGTTAGTCTTTTTCCCTAAGTGGAGTTGTCGATAATCGATCGAAGCATCTCGTTTTCGGAACGGGTAGCGAGAGGTCGATTCATTGGCGTCTCCACGGGATTTCTTTGATGGTGGATTTTCTTCAGCTTCTTCAAACTCGTCTGCAGATGATTCAGACACGGTGGGTGGTTCAGGTAAGTCGACTACTGGGATTTCCACTGGACTTCTTGGTTGTTGATCATCGTGGCGACTTTCGTTGCGATCGCTGTGGCGGTCGCTGTGGCGATCGTCGTGGCGATCGATCTCGTCCCGCAACGTCTCGTTCCCGAGGTGAGTACTTCCTTCTTGCGTTTCTTGTTCGGCGTAGCGATCAAATTGGTGATCCGCATCCGCCGTCCTTTGTGTGTCCGAAGGGGAACTTAGTCGGGTCGATGCCTCGTTTTGGGGTGTCCTCGATGAATTCCCTTTTTGGCTGGTGATAGGTGGAATCATGGTGGTGGTTTTTGCAGTGGTCGACCATCCATACTCTTCAATAAACTCTCTTTCTGTTTCAGGTGTCATCTCTTCCTGGTGTGTCGATGTCGTGGCGCCATGCGTGTCGGGTCTGATCCGTTCGGGGTCAACGAAGACTTCGTCCGGAACACCTAACTCGAATGCAGGCTTCAAACGGTTGATGTGGACAGTCTGGCGGCGGATATCCGGTAAGTCTCTTATTTCGTATGTTACATCCGAATACTTTTTCACGACTATCCAGGGTCCGCTCCAGGGACTCCAAAATTTCTTAACAACCCCTGGGGGTGCTTGCATGTCTTTGAGGTACACGGCGTCACCGCCTTCGAATGAGCGTAGCGTTCGACGGCTGTTGATGGCGTCGCTTCGTTTTCGCCACGCTTCATGAAGGCTCTGTTGAGTGGCTTCTCGGGCTATTCTCAGATTCTTCAGTGTGGTGGGTTCGTCGGGACGTGGTTTCAGGCTTTGTAGCGATTCGTTCGGCAACCGGAGTTCTCGGCCGAAGGTCAAGAAGTTCGGGCTGAACCCTGTGCTCTTGTGTGGGGTCGCGCGGTAAGCCGCGAGTGCAACGGGCAACATGCTCTCCCAATCCTTCGTTCTTTTCGAGATTTTAGCGATGATATTGGCGAGGGTACGGTGAAATCTCTCGCAGACTCCGTTGCTCTCGGGGTGATACGCCGTTGTGAAAATCTGTCTGATACCCCATTGATCACACAGCGCCCTGGTTGATCCGGCCGTAAAAGCGGTTCCGCGGTCCGAGACCAATCGTTCCGGAACGCCATGAGTGGGTATATACTTTCTTGCGAGGTTTCGTGGTACTGTCGTGGCGGTGCAGTCCGTGGTGACATACGCTTCCGCATATTTTGTAAAATGGTCTATGACCGTCATCAGATATTTTGTGGTTTTTCCTCCCGCAATCGGTCCGACAAAATCAATTCCAACGATTTGTCCGGGGCGCTCGGGGAGTAAAGGTTTCTGGATTGGATTACGGAGACCGGGCGGGGTGTTGCGTCGTGAACACGTTTCGCATCGTTGTATGTTTTCGCGAACGTCTTTAGCTAACCCAGGCCAAGTTCCGAGTTTCCGTACTATCTTTTCCGTCACCTCCGCTCCGGGATGTCCGGCCCATTCATTTTTGTGACATCTATCGATGAGCCATTCCCGAAGTGAGGAGGGAATGAGCGGCACCCATTCATGTTGTCCGTCGTATCGAACGCGTGTCTCCCATACGCCGTTGGTTTTGCGTAGGTCCTCTCTGTGGCGGTCTAAAGTGATCGATTGGATCCAATTGTCGAGGTCTTGAGCGGCGATCATAAGCTCTCGCGGAAACTCGACAGTGACTACAGCTATGTCTCCGCGGCTCAATCCGTCGGCATGACCCATTTGTGTTCCTGGTCGGTAGCGGGGTGTGAAGTCGTACTCTGCCAATCTGAGTACCCATCGTCCGATGCGCGAAGTCGGGTCACGGAGGTGCATAGCGGCGGTAAGGGCCATATGGTCGGTTTGGAGTTCGAAGGTCTGTCCGAGGAGGTATTCCTGGAAGTGTCGAACCGCCCAAACGACCGCTAGGAGCTCACGTTCGGTGACCGAGTACCTGGTTTCGGCCGGGTTTAATTTGCGACTCGCATACGCCACGGGCCTCTCTTCCCCATTAAAGCTTTGCGAGAGGACGGCTCCCAAGGCGAAGCCGGATGCATCGGTTGCGAGGATAAATGGTTTAGTCAGGTCAGGATAGGCGAGTATGGGTTCACTGGTCAACTTTTCTTTGAGGTCATCGAACGCTTTCTGTTGTCGGGTCGTCCACTCAAAAGGCTGGGTTTTTTTCAACAACTCGGTCAAGGGCACCACTATTTCCGAAAAGTTCGGAATGAACCGTCGGTAGAAACTGGCGAGACCTAAAAAGGACTGAAGTTTTACTACGGAGGTCGGTACGGGGAATTCCTTGATCGCTTTTGTCTTCTCCGGCTCAGTGAGGATCCCTTCTGTTGTTATTCGATGTCCCAAAAAGCGAACTTCATTTTTGAGGAATTCGCACTTCGCGAGGTTGACTTGAAGTCGAGCCTCGGACAATCGATCGAAAACTTGTGCGAGTTTCTCAAGATGCTCTTCTCGTGTGGCTGAGAAAACAATTACATCATCCAAATATACAAGACAATTGTTGCCCAGAATTCCGTCTAAGGCGTCATTCATTACGCGTTGAAACGTGGCGGGAGCGTTTTTGAGCCCGAAGGGCATCTTCTCGTAATGGAAATGTCTTCCGAGGACCGAAAAGGCGGTTTTTTCCTTGGAATCAGCGTGGACCGGGATCTGATGGTAACCCGCGATGAGATCGATTGTTGAAAACCATTTACATTGTCCGAGCATTGCGAGCGTCTCCTGCAAACGTGGGAGGGGGTAAGCGTCTCCTTTGGTTATCTTGTTCAATTGACGGAAGTCAGTACAGAATCTCCAAAGCTGCTTTTCCCCCGGCGGCGTCTTCTTTTTTACTAATAAGACGGGCGCGCACCACGGGCTGGTAGATGGGCTAATCACTCCGGATTCCAACATATCCTTAATTTGCGTTTCGACCACCTCCCGGAGCGCGTGAGGAACGGGGTAAGGTTTTTGTTGAGTCACGGTGGGTTGGGTGAGAATAATCTCGTGGGACACGTTGAGGTTGCATCCCGCCCCCGTCGGTGGCTTAAACAAGTCCCGGTAAGTATTCAACAACTCCTTCGTTGGCTCAGCGTCCGGTGTAGTTAAATGTTGCAATTTTTGTTCAAGGACGGTCTCAAATTGTGGTAAAGGCGGATCCCATTGATCGGTCGGAACTTCTCCCCATTCTTCCTCATCCGACGTTTCTTGAAGAGAATTAATCACGCCCTCTTTTTCATCGTTTTGAACAATGGGTGGATCGTTTCTTGGGCGTTTTCGCTCGGGTGGATTCATCTCGCGTAATATCATATCAAGATGTTGATCAATTGCAGGTTCAATCTGGGAGGTTGTTGAAATTTCTGAAAATTTAATTTCATTTTTATCTTCAGGTGTGGCGAGGACCGTGTCGAATGTGGCGATGGTATGCTCATTTGGTGTGGCGACGACCATATCGGGTGTGGCGACGACCATGGCGACATTGGTATTCGTGTGTCGATCGGGTGTGGCGGCGACCGTGTTCGGTGTGGCGATGACCACATCTGGTGTGGCGACAACCACCTCCGGTGTGGCGACAACCACCTCCGGTGTGACGATGGTATGCCGAGTCGGTGTGCCGATGATCTCATTCATCATGGTGTCGGTGTGCCGATTTGGTGTGCCGATATCGGTGTCATTTGTGGCGTTGGCGTGCCGATATGGTGTGTCGACGATCCTATTTACAAATAAATCGGGTGTCGTGGCGGTCAGATGGTTTACTGTGGCGGTGGACTCGTCGATGGTGCGTACCGCTCGATCAACGGCCGCGTCGATGTACCGATCAAGAGATGAGTCGTCAAGTGTATCGGAACTTGTACCGGAACGTGGGTGGACGGTCGGTAGTGGTGTGGCGACGCGTTCTGCATCGCGTACTACTCCCGGTATCTCGAAACGGACTCTTCTAGCTTCTTCCGTATCGCGTTCCTCCTCGTTCGGTGCGGGAACCGAATCCAATTTTTCGTGGCGAGTCGCATGATCGTACAAATCGGCGGGTGTGTCGATTGGTGTGGTGACTCCTCGGAAATGTCTACTCCAAAATTTCATTCCACCGGATCCGCTGCTGTTGTTAGCGGAGGTCGTAGGTGTGCTCGTCGCGCCGGTACGTGTGTCGAGAACAGAGGTATCGCGTTCTACGACGTTGAGTGTGGCTGTTGCCGCCGAAAGGGTACTAGGGAGAGGTGTGCTTGTGTCGCGATTGTGAATACGATCATCAAGCAACCCGGTTTCCCGCCCCTCCGGCCGCAACACCACACCCACACTGTACGGCTCATCTAGCATCTCGACGGGCGTAAAAGGTCTTATTTTCCCTTCCGGTGTGTGGTACTTCATGTTCGGTCCCGTGGTGAAAGTAATCGGTACTCTTCTTAGCACATCTAATCCCAACAAATCGAGTGTGGCGCATTTACGTGCGAACACCAAAAAAGTATGCTCGAACGTGCAACCACCGATACGTGTCACTAGATGTTGTTCCCCCGAGAAATGCAAGGGCATCCCGTCCGCGCCCCACGCGACCGCTCGTGTCGGGTACAATTTTATTCCCTTGACGGGAGTTGATAAAACCGAAAGTGCGGCGCCCGTGTCGACAATCATGTCTCTTTCCTCGGGGCCCAAACCTACGGTAATTTTCAGGGTGCGTGACATCGGGGCTTCAACTGCGGGGATGTGGTCCTCTTCTGCGGGTTTCTTGTACCGAGCTATCTCCATCGTGTGTGCGGGAGCCGCTATTGGTTGCGAAACAGGGAGCAAACGCTTCTTTCTGAAACAATCGGCCTCTAGGTGTTCTCTCATACCACAAAAGTCGCAAAAAATGGTCTTCTGCGGACTAAATGGGCAATTTACGGGGAAATGCGCGCGGTCGGCACAAAACATACAAGGATAGCGCGGGCTTGGCTTCTCCTCATTTCGTGGCTCGCTTGGCTTCTCCCGGCGATAGTCCTCTTCTTTGTGGCGATTGTGTCGTGGTGTATGGTCATCTTTCCGAGGGCATCGTGCTGCGAAATGATCGTGGCTTCCGCAGCTATAACATCGACGGTCGTTCGTGACGGCCGCGAGGTCCCATCTTTCCTCTATATCGGTGGTATCATCAAGGGTTTCTTCAAGCTCTTCTGCTTTACTCAACGCATCTTGAATATTTCGTGGTCGGTTGGTTATCAATAGGGCACTCATGTTCTTACCGACGCCGCGAATGAAGGCGTCCTTTGTCTTCTTTTCGACCCATTCGTTGCGTTCGTGGCGGCGTAGGCGCGTCCCCTCTTCCATGACGGCACATCTTGCTATCCCGCGCACGCGATCGGCGAATTGACGGAGCGTTTCGGTTGTGTTGCGTTTAACCGTCCACAATAATGCTGCGGCATGCTGCGGATTTTCTTTCTGGAACCATCGCAACATGTCTTCACGGACGATTTCATAAACGTTATCCACGTCAACGGCGTCATCGCGATCGATTAGGAATTGTTTGGCTATCCCGCGTGCTTTGGTACGAAGTAGCCGATACCGTTGTTGTGAGGTTAGGCCCGCGGTCACTAGATCAAAATTCGCAAAAAATGAAACTACACTGAGTGCACCTGGTGTATCGGGGTCCCATGGTTCGAGTTCGAGGAATACCGAGCGCGGTATGTCCCCTCTCTCACCCTCGTGTGTCGCAGTATTGTAACGCTGAAGGAGCACGTTCATCTCCCTCATCGTTTGTGTCATGATTTCAACAGCCTCTGTGCCGGCGGAGGAGTGTGTACCTTCTCCCCTATCACTAGCTCCCGACAAATTTAAAGACATCGTGTCGGTTGAAGAGGTATTGAGGATGAGTGTGTCGACTTATGTGGACTACCACTTAGGCAAAAGGAAATCTGTACGCGTGTGTTCAGTTGTGTGTCGGTAGTAGTTAGGTCTATTGAGAAAATCAGCTTCTCGTGGCGATTATGGCGATCAAAAAATATAGGAGGCTGCGTTGCGTCACTTTTCCTAGGAATACAATAAACGGATGCACATCCTACCTAATTGTATACCTGGTCAGTTTTTGTGTTTTCGATAGACTCTACTTTTAAATTTTTAGAACTCGTGGCGAAACAAGACCTACTATTTTTTTGTGTGGATTCGTGTGAGGCGAACTCACAACAATCCCGCGTGTCGCCACAACTTTATATACCTTTGACGGTGAATCAAGTTGGGGAGACAAGAGGGTATTGCAATCCAAACCGCTGCCACCAATTTTGTAAGCCTTTTATGGGCCCCACGCTTGATGGCAGCTGAATTTAAATGAAGCCAACAAGCGGTGATGGGCGTTTGGGGGTCGGGTTGGTTGATAAAAATCAACGAACACGAACACCAAACGTTTGCACACGAGTTCGGGGGGGTTTGATTTGAAGTTAATTTAGCTGAAATAAAATATCGAAAAACACTTAGAATTTAGAAATGGTAGCAAATGATATTTACCTGTGGCGACAAAGCGTGGCGACGTCGGCGACTGCGTGGCGATCGTCGTACAACAAACTTGAAAGCCTGAAGGGCGAAGTAGAAATAAAACAGGTACACAAGTGTGTCCTTTTGCCAGAGGGGCTGACGGTTGTCCTGAAGGGACCTAATACCAATTGAGGGGTGTCGTTGCACTCTCCTCTAACCTTTTACTGAACCAGGTATACTCAGAAGAAGAACTACAAAGTACAACTAGCAGGTGGATTTATTAGAAATTAGGAACGGCAAATGACTTCCCCACAAGTGTGGCGGTTAGGAGCTGAAGGCTTTCAAATAAAGTTTTACAAAACACAGTATGGTTCTCAGTTTCAACAAGTACATTCAGAATTCCAATCTCATTTATCAGTTTCCAAGCATAGGTCATCAATTTCAAAATTAAGGTATGTATTCGTTCAAGTTTGTTCAATGTTTCAATTCTACTAAAGTTCTCAAATTTACTCAATGTTCTCAATTTACTCAATGTTGTTTTACTAATGTCTTTTTACTTCCTTACTCTAGCACAGTTGCATAAATAATTGGCCAATATATGTATGCATAAAGGTTTCAACACTCACTGTCGGGCCCGAAGGTATCCTTGAATGGGTGTGGCGGCTTGAAGATTCCGTGGCGATCGTAGCTCGAGGTCGTGGCGATCGTGGCGGTTTGAGGGAGGGATACGGGAGGAATATTCGTCAGGATGGGGCTAGCTCGCTGTCACTGACTTTGAACGCTGTTGGACTGGGTATGAGGCGATCGTCGTTGGCGGGGAGCTCAGGTGGAGTCCTCCCCCCTCCGCCCCGCCTGAAGATGGTAGTGGGGACGGCTGGTTGAGTGGGGGAGAGACCGTTGGGTCCCTCCCAGCTGAGGG
The DNA here is from genome assembly GCA_009739505.2 of Apolygus lucorum. Classification (NCBI taxonomy): domain Eukaryota; kingdom Metazoa; phylum Arthropoda; class Insecta; order Hemiptera; family Miridae; genus Apolygus; species Apolygus lucorum. Next base: position 39,733,013 of record CM019178.2, read on the forward strand.
GGGAGGGACGCGCGGGGTGGCGTTCGGCGTCGAGTGTCTTGCATCCACCTGAGCTGATGACGTCACCTACGAGGCTGACCGAAGGGGGCTAATGGTGCCCAGCTCCCGCCTCACTGGGAATTGGGCCCAGAGAGCGAGAGCTCACACATAGAATCGTTGATATTACACAATAAACTTCTTGGTTAAATTTTTTCAACCTCAAAAAATACTCTCCTCGTCACCTCCAACTCATAGAGTACCCACCAGAGATGGGCGAATTCTTATTCATAAATACGATTATCATTATAAATCATATCTGCGATTTTATGAATATGAATATGAATACAATCGAATTCACATTTTGAATACGATTTTATGATTTTCTCTATGATTTCCCTAAAAATCGATTTTTTTAAAACGATTTTTCCTGAAAATCATACTTGTTTTTAACGATTTTCTCCCGAACAATGGACTAATCTCGTCCATCTAATATCTAATGATCTAATATCGTCAAAATAATCAATCGAAATTCGAAACGTTAACAAATTCTTATAGAATGTTTCACGCAGAATCGAATGAGACCAACCCCAAGTCGCTACGACCGCCGCTACCCCATCGTTTGTATAGAAACCTTGACGTAATTTCTACTGACTTTTTTGTAATCATGATTTTCGCTGAAAGTTTTTGTTTCACTACAACTTTCACCGAATGTTCTTGACGCGAAAAACTTTACTTGAAATTTCGTCGTAGTTTCTATTCGGTTGGTCGTAGCGACCTGGGGTTGGTTCCATTCGATTCTGCGTGAAAAATCCTATACGAATTTGTGAAAGTTTCAAATTTTGATTGATTATTTGGACAATGTTAAGTCATAAAAATATGTCCATTGTTCGGGAGAAAATCATTTTAAAAACCCTGCAAATTATTACACAAAGGTTTATTATTTTTCTATATAAATCGCTCGTCTGCAAAGCTACCAACCATCCAACATGAAGGAAAACATTGACCGTATTTCGGTCAGCTATAATTTGAACGGAAATTAGGCCTCTTTAGCGATTCACACTCGTGTTTCTGATTTATCGTGCGTCCAAAACTTAAATTCTCGTAGAGAGCGAACGGTTTGTCCTACAGAGCTCCGGGTGGTCTCAAAAAATTTCAAAAATTCTATAGAATCTTAAATTGAAGGAAAAACAATACCTTTATATTGAAATTTTTTGAGTTAGGGCGTTTTCAAACTTTCAAAATTCATTTTGGAACCCTTAGACGTAACCTACATCAACCAAAATCTTCGGGGCACAACAAGACCCCAAATGGAGCCTACATACCAAATTTCATGAAAATTGGTCAATGCTAAGTGGCAAAAGTGCCGCGTACGGCGTAGGGGAAAGGCTTGTACCTTGGGACGATTTTTTCAATTACATTTTTTTCACAGACAAAAGTAATTAAGCAAGTAACGGAAGGGTGTATTATTCTCTACTACTCTTGAGGTTTAATAAAATGTATAAACCATAATTTTGAAAAAAGTTTAAATACCATAAAACTTGATTTTTCAAAATGTCTATTTTGTCCCGAGGTACAAACAGTGCATGTACCTCGGGACACCCATGTTTGTACCTTGGGACAGAAGGATAAATTTAAAAGAAAACCACCTAAATTATTCGAAATATTTTATTTAAACATTAGTTATCGCAAAAACAGACTTTAATTTTCAAATATCCTTTTAAAGGAGTTCAAACATAGACAAGTAGCAAAATTTGGTTACCTACTTTTACATTGCTATCACACAAATAGGATACTATCTTATCACAAACGGCATGTTCGGGATGAGTATTATTAAGTCAAACAAAGATGCTTCAAAGAATAATAAACTAAAAGGATCATTATTGGTAAATCTTGCTGCCTTTTCGACCATTGGCCTGTTGAATCATCAAAAATGTAGTGTGCGCAGGAGTCGGAAAAACTGTTTATTGTTATTTTTCTACACTAGACCTCATTCTGAGAATTCACTTTGTATTTAATTTGTTACCAACCACGGCCTTTTAGCGTGAGAAGACCTTTTTCTATGATTTTTCAAAGTTTCGAATGTTTATGACGTTACAGTGGGCAGGGGGGGTCCTGCCCAGGCGGGAGTGGCGCGTGGCGTCATAAACATTCGAAACTTTGAAAAATCATAGAAAAAGATCTACTCATCCAAAAAGAGAACGGCTGGTGTCAAAATTCTCAAGGTGAGGTCTACTTTTGATTAAAAACTTTAAAAAAAATCAGGCGCATCTCCCATTGACTTCCGTTGACTTGGGATCAATCTCCTATCCTTTCGACTAAACTATATTAACTTACACTTCGGAATCAGAGCTCGCAACCACTGAGCTATGGAAGTGAATGGACAGAAATGCGAAGAGGTAGCTGATCACAACATCTCTCCCCTGTTGGGAAATCTTAGTTACTCCGTTACTTAGTCAGGGTGGTGAGGGCTCTTTCGCCGGCCTTATTCAACCCAGTGAGAACGCTATATTTTTTACTGGCTTCGGAGTTTTGTTATTATTTCTTCATGAACGGGGCGGGGCATCTGCTGACCTCAACGTTTGTCTGAATAGGCTGTGGCTCGACTCGTGTCGTGGGGGAAGTTGTTTTGATGACAACACTAATTTATTATTGTTCCCAGAGAATGCTGAGGAAACCATTCGGGTCTGTATGACTGCGCCACTTTGTTGAATCATCAAAGATTAACTTCCCTCGACAGAGGAACGATCTTCTATCGTTCTGACTAAACTATATTTACACTTCTGAGTCGGAGCTCGCTACCACTGAGCTAAGGAAGTAAATGAACTGAAATGTAAAGAGGTAGCTGATCACAACAGGCCCATCCACTGGCTGCTGATTCACTCCATCCTTTGATCGTGGCAACTGCACATGAATGGACCAACATCTTAACATGGAAGCTTAGGCCAAAACCGAACATAAATAACATAAAACGAAAAAATATTGTGTCCCAAGGTACAAACCTCAACGTGTCCCAAGGTACAAACATTTGACATTTTCCAAAAAATTTAATTATTGACATTTCATGATATAATAACATTTTAAAAACATCAAAATCATAGAGATGAACCTTGAATTGAAGGAAAGCAGTTGCAAGTGGAAGAAATTCAAACTTATCTTTCTGTCAATTGATCGTGGTATGGAGCAAAGACAAAACTTTGGGACCGGTGATAACAAACAAAGAATTTTCATCATCACATGGTCGGTGATAACAGAAAAAGGGGCACATACACGGTGTTGCCTTCACATCCAAAGATGATTGGAGCCCAGTCCAATTTTTTTTGTGCCTCTTTTCTAATTGATTTAAGCATTGTCCCGAGGTACAAGCGTCCCAAGGTACAAGCCTTTCCCCTACGGACGACCAAATTTTGGTTTATTATTTTCAATAATGAACCTTTGGAATCGACCAAGAAAAAAAGTTTTTTAACACCCCCTCAAAATTTGATGGTTTACGTTTCAAGGTACGTAGAATCCGAAAATCGAATGAAAATTTGGCCGTCCGTCCGCCGTACGGGCACTTTTGCCACTTAGCATTGACCGATTTTGATGAAATTTGGTATGTAGGCTCCATTTGGGGTCTAGTTGTGCCCCGAAGATTTTGGTTGACGTAGGTCACTTCTAAACGTTCCCAAATCAATTTTGAAATTTTAAAACGCCCTAACTCAAAAATTTTTTATATAAAGATATTGTTTTTCCTTCAATTTAAGATTCTATAGAATTTTTAGAATTTTTTGAGACCACCTGGAGCTCTGTAGGACAAACCGTTCGCTAACTACGAGAATTTGAAGTTTGGACGTACGATAAATCAGAAACACGAGTGTGAATCGCAAAAGAGGTCTAATCTCCGTTCAAATTAAAGCTGACCGAAATGCGATCGATGTTTTTCTTCATGTTGGATGGTTGGTGGCTTTGAAGACGAGTGATCTATATAGAAAAATAAAAACTAATAAACCATTGTGTAATAATTTGCAGCGTTTTTATTCGATTTTTGGATTCTACGTACCTTGAAACGTAAACCATCAAATTTTGAGGGGGTGTTAAAAAAAAATTTCTTGGTCGATTTCAAAGGTTCATTATTGAAAGTAATGAACCAAAAGTATGATTTTCAGTGAAAATTGTTAAGAAATTCGATTTTTAGGGAAATCATAGAGAAAATTATAAAATCGTATTCAAAATACGAATACGGATTTTTAGGGAAATCATAGAGAAAATTATAAAATCGTATTCAAAATACGTATACGGGGAAAAACCGTATCCAAACTGTGAATACGATTGTATTTAGATTCATATTCATACCTGTATTCGTATTCATAATCATAAAATCGTAGATATGATTATATTCATAATCGTATTTATGGAAAAGAATTCGCCCATCTCTGGTACCCACTGGGGTGTTGCATACAACGAATACATGCAGGTTTTCATTAGTTACTTATATAAATTGTTTATATTATTATTGACGTTTTATGTCTTTACTATGGCACATAAATGAAAAATCGTCACTCGGGGAGCGTTATGAAGGGAGCGTTACGAGGGGAGCGTTACGCGGAAATTTCTGATGATTTTCACGTACAACCAATCGTTCCTAGGGAAAACTAACTTCCTCATTTTCCACCCCACAAAAATCGTTCACCACTCATTGGAAAGCTCTCAATTTATTAAACATAAGACATAAAATCTCTCTCGTGGTTGCGTACTTGTACGAAAGCTGTATCCACCGTTTGTGTTTTGAAAAGAACCTCTCTTTTAGAATGTCTCGAATTTCGGTGTATTTTGACTAATTAAGAGGCATGGAGTGTCTGATTTCGATCGAGTGATATATGATTTTTCTTAATTCGATGAAATCTGCGTGGTTTACAATATTCTTAAACAAATTTCAGTGCATTAAAAAAACGAAAATTACTTTTTTTTAATTCTCTAAAAGATGCCAAGCTGAAGAAGGTAGATGGAAATCAGAATATTATCTTGAAAGATAAATCATGAACAATTTAGACTCAAAAATTTGATCTTCATCGCCGAGGTGAACGCCAGGGAGGTGTTCTTGGACCTTTCTTATAAACTTGTGAATACCCTTCATTTGCACTACCACTTGACGACATAATTTACCCTTGAGGCTTACATAGCCACAAACCTCGGAGGTCCAGCAAATGAAGGCTGAAGATCGATAGCTTGAAATTGTCGGTTTCATACTCCTATCTAAGACAGAGCTTTCTTGGTAAACTACAGATGAACAACAAAGTTCAATCATAGGTAAGTGGGGTATCTTGGTTTACATCTAGATCTGAGGTTGACAAGAACACGTCATTAACCCGGTAGGAAAGATTAGACAGCTGAAGCTTGTACTCGACAAGATTGAAGGCGTTGCAGCTTCATTGCACGTAGGAAAAACGCTGGTGACTCAGTAGGTACTCAACTACCTACAAAATAAATCGAAAAGTATAAATACTGTCCAAATAACTCCATGAAAAGACAAGGAAAGGAACATAAATTTAAACCGAAAGGCTTAAAATCTGAATGTAACTAACAACGTAGAATTCGTACAGATAGATGAATGGCAGCCAACAATTCCAAACCAACAACTCCAACCCCTGGATTCAAACTTTCAGGTAAATTTTGCAAATTTAGGTACCAAATTTTGACCAACCACTCGTTCTATTCGTTACTCAAAAGACGAATGGAATCAGAGGGTCAGCTGTCACAACACTGACATAGAACTTGCTGCAGGTACAAAAGTTGTACCTTTTTGCCGATGAGGTCATCGCTTCTACGCAACAATCAGCACACACAAAGTATCCCGAAGTTTTCGCTCCAAACCATCTCTGAGTTACAGTTTTTTATGGTGCAAACCGGAGAAAAAGTTTTTTTTTTTAAATAACGCCAAAAGGTTTTTTAGGATCCTGTCTTTGTGCTGGGTTTTTTGCAGTAGCCGATTTTTATTGCAGAAGCTTTTTTAGTCGGTTTTTTCCCTCATGAAGGTCAACTGAACCAGCGACGGTCAAGGAAGACCTTTTGAGATTCCCTCCGACTTTTTCTTTCTCAGAAACCCTCCGAGGAAACAGGAAAGACGGAAAGGAAATGAAGAAGGAAGTGCGATGAACTTGGAGAGGTCGTCCTCCTGAGATTTACAATCCTCGGACAGGCCGGAGAGCCGTGAAGACTGTCACAACAAATTGGACAGGAAAAGGCGTCGTGTCTAATAGAACTTTTGTTGGTCGAGCTGGACAAATTTGGTTTTCGAAGGAAGCGATTTCCTGAGGAGTATCAGACAGATTAAAGGAGGTAAAATAGTATTTGAGCTTAGTGAATTGAGATTGACTGTTAGTCAAAGAAGTAGGCACAGGTCAATAAGAAAGACAGCACTCAAGGTGCAGCAGATTATGTGGTCAGTACTTGAGGGGATGATTTTACAACCGAAAAGCTCGGCCAAAAAAACCTTTGGAATCGACCAAGAAGTAATTTCAACCTCCTTCAAAATTTGTTGGTTTACGTTTCAAGGTAGGTACGTAGAATCCAAAAATCGAATAAAACTCCGCAAATTATTACACAAAGGTTATTATTATTCTGTATAGATCACTCGTCTGCAAAGAACATGGCTTTGCATTGTTACCACCAACCAACATGATGAAAAACATCGATAGCTTGTCAGTCAGCAAAAATTTGAACGGAGATTCGGCCTCTTTTGCGATTCACACTCGTGTTTCTGATTTATCGTAAGTCCAACCCTTGAATTCTCGTAGGGAGCGAACGGTTTGTTCTACAGGGTCCCACGTAGTCTCTAAAAATTCGAAAAATTCAGTACTATCTTAAATTGATGGAAAAACAAAAGTACCTTTATATCAAAATTTGTTGAGTTAGGTCGGTTCAACCTTATTTTTCAACCCTACATCAACCAAAATCTACGGGGCACAACTAGACCCCAACTGGAGCCTGTAAACCAAATTTTATTAAAATCGTCAATGGTAACTGAGGAAAGTGCCGCGTACGGCGGACGGACGGCCAAATTTGTATTCAATTTTCGGATTCTACGTACCTTGAAACGTAGACCAACAAATTTTGAGGGGGAGATTGAATTTTTTTTCTTGGCCAATTCCAAAGGTTCATTAAATGAACCTTTTTTTTCTCATAAATTTTATGAGAATAATAAACCAAAATGCACGTTTTTCCGAGTTCAAACATAAGTTTCTTCCTTAAATTCGACTGTAAAATATTTTTTGATTATACCGTTGGAAAGCTGATGAAATGGAGCAGTTTTTAAGCTTTTGATTCCCTCTAGCAAATATCTTGTTTTAATGAGAAAAAATCATCACAATTAAAAAAAACAAAAATTTTTCAATTTTTGTTTGTGTATTTAATACTACTTTTGCGTACAGTTTTTCTCGACTGGTCTACGGCTCATCTATTGCGACATGTTACGCTATTTCCAACGGCATCCTTATTTTTTAATTTTGAGTGTAATTTAAGGAAATTAAGACCGTTTTAATGGTGTAAGGTCGAAAACACGAAAAAATATTAGAAGCCGATTAAGTTGGATTTTAAGGGGGTTAAAAAAAAACTCCGTGGGGTTTTTTTTTTGTAAATTAGTTGTAGAAACTCCTCCCTAAGTTTGGCGGATAACTTATGGGACACCCTGAATACAGAAAAATAATAAACCTTCGTGTAATAATTTGAAGGGTCCAGAGGGAAACCTTTGAAATTTTGAAAACGCTCTAACTAAAAATATGTTGATGTAAAGGTATTGTTTTTCCATCAATTTAAGACAGTATAGAATTTTTTGAGACCAAGCGGAGCTCTGTAGGACAAACCGTTCGCTCCCTACGAGAATTTAAGGGTTGGACTTACGATAAATCAGAAACACGAGTGTGAATCGCATAAGAGACCTAATCTCCGTTCAAATTATTGCTGACCGAAATGCGATCGATGTTTTTCTTCATGTTGGATGGTTGGTGGCTTTGCGGACGAGTGATCTATAATATAGATATTTTTCTATATTATAGAAAAATAATAAACCATTGTGTAATAATTTGCAGCGTTTTTTAGTGGGTGGACTTCCCAAAGCGGGACGTCCGGTCACCTTGAGGGTGTCCTGCCTGGTCGGCTCCAGGGTAAGGAAAGTGGTCGCCCATCCGCGATCCAACGAGACCTGCCGCAGATCTCATCTCCACCCGTGAAAACTGCAGGAGGACGTCGCAGCCTGCGGTTCGAGGGGGGGCTTTGCGGAAGGCGGGAGCCGCGAAGTGGAGCACTGGCTCAGTGGGAGCAAGGCGAACTCCGGTCGTTGACCCGCCTCCGCCGTTTTCTTTTCCCGCCTCGTGGCGGTTCGTTGACACCGCGTTTCGCCGAGGGTGGAGGTCGCGGGAAAACCGGGGAGGCTGTCGAGTGCATCCACCTTCCGTCCACCCGTGTCCCCGGAAAACGGAAACGAGACTGTTGAGAAGCTGACATCAGGGTGTCCAATCAAGCGCTGCCGATAGTAGCATCCAGAAACCTGAGAGTTTGAGGATGCTTCTGCCGAAAACCGCTATGATTTTCCTCGACAGAAATGAGCAAAAATATCTTGGAAATTTCGTCAAAAAACTCGAAAATTGCTATCTAATTACATAAAACCCAAACCGCATGTACGTATGCCGTATATATCGTTTTTGCCTGCTTTTAGTAGGCCTTCCAGCTAGTCTTCAATAATAAACCTTTGGAGTCGAGCAAGAAAAAAAATTTTACCCCCCCCCCCCTCAAAATGTGATGTTTTACGTTTCAAAATATGTAGAATCCGAAAATCTAATATATAAACGCTGCAAATTTTTACACAAAAGTACATTATTTATCTTTATAGATCACTCGCCTACAAAGAACACGGCTTTGCCATTGTCACCACCTGCCTACCACATACCTACTTCACAATCAAGTACATTTGGAAGAAATAAACGGTTCACACTAAATTTGACGAAATAAGGAGTTGTGAGTGCCTTCATTATGAAATTTGATTACTAGTTGCCAAGGTCGCAAAACTGAGTACTACTCGGAGAATCGAACAGCAATCACATTTTGGTCAGGTAACGTTTCAACGGAAATTAAGCCTCTTTTGCGATTGACACTCGTGTTTCTGATTTATCATAAGTCCAACCTTTAAGTTCTCAAAGGGAGCGAACGGAATGTCCTAAAGAGCTTTGGGTGGTCTCATTCGATTTTAAAAATTCAATACTGTCGTAAATAGATGGAAAAAAATACCTTCATATCGAAATTTTTTGAGCTAGGGCCCTCATTTTTCAATCTTTAGAGTGACTGACATCAACCAAAAGCTTCAGGGCACAACTGGACCCCAAATGGAGCCCATTTACCAAATTTCGTATGGCGTACGGCGGACGGACGGAAATTTTTTTATTCGATTTTCGGATTATAGGGTAAGGTGGGGTAAGGTCCCGCACGGGGGAAGTCCCCGCACAAGGGTTTTCTGTGTTACTGTGCAAGTTATGACTATGTCCGTTGGATGGTAAGCCAATTGCCATGTTGCGAGTTCTGTGTGGAATTTCCTGTAGTGCGGATCAGCGTGGTGACAGACAAAATGAGGTAAGTTTGTTTTCCTCCGCTCTGATGTAATATTCATGATTATTTACTTCAATGATATGTTTCCGTAATCGTTGATATTCGTGTCTGTTGTGTTGCGTCAGAAAAAGGTGCTTCTTCCCGTCAAAACCCCGTGACAACGCTCTTGGTAACCATATTTTTACTTGTCTGAGGTCGATTTTAGTCAAAATGGCAAATTGGGGCAAAGCCCCGCACTCTTTGTGGGGCAAGATCACGCACAAAATTTGTGCGGGGACTTGCCCCTTCGTTTTTATTTGGAAGACGGCGATGATAAATTTAGGTACCTTCATGCAGTTAACCATGCACAGAATTGACTTATATGTCAGGTACCACTACCTATTTGTATGTAACTTGTTTTTATTCTGTTCCCCACTATCTTCTTTCATTTTATAATTCCAGAAACTAAAGGTACAAGTATCTAACCAGCATTTTGGGAGTTATTGGAATCCTGCAGTTTGTTGTACTTTTTTTAAACGCGACACCTGCTTACTTTGTTACTAAACAAACAATGTGTTAATTTTAGGAAAAAAAAATCAGAAAAATGTATTTTCCTGGACGATCATTTAACTTTTTTCTTGTCTCAAATTTTAGTTGTGTTGCATTTAATTCAATGTTTTGTGATTTTTCGAATACCTATTCTACAATTGACTTTTCATTGTGCATTGAAGATGTGTGGGAAATTTATTACCAGCAAATGCTATAAACTATTTGACTGTGACCCTTTGTTAATTGTTTAAAAAAATGAGTTGCTTACTGTTATTAAGGCATGTGAACTTCAAAAAAGTTTTTATCTTGTAAAAAATGTGATGTTTTGACTGAATAGATGAGCATATTTGAATAAATATATTGGCTTTCTGTCTGAAATTAATGCTTTTCCCCAGAATGGGGCAAACCCCCGCACTGCGGGGATTTGCCCCATGACTGCGGGGACTTACCCCTTCCTGTGGGGCAAAGCCCCGCAGACACAAATTTTTAAAAAACGTTCAGTTCTTCCATAATACTGATGACATAGTGATGAAAATTGTCAGGCATTATAGCCAAGGTCCCAAACTAGTATCCCAATGAGTTGGTTGAGGGATATTGACCTAGTAGGTGTTTATAAATGGAAAACATTCGAAAGTGCGGGGACTTACCCCACCCTACCCTACGTACCTTGAAACGTACACCAACAAATTTTTTTTTGGGGGGGGGGGGGTTAAAATTTTTTCTTGGTCGATTCCAAAGGTTCATTATTGAAAATAATCGAACTATTGAAACAGACCAGTTATGAGAAGGCTCTGGGATGGGGAGGCACTGGGAGTGGTGGGTGGCAATGTTGCACCTTCAGACAGTTATCGTGGGGGGGGGGGGGGGGGGGGGCACAATGCGCCGGTCTCTAGAGATTAGACTAAATCAGAACAAGGAAGGAACGGCGACCGACTGAGACCCTCTTAAAGCAAATTTCATCAAAATCGGTCCATGGGAACAAAGAAAAGGCGTACGGCGGACGGACGGAATTTATTTTTACGATTTTCGGATTCTTCATACCTTGAAACAAAGACCACCAAATTTTGACGGGGGATCAAAAATTAATTTATCTTGATTCTAAAATGAATGAAGATTTTTATTGAACAAAACCAATAATCATATTTCAATAGTCACATTTCGGTAGGTAACAGGTAAATTTAAGTATTTATGCAACAAGATATGAACAGAATAACCAGGTTAATAGGTACGAGAAAACATTAAACAATGTTTTTCGTACATTAAACAATTTTTCTAGTAACTACGAGAATAAAAACGCTGCAAATCATTGCTCAAAGGTTTATTATTTTCTGTATAGATCACCCTTCTGTATAGATCACTGGTTCTCCATCAATAGCACCTACCACCATCTGTATTCTCCATTGACCCGCCCTCTCAAATTTCAGCTTCCTGCGTTCAATAGGATTGAAAATGGCCTTGGAGCTCACTCAGCTGATCAGTGACCACTCATGCGCCTTCAGCATTCTCCATTGACCCGCCCTCTCAAATTTCAGGTTCCTGCGTTCAACAGGAGAGGAAATGGCCTTGGAGCTCACTCAGCTGATCAGTTACCACTCAGGCGCCTTCAGCATTCTCCTTTGACCCTGCCTCTAACATTTCAGCTTCCTGCGTTCAACAGGAGAGGAAATGGCCTTGGAGCTCACTCAACTGATCAGTGACCACTCAGGCGCCTTCAGCATTCTCCATTGACCCGCCCTCTCAAATTTCAGGTTCCTGCGTCCAACAGGAGAGGAAATGGCCTTGGAGCTCACTCAGCTGATCAGTTACCACTCAGGCGCCTTCAGCAATCTCCATTGACCCTGCCTCTCAAATTTCAGGTTCCTGCGTTCAACAGGAGAGAAAATGGCCTTGGAGCTCACTCAGCTGATCAGTGACCACTCAGGCACCTTCAGCAATCTCCATTGACCCGCCCTCTAAAATTTCAGCTTCCTGCGTTCAACAGGAGAGGAAATGGCCTTGGAGCTCACTCAGCTGATCAGTGACCACTCAGGCGCCTTCAGCATTCTCAATTGACCCGCCCTCTCAAATTTCAGGTTCCTGCGTTCAACAGGAGAGGAAATGGCCTTGGAGCTCACTCAGCTGATCAGTGACCACTCAGGCGCCTTCAGTATCCTCCATTGACTTTTGATTATGGAAATTTGATTACTGGTTACGCAGAAGGCAAAACTGTATACAAATCGAAGAAATGAACAGCGATCGCATTTTAGTCAGAAAAAATTTCAATGGAGATTAGACCTCTTTTGCGATTCACACTCATGATTCTGTTTTATCGAAGGAAAACCTTCAAGTACTCGTAGGGACTGAACGGTTTGCCCTACAGAGCTCCGGGTGGTCTCAAAAATTTTTTAAAATTCAGTACTATTTAAAATTAGTGAAAAAACGATACCTTTATTTCGATAGTTTTCGAGCTAGGGCATTCTTGAAAATTTCAACCCTTAATTTTCACCCCTTAGAAGTGACCTACATCAACCAAAAGCTTCGCGGCACAACTAGACCCCAAATGGAGCCCATATACCAAATTTCATCGAAATCGGTCCATGGTAACTAAGAAAAGTGCCGCGTACGGCGTACGGCGTACGGCGGACGGACGGAAATTTTTTTATTCGATTTTCGGATTCTACGTACCTTGAAACGTAAAACATCAAATTTTGAGGGGGGGTTAAAATTTTTTTTTTCTTGCTCGATTCCAAAGGCTTATTATTGAAAATAATAAACCAAAACTGAGAAGTAACAAATTTCAAATTTAACAATAATTACATATTAAAAACGCTGCAAATCATTGCTCAAAGGTTTATTTATTTTCTATATAGATCACCCTTCTGTATAGATCACTGGTTCTCCATCAATTGCACCTACCACCATCTGTATTCTCCCTTGACCTTCACTCTCAAATGTCAGCTTCCTGCGTTCAATAGGATTGGAAATGGCTTCGGAGCTCACTCAGCTGATCAGTGATCTGAGGAGTGAAGAAGATCTTCTCGAAAGCTGGAAACGCCTGGAAGAGCACTGATCAGCTGAGTGAGCTCCGAAGCCATTTTCAATCCTATTGAACGCAGGAAGCTGACATTTGAGAGTGAAGGTCAAGGGAGAATAGGTACAGATGGTGGTAGGTGCTATTGATGGAGAATCAGTGATCTATACAGAAGGGTGATCTATACAGAAAATAATAAACCTTTGAGCAATGATTTGCAGCGTTTACCTACCAACATTTTTTTTACCTACCAACTATTGGTAGGTACTACCTACCACACCATACTGCTTCACACCTTCACAATCAAGTTTATTAGAAAGAACTAAATACTTCACACTCGATTCGAAAAATAGAAAGCTTCATATGGAAATTTGATTACTGGTTACACAGAAGGCAAAACTGTATACAAATCGAAGAAATGAACAGCGATCGCATTTTAGTTGGATAAAATTTGAACGGCGATTAGACCTCTTTTGCGATTCACACTCATGATTCTGTTTTATCGAAGGAAAACCTTCAAGTACTCGTAGGGACCGACCGGTTTGTCCTACAGAGCTCCGGGTGGTCTCAAAAATTTTTTAAAATTCAATACTATTTAAAATTGGTGAAAAAACGATACCTTTATTTCGAGAGTTTTCGAGCTAGGGCACTCTTGAAAATTTCAACCCTTAATTTTCACCCCTTAGAAGTGACTGACATCAACCAAAAGCTTCGCGGCACAACTAGACCCCAAATGGAGCCCATATACCAAATTTGAACCAAATCGGTCCAGTGTTGCTAGGAAAAGTGCCGCGTACGGCGTACGGCGGACGGACGGAAATTTTTGTATTCGATTTTCGTATTCTACGTACCTTAAAACGTAAAACATCAAATTTTGAGGGGGGGTTACAATTTTTTTTTCTTGCTCGATTCCAAAGGCTTATTATTGAAAATAATAAACCAAAATTAACACTCATAAAATATATTACTCTACAAACACAGTCAAATTAAAAATGCACCAAGGTACCCTAATCCTAACATCACAATACAGTTACACTATTACAACAGAAAAATATCACTACCAGAACTAACCTAGTATAATAAAATTAAGCATGATTTGAACAGAGTACTTTTACAAAACTTCCTCCGTCAGATGCACGTCATAAATATTAAGTAGAACATATAACTTAAAATTTTGTAATTTTGTCAAAGTAATCATCTAGGTCATACGGCGCCATGCTCAAAAGAATACCCTTACAGGCAGCTTTAAAAATACTAAAATTTCCCAAATTAGGAATTTTATAAGGAAGTCCATTGAACAATATTGGCCCCCACCAGCCAATAGAGTTTCTAGCCGCATTCAGCCTACATGCAGGTAGCGACAGCATACGCGTATTTCGTGTTTTATGAGAAGGTGTTGGGAAGATAATTAAAAGCTAAAGATCATTATTGAAATTAATAAACCAGAAGCTGCGTTCATCTCCGAGGGGTGATCTAAACAGTAAACTAATAAACCATTATGTAATGACCTGGCTTTCCAGTTTAATGATAAGGAGGGGGGAGTATTCATGTATGCTGACGACATCACTGTGCTCGCAGTTGAACCTCAAATCTAGGACCTCACCCGAACCTTGGAAGTAGCTGACGACCTCATCAAGGCCTGGTGTAAGTCCAATTCGCTGAAACTAAATAACGACAAGACTCAGGATCTCCACTTTTCCCTCAGCAGCCTTGTTGATTCTCCAGTGAATTTTCTCGGTATGTGGATCGATAACAGAATCTAGTGGAATGATCACATCGAACGACTTTGTGCAAGCTTATCCTCAGCTAACTTTGCCCTTCGTCAGTTATGTAAGTCAGTGTCGTTTCCAGTACTTCGGTCAGTGTTTTTCGCTTTGTTTATGAACCGGGCATCGTACGGAATAATTCTGTGGGGTAACTCTCGTGGCTCATTAAGGGCCTTCAAAATGCAGAAGGCAGCTATTAGGTTGGCGTTTAATGTTAAATATAGGGGAAGCTGTAGAGGCTTTTTTATAAAAATGAATTGTTTAACGTTACCTTCCCTCTATGTATATGAATAGGATTGAAAATGGCTTCGGAGCTCACTCAGCTGATCACTGATCTGAAGAGTGAAGAAGATCTCCTCGAGTGCTGGAGACGCCTGTAAGAGCACTTCCATTCAATAGGAGTAAAAATGGTTTTGGAGCTCACTCAGCTGATCAGTGATCTGAAGAGTGATGAAGATCTCCTCGAATGCTGGAGACGCCTGGAAGAGCACTTCCATTCAATAGGATTGAAAATGGCTTCGGAGCTCACTCAGCTGATCAGTGATCTGAAGAGTGAAGAAGATCTCCTCGAATGCTGGAGACGCCTGGAAGAGCACTTCCATTCATTAGGAGTAAAAATGGCTTTGGAGCTCACTCAGCTGATCAGTGATCTGAAGAGTGAAGAAGATCTCCTCGAGTGCTGGAGACGCCTGTAAGAGCACTTCCATTCAATAGGAGTAAAAATGGTTTTGGAGCTCACTCAGCTGATCAGTGATCTGAAGAGTGAAGAAGATCTCCTCGAGTGCTGGAGACGCCTGGAAGAGCACTTCCATTCATTAGGAGTAAAAATGGCTTTGGAGCTCACTCAGCTGATCAGTGATCTGAAGAGTGAAGAAGATCTCCTCGAATGCTGGAGACGCCTGGAAGAGCACTTCCATTCAATAGGATTGAAAATGGCTTCGGAGCTCACTCAGCTGATCAGTGATCTGAAGAGTGAAGAAGATCTCCTCGAATGCTGGAGACGCCTGGAAGAGCACTTCCATTCATTAGGAGTAAAAATGGCTTTGGAGCTCACTCAGCTGATCAGTGATCTGAAGAGTGAAGAAGATCTCCTCGAATGCTGGAGACGCCTGGAAGAGCACTTCCATTCAATAGGATTGAAAATGGCTTCGGAGCTCACTCAGCTGATCAGTGATCTGAAGAGTGAAGAAGCCTTTGAGCAATGATTTGCAGCGTTTTTTACCCACCAACATTTTTTTTACCTACCAACTTTTTTTTACCTACCAGCTAGGTACTACCTACCACACCATACTGGCTTCACACCTTCACAATCAAGTTTATTAGAAAGAACTAAACGCTTCACACTCGATTGGAAAAATAGATAGCTTCATATGGAAATTTGATTACTGGTTACGCAGAAGGCAAAATTGTATACAAATCGAAGAAATGAACAGCGATCGCATTTTAGTCCGATAAAATTTGAATGGAGATTAGACCTCTTTTGCGATTCACACTCATGATTCTGTTTTATCGAAGGAAAACCTTCAAGTACTCGTAGGGACCGAACGGTTTGTCCTACAGAGCTCCGGGTGGTCTCAAAAATTTTAAAAAATTCAATACTATTTAAAATTGGTGAAAAAACGATACCTTTATTTCGAGAGTTTTCGAGCTAGGGCACTCTTGAAAATTTCAACCCTTTATTTTCAACCCTTAGAAGTGACCTACATCAACCAAAAGCTTCGCGGCACAACTAGATCCCAAATGGAGCCCATATACCAAATTTGAACCAAATCGGTCCAGTGTTGCTAAGAAAAGTGCCGCGTACGGCGTACGGCGGACGGACGGAAATTTTTTTATTCGATTTTCGTATTCTACGTACCTTGAAACGTAAAACATCAAATTTTGAGGGGGGGTTGAAATTGTTTTTTCTTGCTCGATTCCAAAGGCTTATTATTGAAAATAATAAACCAAAATTAGTACGTTAGTCTAAAGACGATCTATTTTTGACGATTGTAATACCACACTGGCTGGTTTCGACAATAAAAAACGATTTGATTTGATTTGCAGCGTTTTTGTTGATATATTGACGTTTTAGGTGTGACCGTGCGCATCTTTCTCAGAATATGAGGTCCACGATCCAATAAAACTGGTGTCATGTCAAACCCGCGTTGAAGCTATTAGTCACAAGCCACCAAGGACAACCTACCAAAACCACGAGGAAGTGAAATATTTGGGAAAATAGTCGAGGAAGTGTCTTTTCATTGTTCAGGAATCCCCACAAACCATATATCAGTCACTCCGCATATTCGCCAAGTTCATTCGCCCTCCACGGTTCGTTCACCGAGCGAAACTTGTTACCTGGTGCTCTCTGGAACTATCATTCAGGCCCATCCCTTTTTCGCCAAGTGTGTTTGTCAAAGGCGTTTCTCCACGGTCGCCACGGCTCGGGGTTGTTTGCAAACTTCCGACACGTCCTTTTGTCCGCGAAAAGGTTCCCCTTCAAGGAACACGGTCAATGACTGGAGTACGGAAATGTTCGGGGGGTCGTTGGAACCTGTTCGAACTCTTGAGAAGGGTTCTTCGTGTGGTTATTCTGGACTGTTCAATGCGTAGAGTGAGAAAATTCAAAAGGAAAACTCCACAAACAGAAATTATACGCACATCCGTAACAGTCAATTTTGGTTGCCAAACATGTCACACTAAACATCCAGGATATTATGTTGGAACCTTTTTTGCTTCCGACCTTTTCCAAGGTTGAGAGAAAAAGTTTTCCAAAATCGAAATTTTTACTCGCGTTTTACGTTTCAGACCATTCTGAACAATTTTGGTTCTGTGTCTGTCTGTGTGTCTGTCTGTCATGAAATCCTTGCCACAGCCATAACTTCTACATTTCCTATCTGATTTCGATGAATATTTCAAAAATTATGCGAGTTGGGTTCGAGATGGTCCCTTCTGAAAATCATGACTCCCAAATTGAAATTATTTTGTGCGCATGCGCAAACGTGAAATCCTTGTAACAGCCATAACTTCTACATTTTTCAACATTATTCAACGGATTATGCGGGTTGGCGTGTAGATGGCCCCTTTCGAAAATCATTGCCCCCAGTCTGATAGTAGCCATTCCAATCAGTTTCCGAACTGATTTCGATGAAATTTTCAAGAATTATGCGAGTTGTAGCGGAGAACGGACTGTGTCTGTTGGGACACCTTGTATATTAATGTTCCACTAGGAGCTTGAGCTTTTCAACTAAAAACTCTAAAAATAAAACGTAACTTTTGGACTCCGAAGCCAAAGAAATATCACCGGATAATTAACTAATCACTTACTTATTAACTAATACTTGAAAATACTTTACTTGTCTTGGGATTGCAACTATGAATAGCTTGAGGAGTCCTTTGAACTCGAGGGGTCCCTTGAGAAACTCCCTCCCTTGAGGGTGTGGATCTTCCCTTGACATTCACACACTGGAGGATCCCTTGAAGGAAGGGTCGACTATGAATTCCGCCTCTAGTCTCTCAGTGATTGAAAACTAGTTGAGTCCGTGAGGAAATGATAATATAGTAGTAACGGAGTTGGGAGTTACGTATCAAAACTCCACATCATTAGTGACGACTTTTGCTTCAATGCAGTGAGAGATGGTATTCTACTCCTATTCAAGAAATAATTGAGAACTTATAAAAGTGTCCCTCATGGACCCGGAGAGAAGTATGCAAGTTGAAAATTCCTAATTGTGTCCATTAAATTTTTTATCGCACCCTTTCCCTTTATCAGCAATTACCTATGGATGTTATTAAAATGTGATAGAGATGTCATGGAACTCGAATGACCTCTCCTTCACACATCGTGCAGGACAGATGTCTCGTGAAACTTGAATAATAAGAAATAACGATCCCTACTTCGGAACGCTGTTGGTGGAAAGTCGACAAAATTACCGTACTTGTTTTCGAAGAAACTAGTTGTTTAAATATTGAAGCTTGTGAAATCATAAAGGAGAAAAACACGAATGAAACGACGTGAAATTTCTGGTTTCAATGAGGTACGAATCTACCCACATAACATCTATCAGGTGAATACAAAAAACTGTGGGTAGATGATAATATCTCAGAGATACACTGATTCAGATAGATCGGATCAGGTGAGGTGAGTACGAGGTGAATAAGAACAACAGTATTCCCCACTTTCCACTTTGGTAGAACTTAATTGCGTATCCACCTTCACAATTCAACACTAAAGAGAGTTTGCATGGGTTGCCGACATTTCTGTTCGGCTGATCCTCGAATGTTGTGATGAAATGAATAAGTCAAGAGCTGAGAAAACTTGTTCTGAATCTTATTCTTCTTCTTCAATACTAATCGAACCTACAGCTCCACCATCGTCGTCAAACTTCTCATTTTCATCAAGTAATGTAGATCGACCCAAAAAAACAGACTACGTCAATTAATTGGGACTGGGGTCAACTGAACAATTCAACACCTTCTTCGCCGAGCTTTCGGTAAATTTATTACGTTCTTCAGGGCTCCTTCATCCTTCGAGCCCTGAAGAAGGTAGTAAATTTACCAAATCTCGACGAAGAATGTGTTGAATTTCCCAGTTGAAAAAAAGAGTCCAAAGAGAGTCCCAATCAAGAGTCCAAAAGAGTCTTTTCCAGTCCCAATCAATTGACATAATTCTCATTTTCCTTCGCCATTTATTTCGTCGCCATCTCTCTCTCATTCAAAATTCAATGTACTACCCTCTCCAAGACCTGGCCCGTAAGATAGGACCCCGCCTGAGACTTAATCATTTAGAGGGGGAGAATGTGATAAACCATAATTCTTCTCCTTTCATGTCAAGCCCATGATCAGAAGTTTGTAACCTTGGTCTTTCATTATGTTGGTGAATTCTTGCGATTCTCCTTCTTTCGATTCCATTTGAAGTTTTGTCAAATAAATTATTATGACAGCATGAAACCTTTTACAAGTCATCAGATTTACTTGACAAAACTGTGCATAGCCAAATAGAATTAAATGAAGGAGTATCGAAAGAATTCACCAAAATTCTCATTTTCCTTCACCATTCATTTCCCCTCCATCTCATTCAGAACAATATCATCCTAATACTATACCCCCCCCCCCTTCTCACACATAACAGATGGTACTCTACGGCTGAAAAAAAGCATCATTATTCTCTTAATTGATCACTGATCAACTCTCACCAAATCCAAGTCGCCCACCAGAATTCCATAACCAAATCGAAGAAGTTGTCGTTGAACCACTAGCATTGTCTCCATTCGAAGAATTCTATCGGATTACCCAGTCTCTCTTGAAGAACCTTCCCAGGAAGACACTTATATTACTGACGCGAATATACAATGCGATCATTCGGACTACCTATTTCCCCAATCGTTGGAAACACGCTGAAATAATTATAATATCAAAACCGAAAAAATCAGATAACGACCCAACTGAATACCGCTCTATTAGTTTACTGTCCATATTCTCAAAAATCTTCTATTTCCTCGGCTGCTACCACTACTGACACCATCTATACCAGATTTTCAGTTTGGATTTCGCCACCTCCACTCTTGTCAGCAGCAACTGGACAGAGTCGTGGAAGAAAAATTGGAATCCTTCGAAAATAAGGAGATTTGCCTTGAGTTATACGTTGATACGAAACATGCTTTTGACCGAGTTTGGCACCCAGGTTTACTCTCCGACTTTCCGACACCTATTTCCGACTAATCCAAAGCTACATTACAAATAGGTCTTTTCACATAAAGTGCGATGGTGTCGTTTCGCGATGCTGTGATATATCAGCATCAGTGAGAGATAGCAGCCGTTGTAATGAAAGAGACACTCACGCTCCATTGAAGTTCATTTATGTACTACAGTTAAACATATTATATTTTCGAAACAAAAAAGTATATATATACAAAAAGATTAAATAATTTATTATAAAAAAAACTCTGATGTACAGTTTTGAGTTCAGTGAGAATCATTCCGAGCGAGCCCACTGCCGTCGAAATTTGTGAAAAATTCATGTTAGAAGTAAAAGGCACAAGCGATATATGTAGTTTGATTGCAATAAAATTTATAGGGAACTGTTAGGGCTAACCCATACATAGCTTTGAAATGCACTACTTTCAACTTTCATCAAAAAACTGAGCTTTTTGGCCTTCTGCACTGAAGAAAAATTTTGAATTTAGTTGCACAAACTCCCTCAGCAAATTTTGCCGTGAGAGTTTGTGACAGAGCAACAGTTGGATGTGTACCTATTCCTTGGTGATTTGATGGAACAGTTTCTTTGTTCCCCCAAATCACAACTTAGGGATTGCTCCCCAGTCTCATTCTAGACATTGATCTGTAAGTACCTACTTTCATACAAGATCACTCCACTTACCCTCGTGGTTGAAATCCGATTATCTAACAGGTAAACTCTATTGATACTTCTCCCTCTCATAAATAGAATCTATTTATCATTCCTGATTCAATTTGTATCTTTCATTCATCATCCCTAGACCTAGATTGATCTCGACCAAGGAATAGGTATTAAAACGAAACGTATAGTTCACTAGAGGTAGAATACAGCAACGATTTAATTATTCTCATTTATTAAACAGATTCTCCAGATCTCCTAGAACAATACTGTTTGTTGTTGACTTAGGATTTCCACTTACGTCACTTCAAATTTGTTTATTTTGTTGGGATTCTAATGAAGATGTGAAGCAAAACACCCCGAAGAGCCACAGGTGTCTGTTTTGTCACACCAGTATCTTTCTCTCGATCGTTCGAACGGAGGGAAACCCGGGTAAAATAAACATCTGTACATAATCGGATCGTAGTTACGACCGAAGGTGCATTATGTACTTTCATCTGTCCCTTAGCACAGTTTTCTCCCATCCGGCTAGAGTTCAGCGCCCCATACGGAGCCCCACCTCCCGTTTTATTGCCTTTAGTTTCACCATTAAAACGACCCATCTCTCTGCAGTTCTTCAATAAATTTCATTTTTTCTCTCTTCTTTTCTACTCCTCGAATCGAAAATCTCGTTAGAAATCGCCCCCATTCTTACCTCTATAATTAAACGCCAATTCGAATCGCTAAAAAGGGCAATAAAAATTGTCACCGCCGATTGGTTGTCTGCGTGTTGGTAGTGGGAAAGCTGGCGACCGATTTTTCAAAATAGCCGAGCGGCAGTTTGCAAGGTTTCTTCTAGAGCTGATATTCTAGGCGACGCTACATAAAGACGAATGTTTAGATAGGTTAGTTACCTATCTTGTATGAATATACATGAACAGATGAATTTCCCCATGAATTCCAAGTCAAAATGCTGCTAATTATTACACAAAGTTTTATTATTTTTCTGTATACTAAGTGTCCGAGAAAGAGGTAAAACTTCGGAGGTCGATTCTACAAGTAATTTTCAGCAAAAAGTGTCTGTTAGAAAGTGTTTGTTAGATGCTTCGTTTTCGAGCTATTCCACTTTTAAAATTTTTTTCGTACGTTGAACCTTGTCTCTCTAAAATGATTACAACTCCCTTCTTTTTCATGCAAATTCAAATCCAACCACACCGTTAAAAAAAAAGCATTAAATTTCCAATTAGGTGAGCTACAATACACATTTTTAACATTTTATCTAGTTAGATTTCCCTAGTCCAAACTTAAAACTGCAATTTTCGAGTTTTTTTGAACAAAATTTCCAAGAGATTTTTGTTCATTTTCTGTCGAAGAAAATCAATAAGTACTGTTTTCAGCAAAAACATCTTCAAAAAATAGTAATGAATTTTTAAAATTGAATGGACCAACCAGAGCTCTGTACGACCAACCGTTTGGTCCCTATGAGAACTTGAGTATTGGACTTATGATAAATTATAAACATAAGCGTTAATCGCAAAGTTTAGCTGATCAAAATGCAATAATTGTTCGTTTCTTCGATTACAATGGCAAAGCTGTGTTCTTTGCAGGCGAAAGATCTACAAGGTGTCCGAGAAAGATACGACCAAACTTCAGGGGTCAATTGTACAAGTAATTTGCAACAAAAAGTGCCTCGAGGAAAGTTTTTGGATGCTTCGTTCGAGTTTCACTAAGTTTTTTTTTCGTGTGTGGGACCTTGTCTCTCTAAAATGATTATAACTCCCTCATTTTTCACGTAAATTCAAATCTGATTACACCGTTGAAAAGACCATTACATTTCCGAGCAGATGTGGTACAATAAACATTTTTAACCTCTCATCTAGTTAGATTTTTCCTAGTCCAAACCTAAAACTTAGCAATTTTTGAGTTTTTTGACGAAATTCCCAAGGGATTTTCGCCCATCTTCAAAATCTCAGCTTTCCAACGATAAAATAAATAAAAAATGTTTTACAATGGGACTTAGCGAAGAAATTTGTGTTTGAACGCGGAAAAACATGAATTTTTTTCAACGAAATCGACGTTTTGATGGGAAGACACAAGGGGTTTCCTTCGCCTCCGCTTCTCCCAGTTCCATTGTAAAACATTTTTTTGTATCTCTTTCGAAATCTACGATTTTCAGGATGTTTTTTTCTGAAACCGCATTGGTATTCCTCAACAGGAAATGGGCGAAAATCAAAATTTTGAGTTTGGACTAAGAAAATTCTAACTAGATGTTTATTGTTCCTCATCTGATTGGAAATTTACTGATATTTTTAACGGTGTAATCAGATTTTAATTTGCGTGAAAAATGTGGGAGTTATAATCATTTTAGTGAGACAAGATTCCACACACGAAAAAAAATCTTAAAAGTGAAATTTTTTAAAAACAAAGCATCTAACAAAACATTTCCACGAGACACTTTTTGTTGAAAATTACTTGTAAAATTTACCTCTGAAGTTTGATTGTATTTTTCTCGGACACCATGTAGATCACTCGCCTGCATAGAACACAGCTTTGCCATTGTCACTAGTTACCTTCCAACCATATTTTCGCTTCACAATCAAGTGCCTTTATTTGGGAATTTGATTACTGGTTGGCGAGGATGCAAAACTGAGTAAAACTCAAAAAAAAGAACAATGATCGCATTTTGATCAGCTAAACTTTGCCATTCACGCTTATGTTTATAATTTAGGTATCTTAAGTTCAATACTTAGTTCTCATAGAGAACAAACGGTTGGTCGTACAGAGCTCTGGTTGGTCTCATTCGATTCTAAAAATTCATTACTATTTTAAATCGACAATAGGTATTGAAAACAACATCTATAAATCAAAACTTTTTGAGGTAGGGGGTTTTCAGAATTTCAACCCTTAGAAGTTGAAAGGTGGCGAACATTTTGTCCTACTATGCTCTGGGTATCTCATTCGAGAGTTTTCGAGGTAGGGCGTTTTGCAATTTTCAACCTATTTTTTTTACCCCTTAGAAATGATACTAACCTAAAGCTTCAGGGCACAAATAGACCCAAAATGGAGCCCACTATATCAAATTTGATCAAAATTTTTGGTTTATTATTTTGAATAATGAAACTTGGATGGAATCGAGCAGGAAAAACAAATTTTAACCCCATCAAAATCTGATGGTTTACGTTTTAAAGTATGTGGATTCCGAAACAATTGTAATTTTCAAAAGTTCTAGCTCGAAAACTCTTGAAATAAAGGTACTTATTTTTGTCACCAATTTCAATAAAGTGTTTTTCTCTCTTGAAAGAATTTAAAATAGTATTGAGTTGTTAGGATCAATTCAGACCACCCTTTGTGTAATAATTTGAATCGTTTTTACCAAGAGAACCTCAAAAATTCTCTCCTCGTCTTCACAGACTCCTAGAGCCCCCACATAAACATTCTTGATTTTTTCGATTTTCAATTATTCATAACACCATACTGTATGCACAGGGTTTAATTCGAAAATGTTTGTAGTCAATATTCATACTCTATTCGTTCACATAAACTCATTAAGTACCCACAAGGATAGTATAGAGTTACTACGATTTCGAGTATGACGCTGGTCCACTAAAGACCAACTTTTCTTGCTTAATTCCAGAGGTTCATTATTGAAAAAATCATATACCAATACTGAATGAAAACCGTAAATAGTTTCTTGTTTGGGCCTCTTGAATTTTTTAAATATTTTTTTCACCCCCTTTAATTTGAACAAACACTACTTACTTCCGGTTTATACAAAACATTCTCCAATTTTAACTGTTTAAAGAAATTTAAACGTGAGTTACTCGCTTTTATTAGTGGACTATGAAATAGAAAAGTAACCATTCAGTTGAAACACGGACATTTTGCTGTATTTTTGTCATCACTTCTCCGTCACAAACTCAGAAACGACGACCACTTTTAGTGAAATTCGAGCAAATTCACTAACCACTAAGTTAGTTGACGAGCACAAAGTATTGTGAAAATAATGACATCTGTGAATTTATATTTATGTACGGTTACACATGTATTGTTAGAATTTTATGTTATTACACACAAGAACGAGTACATAAGCGATATTGGTGCAAAATTATCGATGGTCGAAATCGACAGCTGAATAAAGTGGACCAAATAAGCCTTCACAATAATTTCTTTTCGAAAGTAGGGAAAAAATTCATTTTTCGAGGTGATTTAAAAGTTAATTATTGAAATTTACGTGCATTTATTATGCTGAAGTTTTAACATTTTACTAAAAACAAGCATATTTTTATAAACACGAATATAGAGGAAACGAAATGATATTGTACCCGTCGAGGGGTCGACGAACTTTGAGGCTCCAGTTCTTCTGAAAGTGGACCAACCTTCACTCTTCAGAGGTAGCTGGGAGATTGATGTTGTTTACTCCTCAGTCACCTGGCCGGTGCATGGAATTCTCACTGGAAAAATATGACGTCAATAATTCATGAAATTGTTCAAATCATGCCTGAATAAGAACGAAAGAAATCGACTTAGAGACACAAGCTCGAATCCGTCAGATTCTACAGGGTGTTCAATCCAGAAAAAATGACCGTGTGGTTCATTTGGTTCTATAAGACTTTTTTGAAAAGTGGTCAATTTCGACAAAAATTCAATTGATTCAAAATAATTCTGATCCCAGTTACTACCCTACTACCCCGCCCTAGTGCGCTAGCTTTATGAAGGCTTATCAGGGATATCATGGCTCATATTAGGTTCAATATATACATACCATTCTACTTTCAGAAGGAGGAACTCAATATAACTCATTTGAACCAATTTGCATTTTTTTTAACGCAGAATGTGTTTTAGCCATGGACTATCTAGAAAAAAACGCTGCAAATCATTGCTCAAAGGTTTATTATTTTCTGTACAGATCACCCTTCTGTATAGATCACTGGTTCTCCATCAATAGCACCTACCACCACCTTCTCCCTTGACCTCCCCTCTAAAATTTCAGCTTCCTGCGTTCAACAGGAGAGAAAATAGCCTTGGAGCTCACTCAGCTGATCAGTGACCACTCATGCGCCTTCAGCATTCTCCATTGACCCGCCCTCTCAAATTTCAGGTTCCTGCGTTCAACAGGAGAGGAAATGGCCTTGGAGCTCACTCAGCTGATCAGTGACCACTCAGGCGCCTTCAGCATTCTCCTTTGACCCTGCCTCTCAAATTTCAGGTTTCTGCGTTCAACAGGAGAGGAAATGGCCTAGGAGCTCACTCAGCTGATCAGTGACCACTCAGGCGCCTTCAGCATTCTCCCTTGACCTTCCCTCTCAAATTTCAGGTTCCTGCGTTCAACAGGAGAGGAAATGGCCTTGGAGCTCACTCAGCTGATCAGTGACCACTCAGGCGCCTTCAGCATTCTCTATTGACCCGCCCTCTCAAATTTCAGGTTCCTGCGTTCAACAGGAGAGAAAATGGCCTTGGAGCTCACTCAGCTGATCAGTGACCACTCAGGCGCCTTCAGCATTCTCCTTTGACCCGCCCTCTCAAATTTCAGGTTCCTGCGTTCAACAGGAGAGGAAATGACCTTGGAGCTCACTCAGCTGATCAGTGACCATTCAGGCGCCTTCAGCATTCTCAATTGACCAGCCCTCTCAAATTTCAGGTTCCTGCGTTCAACAGGAGAGGAAATGGCCTTGGAGCTCACTCAGCTGATCAGTGACCACTCAGGCGCCTTCAGTATTCTCCATTGACTTTTGATTATGGAAATTTGATTACTGGTTACGCAGAAGGCAAAACTATACAAATCGAAGAAATGAACAGCAATCGCATTTTAGTCAGAAAAAATTTCAACGGAGATTAGACCTCTTTTGCGATTCACACTCATGATTCTGTTTTATCGAAGGAAAACCTTCAAGTACTCGTAGGGACCGAACGGTTTGCCCTACAAAGCTCCGGGTGGTCTCAAAAATTTTTAAAAATTCAGTACTATTTAAAATTAGTGAAAAAACGATACCTTTATTTCGAGAGTTTTCGAGCTAGGGCACTCTTGAAAATTTCAACCCTTAATTTCCACCCCTTAGAAGTGACCTACATCAACCAAAAGCTTCGCGGCACAACTAGACCCCAAATGGAGCCCATATACCAAATTTCATCGAAATCGGTCCATGGTAACTAAGAAAAGTGCCGCGTACGGCGTACGGCGTACGGCGGACGGACGGAAATTTTGGTTTATTATTTTCAATAATAAGCCTTTGGAATCGAGCAAGAAAAAAAATATTTTAACCCCCCCTCAAAATTTGATGTTTTACGTTTCAAGGTAGGTAGAATCCGAAAATCGAATAAAAAAATTTCCGTCCGTCCGCCGTACGCCGTACGCCGTACGCCGTACGCCATACGCGGCACTTTTCTTAGTTACCATGGACCGATTTCGATGAAATTTGGTATATGGGCTCCATTTGGGGTCTAGTTGTGCGCCGAAGCTTTTGGTTGATGTAGGTCACTTCTAAGGGGTGAAAATTAAGGGTTGAAATTTTCAAGAGTGCCCTAGCTCGAAAACTCTCGAAATAAAGGTATCGTTTTTTCACTAATTTTAAATAGTACTGAATTTTTAAAAATTTTTGAGACCACCCGGAGCTCTGTAGGGCAAACCGTTCGGTCCCTACGAGTACTTGAAGCTTTTCCTTCGATAAAACAGAATCATGAGTGTGAATCGCAAAAGAGGTCTAATCTCCGTTGAAATTTTTTCTGATTAAAATGCGATCGCTGTTCATTTCTTCGATTTGTATACAGTTTTGCCTTCTGCGTAACCAACCAGTAATCAAATTTCCATAATCAAAAGTCAATGGAGAATACTGAAGGCGCCTGAGTGGTCACTGATCAGCTGAGTGAGCTCCAAGGCCATTTCCTCTCCTGTTCAACGCAGGAACCTGAAATTTGAGAGGGCGGGTCAATTGAGAATGCTGAAGGAGCCTGAGTGGTCACTGATCAGCTGAGTGAGCTCCAAGGCCATTTCCTCTCCTGTTGAACGCAGGAACCTGAAATTTGAGAGGGCGGGTCAATTGAGAATGCTGAAGGCGCCTGAGTGGTCACTGATCAGCTGAGTTATCTCCAAGGCCATTTCCTCTCCTGTTGAACGCAGGAACCTGAAATTTGAGAGGGCGGGTCAATGGAGAATGCTGAAGGCGCATGAGTGGTCACTGATCAGCTGAGTGAGCTCCAAAGCCATATCCTCTCCTGTTGAACGCAGGAACCTGAAATTTGAGAGGGCGGGTCAATGGAGAATGCTGAAGGCGCATGAGTGGTCACTGATCAGCTGAGTGAGCTCCAAGGCCATTTTCTCTCCTGTTGAACGCAGGAAGCTGAAATTTTAGAGGGCGGGTCAATGGAGAATGCTGAAGGCGCATGAGTGGTCACTGATCAGCTGAGTGAGCTCCAAGGCCATTTTCTCTTCTGTTGAACGCAGGAAGCTGAAATTTGAGAGGGCGGGTCAATGGAGAATACAGATGGTGGTAGGTGCTATTGATGGAGAACCAGTGATCTATACAGAAGGGTGATCTATACAGAAAATAATAAACCTTTGAGCAATGATTTGCAGCGTTTTTTTATTCGATTTTCGTATTCTACGTACCTTGAAACGTAAAACATCAAATTTTGAGGGGGGGTTAAAATTTTTTTTTCTTGCTCGATTCCAAAGGCTTATTATTGAAAATAATAAACCAAAAGCTAACGAAATCTGGGACGACAACATGGATACCGATGATACTGAACTAAGGATCCTGGTGATTCTGATTGAGATTCTGATTTAGTGGGAGGAAAGTAGCGAAATTATGTGAAAAGCGAGAGCTAAAACACATTCTGTGTTTCAATTATTTCGTCCGAAGTATAACCCCCTCCCCCCCCCCAAACACACACACACAAAGTTCACAAACAACCATTAAAAAACCACCTCACCCTCTACAAATTCAAAACTACATCTAAAAATACCACCCTTAACCAAACTCTACTTTCTATAAAAATTAAAATAAAATTAATTTTTTTAAAGGAGGTCTGGTGTGGCCGTGGTCGCTGTGGCTCGGGTTCTTTGGTGGCGATGTTCGAGCCGACTTCTGTGGGAGGGGGGGGGTCCATATCATGCCGCCGGGGTCGTGCGTTCGGGGCTCACCCCCCCCCCCCTCGTCAAAACCCAGAGCGGTGAGGCAATGAAGAGCCATGAGCGAAATCATCAGAACGAATTTTGATCTTCCCTTCGGTGGTGACGTGTGCGACGCACAGTGGTTCAATAAGTGCTCAAAACTCAATGACTTTTAAAATAATGGAACTAGAAACCTGAAATTCGTCAAACTTACCAGTCTTATAACCACAATAAAGGTTATAAAAAGGTAAACATTTTGGTTTATTATTTTCAATAATAAGCCTTTGGAATCGAGCAAGAAAAAAAAAATTTTAACCCCCCCTCAAAATTTGATGTTTTACGTTTCAAGGTACGTAGAATACGAAAATCGAATAAAAAAATTTCCGTCCGTCCGCCGTACGCCGTACGCGGCACTTTTCTTAGCAACACTGGACCGATTTGGTTCAAATTTGGTATTTGGGCTCCATTTGGGGTCTAGTTGTGCCGCGAAGCTTTTGGTTGATGTAGGTCACTTCTAAGGGGTGAAAATTAAGGGTTGAAATTTTCAAGAGTGCCTTAGCTCGAAAACTCTCGAAATAAAGGTATCGTTTTTTCATCAATTTTAAATAGTATTGAATTTTTAAAAATTTTTGAGACCACCCGGAGCTCTGTAGGACAAACCGTTCGGTCCCTACGAGTACTTGAAGGTTCTCCCTCGATAAAACAGAATCATGAGTGTGAATCGCAAAAGAGGTCTAATCTCCATTCAAATTTTATCGGACTAAAATGCGATCACTGTTCATTTCTTCGATTTGTATACAGTTTTGCCTTCTGCGTAACCAGTAATCAAATTTCCATATGAAGCTTTCTATTTTTCGAATCGAGTGTGAAGCGTTTAGTTCTTTCTAATAAACTTGATTGTGAAGGTGTGAAGTCAGTATGGTGTGGTAGGTAGTACCTAGCTGGTAGGTAAAAAAAAGTTGGTAGGTAAAAAAAATGTTGGTGGGTAAAAAACGCTGCAAATCATTGCTCAAAGGCTTCTTCACTCTTCAGATCACTTATCAGCTGAGTGAGCTCCGAAGCCATTCTCAATCCTATTGAATGGATGTGCTCTTCCAGGCGTCTCCAGCATTCGAGGAGATCTTCTTCACTCCTCAGATCACTGATCAGCTGAGTGAGCTCCGAAGCCATTTTCAATCCTATTGAATGGAAGTGCTCTTCCAGGCGTCTCCAGCATTCGAGGAGATCTTCTTCACTCCTCAGATCACTGATCAGCTGAGTGAGCTCCGAAGCCATTCTCAATCCTATTGAATGGAAGTGCTCTTCCAGGCGTCTCCAGCATTCGAGGAGATCTTCTTCACTCCTCAGATCACTGATCAGCTGAGTGAGCTCCGAAGCCATTCTCAATCCTATTGAATGGATGTGCTCTTCCAGGCGTTTTCAGCATTCGAGGAGATCTTCTTCACTCTTCAGATCACTGATCAGCTGAGTAAGCTCCGAAGTCATTTTCAATCCTATTGAATGGAAGTGCTCTTCCAGGCGTCTTCAGCATTCGAGGAGATCTTCTTCACTCTTCAGATCACTGATCAGCTGAGTGAGCTCCGAAGCCATTTTCAATCCTATTGAATGGAAGTGCTCTTCCAGGCGTCTCCAGCATTCGAGGAGATCTTCTTCACTCCTCAGGTCACTGCACAGCTGAGTGAGCTCCGAAGCCATTTTCAATCCTATTGAATGGAAGTGCTCTTCCAGGCGTCTTCAGCATTCGAGGAGATCTTCATCACTCTTCAGATCACTGATCAGCTGAGTGAGCTCCGAAGTCATTTTCAATCCTATTGAACGCAGGAAGCTGAATGTTGAGAGGGAAGGTAAAGGGAGATTACAGATGGTGGTAGGTGCTATTGATGGAGAGCCAGTGATCTATACAGAAGGGTGATCTATACAGAAAATAATAAACCTTTGAGCAATGATTTGCAGCGTTTTTAATATGGTAACAATGCCGAATAGAAGGAATTTGAAAATTTAAATCTTCCAAGAAAATTAAGGTTTTTTTAAATCGGATTTTCTGGTTGGTAAAATAAAGTACAGGTACCTACCTTTAAATTGTAGTAACCATAAAATGCTTTTTAGATAAATTCCTAAGGATAATCAGTATTTTTTTTAATCTGGTAAACTTAATCTCTTTTCGCTTGATCAACCTCCATGGCATCAAGGAGAGCTGGATCTTCAACGTCCTATGAGTAATAGATACAATCCCCTGTTGTCTGTCCATGATTCTCAAATTTTGATGCGGATGCTGCGAGGAGAAGTTTGGATTCAGCATCCAGTTCTAAAATACGTTGTGATTGCCATTGAGGCCGTTAAGAAGTGAGTAGAGAGACAGACGATATCATCGTTTAACCTTCGTTTTCCGATTTTTTCAGTTGTAGCACCGAAGGCCGCAGGTTGCCGCAGCTGATTTCGGTCGGGGGGTCTTTCTATACATGTCTACGGAATATTTAAGCCCGAAATTAGAGAGACGGAGAGAGAAGCAAAAGCTGTAGGATGAAAGAAATCTGATGCGAGTAAACTCGCCACTTATTCAGTAACCCCGTCCTTAATTACGATTCGAAAAATGAAATTTTTTGCTTCCGAGTCTACCAAGGTAGCGGAAGCTTTGTTTTCATATTTCAAGGTCGGAAAAAAAAGTTCTCCAAAACCGAAATTTCCGCTCGCGTTTTTCGTTTCAGACCTTTCTGAACAATTTTGGTTCCACGTCTGTCTGTCTGTGTGTCTGTCATGAAATCCTTGTAACCAGCATAACTATACGAAGTAATTGTCCGATTTCGATGAAATTTTCATGGATTGTGCGGGTAGGCGTGTAAAAGGTCCCCTATGAATATCATAATCCCCGGACCGATAGTAGCATGCGCGAAGGTTAATTCCTAGTAACAGTCTTGCACTTGCAAAATCAACATTTTTAGCGAATTTTCAAGGAAAATGAAGCTTTTGCAATGGCCTCAAAATTACATACCCGGTGCATACAGTATGTTGGTATGCTATACTAAAAATCGAAAAAAAACCAAGAAACGAGTAAAAAAAAAAATTCTAAAAGAAATTGCAACACCATTGTTCCTTTTCTTAAC
Organism: Apolygus lucorum; assembly: GCA_009739505.2. Taxonomy (NCBI): domain Eukaryota; kingdom Metazoa; phylum Arthropoda; class Insecta; order Hemiptera; family Miridae; genus Apolygus; species Apolygus lucorum. The sequence goes on from CM019178.2 coordinate 39,765,390, forward strand.
CACACCTTCAACTGAATGATTTCTTAGAAAATTCGCTCATTATTTCATGCTGCATGAATGGACTTTTTCTAAATATTTTATTGAAATTGAGAAATAGAGAAAAATATCAAATGATAAAATTAAAACATAATTATGATAGGAGCCGGTTATAGCGAAGTTCCACAAGGGGTATTTACTTTGTTTTCTTTCTGGATTCCAAAAGCCTATTCAAATGTAAATTCTCACTTATAATGGAATCGTGGAGGTTTGAAATTTGTGCGAATCGAATAATAACGGCCTTCTCCCCCTGTACACCAAAAACTTCCCTTATAACACCCACCAACTACACACCCCAACTTGCCTTATAACTTCCGACTACGTCGGGTTTTCATCATTTTCCAGTTTCTGAAATGAAGAGATCATCAACGATATAAAAAACTCGATTTGTAAAAAAAGTTACCTTTCAAATCAACATTTTACTCTCATTTTGCGTTTAGCGCAGCAGCCAGAAAGATTTGGTAGTCTAATATGCGTATATCCTGTCATTAACTGCATCGTCTGAGCAAAGGAAAACTCCTACAGCTGAACTCCTCAAGTGGATTCTACACCTTGACGATAATGGTTCAATTCAAGAGATCAAACTCCTCTTCCTATCAGGATCACGGTCAGTTGCATGGTAAGTGTGGTACGCGGTCAACGAACTTACTCACTGCAGGAGCTTCAGAAAGTGGATCAACCTTCACTCTTCGGTCCGACTCCAATGTAACCTCACTCGATGAAGTTTCTCTGTTATTCCTTTCAAAGTTTCCTTCGTCCTTAGAAATCTTCTTTCGTATCCGGTTCGTAGTTAAAATCGACATATTCTGCACACAACACGAAAAAACAACAAACATTAAAAACGCTGCAACCTATTTCACAAAGGTTAACTTAGTTTAAACTTATACATTATACCATGTTGCATGTTGCAATCTGCATTGCAGTAAGGCATAATAGCTTGAGGAAGAACGTATTCCAAACACATAAATAAGTTACACTAAGCCAGAAAATCGTCATAAAGGTGATGTTGTCATTGCCACGTAGACCCCATTTATTAGACTAATTTGATAGACTTAGACGTAGACTTATTTGATAGACGTAGACTTATTTGATATTGCTTAGGTAAGTATTTACTACTAGACAACTATAATATAGTTGTCTAGTAGTAAATACTTTTTTTATTTTTTTTTTATTTTATTTTATTTTTTTTTAATTATCTCCCCTCAAAGACAAAATGTCTTTTTTGACGTAGGGGGCACGCCATAAATAAAAAATAAAAATAAAAAATAAATCAAATATAATGGGGAGGACGCCCAGGACTCACCCGACGCCGGCCCTAGGGATAAGGGAAGATGAGGAAGGTGGAGGTGGGAGAGAAGGATGAAGGGAAGTGCCTCTATAAAACGACCACCAGTTCAAATATGAGCCGAGCAGGACACGGGTGGTGATACCACGGAGTACACCTACAGAGATGCCCAACTCACGCAACTCCGTGGCACTTTTCCCGCACCACACACCGCGCCATGACAAGGTCGCAGCCATCACCCTGATGTTGTTGGGTGCCACTCCTTTTAGCTCCGACACTGCTTGCCGTAAATCATTAGCAAGTGAATTAGCAAATAGTGAAGTAGTAAATACTTCACACAGTATTATGTGAAAACGCTGCAAATTATTACAAAAAGGTTTATTATATTATTATTTATTTTCCTATACAGTGTGTTACATTTTAAAACAGTCACAGGCCAGGAATCAATTCTACATCTCATTTCCAGCAAAAAATGTCCCGTGGTAATTATTGTTTAGAGGCTTCGTTTGCGAGTTATTTCACTTTCACGATGTTTTTCGTGATTATGACCTTATCTTAGGAAAACGGCTGTAACTCCCCAGATTTCCATGCAAATTCAAATCTAATCACACCGTTGGATAGGGCGTAAAATTTTCTAACTCCATGATGAAAAAAATTCATATTTGAAATCAGAAAAACGGTTGAAAATTGGACTTGAAACGAAAAATTGGTAAAATCTTGAGAATCTTAACTTTTTTCAAACGCTCAAAGGTTCCGTAATTTGGCACGTGAACTTTGACCTGTAGACCTAAAAAATGCGCCGAAATTTCAGGTTTCCGCCCGTCTAATCATTTTTATTCATAAAGTAGGATTTATTACGGAAATTTGTGTTTGAACGCGGAAAAACGTGAATTTTCACAACGGAACCGGCACTCCTGCTAAGGCAATGAGGGGTTTACCGATGGGGTGGGGGGGGGGGGCGCAGTTGACAGCGAGGCCTCCCGAAACCCCTCATATCGCCTTGACAGGAGTGTTGATTCCTTTGAAAAAGTTCACGTTTTTCCGCGTTCAAACACAAATTTCGGTGATAAGTCCTACTTTAAAAATGAAAATGATTAGACCGTTGGAAAGCTGAAATTTCGGCGCATCTTTTAGGCCTACTGGAGAAAATTCACGTGCCGGATTACGGAACCTTTGAGCGTTTGAAAAAAGTTAAGATTCTCTCACCACTTTTTCGTTTCAAGTCAAATTTTCACCCGTTTTTCCGATTTGAAATATAAATATTTTTCATCAAGAAGTTAGGAAATTTTACGCTCTTTCCAACGCTGTACTTAATTAGATTTGAATTTGCATGGCAATTCGGGGAGTTATAACCGTTTTACTGAGGTGAGGTCAAAATCACGAAAAAAATCTTGAAAGTGAAATAACTCGAAAACGAAGCCTCTATAAAAATTACCAATAGAGATTTTCTCTGGAAATGAGCTGTAGAATCGATTCCTGGCCTGTGACCGTTTCAAAACATAACACCCTGTATAAATCATTCACCTGGGAAGAACACTGCTTTGCTATTGTCACCACCCACCAACGATCATTTCGCTTCACACTACATTCGAAAACATTAGGAAATTCCATTACTGATTATTAAGAACGCAAAACTGAGTACAACTAGAAGAAACGAACAAGATCGTATTTTGGTTAGCTAAAATTTGAACGGAGGATAGACCTCTTTTGCGATTCACACTCGTAGATCCGTAGATTTATCGCAGATCCGACCGAGAGAGCGAGCGGTTTGTCCTACAGAGCTCCGAGTGGTCTCTAAAACTTTTGAAATTTCGATACTATTTCAAATGCGTGAAAATTCAATATCTTTATTTCGAAAATTTTCTAGCTAGGGTATTCTTGAAAATTTTAACCCTTAATTTTCACCCCTTAATTTTTCACCCTTACATTTGTCAGTTTTTAGGTTGGACTTACGATAAATCTTAAACACGAGTGTGAATCGCAAGAGAGGCCTAATCTCCGTTCAAATGTTAGCTAACCAAAACGCGATCGCTGTTCGTTTCTTCGAGTTGTATTCGGTTTTGCTCCCGTAGCAACCAGTAATCAAAGTTCCATATTAAGCTCCCTACTTCTTCGAATCGAGTGTGAAACGTTTAGTCCTTCCTAATTAACTTGATTGTGAAGGTGTGAAGGCAGTAAGGTGTAGGAGGTAGTAGGTACTACCTATGGTTGGTAGGTAAAACAAATAGTGACAATGGCAAAGCTGTGATCCTTGCAGACGAGTAATCTATACGGGAGAATAATTAACCTCTGTGAAATAAATTGCAGCGTTTTACATCAATATCATATTTCACCAAAAAACTTTCAAAATAAAGGTACTGTCCTTTTTTCAAATTAGAATAATGTTGCATTTTTGAATCGAATGAGACCACCCGGCGCTCTGTAGGACAAACCGCTCCAAAATTAAGGGTTGGACTTACATAAATCAGAAACACTGTGTGAATCCCAAAAGAGGCCTAATCTCCGTTCAAATTTTATCGGACCGAAAAGGCGACAGTTGTTTGTTCCTTCAAGATGTACCGTAGACTGGGGTGATAGTGATCAATTCCTACAGTTTTTCCTTGAAAACTACCAGTGTAATAATTCAAAAAAATCTGAAAAAAATAGTTTATGTTCTCCCACATCTTACGAACAGTATCCTGTAGCAAACTTTGACATTTTTTTGAATTGAGCTCATTTAAAAAAAATTAAATTGATCAGTATCACCCCCCACATAGGGGGTGATAGTGATCACTAATTTAAAATCGAACTTAAACATATTAAAAACAATAAAAAATCGAACTTAAACAATTAAAAATTGTTTTTTAGTTCCCTGAGGTAAAAAAAACTACTAACAACCCATTTCAGAACAATTTTTATTGAAAAACTAATGAAAACCAACTCTTTACTTATAAAAATCAGAATAAAGCCAAAATTCAAGACTCGTAATATCCTCTTCAGTATTTATTATTATAATGAGACCATTCGTGGCACATGATTGGTAACTGACAAGAAACAACTTATTTTAAAGCTCATCACTATCACCCCTGAAAATGATTTGTTTTTGTTTTTAACAGATAACCAACTGTAGTAACACGGGAAAAAAAAAACTAATTGCAGATATTTCATGCTTAAGTATTTCTAGTAGAAACAAAATCTTTTCGCTAGAACTTCACCACACAACACCCGACACCGGCACAACAGAAGTTTCAATCACAATGTCAGCTGGGCCCGATTTTGAGATTTGTTTATTTCCTTATCAGCTACCATGGTAACCTAGACTATCGGGCGGGAACGATATCCCCCCAGAGAAAACATTGCTACGAACACATAACACGACCTAACTTTCCATTTAGGACTGTGTGGAGCGCTACAATCGCATGTAAATAAAAAAAGGCTTGTTGATCAGTGTCACCCCAGCATATCAGTATCACCCTAGTCCACGGTACTCAATTTTACGTCCTTAGCAACCAGTAATCAGTTTCCTAATGAAGACACCCACAACTCTTTATTTTTTCGAACTGAGTGTGAAGCGTTCATTTCTTCCAAATAAACTTGATTGTGAAGTAGATTATGTGGTAGGTAGGTGCTGACAATGGCAAGGCCGTGTTCGTTGCTGGCGAGTGATCTATATAGAAATAATTCACCTTTGTGTAATAATTTGCTGCGTTTTTAACCCTTAGGATGGACCAAATTTTCCTTTTGGAAACTTAATTTGATTTTGAGATTGAATATTAGTGAAGAAATGTTGGTCATTTTGTTAAATAGCGACTTTGATTCTTTAAACCATCCTCGGCTCCACAAACGTACTAAATGCCTGTCTGAAACAACAGAGAGGATTCCAGTGTTGAGAGGCCGTGAAAAGCGTGAGGAGCTGCGGCCTGAGTGAGGAATCCTGAAGAGTTCGACGACCCCGCGGCCGAGCTCCAGCTCTCCTCGGCACACTTACCCGCCGCTCACAGAACACTCAGTTCCCCCTCCGAGAAAAATCGGTTATTTACCCTCAAATGAACAACTTTCGACCGGATGTCGTAAAATCGTCGATAAAAGGTCGATGCAGCTACGATTGTTTCTTCTCATACGAGGAACATAAATGAGGCACATATCGACAGTACATGGAATACTGTGAGTTCAATCAATAAGAACTTATTGAGTGAGAACGACGCGTAATTAACAAACACAAAAACTCAAATTAAAAGAAGAGTCTTTCCATCTACTCAAGAGGTCTTTCGATACTTGGATATCTCATTCTGACAAACAAGATGTCCAGGAAAGTAATAGATATCGACCTACTTACCGATGGAATCTCTCTGAAGAGGCGTTAACTTGCAACGTAGTATCAAAAAAATTCTATCTCGCTGTAGGTATAACTAAATATGCGACTTTTTTTTATCGAACCAATCACACTCAGGAGTTTTCCCACGAGGAGTTGCCACGAAGTCGGTGGCAGTCAAAGTTTGGAAACGTTAGTAGAGTTTGAGCCAATAAAGGATATTCATAAGGGTCATTTTCCTGGAAAGGTACAATCGGTATCCCAAGATTTCAGAAAACTTAAAGTTCCACTCAAGTTCTGCCAAAAATCAGGGATTCACCTCACACCATACTGATTGAATTTCGACGGAAGAACACACAGTGGTACGCTTAATTAATTAATTAAAAATTAAAGAAGAAAACCTATCGAAAGAAACCTATTGGCGTGGTTTCCGCGTAAAGGAGAATACTCGGAACCCCATCTCCATGAGGAGCGAGAACTGGGAGTTATTCCAAAAGTTGAACCAGGGTGGGACGCAGGTGTAGAAAAGGGTTAAACTAACGTGGAACACGGTTTTTCTGATAGCAACCTAGAAACCTCCGAAAGTAACCAAGTAATCTCAATTTATCGGTTTTTCGAGCCAAAACTTGGTACCAGGGGATTTTTACGGTTGCTGAATACAGTTTTGAGGTCGAAAAATGTAAAGTTTTTAAATTGCAACGGAAAATTCAAATCAAATCGTTAACAACTTGAAAAAAATCTTTCATCTCTCCAAAAGCCACCATCACCGGCAGATGAAAGACACAAAATTCTTGGGTGGCACTTAGATTTTTCAGCTTTTCCCGCGTTCTGGTGCTGTTCTGCTGAAGTTTAACCACATCGCTGGAACCAGCTCGGTAAAAACAAGAACTAGAGACCAAAAAGAAAAAATAATTTCGATTTCTTGCCGTTCTTACAGAGGGCAGATGAAAGACAGACGGTGACTGTGACACCACAATTTCGCTACTGACTCCACTTGCGCACGCTTCCACACAGAAGGAATACGTTTCCCGCCGCTTTCTTTGATAACCTAACGACTAACTTCACCTCTTACAGTGGTAGTAAAACCGCGGGAAACGATAAAAAGCTGCCAAAATACGAAAACACAAAAAAGGCAGATTAAAGACAAAAACCTCCGGACAAGCACATTTTATCCTCCTGCTCGCTTTATTTGCTTCTGAAAAAATCTGCAAATGCATTTTTTTCATGTCCAGGTATATGCAATAATGAATCACTACAAATTCAGGCCGCTGCTTTCATAGGTGATTCACAGTGTTCAAGCAAAGTTGACTACCTAGGGGTCCGGACATGGCAGATTACTGGACATTTAGCAGTTTAAACTTTATTTTCTATATTTTAGCGTGAATAAGTGCATGTTTTATTGATTGCCCGAAGTAGAACAAAGTTGATAGTTTATGGAGAATTTTTTTTGACACCCAAATCATAAATGTGCATTCGGAATCTTCTCTGGACAACGATTCGCCCTTTCTGGGAAAATGACCCATAAGACAACGGTACACAGAAGAACTAGTAATGACAGCAACTCCAGAATAAACATCTAAATTTATAGAACCAAGGATCAAAAAAAGTTCCTCAGAATCAAAGGCATATAAATCTACATACCCTACCAGGATTGTGGACTGGATTGAAAAGGTCTTTTGAGTTACTTAGCTTTGACATAGTCATGATAGAGAAGACCAATCATCAAAATCAAAGACTCATAGATTCATGGACTAAGGATAACGTTTCATAGAGAGGTACCAGAGAAGACAAACACTTAAAATCAATGATTGTTTGTATTGACTAAGTTGGGTATGTAGGTACCTGAAAAGATCAAACTCCAAGAATCAAAGACACATCTGTAGACTTAGGATCCAGAATGTTTTTGTAGAGTGGTACCAGAAAATACAAATCTCACAAAATCAAAACCGAATATGAGAACCAGGTAGATCCAGAACAAGTCCATGGAGTGGTACTAGAAAATAATATCCCCCAAAATCAACGAAACCTGAATCTGTAGACTTACGATCCAGAGAGTGGTAGGAAAGACAAAAAACAAACAACTGAATCTGTAGACTGAGGATCCTTTCCATGGAGCGGTACCAGAAAAGATGATACTCAAAATGAAAGACATCTAAATCGATGGACTAATGATCCAGAACGTTTCCCCAGAGTGGTACCAGAAAAGACGAAACCCCAAAAATCAAAGATACATGAATCTTTCAAAATCAAACTTGAATAATATGGACCAGGTACCTAGAACCAGACAATTCCATGGAGTGGTACCGGAAAAGACAAAACCCCCAAAGTCAAAGACAAAATTTATAGACTGAGGATCCTTTCCATTGAGCGGTACCAGAAAAGGTGATACTCAGAATCAAAGACAAGTAAATCGATGGACTAAGGTCCAAGAACGTTTTCATAGAGTGGTACCAGAAAAGACAAAACCCCAAAAATCAAAGACACCTGAATCTGTAAGATCCAGAATGTTTTCATAAAGTGGTACCAGAAAAGACAAAACCCTCAAAGTCAAAGACAGAATCTATAGACTGAGGATCTTTTCATAGAGTGGTACCAGAAAATACAAAACTCCAAAAATCAAAGACACCTGAATCTGTAAGATCTAGAATGTTTTCATAAAGTGGTACCAAAGAATACAAATCCCTCAAAATCAAACCTGAATATGTGGAACACGTGTCCAGAACCAGAACAATTCCATGGAGTGGTACCAAAAAAATACAAATCCCTCAGAATCGAAGTCACCTAAATCTGTGGACTAAGAATCCAGAATGTTTCCAGAGAGTGGTAACAGAAAAGACAAAACTCCCGAAATCAAAAACACCTGAATCTGTAGACTTAGGATCCAGAATGTTTTCATATATAGACTGAGGATCCTTTTCATAGAGTGGTACCAGAAAATACAGATTGTCAAAAACCAGTCACCTAAATCTAAGGACCCAGAACGTTTCCAGAGAGTGGTACGAGAAAAGACAAAACCCCCGAAATCAAGGATGTCCAAGTCCTACTGGATCCAGAACTTCCTACTTGAGCCATATAGAATATTAGTATCCTTTTTTTTTTTTTTTTTTTGAAAAACTTCAGATTGTCAAGAATCGTCAACATTTCTTTCATTATAAAGTGAGCTGCAGTGAAATAAATGTATCTATTGCTTCCGAGTCTACCAAGGTAGCGGAAGCTTTGTTTTCACTTTTCAAGGACGAAAAAAAAAGTTCTCCAAAATCAAAATTTTCACTCGCGTTTTGCGTTTTAGACCTTTCTGAACAATTTTGGTTCCGTGTCTGTGTGTCTGTCTGTCTGTCTGTCTGTCTGTCTGTCTGTCTGTCATGAATTCCTTGTAACGCGCATAACTATACGAATTTATTGTCCGATTTCTATGAAATTTTCAGGGATTGTGCGGGTTGGTGCGTAGACGGTCCCCTATGAAAATCATCATCCTCGGACTGATAGAAGCGACTGCGCATGCGCAAACGTGAATTCCTTGTAACAGCCATAACTTCCACATTTTTCATCCGATTTCAATGAAATTTTCAGGGATGTTACAGATTAGTATTTAAATGGTCCTCTATGAAAATCATTACCTTCGGACTGATAGTAGCCACTGCGCATGCGCAAACGGTAATTTCCTTGTAACAGCCATAACTTCCACATTTTCTACCCGATTTCGATGAAATCTTCAGGTATTATGCAGATTAGGTTGTAGACGGTCCCCTATGAAAATCATCATCCTCGGAATGATATAAGCGACTGCGCATGCGCAAACGTGAATTCCTTGTAACGGCCATAACTTCTACATTTTCCATCCAATTTCAATGAAATTTTCAGGGATCTTACAGATTAGTATTTAGATGGTCCCCTATGAAAATCTTTACCTTCGGATATATAGTGGCCACTGCGCATGCGCAAACAAGAATTTCATTGTAACGGCCATAACTTCCACACTTTCTACCCGATTTCGATGAAATATTCAGGGATTGTGCGGATTAGGTTGTAGATGGTCCCTAATGAAGATACCCCCGGACCCCCGGACTGATAGTAGCCGCTGCGCATGCGCATACGTAAAATCCTTGTAACAGCCATAACATTTACATTTTTCATCCAAATTTGATGAAATTTTCTAGGATTGTCCAGATTAGCTTGTAGATGGTCCCCTATGAGGGTAGTGAAAGGTACTTAGAGATTGGTGTTTTCAGATTAACTACTATGCATCGGATCATCTATACAATCGGGCTATGGATACGAGGAAGCTATGTGCCACACCCACTTGGCAGACGTTTTTTGAAAATAGTTTGGTGAGCAGTATAGCTTCATCTCACATACAAACAATATTATACATTATAATAACAAGGTTAATCATGTACTACTCAATTAAATATAAATCAAGTACTTCTCACCAGCTAATTATATTATAATTGGTGAAAAGTACTTGATTTATATTTAATTGAGTAGTACATGATTAACCTTGTTTTAATGTCTGAATATCAAGAGAAGAACGAACTTTGCACGCCGAGGTTAGCACCGGAAATTATTTCCATGCGCTAGAACTGCGGAGGAAAATCCTTCCTTAGAAGGTCATCCATGAACTTTTGGAATCAGTGACCAATGCAAATCAGATCAAATACATTCGACGGAAATTGAATTATTAATACAAAAAGAATACACTAAAACGACATTAAAAAAAAAATTTGAACAGTGAATCATACCCAACTATGATTAAATCATTGTAAATTTTACATTCACTTATTTATGCTACCCATTTTCTATTTTCCTTCACCATGAGAATGAATCCTAGGACTTGTGATCTTAGGAGGAGCCTATCACGTGCCTTGCTATAAGTACTTACCTACAAATCATATTCAAAAACAAAATTTCAAGATATAGTATCATAAAAAAAGGATATAAATAAATAAAAAGATTAAAAAGATAAATTTAAAACGTCCGTTAGATTTTATTCTCCTTTAAATATGGATTTTGAAAATTTTAAACGATTTAAGATTGATTCATTAATTGTATTTTTATTTAAAAAATTCATTTGTTTATGAAAAATGTTTGAAAAATTTGGTATTACATTTCGGTTAGCAATCTAGTGTTTGAATCGACACACAGATCTTCAGAATCGATTCTGGTCTTAAATTCATGTAAACAAGCTTCGAGAATAAATTTTTGGTTTACTTGAAGGACATGAAATTCACTATATCCAGCAGGTTTATTCAAAATAATTCTGATTATAGTATTTTGCAAAACCTGCAGACATCGCAAGTGAGATTCATACTACCCAAGATTTAAATCTCGAACTTCAATATAGAAAAAGTAAGGTCATAAATTTTTCGCAATAATTTAATGAATAAGGAACCCCTTGCAATTTTGAAAACATACAGAAGTTTACGGAACTTCCTAAGAACACGCTTATCGAAATAAATTTCCAATGCTGCTGCCACGAAACGACACCGTAACACTATGAAATATATTGCAGTCGTGAGCACTCATTATCATGAAACTTAAAAGGTAACTGTGAAACTCTAGTTCTCTTTGAGAGGGAAAATCGCAGATGGCACCATATCAAACCAAAATCCTGCCTACAGTAAAAACGCTACAAATTAATACACAAAGGTTTTTTATTTTTCTGAATTGATCACTTGTCTGCAAAGAACAAGGCTTTGCCATTGTTACCAACAACCAACACGAAGAAAAACATCGATCGCATTTCGGTCAGCTAACATTTGAACGGAGATTAGGCCTCTTTTGCGATTCACACTCGTATTTCTGATTTATCGTAAGTCCAACACTTAAGTTCTCGTAGGGAGCAAACGGTTTCACCTACCTTTATATCAAATTTTCTTGAGCTAGGGCTTTTTCAAAATTTCAGCCCTTATTTTTCAACCTTTAGAAGTGCCTGCCATCAACCAAAATCTTCGGGGCACAACTAGACCCCAAATGGAGCCCATTTACCAAATTTCAACAAAATCGGTCCATGGTAACTAAGGAAAGTGCTGCATATGGTGGACGGCGAGCGGTCAGCAAAATTTGTATTCGGGTTTTGGATTCTACGAACCTTGAAATGTAAACCAACAAATTTCGAGGGAGAGGGGGGTTAAAATGTTTTCTTGGTCGATTCCAAAGGCTTATTATTGAAAATAATAAACCAAAACCTGATAAAAAATAATACGTAACGTTCACTACCGATTTCCAAATGTGTAACTGACGTTCCCACTTATCAAAAGTATTGATTTTCTCGTTGAATAAACCTCGGATACGAAACTGTGAATTCAACGAGCCGACTATCCGTAGTTCTAACTTCTTCTGACAAAGTAAGCGTCTAGCGTCTAGTTGTAATCTGCCCTCTCATCTGATTGGGAGGTGAGATTCGTGGGAGGGACTGAAGCTCAACTGAGTCGACTTAATGTCAATAACACCATCAAGCGGTCATTTTCCTTGTCGGCTGCCTCCAAGATTCCTCCGCCCAAAGAATCCACCTCTCAGGTACGCTTGCGAGACGAGGAGTGTCCTACGCAATCATTCTATTATTTCAGTTGGATAGTTTACACAAAGCGTACTGCAGAAAAGGAAATAAAAACTTCCTTCAGACTTAAAAAAAAAGTCCTTCAGACTTAACTGATGTTCCAACTGCAGCTTTGAACACAGTAAGAATTATGACGTATGACTTATATTATGGCTTCTATCTAAATGTTGAGGATAAGGGTGGCAAAAAAGTATCGATTCTTTAAAAAATCGATTCTTTTAACGGAAATTAGGTCTCTTTTACGATTCCCACTCCTGTTTCTGACTTATCGCGAGACACCCTTGTATTCTTATAGGGACCGAACGGTTGGTCCTACAGAGTAGTCTCGTTCGATTCTAAAAATTCGATACTATTTTAAATTGAAAAAAAATATGCCTTTATATCTAATTTTCTTGAGCAAGGGCTTTTCCAAAACTTCAGTCCTTATTTTTCAACCCTTAGAAGTGACTGCCATCAACCAAAAGCTTCGGAGCACAACTAGACCCCACATACCAAATTTCATCAAAATCGGTTCAGTGTAACTAAGGAAAGTGCTGCGTATGGCGGACGACGGACGGACAGCAAAATTTCTATTCGAGTTTAGGATTCTACGTACCTTGAAATTAAAAACAACAAATTTTGAGGGAGAAGGGGGTTAAAATTGTTTCTTGGTCGATTCCACAGGTTCTTCATTGAAAACAATGAACCAAAATGAGGTTTCTGGTTAAAAGTTACAGCTTCTTTAATTCTATTGGTAGGCAGTTAAACGCTGAAGTACCTTCTCACTATGATAAGAGCTTTAGGTTGTTTGAATAATGAGTACATCAGGTATATTGAGTGAATTCCTAGCGATTGCGGTCTGCCGTTGTTATTGAATGAGTGAAACTCTATGAACCTCACAGTCAAGTCTGAGGTATTCGATTGTATGTCAGTGTGCTACATAGTGTACAACGTATTGGACACCCATCGGTTGGGTAGAAGAGGGGAGCTATAAATCAATGAGGCCGACACCCGAGAAACGAGACAATGGAGCTGAGGGAACGGCCAAGGTTGTAAATCTATTGATGTCGAAAAACCTGAGCGTTTCCTCGAGGGCATTTCCTTATTGTTGAGTCTCGAGCAATTAGGTCAAATATGAACGGAGGGAGTATTCAGAGGCGAATAATGTGGGTCCTGGGTCATGAGTTCATAGCTTGGGTCGAGAAAATATTTTTGAGCCCAAATTCTTCAAACAACCTATCATAGTGCTATTGTGTTGTTGCTGCATCTCGCCTGCTTAGAACTAATAATTTCACCCCTCTAGTAAGCTGATTTGGATGGTGTATTGCTTCAAGGTTCCAAGCGACATTTTGGTCAAAAGTGAGTTTTTGGTATCTTCAAATACGTCTCGTCAGTGGTTTCAATTTTTACGATTTTAGCGCCCTCTATTCATCCAAAATGCAAGACAAAGCTAAGGGTTTAAGCGCCACCCTCATAATGATCCATTCCACATTTTGCAACTAGAGTCTATTTACATTTCAATTCCAGTCTTCATTTTGATTTTACAGCAAGAGTTTCAAGAGCCACTCACATGAGGCGCTTGGACCCTGTTTGCTTGCTGTTTGGGAAAACTAAAATCTCTCGTTGGATTCATGTGGTGGCCTAAACCGCAATATAAAAGTCGTCTTGCTCCCAAAAAGCTTACCTTCACACGAGTCACTCGAGTTCATAACGATTCGATACTTCGTCCCAGATCATATTCCAGGCTCAGATGACTCAGATTTTGAGGACATTGAGCGCCAGCAACGACTCAACACCTGAAAACCTGCAGAGTGAAAGAAAGTTCGTGGTGACTAAAACGGGGAAGGAAAATTTCTTCCGAGAGTTTTAGGGTAGAACCACTCACACCCATTATACTAGTAGTTGGTTCAGTTTGTAACGTTTATAGATGCTCCCTGTCTAGCTGGCAAGTCTGCCAATAATATTCCCTTGAACCTCTGGAAGTCACATCAAGGTAGTTTCATTATTATCATTATTTTCCGGTCCCAAGAGCACTAAATTCCCCCTGTCATTATTCGATAAATATAGATCTGATTTGAGGATCCCATTTTATTACTCAGTCCAACAATAGCATGAGCATTGTAGTTGTTTGAAGGAAGGAGTAGCCTTCCATATCGAAAATGTCGACTTTCATTTCATGTTTTAGACTGTTGTGAACATTTTTGGTTTCGTCTCCTAAAAATTCTCTCATACCTTGGGAATGGCCCACCACTCCATGGTATCGTCTACATATCGACTTTCTGGGTCCGATTTATAATCACTATTGATTGTTGTAAATAGTCAGTCTAAGTGGTTGGAGGCATTCCCAACCAAATCAATGACTTCGGGAACCACGGTAAAATTACTCCGAGAGTTATTCGCCAGATTTGGTTTGCCTCAAGTCCTCGTAGCTGACAATTATTGAGCTTTTGTTTCAGAAAAGATCAGTCTTTTCCTTTCTTTGAATGGCATTGTTTTTAAATCAGGAGTGCCGTTTAGCCCACGAACGAATAGCGCCGTAGAAAATGCTGTTCGTTTGGTTAAACGAGCCCTCAGTAGGTACTGCATTGGGCAAAGCAGAAAACAGCTCATTGCTATATTTAGCTCTTCAACGGCTTTTAATAGATTATAGGAATACAAAAATCTCACAACAGGAATCGCTCCTGCTGAAGCCATGTTTGGACGCCTGATTCGTAGTCGCTTTGATTTGCTCCGACCACCCTCATCCCAAGATCAGGTCCACCAGCAACAGGCACGGCAGCAGGCGGACCACAGCGGATTGGAAGCCCCTACTTGGAGGGAGACCTAGTCTGGGCTAAAAATTATCGTAGGTCGGGTTATTCATGGCTCGCTGGTCAAATAGAGAAGGTTTTGGGTCCTAGACGTGTTAGAGAGTTCGTCCCAGAGCTCAACCTCACTTAGGTGAGGCACGTTTATCAACTACGATAACGAACAGTTCCTACAGGGTTAAACATTCCCGAGACAGTGGATTCGGAAGTCACAATGATTTAGGTATCCAAAAGACTCCTCAAAAGGTTGAAGCAACAAATTTTGAACAATTTTCGTCCTCACCATTCAGAGGGTTTACTCCTGAACTGAGTTCGAAAAAATTAAAGGGGGTAGATAGTAGGGAGGTAATCTATACTCCAAGGGTAGAACAATCAACAAAGTCTATTAGGAATAAAATTAAACCTAGACGCCTAATTGAAGAGATGGAATGAAAGAAGAAAAAAATTGTAATTATTCTTATTTGGTAACTACCATTTGTGTAGAAGTACCATTATTTTGTAACAAGAATTACAATAGGAATATTTAATAAGAATTGTAATAGGATAAGTTAACTACTTTCTACCAAACGGGGAGAGTATCCTGCCTTTATTTACATTAAAGAGATCCTTTGAGACCTATTTTGTCAAAAGACTTTGTCAAAAGACTGTTTGTCACAAGACTCTGGTCAAAAGACACTTTGTCAAAAGACGTTTTAGTCAAAAGACTTTTGTCATTTGACTTTGCTTAATTATTAAGCAATTCGCTTTGAGACCTATTGTTCGTATTGTGAATAAAGTCAGTTCCCAACAGAACGTGTTCTCGTGACCATCCCGATTACCACCAAGACAATACACGAGTAAAACTGTACGAAGTTGTAATTCGATTTCGATGACATTTTCAAAGATTATGTGGGAGTGGGGTTTGAGATGATCACTTGTCGATTTTGTATCTTCTCAAGATTGTTAGCAGCCAGAAGTTGTAGACCTACTGATTACTCAATTCAGGAGCTCGAGTACTTTTCAAGATCAACCAAATATTGAATAGTGTATTTTCAGAGTAGCTAGGAGGCTGAAAATTAACTAAAAAATTGCCGGACTAGGCATGCTACTCGTACAAGGGATGGATCAATTATGGCCAACACTCGCGTATCAAGGCTTATCACTGCCCATCATTTCTCTTTTCGCTATGTCTATTGATCGATTATCATGTCTCGCTGAAACCACCAATCGGACCCAAAGAAAGAAATTTTAAGGTATTTTAAACTAAGAATTAAATTAACAAATCTTTGGTGGAATTCTGTGCAAATTTATAGCTCGCAATATAAATCATACTGTCGTTGAGATTTGTCCTTTGATTCAACGTTGAAAAATCAACTAGCCAGGGCAAGATAGACAAGCCCTTTTAACCTTCTAATTGAGATTTGACAACGTGTTCTTGGTTGTGTTGCATTTCTGAGCAATCAGAAATCAGACAGCTGATTACATCTAACCTTCATCCAATGATAATTAAGGATCACTGATCTTAGCCGATCATCATGATTCCTTGGTAAAGAGATTCTATGAAGGAGAAATTTTCGGTTCCACCACTTTCTGGAGAAACCGAGAAATTTCCTGCTTTCCCCTCTTTTGTGCTACAACGAGGAACTAGGCTGACCCTAAGGGTAAGTGGACCCTTGGAGTCAGACAAAAAAGGGCCACCCCTACCCTAATAATGGGGTGAAAACCACCCTTAGGACATCGCAGAAGAGAAATCGGTTCGAGGTCAGTGTGCCGCAGAAGGTGGTCTCGTAAATCGGGTAGGAGGAAGCGGAAGGGCCGTAAATCTAAGGGCTAGTTAGAAGGAGGTGTCAGGCCTTCACTGTTGTACTCCTTGCTCCGAAATTAGGTCGATTTTCGTGGGTACTGTCCGGTGGATGCTCAAGAACGCATAATGATTCTCGAATGCCATACTTAAAAGCGTGTGTCATCTGGTTTTGTCATCATTGGAGGACCTTTGTAGTTACCATTCTACCTAAATGTGGGTCAAGGAACAATGCAGGAGGAACCGGGTATGGCACAATGCACATGTTAAAGGCAACTCGTATCGTTGCTTTATTGCACATTGTTACAAAAATGCTCCCCAAAACCAAAATGGAGCATCTCCAAATTATTTCATAAGATGATCATCATAGCCCACAAAATTGCCTTACAACAGCACTAATATGAGTAATATTGTCAAATGTGTCTGACCAAACCGCAACCATCTCCCACCACCAGGAAAAAATGTTGGATCACAAGTCCATTGGCCTGTAGGTAAACCAGTTGGTGATAAAAGCCACGTGATGATTGGAATAGGGTAATGGGGAATTCCCACAGATATCATCCACGAAATTGAACATAGTGGTCCAGTAAATGTATGAGAACTTTTTGGTATATTATTTTCAACAATAAACCTTTGGAATCGACCAAAAAAAAAAAAAAAAAAAGAAATTAACCTCCCTCCCCCCCTTTCTCAAAATTTTTGCTTTACGTTTCAAGTTGGACTTAGAATCCAAAAATCGAATACCTAAAAATTTTGCTGACCGTCCGCCGTCTCCCGTCCGCCTTACGCAGCACTTTCCTTAGTTACCCTGGACCGATTTTGATTCAATTTTGTATATGGTCATTTGGAGTCTAATTTGCCCCGAAGCTTTTGGTTGATTTCAGTTACTTCTAAGGGTTGAAAAATAAGGGCTGAAATTTTAAAAAAGTCTGCAAAATAATTGATAAAGGTATTGTGTTCATAACAACTTTAAAATAGTATTGAATTTTTAGAATCGAATGAGACCACCCAGAGCCCCGTAGGACCAACCGTTCGCTCCTTCGAGAACTTAAGGATTGGTCCTATGATTAATCAGAAACACGAGTGTGAATCGCAAAAGAGGCCTAATCTCCGTTCAAATTTCAGCCTCCCGAAATACGATCGCTGTTCATTTTTCCGACATATACTCAGTTTTACGGCCTTAGCAACCAGTATTCAAATTTTCTAATGACATAACTCCCTATTTCTTCTAGTCGAGTGTGAAGCGTTTATTTCTTCCTAATGAAGTTGATTGTGAAGCGAAAATATGGTTGGTATTTAGGGCAATGGCAAATCTGTGTTCTTTTCAGGCGGGGGATCTATACAGAAAAATAATAAACCTTTGTGTAATAATTTGCAGTGTTTTTGTGTTTTAAGTTGCAGCAACGACATAAGTAAAGGAATATCACAATTTTAGTTGTGTTGTAGGGATAGTTTGAGTTCCATCAAGACCCCAAGTGAATGATCAAATTGTCAAAATTTCAGTTTTTAACTTTAAAATCTCAAATAATACTGTAATTTGTCTCCTTAGATACCTAAGCGTAAAATTTTGATTTGAGGATTTCTATAAAAAATTTACTTATATTTGATTTCTGTTTTGATAATTTTAATAATCCATATTCAGTCGTCTTACGACTCATACACCCATTAGGCTATTATTAATAAACTATAAATAAACAAGGATTATATATAACGAATATATGCACAAATTTTGAGCAATTTTTTAATTTCTGAAATTAGCTTTTTCCTAACAAAAAACGATCCCTTTAAACTTCATAACAATCGAGTGGTGGCCAAATAAGAGTCACGTCATAAATGATACATTTAAAGTTCGTCCCAGGACATCTGAAATTAAGAGACCTATTACATGTCGTTTTTGTATGTTTTAAAGTCGGTTAAAATGCAGAAAACCCATTAAATGCCTTTTCCCTTACTGAAAATTTTGAGGAAACTCGGCGCTGCGCGCCTGGGCGGGGGCTTCGCCCCCTGCACCCCCGGATGATTTCCGCTTAGAGCCTAATGGCTAAAATGTGACATACCTTGAAAAGGTTTTTGCTCCCTCTCCCTCTTTATCTTTCTTCCACTGTATTATTTAAGATACCTCCTTATTCATAATAACATCAGGTTGTCAAGCATATTTGTCGTCAAGCATATGATAAATCATAGCGCTACTTTCCTGTCGCTTTTTCCTGTCGCTTTTTACTGTCGATTTTTCCTGTCGTTTTTCGGCGGGGGGTCCCATCGCTAAAACCTTTTCAAGGTTAAAATAATAATAACAGAAATAATACTTGGACAATTTGATCATTCTTTCTAACACTCACTAGATGGACTCCTATGTATGCCGTTGATGTTGCACCAAAGGTACGTCCCCAAATGCAACCAATCTGGATTTTATTGAAAATTACATTTCAATAATTTTTCAATACGTAATAACTCGACTTGACACAAATTTGCGGGTAGTTGGAGATTTAGAGGAGATATTTTGTGGTGATCCATCCAACGAGAGCCATGACATAATTATTTATTCTCTAATCTCTCGACTTGAGTAATGAGTGATAATTATTTTTGATTGCGTTGATGTTTCTGAATTCCCAAAACGATCAAGATGATTGTGGTTATCAACATATTTCTTGGTAGTTTTCATCTGAAGAATTGAAATAAATCGAAACTCAACAATACTCAAATCCTCGAGCGTTCTTCAACAGCTGTAATTTTAAATGATCACTTTTGTGATAATCACTCGCACAGTTCATATTAAAAATCACCCATACTATGTTTTATAAATTTCATGATAATCAGGACGGCTCGAATTACACCTGAACAGCGTTCATAGACACCTACCAAGAACTATAGTGAAGGTGAAGGTCCGACGTCTGACGAAAAAGTCCAATGCCTCGACTGGAGGATGAAAGGAGTTCCGCCTGGTTACTTCGCATCTAACTTTCTTCATTGTACCCGACCAGCTTCCCCGCAGGTGAACGACCTGAAATTAATCATCAAAATCATTATTATCATTCATCTTAACTTCCATGCTTTGGTACTTGAAATTTTAACATATTTTTTCTTGACAAAGAAGAGTCACAAGTCTGCCAGCCACCTATCAAGGGTTCTCAATAGATCAACAATACACAAAATATCGTGGTTTGAACCACCAATAGTTGGAATTGTTGTTTCCCAATCACAAAACTAGCATCATCTGTCTATCTAGCTTTGTTGTATTTTGAGGGAAGCAGGGAAGCAATGTTGGGAATTTTCACCAAATAAATGAGTCAGCCATCTCTACTAAAGTGTGAGGTACCTTCAGACACGCCCCCAAAATGTGTTAATTGTGGGAAACTCCACCCAGCCAACTACAGAGGCTGTGAAATTGCAAAGGAGCTACAGAAAATAAGGAACCAAACAAGGAACCCGAACAAGGATACTCATGTTAAAATCAAGCCCAGTAACATGAAGGCTATCCCCTCTAGAAGACCATCGGTGTCTTATGCTAGCGCCGTAACCGGGGGGCGACAGGAAAGTGAAACCTCCAATAAGGCTCCGAAAATAGAAGATACACTTAGAAGAATAATGGAGTTCATGGAAAACCAGAATTCAACAAATAAAGCCTTGCTGGCGCGAATGGAAAAGCTAGAGAGCAGCGTATCTAAACGGCGTTATTAAATCATATGCTATGGAAAACCAAACTTTTCGTATAGCTACTACGTATAGCAAATAATACAGAAATTTCAAAATAAAGTACTCAGGAGTATTGCAAACGCACCTTGGAACATTAGAAATGACGACCTCCACAGAGACTTGGGAGTGGAGAGCGTCACTGATGTCATAAAAACAACAGCAAGACGTTACGAGAAGAGACTTCTGGTACACGCAAATCCAGAAGCCATACAACTACTGGACAATTCACAACAAATTCGGCGACTGAAAAGGACCAAACCCCTGGACCTTGCAAGCTGACGTTGTAGTGTAAAATTAGTGTGGTGCCTGCTAGTGAACATTCGCCATAACAGACTTTGCGCTGATATACTAGAAATAAATATCGTAACTAGATAGTTACTTGTAAACAATACAGTTTGTAACTAGTTGTTATAATAAATAAAACGCTTAAAAACAAAAAAAAATCTCTAGTAGGCGTTACTCCAGCTTTTCATCGCTATAAAAATGCCTAACCCCAGAATTATTTTCTCAGATAGAATAACATGAACGGATAGAATTTGTTGGTTATTATTGATCAGTAACAATATTAATATTATTTTCTCAATAATGAACTTGATTTTCATGGTCATGTAGTTGGTTTTTTGAGGCGGTGACTGCAACACGACTAGAGAGTCGTGTCGAGGAAATCGATGATTTCCTCCTCAAAAAGTCACTTTTTCGCCTGTAAATGCAGTAAAATGAAATCAAATCAAGAAAGGGATATCACAACGCGATTCAGCGTAGAAAAACAGTGTCAAGTAATGTGCCACATTTGAGTTCTACCTTCATCTGACTTTTTGGCGCAATCCCTGGGTTGCGCATCTTTAAGCGCTCTCTGTGAGGACTCCGCGCGTTCAAAAAAAATTGTCGAAGTAAATGAACATAAAATTTGACGTAGAGTCCGAATCTGCTATAAAAAAAGGAGGTTACAATTTTCACGCAAAAAATTATGAAGAATAGCGTTGGTCAGTTTTTCGTCCACAATTACTGGGACACCCTGTATAATATAATTATTTATATACAATAAATTATTCATAAATGGTACATAATTCGGTAATACCCGCTTTATCTTTATAACGTTTGAACACTTCAATTAAACTTATTTTTATTTTTTATTTTTTTTGTTTCTGTTTTTGTTAACCGGGTTTTGGGCGATTGAGAGAAGAGAGAAGTTGGCTAAATGTTTGGGTTTAGATATTAATTTATCTAAATATTAATTGGAGGTTGTAAGTTGTCCAAGTAGAGGGAGAGTGATTAGGTGCTATTATGTTGAGTTTTTACTTCTCTATATTACACAACGACTGACCCTGTGGTGCGTGACGTTGGCGGTCATGTATTCGAGGTTTTTTCCCCTCTGGCTGGAAACCAAAACGTACAAAACCCGAAGATAATCTTAGGTTAGGAGACCTTCAATAGAAAATATGGCTCGAAGCTGGGAGGTGGATGGCGTGAGATGAGTCGAGGGGGGCTAATTTGAATTTTGGTTTGGCGAGATGAGTCGAGGAACTGCGGGTTGAAGGCGAGGTTGTTGAACCCGCGAACGGGCATTTCGGCAGCCCGCGGGCCCCCAGCGTTTTCCACTACCAAGGACCATCGAAAATTACTCCATCAGTCACAGGCCCCTGCAAAGAATTTCTTCGATTACTATTATTGCAATAAAACGATGCAAATGATAAAACAATTTATTATTTTATTGCATATATCTGCACAAATATTAGAACTACATTTGGGTACAAAACAAAACTCATTTCAATGAAACGAACAACAATCGCATTTGAGCAGCTGAAATGTGAATTGAGATTGGGCCTATTCCCATCAATGAACAGTCTTTTGCGATTCACACTCGTGTTTCTGACTTAGCTTTAGTCAAACCCTTAAAGTCTCATAGGGAGCGTGCGGTCTCGTCTAAAAAGCTCTGGGTGGTCTCATTCGATTCTTAATATTCAATTCTATTTTAAATTGGTAAAAATAAAATACCTTTAAATCTCGAGCTTTCGAGCAAGGGCGTTTTGAAATTTGCGACCCTTATTTTTCACCCCTTAGAAGTAATGGATATCAAAAGCTTTGCAGTACGAGTAGACCCCAAAAGAAACCCAAATTTCAACAAAATCGGTTAACTAAGGAAAGTGCCGAATACCTATGAGAGACGAATTATTTTCGATTTGACACATAAACCATCACACATCGCGTAGCGTAATTTTAACATGTTTAATGTTTTAGGGCTGGGGGTCATTCTGTGAATTCCGACACGCAAATCTGCAACGTTTTTTTTTCTTAGTTACCACGGACCGATTTCTTAGTTACCACGTTATATCGGCTCCATTTGGGGTCTAGTTGTAACAAGATGGTCACTGATCAGCTGAGTGAGCTCCAAGGCCATTTTCTCTCCTGTTGAACGCAGGAAGCTGAAATTTGAGAAGCAGGGTCAATGGAGAATGCTGAAGGCGCCTGAGTGGTCACTGATCAGCTGAGTGATCGGCAATCTAATTTCTCCCTTGCGAGGGAAAAACATTAAACATGATTTAATGTTTTTCCCTCGCAAGGGAGAAATTGAACAGTTTTTTGTTGGAGGTTGTGAAAGATTATAGTGAGAGCTCTCCCGAAAGATGAAATACGAGGAGTTTTTTGTCAACAATTTGGTTCAACATTTTGTGAACAATTGACAGGTCAACAACTCTGTAACTGACGACACTGGCTCATTGGTTTGAGCAGTAGTAATCGCTAAATGGGGAAATTGATAATTTGAGAAAATTATCCAATGAATCCCTCGACATGGTAGGATGAGTATTGCGACTGAATTCATCATGTGATGATAGATAGATTTATTCATCAGATGTGTACATAGATTCTATATTTTATTCATAACAAGATTGCGCAGAGATCAAAAATCAAATCATCAATCCCAAAGTCTTTTTCTAAATTTCAGAAAAATCTATTTGAAGTGAGAAAATTATTTTCGAAAGTACTTTTAAGCAGGTATTTGATCAATCAATAAGAAACCAACTGATGTCATCAAAATTGTGGGAGCTAGCAGTGCGACAGGAATTTCTTGTTTGGAATTGCCCAGTCACGATGGAAACTATACAGGGTGTCCCAAAACCATTCAATAGTGCTTGAGGAATCGATTCTTCCTAATTTCCAACAAACTTTGTCCTCCTTGAACATTTTTGTCCAGATTTTTTTGTCCAACTTGTCCCACTTTTTTTCACTTCGAATTTTTCCTCGGTGAAAATTCCCGGGTCCTTGGAAAGAGCTTCAAATTTCCCATATGATGAGCTCTTGGCCATTTCAGAAAAACTGTACACTAGGATACTCTTTCCACCTCAAACAAATCAATTTGTCAATTCATTTAATCATTAATCCATTTTTTAACGTTATGTTGATTTGACTCACAAATTATGCATTAAATCTTAAAAGAGTACCACTTGGACCCATAAGAGTCAGAAGTATTTAGCTAACAGTTGTTTTCTGATGAAGTATGATTGGTCCCAAAACCATTACTTGTGAATTTCTTGGCAATCCGATCAATGGAATCTTCGAGACATGTCCGGAAAACTCACCTTAAATGCCACAAATTTCAACAATATTGAGAAATGTCAAATTTTTCAATATTGTGCATTTGCATCGAAATAAAGATGTCTGATGAACAAGCAGCTCAGAAAATGAGGTATTGTTCCCCGATAGAAGGTATTGTTCCTGATCAATCTTTCTTCCCTGTTTTACCTGCTTCCCCTGGTTGGGTCACCACTATCCTTTCATCTTCCAAACATCATGATACCTTTCAATAAATTCCGTAAGTTTCAAGTACACATCGAAGCTGGAAATTTTCTTGTCAGAAAATTGATAGATCCTAGAGATCCAATGAAAATTCAATCTCTTAAATTTGTTTGAAAATTGAATAATCAATAAATTGGAAAATTGGTTGAGGAAAATGTTTACACCTTCCCTATTACCGATCCTAAAGATACTACAGTGATTTCAATAATAGATTATTCAGCATACCATTGGTTTCTGTATTAGATTAGTGAAGTAAAATTAAATTTATAATCACTTTAGAGACAACGGTGGGGTGTGATTCAAGAGGGTTGTTCTCCTTCCCCCTCGTTTCAGTATTTAATTTTGTGCTCGATTCAGTATACAGGCAGCATAACTTCCTTCTTTCAATACTGAATAAAACGCATTGTATGAAACAGAAATGTTGTAATTTGGTTTTTATAATGTAGATACACATAAAATCATTTAGTCCTCCATTCTCAATTCTTTGAATACACCGATTTTTGGAATTTTTCACGACTCTTTCAAGCTTAGCAGGCTTTATTTTGGGAATCCCTTCTTGATTGGTTCACATGAACACGGGATTTCAAAAACCCCACCAAAAAAATCACAAGGGAACAAATTGGGAGATCTGGTCACTGCAAATCGACCCTGGTTGAGAAGAGGCGTTCTGGGAAGTGTTCCTTCAAAACAGCCATCGAAACTCATGCGACGGTTCTCTTGCAACGTCTTGTTTGAATCAAACGTCCAAAAAACAAAATCCTATAACACTCAATAACATCAAGGTGGCTGTTTTGAAGGAACACTTCCCAGAACGCCTCATCTCAACCAGGGTCGATTTGCAGTGACCGGATCTCCCAATTTGTTCCCTTGTGATTTTTTTGAGGGGTTTTTGAAATCCCATGTTCATGTGAACCGTCCAAAGGATTCTTTAGAATTTAAAGAACGACATCTGGAAGGAATAGTTAATATGACACCTGTGCAACATGTTATGCTTGAAAGAGTCAAGACACACGCCAGAAATAGGTATATTCTGATATTCTGAGAATGGGGGACGTCACCTAAGTGATTTTATCTTCAAAACTACGTAAAACAAAACGTTAGTCGTGTATCTACATTGTAAAAATCAAATTAACAAATTTCTGATTCAAACAATGCGTTTTATTCAGTTTTGAATTAAGGAAGTTATGGTGCCACGCCCTGTGTACATATATATCTTGCTCTCTGCCTTCACCATTGATTTTTTGACAAGGTCGAGATCCATACATAAATAACTTAAGGGACCTGAGGTAAGGCAAACCCAGGTCTGAAAGAAGGTGGTCACCAACTCAGGGGCGGCCTTTAACTGATACAACTACCCTATATTTATGGTGCCTCCAACCCATTCCATATATCTAAACTTATTATATTTAGGAACACACTGCATTGCTCATATCCAAGGCTGTTTCTGCTGAAAACTGAAGTGTTCAGGTTTGAAACAAGGCTGAGTTCTTGCTAGAGATTATTGTGTTCAGGCTGAACAGAAAGTCAAGTTTTGCTGGTACCAACGTCTGAAAGGAGGTGGCTGAAAAATAATACCAATATTTATGGCGCCTCCAACCCATTCCATAAATCCTAACTTATCATCTATGGTGTCTATTCAAACTTATCTATATTTATGGTGTCTCCAACCCATTCCATATATCTGAACTTATCATATTTAGGAACACACTGGATTGCTCATATCCAAGGCTGTTCTTGCTGAAAACTGAAGTGTTGAGGTTTGAAACAAGGCTGAGTTCTTGCTAGAGATTATTGTGTTCAGGCTGAACAGAAAGCTAAGTTTTGCTGGTACCAACGTCTGAAAGGAGGTGACTGAAAAATAGTACCAATATTTATGGCGCCTCCAACCCATTCCATAAATCCAAACTTATCATCTATGGTGTCTATTCAAACTTATCTATATTTATGGTGCCTCCAACCCATTCCATAAATCTAAACTTATCATATTTAGGAACACACTGCATTGCTCATATCCAAGGCTGTTTCTGCTGAAAACTGAAGTGTTCAGGTTTGAAACAAGGCCGAGTTCTTGCTAGAGATTATTGTGTTCAGGCTGAACAGAAAGCTAAGTTTTGCTGGTACCAACGTCTGAAAGGAGGTGACTGAAAAATAGTACCAATATTTATGGCGCCTCCAACCCATTCCATATATCCAAACTTTTCATCTATGGTGTCTATTCAAAGTTATCTATATTTATGGAGCCTCCAACCCATTCCATATATCCAAACTTATCATCTATGGTGTCTATTCAAAGTTATCTATATTTATGGAGCCTCCAACCCATTCCATATATCCAAACTTATCATCCATTGTGTCTATTCAAACTTATCTATATTATGGTGCCTCCAACCCATTCCATATATCTAAAGTTATCATATTTAGGAACACACTGCATTGCTCATATCCAAGGCTGTTTCTGTTGAAAACTGAAGTGTTTAGGTTTGTAACAAGGCTGAGTTCTTGCTAGAGATTATTGTGTTCAGGCTGAACACAAAGCTAAGTTTTTCTGGTACGAACGTCTGAAAGGAGGTGACTGAAAAATAGTACCAATATTTATGGCGCCTCCAACCTATTCCATATATCCAAACTTATCATCTATGGTGTCTATTCAAAGTTATCTATATTTATGGAGCCTCCAACCCATTCCATACATCCAAACTTATCATCCATTGTGTCTATTCAAACTTATCTATATTTATGGTGCCTCCAACCCATTCCATATATCTAAAGTTATCATATTTAGGAACACACTGCATTGCTCATATCCAAGGCTGTTTCTGCTGAAAACTGAAGTTTTTAGGTTTGTAACAAGGCTGAGTTCTTGCTAGAGATTATTGTGTTCAGGCTGAACACAAAGCTGAGTTTTTCTGGTACCAACGTCTGAAAGGAGGTGACTGAAAAATAGTACCAATGATTGTATTGTTCACACGGAGCTGAATTTGCTGATGAAGCTCAGAACAGGTCGATCACCTCAACTCGCATTACGAAAGTAAAGTTCGCTACCCGCAAACAGGGTCGTTGACATGTTCTACTTTATGGCCATCTTTCTCCACTCTCTCCTTCCTCGCTACTTCTTCGATGCGCCTCGAGGAGCCGTTTTATATTCTTCGGCGCGTTATGCAGTTTGTGCTCACTCGAATAGATCATCCAAAGTGAGTTTTATCATAAACTACGAACTGCCCAATTGGAAGACGTAGCCATACAAAATCCATACACACCGAAATAGTCCATTGAATTTCAAAGGTAGAAGAGCTACGAACTGCCTGGTATCGCTGCTATCAAATAACGAATTGTGAAATAGGTTCAGTCATCAGCATTGACTCACTACAAATAGAGTTCTCCAACATTGATCATGATTTTTTAGTACCTCAAAAACAACAGATTCACATTCACTGTGATTTTTGTAAACTTCCTGATGTATCAAGGAGGAGTCCTTTTTGCTTATCACCAGTTCTATTAAGTACATCAACTACCTACTTATTGATTCCATGTTATACGATGATCTTAATTAAATTGGGTAGAATTCAAAACATAGTCCATGTAATTGTTACTATTTTGATAATGTCAAATTAGGATCTTGTGAAATTGAATTTGCGGTAACTCAAAATAATTACTTAAAAAATAATATATGACCACCAATTCCTTTTCCCTATTTCTTTTCAATAACGAATGTTGGGTATTTAAAAATGAGGTGTTCAAGAAACAAGAAAATGTTTTTTTCTTTTTTTTACAAAATTCAAGGTACTTTATGTATTTTTCCAATTTGCAATAACTGAAAAAAGTTTTAAACGTTGAGAGAATGGAAGATAATCAAATTTGGAAGGCTGGATGAGACTATAAGCTCACACAAGGGCTCACGTATTCAAATATAAAATTGCAAAACTGGAGAATTGATGACAAAGGACAAGACTAGGACCCAGCTCCTGGATAGAAACAAGTCTAGTTTGGTCATCAAAAACCTCCATAATATGGAGGTTTTTGATGACCAAACTAGACTTGTTTCTACACAGGAGCTGGGTCCTAGTCTTTTCCTTTGTCGTCAATTATCCAGTTTTGCAAATCAATTACTGAAGTTATCTTGAGGAATTACACATAAATATAATCGTCATATATTATATCATATATTATATGACAATTATATTTATGTGTCATTCCTCAAGATAACTTCAGTAATTGATTTGTAAAATTTTCAGTTTTTTGCCAAAATGCTCATAATAACAAACGAAAAGAAGAGTTCATTGGTAATGATGTACAACACTAAGGGATCCAAATTTCAAAAATAAGTCAAAAAATATTAAAGAAACATTATGTACCACCGTCAATTAGGTCGATGGGGGGAGAGAAAATGGGTTTTGTGACTCATTTCAAGAAATTTCTCAGTATCTTCTTCAAAATGTGTGATGTGCCAAGAACTGAGACAGCCGTTTAGAAGGTATCAAATCGTTTCGATAACTCTTGAGTCGTTGTTGCAAACCAAGTGTTTTACTGTCAACGAAATCGCTGTCGTAAATATTTCTTCATCCATGTACAACAAACTTTTTCAATGCGTCATTACATTTTTGATTCCACTAAAAGTACTATATCCACTTCGATTAATTTCAAAAAGTACTATTTATCCATAAATCTGATATTTCGAACCTCGTTCAAAATTATTTTAAACTTTAAACTAATTTACCTTGTTTTCTAATAGTGTTTATTATAATTTAGAAATATATAAAAAATAACATCATTGGTTTATAGCACGTTTTTCACATTTGACCAAAATGGATATTCACCTTTTGGGATCAAACTTCTCAATTTTGTGACGCTTTTGACGTGATAACGTCTTATAAATTGGTTTACCGGGAGACACTTCAAGAAACTGCGTTACGCTCCGCTCACGGAGGGGGTGCAGCTCGGCGCTCCCTAAAGGCGGGCGGCCCCTCCCCTTCCCCGGCGCTCACAAAAGCGGGAGCGCCCCGCCCCCCTTCCCTAGCACTCACTCCCCCCCCACCCATGGGAAATACCTACTACCTACGGGAAATACCTACTCTGTGCAACTTGACAAAGAATTTTATTTTATCCTTCTTCCTACTATACGAATGAATATTAACATTAAAATTATTTTACCACTCAAAGTTGTTGTCACGTAAAACTTTCGCCCGTATACCGACTTTACAGGCAACAACACAGGGTTTTTTTAGTGACATTTTTTCGTTTATGTAAAAACTTAAAATGTCAAAAGAGCATGTTTTTTAAACTCTACCGCTTTTGTGTGTTTATTTTCATAGGTTCTGAACACTTTAGAGGTTCTACCTGAAGAGTTTGTGGCACATCGAGGACTCTACAATGTCGCAGAGACGGAAATTCGACGGTGGTCCACTGCAATCACCGCTTCGTGCCTTCAAGGCCTCGCTGAAGATTAAAACCGCCAAAGAGGTTGTTTGCACAGCTTTGCTTGCACGGCTCGAGTCGCCTAGTCAAATCCGAGAACCAGCTGGCAAGCTTCACCTGTTGGAAGAGAAAACACTTGTATTTTCGACAGTTGTGAAAACAGTTTGAATTCTTGGGTGCCCTACGGTTCGAGGTTTTTTGTTTTGACTTTACAGGTTATACAGTTTAAAAGTTCTTTATACTTCGTGAGTAGATTCTACAACTAATTCACTCCAAACTATGGTCAGCTCAAACACGGGATCTCCAACACTTTTATTGCGTTGTGGCTAAATTTGAGGAATAAAGTTTGTATAATAACGATGCAATATACAGTGATTATAAGGATTTAAATGGATCAGTTTAACCTGAGTCAAATAGGCAATTCTTCAAGTTCCAGAACGACAGTAGAATTGTTTGTAGCCGTACATTACGTAACCATAGACCAACGGGATTGTGTAACCTCATTGTGCAACTCAAATTCGTCAAGGAAGGTGGCGAAACCCCACCAAGACCTATCAAGAATAAACCAATAATTAAAAATCAAGAATCGGAGATAGATGTTACATATTGATGAATAGATTGATATGTTTATTTGGCGCCATTTTATACAATTTTACAAGAAGAAAAATATGCATGAAGGGATGCGATTTGCTCAGATTTCCTACCCGATGTTAGGCTTGAAATATGGAATAATGGAAAATTATACATTTGGAGTACCAAACAAAGGAGGTTCAATCATGAGTCTATTGTGCAATCTGGGAACGAAAGAAATGGGGAAATAACGAATCGATTTCTCGATTAGTGAATTTCACTAAGACGATCATTCATGTAGTATTAAGAATGGTCGAAGCTGGTAGATTAGATACTCACCTTTTCTCGTTTACATAAAAGGGGGCTGGTTTTATGGAAAAATTCTTACTGCAGATTTGTAGATGATTAACGAAAATGTAAGATAATAAAATCATCTATTCCTTTAGAGATTAATCGGTTGAAATCTGAACAAAAGAATGAAACCTAAATAACTCCGCCACTATGGAAAAACATTATGTAGCATTTTTCAGTCAAATAAAACCTCTTTTCAACCGAATGAAACTTTTTTTTCAAACAAAAATGTAACCTTATTTCAATCAAATGAATCTTTTTTGAACCATCCATAAAAAAGTCCCAAGTGGGTGTGGCACATAGCTTCTTCATATCTATATCACGATTGTACCTATAAATGATTCGATGCATAGGAGTTAATCTCAGAACATCAATCTCTAAGTACCTTCCACTACCCTCATAAGGGACCATCTACACGCTAATCTGAACAATCCAGAGAAATTTGGTCGAAATCGGATTAAAAACGTAGAAGTTATGTCTATTACAAGGATTTTATGTTTGCGCATGCGCAGTGGCTACTATCAGTCCGGGGGTGATGATTTTCATAGGAGAACATCTACAATCTAATCCGCATACTCTCTGAAAACTTCATTAAAATCGGACAAAAAATGTGGAAGTTTTGACTGTTGCAAGGAATTCACGTTTGCGCATGCGCAGCGGCTACTATCAGTCCGGGGGTGATGATTTTCATATGGAACCCAACACACGCCAACCCGCACAATCCCTGAAAATTTCATCGAAATCCGACTATAACTTCGGGTAGTCATGCCCGTTACAAGGATTTAGACACACAGACAGACAGACACGGAACCAAAATTGATCAGGAAGGTCTGAAACGCAAAACGCGAGTGGAAATTTCGATTTTGGAGAACTTTTTTTTTTCAACCTTGAAAAGTGATAACAAAGCTTCCGCTACCCTGGTAGACTCGGAAGCAAAATAACTTTATTTAAGATTGTTGCAAAACAAGTTAATACAGAAGCACTAAAAATTAATGTAATGAGGCGGGTGTCCAGCAGCTGCTGCAAGGAGTTTCATCATCATGTTTATGACGAAGTTGGAGCAGTCCGTCGCGGTCATTTTTTTGACGTTGCGAACTATGACCTCCTCGATGTCATGATTCTGACTTGATGTAACCTCGATGTCACAGGGATCAGCAATATGGTTGGAGCAATGAGTTTCATTTGATTGAAATAAGGTTTCATTTGGTTGAAAAAAAGTTTCATTCGGTTGAAAATAGGTTTCATTTGACTGGTACATGGTTTCATTAGGTAGGTACGAGGTTTCATTTGATTGGGACCAAGTTTCATTTGGTCGGTAC
The DNA here is from genome assembly GCA_009739505.2 of Apolygus lucorum. Lineage (NCBI taxonomy): Eukaryota > Metazoa > Arthropoda > Insecta > Hemiptera > Miridae > Apolygus > Apolygus lucorum. The sequence goes on from CM019178.2 coordinate 39,797,264, forward strand.
GAAGTTTCATCTGATAGAAAATAGGTTTCATTTGACTAAAAAACGCTATATCATGGATATAGTTACGAACTCCTATAATATAGGATTTCCTCCTATAATTTATCATATTATGATAAATTCAGCTCGGAGAGGAGTCTCATACAGGCTTCCAACGAAATTTAATCTAAAGGCCTCCAGGAGCATATTTAGCCTGCTGCTCTGAAAGATGCCGTGTTTGACAACCAAACTCAGCAGTATCAGACAGGCTTCCAATGAAATTTCAGCTTCGTTGGACCCCAAGGTCTCATTGTAGCTTGTCCTGCTGGTCATAGAAAAGTTGAGATAGTCAATCTAACTCAGCAGCCTCTTACAGATTTTTTTTTATTTTTTTTATTTCCTCTCATTCCTAATTAGGAACATAGAGCCTCTATAAATGTACGCCAGGCATTTCTGTCCTGTGCCAAAACCTTTACTTCTTGCCACGTTTTGCCGACCCGCCTTAATTCCCCCTCGACCGAACGCCTCCAACTTACTCGAGGTTCACCTCTTCGCCTATAGCCCTGAGGATTCCAGCCCAACGCCTGACGCTCCACCGCACCCTCCTCTTTCCTCAAAGTGTGGCCGATCCAACTCCATTTCCGTCTTTTTATCTCCTTGGAGATAGGCTTTTGGTCGGTTCGCGCCCACAATGTTTCGTTGGAAATCACTTCGGGCCACCACACACCAAGTATCCGCCGCAAGCAGCGATTGGTGAAGGATTGCAACTTCTGCGTCAGGGCCCTGGTTACCCTCCACGTCTCACATCCATAGAGAAGCACTGATTTTACATTACTATTGAACAGTCGTAGCTTGGTTCTAACTGATATGCTCCTGTTTCTCCATAAGGGGTACAGTTGCACAAATGATCCATTAGCTTTACGTATTCTGCTTTTAACATCTTCATCAGTACCTCCATGGATGTCGACATTGCTTCCCAGATACTGGAAACAATCCGCTCTGTCTATGGGCTGCCCGTTCACTTCCAACAAGTCATCTCGTGCGACGTTTATTCTTATAGTCTCTTACAGGCTTCCAGTTAAATTTCATTTAAAGATCACCAGGAGGAAATTCAGCCTGCTGCTTCGATAGATGCCGTGTTAGCCAATCGAATTCAACAGTTTCACACAGGCTTTCAATAAAATTTCGGTTTCTCTGGACCATATGGATCCAATTTAACTTGTTAGGCTGATCGAGGAGGAGCTGAGATTGCCAATTAAACTCTGCAGTTTCAGGCAGGCGTCCAGTCGAAGTTAAACTTCATGGGGCCACATGGTACCAATATAGCTTGTCTAGCTTCGTTGGACCACAGGTTCCAATGTAGCTTTTCAATCAGGCCAAGGAGGAGCTGCGATTTTCAATTTAACTCAGCAGTCTCTGATAGACTTCCAAGGAAACATGAGAGACACAACAGGAGAGAATTTATCTTCCTCAGCTGCTCAGGGGCGTTTGTCATTCAAACACAGCAGTTCCAAGTTGGCTACATTTGAAATTCCAGCTTCAAATTCTGATATACCTCTTAGTTACGAGTTGTTTCATGTCGGGGTTGGCAATAAGAGGAAGATCTCAACCCAAAAACATATTCATGTTAAAAACTCAAATAATTATCGCAACACTGCGAATCACACAAAGCCAAACAAAGTAAAATAAGTTATTTCAACCTGTTTCGAAGCCACCCTTCACTGTACACTGTCCTCAAGTGACTCACAATTCTAAATAATGATGAAATGAGCTCCATGGAGTTAAAATGTAGCGTGAGGTTACAAATCAGAGCTTTTTAACATGTTGCTTTATGCAATGTTCTCTCCAAACATGTTATGCCTGATGAAATATCATGGAGGAACCCCTGCCTGCTACTATATCCAGAGCCCGAAATAACCTAAAGGTATCTCTAAAAAGCGCGTATCGCCTCTTGTACATTAAGGTAGAAATAATAAACAAACCTCGAGGATAAAGGAAGTGGAAGGTGGCGAAAACGTGATCTCCTAACGAGGAAGAAGGTGGGTTGACACGGATAAGCGAACGGCGAGTGACACCCACCAGCATCACGAAGTTCTCAGCTTGCAGGTCCATTGATGTAACGGTAGGTCGGTTGGATCATCGTTAACCTTCTCTCGTTTCCCTGATCTTGACCCGAGAGGACGGTCGAGGGCGCTGAATCAAGTTCGGAGTGCTGCCCTCAATCACCTCGTGTCGGCTAAAAGAAACAATGGCAGGACCGGAAAATGAAACCCGAATCGTGAGTGGGAGCTCACTTTTGGAAAAAACGTGATTATGGACTTCATTAGTCAGAATTAGGATGACTTTCCAACTTACAAAGTGAGTATTACGAGATTTCAGACGATGGAATGCTACAAGATGTTGGTGGTCTCTATGTTACTTTTGTCTTCGGAAATCCAAAGCTTCACCATTGAAAGGTACCAATTTAGTTAAGAAGCAAAACTGTTTTTTCGATCGCCACTTTAGTTTGGGATTTCATTTTCACTCAACTATATCTAAACGGTTGGATCGAAAGAACCCGGTTTGGTCTCATTTGATTCAAAAAATTGAAAACTATTTGAACTTATAACAAAAAAAAATGGGTGTGGCTCATAGCTTCCTCGTATCCATAGCCCGATTATATAGATGATCCGATGCATAGAAGCTTATCTCAAAACGTCAATCTCTAAGTACCTTGCACAAAACTCTTAGGGGACCGTATATTGTTGGAAAATGTAGAAGTTATGGCTATTACATGGATTTAATGTTTGCCCATGCACTCAGTATACATTCAATTTGAGGGCCACGATTTTCATAGGAGACCATGTACACTCCAACTATCACAATTCCTGAAAATTTCATCGAAATGAGATGGAAAATGTAGAAGCTATGGCTGTAACAAGGATTCCACGTTTTCGCGTGCGCAGTGGCTACTATCATTCTGGGTGCAGTGATTTTCAAAGGGGACTATTTACAGCCCAATTTGCATAATCCCCGAAAATGTCATCGAAATTGGACGGCAAATGTGGAAGTTATGGCTGTGGCAAGGATTTCACGTTTGCGCATGCGCAGTGGCTACTATCAGTCTGGGGGCAGTGATTTTCACTGGAGACTATTTACAGCCCAATTCGCATAATTCCTCAAAATTTTATCGAAATTGGATGGAAAATGTGGAAGTTATGGCTGTGGCAACTAAGCACCTTCCACTACCCTCATTGGGGTCCATCCAAACGTGAACCTATACAATCCCTGAACATTTCATCAAATTAGTAAAAAATCCTGTGTCACGAAGGAATTCACATTTTCGCAAGTGGCAAATTCCAGGGAAACGTTTTTCATTGGGGGCCATCTACACGCCGAACAAGTCTGAAAGATTCCATCAAATTCGGATCAGAAATGTAGAAGCTGTTGCTGTTTCAAGAATTTACTACCCTGGTAGACTAGGAAGCAAAAATGGCTGGCGGGGGGGAAAAACTAAGTGAGTACAAAATATGGAATTTTACAGTAAAGCATTTTAAAGTTTCAAATGTTATTCCTAATTCAGATTCCACAATGATTAATACTTAACTTTGCCATTTTTTCTCGAAAGTATCCTTAAACCGAAATGATAGGTCAAACTGCCCCTCAAATTACTTCTTAATGGTAAATTCAATGGTTTTTTACAAATTGTCGAGTTACCTGGCTACGTGCAGTCTAATTTCCATACTTACCTGGTTGCGTGCAGTATAATTTCCATACTTACTCGTACTTGGTTCCGAGCAACCAAATTTTCATACTTACCTGCTCACCCATTACGAGAAAACCTACTTGCCTGGTTAAGCACAATTTAGTACACTTGAAGAAAGTAGGTAAACTCAGTTACCGGTCTGATCTCGAAACAGAAATTTCTGGAATGAGAGTTAACCGAATAATCAGAAACGCCCCAGCCAATAGGAAGCATAGTAGACTTACGCTGATACTCGCAAACGAAATTGACACAAAATGACGCCTACAGTGAACATATCTCAATTCGATTTTCTGATTTAACGTAGAAGGAAATTTATAACATGTAAATAAATTTGAAGAGTTTAAAAAAATTACAGATTTATTCTAATGGTTTATTATTAAAAATAACAAACCCAAACTTAACAAGCGACTTTCTCCTCTTCTATTGGGCCTCTCTAAATACAAACTGTATATTCTCAATCTTCCTGTTTTTTTAGGATCTTTTGAAGACCTTTCATTTTTCAGAAGTAGGTAATTCATCAAGTCGTCTGAGGCTGAGGAGCCTGTTCTCTTTGTTATCCGAGATCAAAACCTTTCCAATTCACCAAATTTCGATGTAACGTTGAAATTCAGCTCTCGACTCCTATGTTAATATTCGACAGACGGACGGATATGAACTTGTACATTAAACATTGAAACACAAGGTGCGCATGGAAACTTGTATCTGATAAAAAGCTTCCCCATCTTTGGTTGTGAAAAAAGGCGAAAGATCTGACTTGGTTCTGTCATGTCATAAACAGTCGATCTCAGACCATAATGAGTTACCTTTTGAGTTTAAAGTTGACCTCTAAATATTCGTAAAGATTCCTTCTCTTTCAAAGATTCTTCTTTGTAAATAAATGGGTTGCAATTGGACTTCCATTTCTAAATCTTCTTGTTTTTTGTATTAATTTTCAAATAATATACCCCAACGTCTGCTCTGGGTGGTCTCATTCAATTCTGAAAACCCGATTCCCTATTTTAAATTTGTGGAAAATCAATACCTTTATATTGAGATTTCGAGCTAGGGCGATTTGAAAATTACGACTCCTATGCTTCGGGACACAACTAGACCCCAATTGAAGCCCATATTCCAAATTTCATCAAAATTAGTCCATGGGAACTAAGGAAAATGCCGCAAACGGACGGATTGTTTATAACTTGATTTTCGGATTCTGTCTTGAAACGTAAACATCAAATTTTGGGAGTAAACAGTTTTCTCCTGCTCAATTCCAAAGGTTCCTTATTGAAAATAATAAACCAAATTGTTCAATAAATGTTTTCTCTCAATAGGTAAACCAAAATGTGATTTTATTGGAAAACTTTCAATAACTGGAAAAATGCAATAACTTTACATTTGAGCGAATGAAATATAAACCCACTACTCATACTATTGCAGTGTGGTTGGATATGTTATTTGATCCACTCAGTAATCATTTCCATCCTGCTCGCATCCCCATATTTGTACTCCCCAATTACATGAAAAGGGTTCCGATGCTAAAACCACCCTTCGCTTTCATCCCAAAGGGTCAATTCGCGTCGTCAAATATTTTGCTTCGAGGGGTGATCTTCCGTCAATAGAGACTAGTTGATGACTCACTGATACGTATTTCATTATGAAGAGAAGTAAACATACTTTCTCCACTCCCTGGAACCAGCCGAGGCGAGGCTCTACCGGGGAATCGTCGACCCTTTCTTCGCAATTCTGATCAGCCGTTATGTTGGGATTCGCCTGTCCTCTTTCTTCAGTTAGATGTCTGAGTCATAAGATTTGGGGAATCTCGCGCGCTCGAACACCTTCTGCATTCTAAAGGTGGCTTCGTCATTCATCGATGAGAAGTTGAGGCCCTGAAAATTTCATAGACATTGTTAGTAATAGGTTTTTTTATTTACTTTTTATTTGGCATCGGCAAAACCATTCAGCCATAATATTTCTATTTTGGTACATTACATTACTCAATTGATCATTGAAATTTGAACGAGAATTGCAAATTTTTTATTGAGGATTCTACGTACCTTGAAACTTGAACCATCAAATTTTGAGAGGATAAAAAAAATTGTTTCATGCTCGATTACAAAGGTTTATTATTGAAAACAATTAACCAAAAACAGGATTGTAGGTGTCTACCCAGGTAAAAATAAAAAACAAAATTAAGATCGAATTTAATAGATCATAATTTTTAAAAGTATGAATGAAACCCCTACTTAATTTGGGCTCACGGATTTGCACATCAGTACGATATGATGAGGAAAACGCAAATGTCTTACGATAAAGTGAATCGAGATAAATAGAAAATAGATACCTACCTATAAATAAAGTCTTCAAAAACTAAAGAGAAAACTACACATATGACGGCGGATCCGTGGTGGCTTGCAAAAGAGTACTTCCATGGGAAGAAGGGAGAGATCAAAAAATACCTGGCACTTCTTATTCATACGATAGGTATTTTGAAGTGCTGTACTCAATGCTGAAGACGAGAATTTCGCACTTTCGAGGCCTTTAGGGTGACAGAATGTACTGCAAGTTTCTGTCTGGAAGACGTCCAGATCGAAAGATTATACATAGCGATTAGAGACCGGCCGGAAGGTACAGGTAGACTGACGAGCTACTCTTTCCTGAATCGACATGCGATCAAGGGATTAAGAGGGAACAAGTCATGGAGGCTTGTACCTTGTAGTTCACCTACTGGTCAAGACCGTTGATTACTTTGTTGACTTGATTCGACCTAAAACTATTATCGAATAATACTATTATTTACGTTGCTTCGACATAGCCCAAAAAAGAGACGTTGGGGTAGGGCCAGTAAATTTAAGTAAAGGTTTGCTTGATGTAGGTCACTTTTAAGGGTTGACAAATAAGGGCTAAAATTTTAAAAACGCCCTAGCTCAAAAACTTTTGAAATGAAAGTATTGTTTTTTCATCGATTTGAAATGGAATTGAATTCTTAGAATTTTTAGAAACCACCCGGAGCTCTTTAGGACAAGGGTTGGACTTACAATAAATCAGAAAGACGAGTGTAATTCGCGAAAGAGGCCTAATTTCAGTTCAAATTTAAGCTGACAACAAAGCGATCGTTGTTAGTTTCTTCTCTCAGTTTCGCATCCTTAGCTACAAGTAATAAATTTCCACATTCCACAACTCTTTATTTCTCCGAATCGAGTGTGAAGCGTCTTCATAGCAAATTTGACTGTGAAGTAAAAATATGGTTGCTAGGTAGTGACAATGGCAAAGCAGTATTCTTGATGGCGAGTTATCTATACAGAAAAATAATAAACTGTGTAATAAATAATTTATTGTGTACAATTATTGTGTAATGATTTGCAGCGTTTTAAAGATATTTTGGGGTCTGTACGCCATAAAGGGAAATTGCGGTTTTCCCAATTGATACATGGAAGTTAAGGTCAGGCTTTATATACTTAGGGATGTAGTAGGGATCTATCCCGTACAGAAAAGTTGGGTGTATAGCCGTAATCGGAAGTTGGGGATTAGCCCGTATAAAGAATTGGGGTCTAGCCGATAAGGAGAAGTTTAGATCTAACCAATAAAGTTTTGGTTTTCCCAGAAGAGATAAGTTTTGATCCAAACCATACAAAGATGGGGTTTAGTCAAAGTATGAAAATTTTAAATACTCCGTAAAAAGCAGTTGTGACTCAGCTCTCATAGGATAGTTGGCGTGAAGCCTTTGAGGGTTTGAATTTTTCTTCATAAACGTGCTTCCGGTCCAAATCATTCACAAAAGTCTTCAAGTTTTTCTGTTTGTCTTTTTTTTAATACTTTCAAAAATATTGGAACAACGACTTGATAAACTCATAACAGTTTTGATGACTAATGAACGTAAAAAAATACTGATCTGAAAAATAGTCAATTTATTGGTTTGTAACCAAGTGTCCTTGAAGTCATGAATTGTCGTCACATTAATCATTCATACGACGACCTATAATTTTAAATATTTTAATGTACGTAAATAATTAAATTCTTATTTCATTACCAAATTATCACAAACGTAGATCTTGGTAGGACAGTTTTTTTTTAATCAAAATATAATATATTGATAATATTATGTAATCGGACTGACTCAAATGTAGTAAGACTCATCATATAGAGAGACCTGTGGGAGAGTTCGAGAGCTCAACCATTGAGTGGTTCGCCTTATGTGTGAATGTGTTTAGGGGAATAAAAAAATTACCTACAGTTAGATTCAACAGGTGGGACACCGGCTGTTGTGGCACGCCCTACAGCTTCAGGGAAGGTCCCGTTAAAATCTGTTGAGTAAAAGGGGTTGGGATATTGATCGAAACACCCTCAGACCCAGAGAGAGACAGAATACGTTACTCACGTGCAATTAGTACATAACTGAGAGAGACGGGAGGATCGAGGGAAAAATGGGCTGAATAATACGGAGAAAAAAATCACCTTTGCGTATAATCACATCAGAGTAGAGCCCTTAGGAATCACAAAAGGAGCAGTTGGTGGATGAAGGGCCGAACAGTTAGGTACCTGATGCGACCAGGAGCCCTTCCCGTCCCACGTGTTCTTATCCCGGCACCTGTGTTCCCGTTTATAAACCTGAAAAGAATATTTTACGGGAAAAAAATTTTCATAGACCAGATTTCTCTGGAAGGGAGAAAAAAAGTCGGCCAAGTGTGTGTGGCACATGGCCTCTTCGTACCCAGAACCCGATTGTATAGATGATCCGATCGATGCCTAGTAGTTAATCTCAAAACATCAATGTCTTAGTACCTTGCACTACCCTCATAGGGGACCATCTACTGGACAATCCGCACTACCTCTGAAAAATTCATCGAATTCGGAGGAAAATGTTAAAGCTAGCGCTCTTGGAAGAGTTTCATGAAGTTTCATAGAAATCGGGTGGAAAATGTAGAAGTTAGGGCTGTTACAAGGTTTTTACGTTTGCGGATGGGCGGAGGATACCATCAATCCGGGGCCATGATTTTCATAGGGGACCATCTACATGCCAATCTGAACAACCCTCTAAATTTCATCAAATTCGGATGAAACACTTAGAAGTTTTGGATGTTACAAGGATTCTGCGTTTGCAACTATTGATCCGACGATGATGATGTTCAGAGAGGACCATCTTGCCAATCCACACAATCCCTGAAAATTTCATCGAAATCGGAAAATAACTTTGTAAAGGATTTCATGAAAGACACAAACACAGTCAGAAAAAATGGTTCTGGAAGGCCTAAGACGTAAAACGCGAGTGGAAATTATGATTTTGGAAAACTTTTTTTCCAACCTTCAAAAGTGATAACAATGCCTCCGCTACATTGGTAGACTCGGAAGCAAAATGGCACAACCTGATCAATAAAGTGACTAAGCGAAGAGGAACTCGAAAAATGTTACCTGCGAATCTATCAAGAGCCCACGTGTAGCCTCGTAAAACTTCAATATTCTGTTCTGCACATTCCTTTTTCAACTCTCGAATATCGATTGAAGTCCATTATGATTATTTTTAATCCATCTGCAACACAAGAAAAAGTGGCATTTAATTTTGAAAACACCATGCAGACTTCACTAGTATTCAATACCTATCGATTTTTCGAAGCATTTGTAGTAGTTTGAGTTGAAGTTGTAGCCCAGTCAATTACATCGAACGTATCAAACGCGACGGCATCTACGATGTGAGAACATAGAGTAGTTTATCCCCTAATTCGCAACCCTGAAAACCCTGTGCAACCGGCAAACTGTGGTAAAAACCGAGAAATGTTTGCACTTTTTCCGTTTTTAAAACTATAACTTCTCAAATAAGATAATTTTAATAATTTATGCTGAGTAAATTTTTAAAGTAGGTTAAATTTCCAACAGTTTGAGACCAATTTGAGCTGGTGGATGAATAATCACAGAGATTCAGCAACTCAAAAATAGCTGCTTTTATCTGAGAAGTGAAATTTTGGCCAAGTTTTCAGTTTTCCAGGTACCGTAAAACCGTCAAACTTTACTCCAAGATTTACTCCAAAACAGTTCCAAATACAATTTCTCCCACTCGAAATGGGTTAAATTGATTTTTTTAATACGTGAATTGATCTTCAGGGCTTCCTGAACATTTTGAGTGGTCGAGCTCATTGATCAGATAATTGTAACCCCCCTCCCCCTATTTAATTGTATAAATGTTGGAGTAAGGTTACCTCCGAGTGCGTCTATCTTTACTCCACTCTGAAAAACTCACGGTTATCGCTACAGAAACGGGCAGTGGTGCAATGATACTAGTCGGGATTGAATTCATTACCCCAGAAATACTTGATAATATCAAATATTTATAATATTATTATAAAATATATTCTGAAAAATTGAACTTTTTAGCTTGAAAAATACAAGTTATACCTAAAAATAATATAATTTCCAATGATCATTTATTCATAATTTATTTCAACGAATTTGCTTGAAATGCAATATTTCTGGTTAAGAGATCACAATTTCAGTCTTCCAGTATAGACAAACTTATGTAGGTAACCGAGCAAAACTTTCTACAAGTAAAGAAATATTAAAGGACAATAAACGATAAACGAATGACTTAACAAAATCACAGAAAAAGTCTGTTTCACATTCGATAACTTTCAAATGAATTGCAATTGTAAATTTCAAAGTTAACCCACGAGTGAATAATGTTGTAAATCACAACTTATGAGACCAAAGCACGTTTATGTTCATATCATTGTTGTAAAGTTTCGGTAGGGGTGCGTACCAAGCTTTTTCTCATTTCTTCTCCCCATATCTTACTTCTGCAACATGAGATACACTAGAAACCTTACATTCAACACTGCGAAAACTATAAAACTCAAATTTTTTCGAGATTAAATAAGAAAAATATGAGTGAGGCTACCTTTATCCCAACCTTTATAGTGGAGTAAAGATAACCGGTTTTTGGAGTAAAGTTACCATCAAATTTTTGTTAAACAAAAGCATAACTAAGAAAACACTTTTTTGAGAATATGATTAGTGTATTTTGTTCAAAATAAGATATTGAAAGTGATATGATGAGGGCTTACCTGGTAAATCCACTCCAAACACCTGATATGGAAGAAATTTTGGAGCACGAGAAACAGGACAAAAACAGCTGAGCAGGAAACTATGACTGATAACAGCATTAGAATATGGATAAAGGCGCCATCGCAAGCCGCATCGATTCTCTGGGATGTGGAGAATAACGAAAACCCAATAGCTAACTTTTATCTAAGTTCTACCACGCTTACGTCACAATTGAAGATTCTCACTTTTTGGGGTAAAGTTACCCCAAGTGGGGTAAAGTTTGACGGTTTTACGGTAGGTCACAAACTGTAGCGAATTTAACCTACTTTAAGAAGTCACTCATCATAAATCATTTAAATTACAGCAGTTCAGACGTTATCGTTAGAAACTGGAGAAAAAAATTCATAAAGTTGATATATAAATTGGATGTGTAAATTGGATAGGGGTCCAAAGAGGATGGACACCGCAAGCTCTGCTAACGAGAGGAGCAATATAAAGATTGCCGAGGGGCATGAATTACCTATCTTTTGGTTATCTTCTAAACATATCTAGGTATGATTGTGTTTTACCAAGAGAAATCTACCATCAACAACAAACTTTTTTTCACAAAACTAATAAGAAACTTCATATTGGTGAAGCATGTCCAAACGATTTGTCTCTTTAAATCAATATATTTTTCTATCAACATATTTGAATCAACGTATGTTTCTATTGGTTTATTATTTTCAATAATGAACCTTTGGAATCGACCAAGAAAAAAAAATTTTCAACACCCCCTCAAAATTTGATTCCGCCGTCAACCGTACGCGGCACTTTTGCCACTTAGCATTGACCGATTTTGATGAAATTTGGTATGTAGGCTCCATTTGGGGTCTAGTTGTGCCCCGAAGATTTTGGTTGATGTAGGTCACTTCTAAGGGTTCAAAAATGAATTTTGAAATTTTGAAAACGCCCTAACTCAAAAAATTTTGATATAAAGGTATTGTTTTTCCTTCAATTTAAGATTCTATAAGATTTTTAGAAATTTTTGAGACCACGCGGAGCCCTGTAGGACAAACCGTTCGCTCCCTACGAGACTTTAAAGGGTTTTTATTGCATTACATATATATAAATCAGAAACACGAGTGTGAATCGCAAAAGAGGCCTGATCTCCATTCAAATTTTAGCTGACCGAATTACGATCGATGTTTTTCTTCATGTTGGATGGTTGGTGGCTTTGCAGACGAGTGATCTATAGAAAAATAATAAACCATTGTGTAATAATTTGCAGCGTTTTTCAGTTGGTTTTCAGTTTTGTCAAATTACTTCCGTAAATTTTGATTTAGTCCAAACTTTGTACGTTTGGAGAAAGACGGAAACGTGTTTCCGTAATTATTCAGATTCCTGTAGAGTCTGAAGGTAATTAAAAATAAAAACATCAAAACTAAATGACAAGTGTTGAGATAATTGGTCACCCATTTCGCTTCTAGTTGAAGGCCATCATAGCAGCAATAAAAAATGTTGGTCCAAAGATCTTAGTCATGGATAGGGATTCTCTAAATCATGATTTTTTTTTTTTTTTATCATCATATACTTGTTGATGAACAACAGATACCTAGAACATTTTGACCATAATCATCCAAGTTCAATAGATATGGACGCTCATCAACACACTCCATCAATGCTCAAGCTGTGAAAACCACAAATTGTGTTAACTCAGGTTCGAACAAAATTTGGAAAGCTATGACATTATTGTTCATTTTTCATTATTATTCAGGAAGCCATATTATTTCATTAGGTTTCAAATATATTATTTCCATTTTTTTTTATCAACGTTATTGATATACTGTTTTCCCATGGGGCTGAGGACGTATGTGTGGTTTTCAGAGCTAATCCTTCGAACGTGAACGTAATGCCGTGCTACCTTATTTACCAAACCATTTTTGCTTCCGAGTCTACCAAGGTAGCGGAAGCTTTGTTTTCACTTTTCAAGGTTGAAAAAAAAGTTCTCCAAAATTAAAATTTCCACACGCGTTTTACGTTTAGAACTTCCTGAACAATTTTGGTTCCGTGTCTGTCTGTGTGTCTGTCATGAATTCCTTGCCACAGCCATAATTTCTACGATTCTCGTCCGATTTCAATGACATTTTCAGGGACTGTGCGGGTTGGCGTGTAGATGGTCCCCTATGAAAATCATCTTCACTCCCGGACTGATAGTAGCCGCTGCGCATGCGCAAATGTGAAATAATTGCCACAGTCATAACTTCCACATTTCTCATCCGATTTTGATGACATTTTCAGGGATTTTGCGGGTTGGCGTGTTGATGGTCCTCTAAGAAAATCATCGCCCCCAGACTGGTAGTCGCCACTGCGTATGCGCAAAAGTATATTCCCTTATTACAGCCATAACTTCTACATTTTCCAACAATATTCAGAGATTGTGCGGGTTGACGTGTGGAGTCCCCTATGAGGGTAGTGAAAGGTACTTAGAGATTGGTGTTTTCAGATTAACCACTATGCATCGGATCATCTATACAATCGGGTTATGGATACGAGGAAGCTATGTGCCACACCCACTTGGCAGACTTCTTTCTGTTCTTGTTGAATGTCATAGCGACAGTAATAATGATGATATTCATAGTTTGTTGCCTTCTTGTAGACAAGGTTATTGGTGAGGGGAGGACAAATTGCGGCGAGTCCTCAGTATGTGCTTATGTTGTTTTATTATTTCATGTCGAGCTAGCTTTCGCCCCAGGGGGCATCTTCAGGACAAATAAGTTTGATGGGATGAGGTTGTTGTTTACTTAGGTTCTGACTTCCAGATCCTGTCCTGTTGATTTTTGTTTTCACAAACATTGCCCAGTTTTTGAAAAAGGAGGGGACATCCCATGTCCTTTATCTTTAAAATGCCTTGGAAGTGCTGGGGCTTATGTGCTTGTGTATCTTATGTATGATAGCTTTTATAATATGAGGGTAAAGACTTTTACATAATAAAGACCTGAATTTAGACTTAAATCAAATACTTTTTTAGGGGGCCACATGTTCAGGTAATGAATACACAAGCACACAAGCCCCAGCACTTCCAAGGCATTTTAAAGATAAAGGACTTGGGATGTCCCCTCCTTTTTCAAAAAACTGGACAATTTTTGTGAAAACAAAAATCAACAGGACAGGATCTGGAAGTCAGAACCTAAGTAAATAACAACCTCATCCCATCAAACTTATATGTCCTGAAGATGCCCCCTGGGGCGAAAGCTAGCTCGACATGAATAATAAAACAACATAAGCACATACTGAGGACTCGCCGCAATTTGTCCTCCCCTCACCAATAACCTTGTCTAATAATGATGATAGTACGAACAGTTGTAGATAGGGGTTCTTTGAATCATGATTCTCTTCATCATCGCATGGCAACAATCAACTAAAACATTTTGATCATAATCATCTAAGTTCAGGAGGTAGCTCAACAACACACCCACCTTAATTGAGTATGCTGTGTTAACTCAAGTTCAAACAATATTTGGAAAGCTAAATTATTTCATTATTCCCACGTTTTATCAACATTATCGATGTAATTTTCTCCCATGGGGTTGAGGATGCATGTGTGGTTTTCAGATCTAATCCTGAACGAAAACCGAGCTACCTTATCTACCAAAGCTGTTTTCTTGTTGGATGGGGATTCTTTGAATCATTATCGTTTCTCTTTATCATAACATGCCTTTCAATAATCAACAGTTGCCTAAAACATGTTGACCATAGTCATCCAAGTTCACAAGGTAGCTCAACAAGATACTCACCTTCAATGAGTAAGCTCTGAGAACCGTAAATTGTGTTTAGTCAAGTTCAAACGATATTTGGAAAGCTATATATTCGTATTATTATTATTTGGGAAGCTATATTATTTCATTATTATATACACATTATTTTCATGTTTTTATCAACATTATTAATATAATGTTTTGCCATGGGGCTGAGGACGCATGTGTGGTTTTCAGTTCCAATCCTAAACGAATATCGAGGTACCTTAACTACCAAAGCTGTTTTCTTGTTGAATGCCATCATACCAACAGTAATAACGTAAATCTGAACGTCACTGTGATTGATTATTGCTTCCCTTTATCATCGCATGTCTGTCAATAACCAACCCAGAAAAAAACAAGTGGGTGTGGCACATAGCTTCCTCGTGTCCATAACCCGATTACATAGATGATCCGATGCATAGTAGCTAATCTCAAAACACCAATCTCTAAGTACCTTTCACTACCCTCATACAGGGCTATCTACACGCTAATCTGGACAATCCTAGAAAATTTCATCAAATTCGGATGAAAAATGTAAGAAAGTAGTTATTGGATCAAAAAATTTCTTGACAAGACTGGGAGTCGAACCTGGGACTTCTGGGAGGGAGTCTAAAGCTCTACGTCTGAGCTACTGGGGCCTGGTGATAGGTTAAATAGGATTTGAGATTCTCAAGTCACATAGGAGGGCGACAAATGCACGGCTGTTACAAGGATATTACATTTGCGCATGCGCAGAGGCTACTGTGAATTTCAAGGCCTTGATTTTCATTAGGGATCTATAATCCGCGTAATCATCATTCATTGGGGATATATAACCTAATCCGCGTAATCCCTGAAAATGTTATCGAAATCGGGTAGAAAATGTGGAAGTTATGGCTATTATTATAATTCCTTATAATAAGGAATTCACGTTCGTGCATGCGCAGTGGCTACCATCAGTCCGAAGGTGGTGATTTTCATAGGGGACCATCTAAATACTAATTTGTACATTCCTGAAAAGTTCAGTGAAATCGGATGGAAAATGTGGAAGTTATGGCCATTACAAGGAATTCACGTTTGCGCATGCCCAGTCGCTTTTATCAGTCCGGGGATGATGATTTTCATAGGGGACCGTCTACACACCAACCCGCACAATCCCTGAAGATTTCATAGAAATCGGACAATCACTTCGTATAGTTATGCGCGTTTCAAGGAATTCATGACACACAGACAGACAGACACGGAACCAAAATTGTTCAGAAAGGTCTGAAACTCAGAACGCGAGTGAAAATTTTGATTTTGGAGAACTTTTTTTTCAACCTTGAAAAGTGAAGTCTACCGACCTTGGTAGACTCGGAAGCAAACTATAACTAGGTAATTATAGATCTATAATCAAGTTATATCTGTAACTTATAACTACTATTATACAGGGTGTCTACACTTTGGATGGGCATAACTTCATGGTTCGATTCTACAAGGTATTTCCAACAAAAAATGTCTCTTGGCAATTTTCTTTTAACCCACTCAAAATTCCTTTTTTTCACTTTAAAGTTTTTTTTTTGCGTTTTCGACCTTACGGCACTGATATTGTCATACCTCCCTCATTTCTCCTGAAAATTCGAATCTGACTAAACCGTTAGAAAGAGCGTTAAATTCCTAAGCTACCTAGTGCAACATCAAGATCTTTCAGCAATAAAATAATTTCAAAAAATCAAGTCAAAAAGCAAACTTTAAATTTTTTTTCGAAACTTGCCTTTTTTCGACCAAAGTTTTCACTCTAAATCCCTGCCCATTTCGATGGGCGCTCTTCAGGGAAAACATGTTAAAATTGTCAGCTTTTCAACGGTTTATACATTTTTCTTTTTAACATCTGAATTGGAAGAGTAAATGAAGTTTGAATGTCAAAAAACATGTATTTTACAGGAAAATCCAGTGTTTAAGCGGTTTATAGTCCCCCTCGATCTCAAGATAGCTTGACGATTTTGGTATAATTTTCTGTGTAATTTTTTACGCTGAATCCAATGGCGATACTCGCGAATGATTACGATTGCTTGAAAGTGGATTTTTCGAAGAAAACCTTCGTTTTTCGTACATACGCATTATTCGTAGATATGGTAGTGAGCATGAAGTAACACCTTTCTACTCATTAAAAACACTGAATTTCTAGCTGATTGAAGTTTTTGTTGAGTAGAAAGGTGTTACTTTATGCTCACTACCATATCTACGAATAATGCGTATTTTCTGTACGAAAAACGAAGGTTTTCTTCGAAAAATCCACTTTCTAGCAATCGGAATCATTCGGGAGTATCACTATTGGATTCAGCGTAAAAAATTACACAGAAAATGACACCAAAATCGTCAAGCCATCTTGAGATCGAGGGGGACCATGAACCGCTTAAAACACTGGATTTTCTTGTAAAACACACGTTTTTTAACATTCAAACTTCATTTACTCTTCCAATTGTAATGTTAATTTATGTAAAATGTAAAACTTTATATACCGTTGGAAAGCTGACTATTTGAGCATGTTTTTTCCGAAGAGCGCCCGTTGAAATAGCCAGGGATTGAGAGTAAAAACTTCGATTTAAAAAAAGACATATTTCGAAATAAATTTGAAGTTTGCTATTTGACTTGGTTTTTTAGAAATTGTTTATTGCTGAAAGATTTTGATTTTGCACTAGATAGCTTAGGAATTTAACGCTCTTTCTAACAGTGTAGTCAGATTTGAATTTTCAGGAGAAATAATGTAGTTATGACAATATCAGTGCCGTCAGGTCGAAAACGCGAAAAAAAACTTTAAAGTGAAAAAAAAGGAATTTTGAGTGGGTTAAAAGAAAATTGCCTAGAGACATTTTTTGTTGGAAATACCTTGTAGAATCGAACCCTGAAGTTATGCCCATCCAAAGTGTAGACACCCTGTATTTTTAGTATTTTATTATTATTTACCTATCAACCTTTTGTTTGTAAAAATCTTTTGTTAACACTAGTTCAATTAATAGTTTGAAAGCTGTACTATTTCAATATTATAATTCACGATTTGAGGTTTTCCCTTGAAGCTAGGAAAATTTGAGGTCTTCAGAAATAATTCTTAAACGTGGAAGTAATGTCTTCTGAACTTGGATGATTTTTGTCACAATATTCTGGATATCAATTGATTATTGACGAAAACGTGATGATTCAAAGAGAAGCGATCATGAATCCATGACCGTGATCTTCAGACCAACCGTCCTCGGATTGCCCTACAACGACGACGACCAGTGCTCCAATCCAACATGTCTTCCCTTGAATCTGAAGCAGCCAGTGATGGTCATGATGAGATCAGAGGGGGGTTACGAGGATGACTACTACAAGGACTAGGAAAGGAACCCAGGTTCGTTGACCCTTGGAACCTTCGTAGGGTACCGTTGGTTCGGATGTGGCGCTCCCTAGCGAGCGGACGGAGCCCCCAATCGGCCCTCCACTCACAACTCAGTACGCCGGCTCACTCCAACGTGATCACAGTCTTCCGTAGTGTCGTTTTTTTCCGGATTTATTATTTTTGAAATAGGAAGTGCTACAAATTTTGTGACCTAAGGATTACCTCGTCTTCACCAGCGTCACACAGACATTTTTGTGGGATTTTCCTTTCGAAGTTTACTGGAAACCAGTGGACTATCACCATCACTTTTGCTGAACAAGCAAGTAAGTAATCGCAGAATTTTTTTTTCGTAAATATCAACGATACATTCTGAACTGTCAACATTTCCAAACACCAAAAACCACAAACAACACGCTTTATAAACACCAACCAAGTTTGATTTTGGTTCAATTCCAGTCCAATTTTGTAGGAAGTTACTGTTTGAATCGCATTACAGCAATTTCTCTCCACAATTTTGACCGTCCAGTTAAGCTGTATACACCTGAGTTGGTACTAAGTTTCAAGATGCCCACCGGTCGACAATCAAACACCACAAAATTATTAATTTAGTTAGTAGTAGGTTCTAGTTGTGTGCTTACCATTATTATACACTTAAGAAGGACGATGCAATAAAAGTTTAAATTTGCAATATTATTAGTCTTGCAGCTTAATTTAATTAATACTTCTCCCTAATTCATGTTCCTTCGGTATTGCTGGGGGACTTGGAAGGTGTCTTGTTGTAAAAATTATCTTTCGGCGGATGACGGTCTTCAGACAAGAGTCTTCAGAACCTCGAGTGTTCTGCATCTTCATTCTTAAGTACATTTGGTAGGAATACTTGAACAAGTTGAATTGCCTGATTGTTATTAGGTAGATACTGTTTTGTTCCAGGCATGAGCTCGTAGAATGAATCTTCGTTCTGGAAGATTCAAGTGTTGTCAGATGCTCCTCCCATCGCGGTTATTTTGGATCATAAAATTCTTCCCCAGCCTCGCATTTCATTTGATTGTTCGAAACTGACTCTGAGGCTATTGAAAAATGCGAAAGAAGGGAAAAAATGCCCAGAGTCATCCCCCCGGAACGACCAGAGGTCACGGGAGGTTGTTGGACTTGGAGGGCAAAGCCCCGCGGGTGTTCGCGAGCAGCGCGCGAATCCCGTCCTTGAGAGGATGCCAGGGCTTGGGGACGCGGAAGCAGGATCGCCTTTCTTCCTAGGGCGGCAGGGATCTTGGACGGCATTCCTGTAGGTCCTCTGGTCCCCCTGCTGCGACTCCCTCGGGATCCTATTCTTCCGATGTAAGGGAGAGCTTCTCCTTTTTTTCTTCGGATCGAACAGCCCTCATCTTCGGGAGATCGTTTCTTCGGGTTCCGTTTGATATTAAGTTTCCACATGTTAATTTAGAACATCCATCAACCTGTAGATCGGGACAAGGATGTGAGAGCCACCAAAAACAAGTTAATGCGTAGGTACGGAGACTAACATCACACTACACTCATTAGGCATAAGAAACACTTGAAGACCACAGGGGAAGAACGCACCAAGTCGATTTTTTGCGAAAAATAGGTTATGACGGTTTCTTATAGCTTTTTTCACGGTGGACTCGATGGTGACAACCAAAATGGGCAAAAACGATCTAATATAGGAGAAAAATGCGAGAAACGAAACACCGTACAGGGGAAGAACGCACCAAGCCGAGCGCAACCGGGGAAGAACGTGCCTGATGGATCTCTGTGATTCACGCATTCATGCGGTTTTCCTGGGTTTCACAGTATTATTTTCGATTGTTAGCGGCGATCATTATTATTTTCTTCATACCAATAAGTTTATATGAGAATAGTGTTTGTTTTCTTGAAAACGGTGAAACAGAAATGAATTTCCTGGATTTTATTCTATTAAAATATTTTGCAAAACTTCTTCTTGAGTGAACTTTTGAAAATACCAAATCATTATATATATTATTAAAATGTCACGAAACCGTTATGCCCTGATAAAGAGAGAAATCTTATGGTAGGATACTATGGATAAAACCAGCAATACACGTTCATGGTGCGTTCTTCCCCTGTACAGATGGACCATTGCAACTTTGGATAGCAATATGGAGTTTTAAAATACTTTTTGCAGTAGTTTTGATTGTACCACCGCATTCTACAGTACGCTGAAATACAAATTCCATTTTGTTTAAATTGTATCGACCAAATTCGAACTAATATTGGGTTTTTGCCGGAAAAAATGATTTCCTGAAAAGTTTACAAAATGGGACATGCGTTCTTCCCCTGTAGTCTTCACTTCGTTTTCATGATTGGTTGAATGCTGAAGTTCTATGGTGGCTACCATTTGAAGGCTGTTGACCTCAGAAATACCTATCCTGTAAATCAAGTTTTGGAGTATTTTGTTTATCATAACATGACCTGTCGCATCTAGCAAAAATACTTGAGGCACCAACTCTCGCACTTTTCTTGCATTTCTTGCAGTGTTAGAAAATCCTATTTACGAGAGCAGTTTATCTAGAAATCAACTCAAAACAGGAAAAATTCATAGTTAACACGATCCTAAGATCCCGGGTTCAGAAAATGGTAGACTTATTTGGGAGACAATGGGCAATATTCATGATACCTTAAGTGAAAAGCTACCTAGGCGTAGTTCATCCAAAACGGAACAAATCACATGGATCATGAACTGCCCAAAATGATTTTAGGAAAAATTTAATTTAACAGCTACAAGAAGAGATAATTTCTCCCTTGGAGTGATAAACAATAGATCATGAATATGTATATTGTTTCTATGAATAAACAAAAAAAATTCCACAAAAAAACTCTCCGATCGCACGTAATATCGCAGAATTTTAGCTACCGATATGTAGCTATGATTTTGTTTTATGGTATCGCGTTGCATTTTTTGTGGCAAAAAAACAAGTATCGCGAAAAATTCCTTGACTCCCGCCAAAAGACATGTCAAAAAAATTTATTCCGTCTTAAGTTACCATGAAGCGACATTGATGAAATTTGGAATATAGGCTCTATTTGTGCGTTTTTATAGTTTATGTTGCGAATTTCACTTGAACAGAATGTACAAACACGCATCATTGAGAACAAACAAAAAATAGTCCTTCCAAACAACTAAGGACGGTAGTAGATCTACGGTTCGACATCCAGATCATTTCATAATGATTAATTTTACGCCATTTCTTCCACGAAATTATATCTGCAGGCAAAAGAGACTAATTTCCTAGCCTCTATGTTCTTTTCACTTCGTTGGAGGGCGTAGGGCCTCAACTAGTACCCGCTCTTTACCAAAAAAGCCAAGTTAACAAGTGTTGACTAGCCAGCTGCGTTAATTTTGAAGATTAGATTTTCTAAAATTTATACAATACCAAATAATCGACGGTAGTTGTTTCTACCGGTTCTACAGTCAGATGAATAATGATCAATTTTACGATATTTTTTCCGCCAAAATACTATTTTTCTAGCCTCTATTTATATCTTGGTGTGAATCTCGCAAACCCTATCGTGACGTGACGCTCTTAACGTTAAGGAAACAAATGGAAACGACCTGTTGATTATTATTATATGATACAATTATATATTAATAATGTGCAATAAGTACTTTTGCAGGAATTAAGAACCCAGGATTTAGATTTTTATTATTATTACAGAATTATTTAGATTCTAACTCACCCTTAGGAAACAGTTCTGCGACTATCCTGTTAAACTTCTTAAATTTGTTAGTTTTTTTCTTAAAATTCACTCACCTAGGTACCATATTTCTGAAATTTACAAATAAACGAACTTCGTCTTAGTATAAACTCACCAACAGTAGCAACTAAACCAAAACAAGTGGGTGAGTTCACTGTCAAATTTTGATGTGGACGTCAGTTGAATTTTGAATTTACTTCGTCTTAGTTGTTTTGTAGATATCTTGTGCCACTCTAGAATATAGTCAACTATTTCAAGCACATAATTTCGGTGTGGGTAACGTTAGGTGTTGGTGTAACCTTCTTGCCATCATAACCTTTGCCTTGGTCTTGAAGACGTTACCTTCTCCTCAGGTTACCTTACTGGCTCTCTCTTCGTCTTTAGGTCAACCACTAGTTTCCTTAGCGGTCGTTCACCTCGCCCTCCAAGATCTCGCGGGGTTCTCTAGCCTCATTTTTACACCTTGCAACTCGGCTGGCGATGCCATCCAAATCAATATTCTAGTTCCGAGACATCGACCGTTTAATTTCAATTGTGTGCAGGTTTGTCGAGTGCAAAACTTTCGGAATTTGCGCTGCTGCTTATTAATTTCAAAGTTTGCTTACGCGGGCTTGAAGTTTGGTTTTCTACAGCAAATGCATCAAGTTTCACTGCTCGAATAATGTGTTTTTGGTTCCCAAATTCATTGACGGGGCCTTTGCGTCAGTAGCGAGTCAGAAGAGCACCTCATTGAGACGCTTTCAACCCCATCAGCGGGAAGGGATTTTTTAAATAAAAGGATTGTCCCTACGTCGTTTTGGAGTAGAGATGGGCGAAACGGTTACATTTGCGTATTAAGTTCCACCGTTACCTCTCTGGGTGAGTTATAGGTTCCAATAACCTGTTATTTATTAATAGGTTATCTCAGGGATCTTCTTACAAGCTCATTCCAACATACCATTCCAAGGTATCGTTTCTTTTATTTATTTCTACTTTTCGTTCCCGACCGACGCTCGTTTGTTTATCATGTTATATTGTTATTCCATTCCGAAGTATCATCCCGTGGATCTCTAGTTTTCGTTTCCTATTTAAGTTTGGGTTTCTATCAAGTTATTCCCGACAAATTTCCGTGTTAGTGTATTTACACTCTTTTTCGATTAAAACCCCAAGGCATTGTTCTGGCTCCACTCATTTTGGAGCCTTTCCTGAAAAGTTATTTAGTAACAGGGTTTTTTTTGGCATTGTTTTAAGCATTGACATTAAACCATGCATAGTACAAAAAATTTTCAAAATTATAATCAATGCATTATCATATCAAAAAAATCAAGGCGCACCCCCCATTAGACCCCAAATGGAGCTGATACACCAAATTTCATCAACATCGGTCCACGGGAACGGGGCAAAGTATCGCGTATGGATTCAATAATGAAGAGCAAAGGTTCAATATTGAAATAAAGAAAATCCGAGAAATTAATATAGTTCAGTTCGATATAGTTGTGATGAAAGATTATGGGTATCGAGAGGTTCGAAGAGAACTACTCCATCTTTGAAAACCTCCTTAGAAACCAAAACACAAACGGTGGATACAGCTTTCGTACATGTACACAACCACGAGAGACATTTTATGTCTTATGTTTAATAAATTGAGAGCTTTCCAATGAGTGGTGAACGATTTTTGTGGGGTGGAAAATGAGGAAGTTAGTTTTCCCTAGGAACGATTGGTTGTACGTGAAAATCATCAGAAATTTCCGCGTAACGCTCCCCGCGTGACGATTCTTCATTTATGTGCCATAGTAAAGACATAAAATGTCAATAATGACAAACTTGGTAATTTCCTAATAAAATAATATAACTAGCAAATTTTATATTATTAATATAATAAACAATCATATATTATATCAACTTTTACTAATAAGGAATATGTAAATTAAATAGGTAAATCAAATCTGCAGTCTCATTTAAAAATATACAAATTTCATCCCATACTTCATTGTTTTCTCTCTTAAGTAAGGTCTGATAGTTGAATGGGTTTAGTAACAGGGTTATTTTAGTAATAGGTTCCAAGCGGAATTAACGAAACCCGGTAATAGGTTATTTTTAACTTTTACGTTAAATACCGCCCATCTCTGTTTTGGAGAAATATATCTAGCCGTTGTACTTGAAGTGAACGAGTGCAGTGAAATTTACTAAACAGGGTGTTCAGTGTAAGAACAACAAGACTTCAGGAATCGATTTCGCAACTAATTAGCAAAAACTTTCTTCCTGTAACATTCAAAAAAAAAAAAAAAAAAAAAAAAATTCCACTAAAAATCCGACATTTTCACCATCAATTTTTTCCCGTGTTAGCAATCCCATACAACCAAAATGGTAATTCTTCCCTTCTTCATTAACAATAGTTCTCAGTTCGATGTGTTTACGGACCTCCATTTATGATTTTGGGAATCTTTGATCTGAACTAGCAACCTCAATTTTCTCTCACCGATCCTCCTATCTAACCAGATCAATTTTCATGGGCACTTATAGCATTATCTCGTATGGTAAAGGTAAAGGCCTAGCCCAACTTGTTTGAATTTCACTACATCTTTGTCATCACCAATATTTCTCCAAGGCGGATCTATCCACCGGTGTTTGTTCCATGCTAATTCGTCGGGTGAACGACCTGTGTTTTCGTGAAAGAAAATATTTCGCTCATCCCTTTGTTTTATAATCAACGCAGCATTGTTCTTCCTCCTTCCGTGAATCGAACGCTTGGTGAGTCACCTCGACCTTCTTTGTAACCTCCCTTTTTCACAAAATCTCTGTCTACAAGTCGAGACTTTCTTTTGGTTTGTTATTCACTTAAGAACTCCCGAAGAACTGGGGATTTGAACTGAAAAGACTTGGCGGCATTTTCTGATTCAAAATTTTGAAAAGTCTTTGTCTTTTGGAAAACTTGAGCACTTGAACGTATGCAATTTGGGAATCAGTCCTTCAATAACCAATTTTATTCAGTAATATCTTGATACTTCAGCTCTGAGGGCACTCGACATGTATGGACTTCCGAGATTTCCAAGTTAACAAGTGGAAGTTTTGTCAGACAATAGCCGACTCTCAAGGAAGGCCTTGGAATTGACAGCGGAGCCTTCAAATAAGCAAAGAAAGTAAGAAAGGGTACGTCGGTAGCAAATGACCCTACACAGCCTTTTGTAAAGTTCGCAATACTCCGTGGATTTTGGAACACTTTCCCATATTTTTTCATACCTGGGGTTGTCCAGGTTCCATGACCCTTCCCACATGTCAGCAAAAACGTGGTTCTACATTAGCACTGAGGAACCTTTGCGAAACTCGGGGCTTCGACCCAGGAAAACCTGCCATAATTCCTCTTCCTTCGACTTTCGTTTGTCGCATCAATAAAATGAAGTCGTAAAATCCCTACGGAAAGTGGCCGAAAAAAGGGACGTGTTTTCAAGGATTCCGCCAAAAACGCGGTGAAAAGGGGGGGAAAAATCGTAAAAGGCCTGAGAGGTCCTACAGGCGACGAGAGTTTTCGGCTGTAAATTGCGAAACTTGCGAGGGGGCCCTGGATGGCTGGGCGGGCCTCAGGGGCCGTTCACCTGCGAGGTTCATCGCCCGGTTTTCGGCATTCGCTGCTCCACCGTCGCTCTTCAAGCTGCCTTCGACTACAACACAACTTCAACGCTCCTTCAGACTCTCCTGGCCGCCCAGAAAAATACGAGCCAAGAAAATTACGACTCTCGCAAACCCTATTTTTCATTTGCTGTTCGTAAAATCGCAATAAAGACGACTTTTGAGACATTTTGACACTGCTCAGTACATGCAGTGATAATATCTCATAAGGTTGTCCACAAAGGTGGATAATGGAAGTTTAAACTTTGGAAGGAACAACTTTAAGTTGTCTTTAAGTTTGAGTTTCAATGACTGAAAACACTAAGATGTCCTTAGAAATAAGTAATCAAAAGCTCAAGTTTCTCCTGCTCATATACAGGTATGAATGCGTCCAAAAATCGTCTTAATATAAACAAATATAAGTTTTGAAAAAATAAAAAATTACTATGCTTCTCTATTTACATAAATTATTCTTAAAATCACATCGATCAGAGAACAAAAAATTGATGAAAACTCGTGTGCTGGAGCCTTTAGGAATTTCAGGAACTCGTGTTCAATGAAAATGTGATGGGGAGCCCACCCGTCCCACCCACCATGGCAGTGGGTATAGTAATAAGTGGTCAAAAGCCTCAGTTTTTCCAGCACCATTACACAGGTATGAATGAGACCAAAAATTGGCTTTGGAAAAAGAAAAAAGTACCAAGCTTTGCTATTCTTATTGAATTGTTTTTAAAATTACATCAACCAGAAAACATATAATTTATAGGGACTCGTGTGCAAACAATGAAAATGTGAGGGGCAGCCTGGCGGGGCCCACCCACCATGGCGGCACCCGTGGCCGGCTCCTATTTCTAGACAGGCACCTTCTGTGCATAGGTTCCTAATACGACTCGATCGAAACCCTGAAAGTTGACAAAAGTCATCAAATTTTCCAACTGTCAACTGGAGCACATGAATTCAGGTTTGGATGAGGTAAAGACATGCCTAGAAGGACCTACCAACAAAGCTTACCTTCAAGTGATATGGCAGACCACCACAAATTGTGGAACATGAAGATAGCAAATGCCAATTGGGAGTATAAAATTGAGTCTTTACTTGAGGGATTGAGACTCACTGCTATTCCCTCAAAGGTAATGTAATTGAGATGGTGGTGGCAGGAGGTATCTCAAGTCTATGATACCTGTGTTGGAAGCAATCGGCTTGGTGATTTAACTATTGAATCAGGGTTGCAGGAAACGGCATGCCTCAACTCACAGGTTGCAGGTGGAACATAGGTAGACTATTCATGGTCCTTCAACTCGTACCCTAGCCACCATCATCTCCAGTAGGTCTTCTCTTCAAGGGCACAGCAATGTAATACATATCCTGAATTTTGGGGTCTTTCATCAGATTTAGTCAATTTGACAGTAGAGGATTTTTAGGTCCTCAACTCACACTCGAGCAGATCTGCTCTTCAAGGAGATGGCATGCCTCACATGGAGTCACATGGAAAACACAGGTTGCATGTAAAGCATCAAGAGACAATTCAGGGTCCTTCAACGTGTATTACTAGCTAGCCACCATCATCTCCATTGGATCTCTCCTCTAGGGTACACCAATATCTTGGATTTTAGGGGTTCTTCAACCTTGACTACCATAATTCTCTATGACAAATCAAGTCTCAACTCACCATGAAAAACACAGGGTGCTGGTGAAGCATCAAGAGAAATGGATCTGATCTTCAAGAAACTGTAACATTAACCATAACAATCAAAAATCGGGAAATGGTAGTTGAAAATTAAAATTTATGTAATTATTTAAAACTTAAATGTAATTCAAACAGGCGGATTTTGAGACCCTTCAAAATTAACCTAGCTACCATCTTCTCGAGCAGATCTGCTAAATTAGCCCCAATCCACGATTGTAGAGACTGGTACAAGTTCCATGACTGATCCTTCTAGAGCTGATCTGCTAAAGTACGAGTTGAGGACCCCAAAAATTCTCAAATATAGCATTTCCAAGTCAAATTCAACTTTTTCCAACTCCAATTCAACCTTTTCACCATTATTAGGGAAATTATGAAAAATACGCACAAGCCCTAAATGTAGTACCAAATGCTTATCTGTGATTGGGAACTGAGCTGAAAACGATTCTCCAAACGCAATAGGTACCTATACATTTTAAAAAAATCATGTTTTTTTTTAAAAGAAATCAACGAAAAAATATAATTGATAGCATTTCCAAGTCAAATTCAAAATTTTCCTAGAAGCTGTTTTAAAAAAAAATGTAATTCATTGATTCAAATTTTTAAAAGACCCTTTCGCCATTTTTTTTTTTTTTTAAGTGAAAAAATCAAAGACAGACTTTCTACAAGTAAGATGTTTAATTTTAAGACTTTTAAAATATTAATTATGTAAAGAAGTGATAAAAGTTTTTCTTTCAAAGAAATATTGATTTTTTTTAATTATATTTTTTGTTGATTTAAAAAAAATTAAAACATGATTTTGTTTTATGTATAGGTCTATAATGTATAGATCTACCTACTGCGTTGGAGTATTGTTTTCATCCCAGTCCCCAATCACAGACAAACATTTGGTACTACATTTAGGGCTTGTGCGTATTTTTTGACATTTCCCTAATAATGGCGAAAAGGTTGAATTTGAGTTGGAAGTGCTATGTAACCCATTATTCAGAACAAAGACCCCCAAAGTCCAAGGTGCCCTTGAAGGGCAGATTCGCTGGAGATGATGGAAGGAAGTACCGCACGTTGAAGGACCTAGTATCTTCTCCTACCGACAACTTGACTTCACCAGCAACTTGAGGCTTGTTGTCTCTTCGAAAAGCTGATCTGCTAGAGTTGAAGAACCCCAAAACCCTAATTTACCAAAGTCACCAATTATTCAGAACGAAGACGCCAAAATCCAAGGATATTGTTGTGTCCTTGAAGGGCACATTTGTTGGAGATGATGGACCCAGAATCTTCTCCTACCAGTTCACCAGCAACTTGAGGTCTGTCTCCTTGAAAAGCTGATCTGCTAGATTTGAAGAACCCCAAAACTCTCCTCTACAAAAGTCACCAATTATTCAGAACGAAATACCCAAAATCCAAGGATATTGCTGTGCCCTCGAAGGGCAGATTCGCTGGAGATAATGGATGTAAAGCTGATCTGCTAGAGTTGAAGAACCCCAAAACCCGCCACAACCAAAGTCACCAATTATTCAGAACGAAGACGCCGAAACCCAAGGATATGAGTTGTTGTGCCCTTGAAGAGCAGATCTGCTGGAAGTGATCGTGGCTAAGCGACAGGTTGAAAGACCCCGAAATCCCCCATTAAAGTCACCAATTCGAAACAAAGACCCCCAATCTTCTCCAGGCTCCGAGCATAAAAAAATAAGGACCGTCCAATTTGGCAACCTTGAAGGGGGGGAAGCTCGGAAATTGGCATCATCGGAATGGGCCTGGAGAGATGCGGCAGGAGGCCCCGGGGGGAGGAGTTGACCGCGAGGAGCGCTGGGGTGAACGACCCCGCGACCCAAAGTAAGGTCACTCTCCTCAAAGCCGCGCACATCACTCACTCCCACCACCGGAGGTCCCCCCTTTTCTTGCCTTCAATTACCTACCTGTTGGGGCTTCCCTTCATCCGTCAGAACTCATAAAACCGGCTTGTCCTTCCCTTCCCGAGACAAAGCAGTCAAATGATTCGGACATCCAGAAGAGCGAGGACGAGGGCGGCACGTAGAGCACGACCTTGCGCTACACTCCATCCCAGCAACATGTCATACGATCAAAATATATTCACTTTCGGATGATTCTTATTGGTAGTTCTGGGCAGGTTCTAGATGTGCTGAATGGTCAGGTTCTAAATCAGGTCAAGATATTACACTATCAAAATATGTTTACTTTAGGATGATTCTTATTGGTAGTTCTGGGCAGGTTTTAAATGTGCTGAATGGTCAGGTTCTAAATCAGGACAAGATATTACACTACCAAAATATGTTTACTTTAGGATGATTCTTATTGGTAGTTCTAGGCAGGTTTTAGATGTGCTGAATGGTCAGGTTCTAAATCAGGACAAGATATTACACTATCAAAATATGTTTACTTTAGGATGATTCTTATTGGTAGTTCTGGGCAGGTTTTAAATGTGCTGAATGGTCAGGTTCTAAATCAGGACAAGATATTACACTATCAAAATATGTTTACATTATGAGGATTCTTATACGTGATTTCAGGCAGATTCTAAATGTGGTACAGTCAAAAGTTTTAGGATGTTGAAGAGGGCATTTTACAACAAAAATCGCAAACAACGTCCTACTCATTTCTACTCAATGAAAGCTCGCGCATAAATTTTCGAATTTTTGATTTTCAGCAAACCATACTGAATGAACAGAGTATTTTGGGAAATTGTAGTACTCAATATTCATTCTCTACTCATATCTATGGACTCCCTGGAGTCCCCTCGCGAAAATGATTGAATCCGGAAATAATTGATTTTGTTTGTTACTGACGAGTATATTGTTAGGAGGAGGACACCAAACTGGCGGAAAACCCTTTTATATTCAGAGCGATCAATTCAACGCGGAACTCACGAACTTTTTTAGGCGTCAACAACTCGTAAACACTAAGTAACATTCAGTAACACCATTCAATATACCAATTTTTATAGAGATTATAAAGATACATTACTACGAGCGTGAATTCCAAGTCTGAATTCCTAATGATGAATCAGAACCTCCCCTGGCCTACAGTCAGAAGCTCAAAACGCGCCGCTTGCCCCCAAATCCTTGGCTATGATCAAGTTCGAAAAATTCTGCAACAGATTTGTGTTCTAAAAGTGGCTTTAAAGCCATTTATTTATAATTGAAAGTTCGAGACAAGATTTGGAATAGCGAGCACAAAAATTGCACAATATTTCAATTAATTACCCGCGTTTCTGTGTGAATCGGTTTGCGGATTTCCCGTTCCGTTCTCAAATTAGGAGCCAACGAAATGTAGCCCTGTTGGTGCTGCCATCTCTTATCTCAGAATCTCACTAAAATTTTGTGACACTCATTCTTAATGTCTAAAAAGGTTGGACTCTGTCACAATGAATTCTCCCACTATTCTTCTCAATATTGATACCTGGACGCACCAAGTCACTGGTCAACACGAAAGATGGTGCCTACGTGTTTTAGATAGAGATTTGATGATCTGTAATACATTTACCTATGTATAAACTTCTGCTATGGAATTAAAGGTTGTCTGTACTAGCATAACTTGGTATAGTGCGGAAAGAGTGGAAATGAGTATTTTACATACATATTTGATGATTTATAATATATTTAGTTATGTATGAACTTCTTTTATGGAATTAAAGGTTGTATGTACCAGCTGGAATTGACATAGTGGTCACGCTTTGTAAATAGTGAAAATTTAATAATATATCACTGGATTAATTCTTTGCGTGCTTATTAAATTTATAAAATCTGGAAGTCTTATGGGAAAATAAACTAAGTTTTTCTTTAATCGATATTGCAATTTTATCCGCTCAAAAAATATCCTTTAGGAGGAAGAGCTGAAGTCAATCTCGAGTTTGTGGTTAGTGTCCTTTTGAATAAACTTAATGCTTTCCTCAAAATACGATTCAAGGATGAATATCAAGGATCAATAAAGAAGGCCAGGGTTGGTCAGGATCCTAAGGAATCTGATTCCTGTCGCGGTCGGGTTTTATAGACCACTTGCGGTCAAAACCCTTCTATTGAGATCCCTCACAAATCCATCATACTTTGATGAATCACGAGCAAAACCACTGGATGATATTATCGTGGTCTTCGTCATGTATTGTTTGAGATGCATGTAATGATTTTGCGAGGTACCAGAATATATCATAACGTTGTTGTGGCTGGATTCTGAGGGGAGATAAATTAGTTGAACCTGCGTGTTTGTTGCCATCAATAGTGTGGTATCCAAGAATCAACTCTGTTGTGGAGAAATTCCTCTCTGGATCCATAATATAGGATGCTCACCTGACCTGCCGGTACCCTCCGACCCGTTTCCATGACCGCTCATCCTTCGGAAATCTCCTACGAGGAAACATCTGCCTTCGTCTCATCTTCGACGGAGACCTCTGGCACAAAAAAATGTAAAGAACCGCCGCCCAGGGCTCCGCTACCTGGTTTAAAAATCAGGTGCACAATACCTAACGGTACAGACGGAGCCCTCTCATGTTTGACAATAGAAGAACCACATTATAGACGCCGGGAAAACCTACTCCAAACGCTCTTTTTAAGTGGTTTTAATAAATACAATCATAACGGGGCTCTGCTTTGATTCTCGCAGTCCATTCTCCCACATAATGAAAAGTTTTAGGTTCCTACTTCTTCAACAAAGACTTTTACCAGTGTGTTTGATTACCGCTATTATCAACATGGTAGGTCATCGTATTCATACGTCGGTCAGAAGATGAATCAAAATCAAATCTCTTCCGGTAACGTAAGAAAAATTGTTATGTGACGCAACTAAAACTATTGCCCGGTGAGAAGAATATTCAATAAGGCTTATAAAAAAAAAGGTTTCTGCATAGATAAAAGACGATACTGGAAGAAAAACAGACTTTGGAATCCTGAGACTGCTGTATGATGATGATCGAAAAATGGCATTCACTGAGGGAATTCGGACTTCTTCTGACAGATGACTAACTGGCAAGCATTGAGATGACTAACTGGCAAGCATTGAGATGACTATAACTGGGAAGCATTGAGATGACTAACTGGCAAGCATTGAGATGACTAACTGGCAAGCATTGAGATGACTAACTGGCAAGCATTGAGATGACTAACTGGCAAGCATTGAGATGACTAACTGGCAAGCATTGAGATGACTAACTGGCAAGCATTGAGATGACTATAACTGGCAAGCATTGATATGACTAACTGGCAAGCATTGAGATGACTAACTGGCAAGCATTGACATGACTAACTGGCAAGCATTGACATGACTAACTGGCAAGCATTGAGATGACTAACTGGCAAGCATTGAGATGACTAACTGGCAAGCATTGAGATGACTAACTGGCAAGCATTGAGATGACTATAACTGGCAAGCATTGATATGACTAACTGGCAAGCATTGAGATGACTAACTGGCAAGCATTGACATGACTAACTGGCAAGCATTGACATGACTAACTGGCAAGCATTGAGATGACTAACTGGCAAGCACCCAATTTAGGGCCTAAACTTCGTATCTTCATCCAGAGGAAACGAGAAAATACTTGTCTGTGAACCGGTCGTGAATCTTCCTCGAAAACTTTGACGTTAAGTTGTTAAAATGTGGTTTACCAGTAATTTGCTGTCACGTGGAAATCACTACTGCAAAAGGGTTGCCCGGCCATTACTCACGGTTTTGACAACCGATTCTTTGTAGTGGTAGTCCTGTCAACCTTTCACTAAACTGAAGACCTGCTGGTCGTCAACTCGAGTGCCTCGCCGTAATCATTCTACCAGGAAACATAAGTGCAGATTGTGCCTATCGCGCGTGAATAGCAGCTTTGTGAATACGGATGAAGTTCTGGATGTTCTGCATAACATTTCCGAATACACTCGTATTTCAGTGGTCTGATTCCTTATTTAAAGGCTGTTTTCAGAGATACCCTGATTATAAAGTGAAGATGTGGGAGTGTAACATTTTTCCGCCTAAAGAGTGAAATTTCCACTAAACACGCCTAAACATATATTAGTGGTTTATAAAAACACACCCTCTTTGAAAAAAAAATAAATAAATCTATTGTTTCACTCGGGATTTTGGATTTAACGTTGAAATATTCACACGATTGGCCGTCAGTTCCACAAATCAACTCAATAACTCGAATTTTATGAAATTAATGATTGTTTTCGTGGTTTATTATTTTCGATAATGAAGCTTTGGAAATGAACATGGAAAATTGCCTTAAGAACTTACATAAAATCCAAAAATCGAATACAAATTTTCCGGCCGCAGCAATATCTTTGGACGCCACGGACCAAAATCGATTAAATTTGATATACCTTTAGGGTTCATTGGGGGTCTAATGAGGTCTGCGCATGGGTCGGAAAAACTGTTTACTGTTACTTTTAATATAAACTAGACCTCATTCTGAGAATTTTGACACCAACCGCAACCTTCCAGCGTGAGAAGGCCTTTTTTCTATGATTTTTCAAAGTTTCGAATGTTTATGACGTCACAGCAGGCTGGGGGGTCCCGCCCAGGCTGTAGGGGCGCGTGAAGTCATAAACATTCGAAACTTTGAAAAATCATAGTAAAAGAAACTTCTCATCCAAAAAGAGAACGGCTGGTGTCAAAATTCTCAGAATGAGGTCTACTTTCGATTAAAATTAAAAAAAAAAATCAGGCGCACTCCCCATTAAGCCACGAAGCTTTTTGTTGATGTCAATCACTTCTAATGGGTGAAAAATAGGGGTTGAAATTCCACAATGGCCCTGGCTCAACAAACAATTTTTAACTAAAGATATTGTTTTTTCACCAATTTAAAATAGAGTTGAACCTTTAGAATCGATTGAGACCACCCAGAGATTTGAAGGACCTACCGTTTGCTCGCTATGTGGACGGTTGGAACGAATAATAAATCAGAAACACGAGTGGGAATCGCGAATGAATGTTCACTGACAAAATTAGGCCAAATCGCCGTTTAAACTTTAGTTCATCAAATGCTATTTATGCTAGTTTCTTCGAATATCGTTTCGTGTTTTGGTTTATTAATTTCAATAATGAACCTTTGGAATTAAGCAAAATAGAAGTTACCCCCTCCCTCACACACACTGCAAAATTTGATTGTTCACGTTTTAAGGTAGAATCCAAAAATCGCATTTAAAACAATTCATCAATGGCCGTGTTCTTTGTAGGATAGTGATGCATACAGAAAAATAATAAACCGTTGTGTAATAATTTCCAGCACTTTTGAGGTTACAAATAACCTGCAAAAACTTACCTACTTTGTTACTAAAGTTTCGTAATACAGGTGTCCAAAAACTTGTTGTTCTCATTAGTGACATCATGAAGTTGCTGTGAAATGAATTTTTCAGAGTTTGAAGTTTCGTTGAAAAATTAAAAGAGCTATGATTTTATAAATAGGTGAGATGCTGCAGTCGAAGCGCACTGAAGGAATCCCTTATTCATAATTCAATGAGGGCTTCTGGATGGGAGACAGTCGATAATAAATTCAGTCGAAAACCCGCCGGTTATGAAGTGGGGGTAACTCGGGACTCGGTTGGGGTAGGTCGTTGAACTTGGATGTTTTACCGAGCCTCACCCCCTCCACCCTGGCGGCGGTTGTAGACCTATTGATCCGCCTTCACGACCCACCCCAACCGCAGGGAGAGTGATCCCCCAGTTCGCCATTCCCTTTCGATAACAATACTACAGCCGACTGAGGCATTTCAGAAGCAATTTTCCATCACAACGAACCCCGAGGTTGAAAATTCCCCCACATTTTAAACCATTCAACTATTTCTCGTGGTTTTGGAAAATTTCCAAGTTCACAATAGATCAATACTGCTCAAAAATCATGATTATATCCCAATAGTCACCAATATTACGAGAGAAACTATGAATCTTTTGGCACAATTTGGGTGCAAACTAGGGGAAGGACACCATTGGGTTTCATTTCCAGCCCTTCTCAGACACCACGTTTTTGTAGAATAGTAAGCTTACAAGCCTGCGTGTGGAGAGTCTGTCTTTCTCACGTTTGAATATCAATCAAGTCTGGCTCTTCCTGAAAGATGAATAAATTGTTGAGACAATAAACCTGTAAATAAAAAATAAACCCAACCACCATTCCCTTTCGATAACAATACTACAACCAACTGAGGCATTTCAGAAGCAATTTTCCTTCACTCCATCAAACCCAGGGGTTGTAAATTCTCCCACATTTTAAGCCATTCAACTATTCTCGTGGTTTTGGAAATTTTTTCAAGTTCACAATAGATCAATATGGTTAAAAAAATTATGATTATATCCCCGATAGTCACCAATATTACGAGAAAAACTATCAATCCTCGGCTGTCAATATTTGGGCTGATTGTAGATGAATCCGCGAATCAGGGTGATGGGAGCCCAAAGCCCTGCAGCCTGGTGGCGTATTGTGCTACTCCGTGGATTTTGTTCCTAGTCAACGAGTCCTAGCCCCTTGGTAAGGGCCAGTAGCCGTTTGGCTTGATTTGTGCTGGGAAAAGCCTCCATGGGTGTAGTTGACCCCAGGAGGTGAAACCTGCGATTTGATAGTACATTTGGGTGCAAACTAGGGGAAGGTATATAATAGACACCATCAGGTTTACGAATAAAATCACTCGCGACGAGGTTGTCGAAACCCATTTGAATGGAAAACAGAGTTAAGAAGAACTTTCTCCATTTCCCCGAAAATAATGAGATACAAGTTAAATCAACTTTAACGGTCAATTCATCGTCAGTAACAAACAATTTTAATTTTTTACCATCAAGTTTGCTTTTAAGCCTGTTCCAGACAATGAGGACAATCTTGGTTACAATTTGCACAGTTTTGAAGAATAAAAAGCTCAAACGCCCAGTAGCAGTGCAAGCCAGCATGTGGAGAGTCTGTCTTTCTCATGTTTCATCATCAATCAAAATCTGGCTCTTCGTCGTACAGTCTGATCACCTCTGACAGATGAATTGTCGAGGCAATAAACCTATAAATAAACAATAAACCCAACCGAAGGGAGAGTGATCCCCCGGTTCGCCATTCCCTTTCGATAACAATACTAAAACCGACTGAGGCATTTCAGAAGCAATTTACCATCACACTGCCATCAAACCCTGTGATTGAAACTTCTTCCACATTTTAAACGATTCAACTATTTCTCGTGATTTTGGAAATTTTTCAAGGTCACAATAGATTAATATGGTTGAAAAATCATAATTATATCCAAATAGTCACCAATGTTACGAGAAAAACTATCAATCCTCGGCTGTCAATATTTGGGCGCAAACTACAGGATGTTATAATGGACACCATCTGGTTTGATTTTCAGCCCTTTCCAGACAATGAGGATACTCTTGGTAACATTTTGAACATTTTTGGTGATTTTGGAGCTCAAACGCTCAGTATTAGTACAAGCCAGCTTGTGGAAAAGCCTTTCTTTCTCACGTCTAAAATCAATCACAATCTGGCTCTTCCTCTTCCAGCCTGGTCAGCTCCGACAGATGAAGTGTTGAGCTATAAACCTGAAGGTGCTGTGTTCGAGTCCTCCTCCGTAATGATTTTTTTATATGCCTAAATAATTATTGTTGTTTGTGATTAGCCATTTCGAACGTTTTGTGATATACATATAGATGGTTGGCATGTAATTTTCAAAAATCTCGGCTGTTTGTTGGGCGAAAGTCCCATTTAGCAACGACTGAAATGGTATTCAACTCCTAACTAACCAGCTTCGCTAGGAGGCGTTCATTAGCAACAACTTCTCGTCGGGCTCTTCAGGCGAGGGATCGTTTGAATGAAGAGTTAGGAGGTTCGGCCTTCCCTATGAATATGCATAGATAAGAAATAGCATGTGAGACAGTCTTCACATTTGAATATTGTCTGTTGACTATTTTATTCGCCTACGTACCGGGGCCAACGAACTTTTAGGCGGATCACTCCGTATAATAGTCATTTTTCTGTCTTCATATTGCGAGAATAAATCGCTTTTTCACATTTATGAGGGATGATCGATTTCATTTACTGGAGGAACTGAATTTTGGATGTCATGTAGTTCTTCAAATCACCCAGTATACACTTGGAAATACTATTCAATATTCAGGAATTTAATCAGGATGAATCAATAGCTAGTGAAGGGAATTATTTAATCCTTCAGGGAATTTTTTAATCTCTAGTGAATTAATTAGGATGAACTAATAGTTAAGGAGTTCATCAGGAATTTATTTCATTCTTCAGGAAATTAATAATGATGCCGGATTTTCTGTGTATTTTCATTGCTCGTACAAATTACTTTCTACTTCAACTTCACTTACTAGAGGAACTGGGTTTCAGATGTCGTATAGATCTTCAACTCACTCATAGATAGCTAGTGAATTCATCAGGGAATTATTTATTTCATCGAGGAAGATTCTAATCTTTAGTGAATTAATCAGGATGAACTAACAGTTAGGGAGGTCTTCAGAAAATTAATAGTGATGCTGGATTTTTTGAGTTTATTATTTCAAGTATGAGTAAATCACTTTTTCACATCGATCAGGGATTTCCTTTACTGGAGGACCTGAGTTTCGGATGAATTTAGTTCTTCAAATCACTCATGGATAGTTAGTGAATTATTTCACTCATCACTCAAGGAATTATTTATTTCATCGAGGAAAATTCTAATATTCAGTGAATCAATCAGGATGAATAATTCATCATCACTATTAATTATTAATAGTCAATGAATACTCAAGGGAATTATTTAATTCGTCAGGGAAATTTGTAATCTTCAGTAAATTAATCAGGATGAGCTAACAGTCAGGGAGTTCATGAGGAAATTAATTTTCTGTGCTCTCATTGCGATTATAAATCACTTTCTCACATCCATGGGGGATTATCGATTTCGGTGATTTTTCCTCAATTTGGCTAAAATGGGAGTTCCCCTTAACGTGCCTTTTCCCAGTTAAGTACATCTTTACCCCTAACGTGCCCATTTCTGGGTCCGTTTCCCCATAACGTGTTGCGGCCTTTTGGATGTCATTTAGTTCTTCAAATCACTCGTAGAAAGCTTACGGCAGACACTTTAAAACACCACTTAATCGTCAAGGAATTAATTAGGATGAACTAACAGTTCTAGAGTTCACCAGGATATTAATAGAGATTCGGATTTTCTGTGAGTTCTTATTGAGTATAAATCACTTTTTCGCACTACATGAGGGATGATCAGTTTCACTTACTGGATAAATTGAATTTTGGAAATCTAAGATAGCTCATGGTAGACACTCGAAAATTTCGACATTTAATGTCTTTTTTCTCTCTATTTTTTGAAATAGAGAGAAAAAAGACATTTTGAGTGTCTACCATGAGCTATCTTAGATTTCCAAAATTCAATTTATCCAGCGAAAACCTAAACTTTTTTCTTAATATTTGTATTAAGAAAAAAGTTTAGGTTTTCGCTTAGGTTACTCAGTTTTTACACAATTCAGACATTTTTGTAAGCAATATCTACAGTCAATCTTAAATAATTTATTACCTAGTCATGCCTTTGATTGACTTTCCTACAAAAGGTATTTCGATTTCCAAATTCAATATTTTTGAAGTGAGATACGGAGATGGTGGTACAAAATCCCTCTCCGATAACGAAGGTGAAGGTTGTGCAGGTAAACACCGCGGCCAGCCTGCAGGTGGCGGGCCGATCGGCGGGTTCGTTGCCCTGTAACGGGCCTTCCCTGCTCTTGACACAATTCTTCCATCAGCCCCTTCTCCGAGGCCAGAGCCAGGCTGGTCAGTCCAAATTCAAACCTCAGATCCCCAGGAGTGCACCAGACTATCCCATACTCAGAACTAGATCAAGAAGACTACTCGTCTTCGTAGATTGGTCGATATTCTTCAATACTGAACGCCATCTTTGACAGGAAGAGTGTTCTGCTTGGATTTCCTACTTTACAAACAGAAAATACCATTAAAATCACGTGGCCTACAATTTGGCAAAATCCTCTTTTGTTGAGACATTTTATATTGCCAAGTGGTAAGGACTAATGAAGAGCTTTCCATCAAGCTTTTCACCATTATGGATGAAGAGGAGACAGAGATTATGATTATCACAAGTACTAGTACTGTTGTAGGCCTCTCGCTCTCGTGTGTTGGATCTGAGTGAGAAGAAGATGGTTCACTGATGACGTCACTTGTTTTTACGATTTTAGACGTGAAAATTTGACTTTTAGAGGTTTAGAGAGAGAAGAAGATGGTTCACTGGTGACGTCACTCGTTTTTACGGTTTTAGAAGAGGAAATCGGGCTTTTGGAGGTTTTGGTGAGAGAAGGAGATGGTTCACTGGTGACGTCACTTGTTTTTACTGTTTTAGAAGTGAAAATTGGGCTTTTGGAGGTTTTGGATTCTAAATCCTATTTCTGGAGGCCTCTTAGGAAAGTTTCCTGATTCATCTATTATTAAGGCGTAGGTACAACTATACTTTATTTACAAAACAATCCCAGTTATCTCACGATTGACGCAGAGGCCTAGTTGCACTATTTAACCAGGGAGTGTTTTTGTATCCCGAAGATAACTTTAATGAAAACTATCAATGAAAACTTTTATCTATCCCAGAAAAGCCTCTCCTGATTGCTCGCCCTACAGCCCTATCGGTAATGAAGGCGAAGCGAAATATTCCAGGGATTTGCCGCGTTATCTCTTCCACTCGTGGAACAAAACAATTGCAATGGAAATTCCTGGTCCTTTCCAAGACTCCCATTCAACTTGGGATAACAAGGTCGGCGTGGAAAATAAGCATTTTAGTTCGTCGTTGTTTGGAAATTAAAAGATAGGACTGAACTGTGTAACTGTGAGTAAGCTTGGATGTTATTATTGATTTGTGTTGGCAAATTGTTTAATGAAAAATGTCCGACGTAAAACTGTAACAAAAACAAAGATTTAAATGACTAAATAAATTCTCAGAATTAAATTAGGATCTTACGGAAAAGTCTTTTTTTTAAAAGGTACTTAATAGAGCTTGTCAATGTTATATTTAAGTACGACAAATTTTACGGCACCACTAAAACAGTCATAACGTCATCGTTTTACCATTTCACAATGATTAACAGGAGGTTTCCATTACTTTTCCGACCTTCACGGTTGATATCGCACCTTGGCGACCGATCTTCACGTCACGACTCAAGAAAGTGTTCAAGTTTGTTCATTATAACAAAAATGTTAAATTAATTAATATTTAGAACCGTAGGTCTACCGTCCGTAGTTTTTTATGTGTCAAATTCTTACACCGTTAAAAATAAACTTTCTCTTTAATTCAGGCTTTCAAATGTTCAAAAAGGAAACACCATCAAATTCGCTCAAATTTCTGTACATTTAAAACGGGCTAACGATAAAAAATTTTGAAAAAATTTGATTTTTCCTTCAATTTTATCAAAAATCATTTTGAAAAAATTTGATTTTTCCTCCAATTTTATCGAAAATAATTTACTCAAAATCTCACTCTAAGAAAGATATGCCAAATGTTAGTAATTGTCTATAAATTATTTCACTCATCTATTTATGTTGAAAATATAATGTATTATGAAAATCGAATGTCTTTAGGAGTCTAAAGGGGTGTGGGACCGTTTTTGACGTATTTTTTCACTCTTTCACTCATCAACTGTTTGTTAGATGGATCTTGTGGACGTTCCCTTGTACTAATACAAAGATCGACCCGAGTAAAAGATGAGGAAGGTGTTGAAATTGACAAATATTCGACGAGTTCTCTGCCTTACACTGCTGAAAAAGTCGGAACGGCGGATCTTATAATTTCGTCCGTGTAAAAATGAAGGCAGGAAAAATGAGGTTTTTTTTTCGGAAGATCGGTTCGTGGCTCTTCGTAGCTCTGAGGCGAGAAGAAAGTCAGGTTCAGTGGGGCAGAGACGGGGCTGGTCAACATCCTCTGAGTAGAACAGGTCTTCCCCACCACGCCCAGCCATCTCCTTCCATCGGCTCGAAAACCTCTCCCAGGACCATAGGATTCCCATAACTGAGGGTATCAAGAATTACTACTAGCGTAAACGAAGTTATGAAGTCACATCCTCCTCTTTCATCGGCCCAACCGTGATTTATTAAAGGCAGTAGACATCTGAATGGTGTCCTTTCATTTGGATCGGAATTAAATATTGCAATCAGTTCATTTTGCAGAAAAGAAATGTAGCTGAATTTGAATTAATAGTGCTCCTTCGTCTGGCTTCATCGAAGTAAAGCCAAAATACACATCACCAGCCTCAGTTCTATTGCATAAAGGAGATGCAGCATGAAGGACATCAGACAGTCATGTGCCATCTACGAGTATCTCCACTTCGCTGCTACGAAACAAAATCTAATTTTGCATTTAAGCGTCTTTGGTGAAAAGCAGCAGTAATCATAATGTAATACAATTATTATAATAAAGTTATGAAGTCACATCCTCCTCTTTCTCCTGGCCAATCGCGATACCTATATTATAGGCAGTAGAGATCTGAATGGTGTCCTTTCATGTGGCTTCATTGGATCGAAATACAGTCTTACAGCCGGTTCATTTACTGAAAACGAATGGAGCTGAATTTCCATTGTGGATACTTCACCTTTGAATAGTGCTCCTTCGTCTGGCATCATCAAATCACAACCAAAATACACAGCAGCAGCCTCAGTTCAACTGCATAATTGCATCTCCACTTCGCTGCATCGAAACAAAGTCATTTTTTGCATAAGCTGCTTCAGCCAGAATAAGAACTGAACTGAATTTATATGATGAGTTTTAGATCTTCAAAGCTCCTTTACTGGCTTCATCAAACCAAAGCCAAAATTCGCATCAGCAGCCTCAGTTCAACTGCATAATTGCATCTCCACTTCGCTGCACCGAAACAAAGTCAAAATTTGCATGAGCGGCTTCAGCCAGAATAAGAACTGGACTGAATTTATATGATGAGTTCTACATCTTCGAAGCTCCTTTGCTGGCTTCATCAAACCAAAGCCAAAATTCGCATCAGCAGCCTCAGTTCAACTGCATAATTGCATCTCCACTTCGCTGCATTGAAACAAAGTCATTTTTTGCATAAGCGGCTTCAGCCAGAATAAGAACTGGGCTGAATTTATATGATGAGTTCTAGATATTCGAAGCTCCCTTACTGGCTTCATCAAACCAAAGCCAAAATTCGCATCAGCAGTCTCAGTTCAACTGCATAATTGCATCTCCACTTCGCTGCATCGAAACAAAGTCATTTTTTGCATGAGCGGCTTCAGCCAGAATAAGAACTGGACTGAATTTATATGACGAGTTCTAGATCCTCGAAGCTCCTTTACTAGCTTCATCAAACCAAAGCCAAAATACACATCAGCAGCCTCAGTTCAACTGCATAATGCATCTCCACTTTGCTGCATCGAAACAAAGTCATTTTTTGCATAAGCGGCTTCAGCCAGAATAAGAACTGGACTGAATTTATATGATGAGTTCTAGATATTCGAAGCTCCCTTACTGGCTTCATCAAACCAAAGCCAAAATTCGCATCAGCAGCCTCAGTTCAACTGCATGAAGGGGATACATCTTAATTGGCACACCAGACGCTACTCATTCATGCACCATCTATCTCCACTTCGCTGCAACGAAACAAAGTCAAATTTTGCATATGCGGCTTCAGCAAAAAGCAGCAGTAATTTCATTTTCATAATAAGAACTAGACTGAATTTCTGA
Source organism: Apolygus lucorum (assembly GCA_009739505.2). Lineage (NCBI taxonomy): Eukaryota > Metazoa > Arthropoda > Insecta > Hemiptera > Miridae > Apolygus > Apolygus lucorum. Next base: position 39,839,775 of record CM019178.2, read on the forward strand.
CAAATGTTTGACCTTTAAAGGGTGACCAAAGCAAAAACACATCAGCAGCCTCATTTCAGTTGCATAAAGTGAATGCATCTTATTTGGCATGACAGACATCAGACAGTCACGAAAACCATCTTTTGACTTCTTTGAATCAAAGCCAAATCTAACCTCAGCAGCATCAGCTGAAACAATCAATAGCCCATTTGGTGATACCCAATCAAAGCCAATTTTAACATCAATATCACCAGCGAATATCAGTTCGATTTCAAATTTGATTGGCACTGAGTTTGCATTTTGTGATTTCGATTCCTGTGTCTCATTTTAGGAATGTCGTAAAACAATTTGAGGTTTTGAGGATTTTTTTTTTTTTTTTTGAAGAGCAGAGGCTGCCATTGATGAAATTTGTAGGGGCCAATCAGTGTTCGTTGATTCACAGATTGGCTCACAAAATTAAAAGCGATTTTCTTGACATTCTTTGTACAAATTTCTTCAATTACCTATTAACCCTGGATGGCAGACCTGGAATAGTGTATCATTTTTGTGTCTTTTCACCACAGGAGTTGGCAAGTGGAAATCCCGTTTCACTTCGAGAGTAGAACTTGAAATGCTTTGTTTTAGAGTTTGCTTGTATTGGTTTTGATTTAACTGTTTCTATCCTTGTTGGTAGAATTCTGTAAAACGTAATCCAATTTTTGGATTTTGAACTTCTGGATTTCTTCTACCAGGCTCTACAAAACCAGAAACCCACTGAAAAACGTATGCAAACCAGTAGCAATGAACGGGAAGCCCCAAAAGTGACAGGCACCTGCCACCATTGTCCTGGGAGTCTCGTCAAAAGCCAATTGTCAGTAATTCTCCCTCTGGTGGACATCTTCCTCAGGTCAGATTCTTCAGGAGCAGCTGCACCGCTCCGGTGAACAGGAGATTGACAAAGGTCCAGTTCCATCCTCCAATCAGCCTGTCAAACTAGGAGCGATATGGGTTCATTCCGCTTCTCTAACGGGCTCCGTTATTATAACATTTCTTTCGTGTCTCCTACTTGTTCCTCGGTAAAAACAAAAATATACTCCTTACTATTCCTATAGCAACACAACTGGAGTCCTTCCGAAGGGCCTCGAGGGAGATTCGTGGTCTTGAAAATTCTATAGGGATTGGTTTGACAGACACGTTTTTCTGAAAATTCATTCCAATTTTTAGCAAATATCTACAACATTCAAATTTTCAATTTGGAACCGAAAACAATGTAACCTATTAAACATAAAGCGTGTTTTTTGACCTTTAACCCTAATTGGACCATGGTGTCTCTATTGTCACCGAAAACATTTTAAAATTTCACAGCTGTCTCGAGGTGTCACTAGATTAACTACATTTGAATTTCAATTTAAAAATTAAGGACAGAGCTGAATTTTTTTGAAGTGATTAAAAATCAAAAAATTATGTTAAGCCAACAATTATGAAAAAATTTTCATCGATTTCCTTGGGCATTTTTGTTTTAATATTATTTCGAGCCTTCCAATAGCCCACAAAAATTTTGCTGTCCATTAAATTTAAAATTGCACTTTAATTTTGGTTACTTTGGTGACACTTTGGGACAGCTGAAATTCCTACGATGTTTTCGGTGACACTAGTGACACCGTGGTCCAATTAGGGTTAAGTAGGTCCCTCCCTTTCAAAATTTGACCCTTGAATACATCCTTCATAAGAGCTAACCACGAATTTTTTCATTATGTAAAATTACTTAAATACCTACTCATTTTGAATATGAATATGAATATTTTGAATATTATTTATAAACGTTTTTATTGGCATTTTCGATCTGTTTTCTTCGTTTGTAGTGGCTGCCTGGAGTTATACTTTTTCAAATATTTTTACTTCATACATTGTAGGTAAATAATGTAATGTCACAATGAAATGCATGTTAAATTTCAAGTAGGTATCGTTATAGAATGGTTTTTAACAATGTAAATTTATGGATTAAGTTTTCAATATTCAGAGTATCAAAATTGTTGGGTTTTCAGTTTTTTTTTAATTTGCTAGTTTGTAGTAGAAATGTTGAAAATTCTTTCTTCAAGAGCTTGGTGGCCTTCAAATAATAAATTGACAAACATTTAAGAGACAATAAATTTGCAGTTTGATTGAGGGAAGAAATTCCGGGATCCCCCGTGACGTCACCCACTCCAGAAGCCGTCATTGACCTTATAGATATCAAAGGGGCTTTGGAAAGTTCCAGAAAGTTCGTTCACCCTCGGTCGGGGAGGTTACATCACGATGAAGGTAGCCCGGCCGTGGAATGAGGGCGAAGCCCCCCCTTCTGACCGTCACTCCACAACAGGCCGTCGCCCTGACCTAATGAACTTGTGTCCCCTTTTTCTTACCACATTTCCTTTGTCGCTTCCTGGGATCTCACTGGGGGATCGTAGCGGGACCTTTCCGCGCGCCGATGCTGAGGCAAGCAGCTTTGGTGGGGGGGGGGGGGGTAGTGACGCCGCTCCAACTGCTGAATCAGCAGTTATGCACGAGGATGCGGCGGGTATATGTCGTAGTTCATACCAAAAATACTCAATTTAAATAAATTTGCAGACAAATTTCAATGATCTCAAAATATTATTTTTTTGGAGAATTGTCTTCAATTAAAATTCAGTCATCAGAGTTAAATAGAAAGAAATTATATGTCTGCTTAATGGCGCATTGCGTTGAAAGACACAGTAAAACATAAGATGGCATCTACTCTTAGTGTTTACCAGGAATGGGTATGGCAGTTCAAAGTTTTAACTGATGCACCGACATTTCTACGTCGTAGCGGGACCTTTCCACGCGCCGAATGCTGAGGCCAGCAGCATTGTGAATTGTGAGGGGGGTAGCGACGCTCCAACTGCTGAATCAGCAGTTATGGACGGGGATGTGACCGCTGTATATAGTAGTGCATACTAAAAATGCTCAATTTGAATCAATTTGCGAAAAAAACTACTGCAACGGCCTCAAATTGCCGACTTTAAAAGGTGCTGTGTTCAAGTTCTGATGTAGCCAAAATAATTACATTTACACCGGTTACAAGGTATTTAAAAATATCATTAATCTATACCCGGTACTTAAAATGTGAGTTCCAATGATTCATGCAACAATGATGTTTTGCTGTATGTCTACACCCCTCTGGTTTTTAGGACGTCCCACAGTAAGACTTGGGCGTCCTTATGCGATCGATCTGGGGTGAAGGAAGACAACACTCAACAGAAAAAAAAATAACCACACAGTAATCCGTTTTAGACCATTCTGAATCCAAATCCGCGAAAAAAACCATAGGTGTATGTCTGTGTGTGTGTGTGTATGTGTGTGTGTAACAAAATCTTGTGTACTCTGCCCAGGCCTTAGTTCTCAACCGATTTTCCTGGTTCTTTTTTTGTTCGTCGCGGAAAACTATCTAGTTGTGCACTACGTCGCCGGAATTTCGAATTTTGCCTTTTAAGGGGGGGAAAGGAGGGGTTAATGCTCGAAAAACGTGCGTTTTTGGGCATAATCTTGTGTACTCTGCCCAGGCCTTAATTCTCGAACGATTTTCGTGGTTCTTTTTTCGTTTGACGCGTAATACTATCTAGTTGTGCACTACGGCGCCGGAATTTTGGATTTTGCTTTTTAAGAGGGGGAAAGGGGGGGTTAATGCTTAAAAAACGTGCGTTTGCGTGCATGATCTTGTAAACTCTGCCCAGGCCTCAATTTCCAACCGATTTGCGTGTTTCTTTTTTTGTTTGACTCAAATAACTTCCGAGTTGTACATGATTTTACCAGAGTACCAAAATTCGCAAGGGGAGGGGGTGAGTGGGGGGATAATATTCACAAAATATCCGATTTTTCAATATTTTGGTTCCTTTACTACTTACTAATTGTACCCAAATTGAGGAAAAATTCTCATTATACCTCCGAATTTTCATGAATTATTCTCTGTACCACCGTGGAACTAATAGTGGTGCCACCATGGTGCCATGATGCCATAAACCGCTTATTTCGTGGTTTTTTTTTTTTTTTTTGTGTTTCACCTTGAATACGGATGTGAACTTCGACGGACTGCCTACCGAAACTAACAGATGAAAGTTCAATGTTACGACGTATTTCCGCTTTGGTGCCAGACTGGCACCATTGTTGGCGTTGGGGAGGTGGGGGGGGGGGGGGGGGTAACTCGAATTCGCATGTTGGGTATCGTAGATCATGGATTTTAAAATGCTCTTCAGATTCGAGGCTCCCATGCCGCTAGAAATGTTAAGGTGGATAATGGTGAGGGGGGGTCAGTATTTCTTGCCTAAAGTAATGAATAAATTACATCGAGTGAAATAGTTTTATCGCTTACCAACTGGTTAAACTGATCTAATGCTTATCCAATGGGACGTCCCCTGGAATGCATGCATTACTAAACAATATGTTTTTAACTGTTCATCATAGCCCTGAAGATGGTATATAAATATACGTCGGCAACGTCTTCGGCCTAACGTCGGCCTAACAGTGTCTTTATTCATCTGACTGAACCTCAAGAGCTTTAACACCTATTGATCTTTTGTGCTATATAGAAATATTCTCCGCAATGGAGAATAGGTTAAATTCGTGGGAAATTACCCCCGATGGTTAGATGATCTCAAACTCCCACAAAATTCTCACTGAAATGGAAAATTCACCGCACAACCTCTACCTACCAAGATTGGTTAATAAATATAAAATTTGGTTAAAATTATACCATTATATATTATATTATATATATTATATATTAAAATTACCAATAAAATTGGTTAATAAAATGATAATTAGGTACCTAGCAGTTTATAGTTAATCAATTTACGTGGGGATATTGATTGAAATTATTGGGTGAAGCCTGAGAGTTGAAAGGAAAGTGTTTGCTGGAGGGAAATGACTGTGATTTCTCGTATCAGAGAGAAGTGGAGTCTGCGAGGGAAGGAAAATTCTCTATAAAGGGCTTCCAATCGGGATCGATCCCCCCCTGAAATCTCCCCTTTCAACGGAGTTCTCCCGAGTTCATCGACCTCAGCCCTACTTTCGAGGGGGGGGGGGGGCATCGTAACACTTCTGCGCCTCTCGCGCTCCTTTTCCCGAGCGTTGACTCCTCGTCAGCCCCCTGCCTGACCTGCCTCAACTATTCTGTTTTTCCAAACTTCCAAATTGTATTTGAGGTTTCACGACCTCTGAATGACGGCTGTTTCAGCTTCGAAATGAGATAAGAAAAAAAACCGCAAATTATTACACAACGGTTTATTATTTTTCCATGTAGGGTTTGTGGGGGTAAGTTACCGCATTTCGTGATAATGCGTACAAAAAAACAAGTGGGTGTGGCACATAGCTTCCTCGTATCCATAACCCGATTACATAGATGATCCGTTGCATAGTAGTTAATCTCAAAACATCAATCTCTGAGTACCTTCCACTACCCTCATAGGGGACCATCTACACGCTAATCGGGACAATCCTAGAAAATGTCATCAAATTCTGATGAAAACGCTGCAAATCATTGCCCAAAGGTTTATTATTTTCTGTATAGATCACCCTTCTGTATAGATCACTGATTCTCCATCAATAGCACCTACCACCATCTGTATTCACCCTTGACCTTCCCTCTCAAATTTCAGCTTCCTGCGTTCAATAGGATTGAAAATTGGAAAGTCATTTAGTGCTCGCAGAAAATTTTCAATCTAGCTAGAAGACAAAACGGTTTTATCGCGGGTCGATTTCGGACTTTTACGACTGTTTTTTTTTTTTAATTAATTAGAGAAATTTGTTGAGAGAAAGAGCATAACAGAGATGGCGATGGGGTGGTGGTGGGGGGGAGTTCGTCGACCTCCGCAAGAAACTCCCCAACTATGTAGGTCAGAACGGTAAACTTCCCCTCCACGACGCCCCTCTCAGTCGCCTCCCCCTCCCCTCACTTCCAACAGTGTATTTTCCCTTTCAAAATTCCCCCCTCAACTTCCCCCTCCTCTCTGCCAATTCACCCTTTCGTACCTGCTTCCCCCCTCCCCTCTCAGAGTTCACTTTCAACCCTGCACCTACTAATTCGCTCATAAACCAAAACAAACTTCATTAAAAATCACCTGAAAGAACTGATTCAAGAAATATCATATCAAAATATAACCAACATCCCATCATTCAAACGCAATTTTGATTTTATATCAATTTTCCTCATTTTTCATTTTTTCTTATATTTTTTTAACCGAAAATTGTGTTTCAAATCATGTCATGGTGTTTTGATGTTCATCAAAAACCAACAAAATGAATTGATAACAATACAATAACCATGAATTCATATAAAATACTCGACAGGCATTTTTGACTTTTTAAATAATTCTTCGTCCTGAATAAAGAGTAACTCTTCTCAATTTTTATTCAATTTATTTCAATATCATTGTATTGTTTTTATTTATATTGTATATTGGTACATTCAAAATTTACCCATTTTGCCCGAGTTTTTTCTTTTCTAGTAAAATTTTCGTTATTTTAGGAATAAAGTTATCAAAAATGAACAATATTTTCAAGCTTCAAAAAAAAGTGAGAAAAAAATCCAAAACCGTGAGTTTTGACAATTCAACATTTTACAGTTGAATATTTTAGTATAATTAATTGTGAATTGGGATCCGCGTAACATCTCCAGTAAGAATTCCATCAATGAAAAATAATACATTTTCGACAATCAACATATTTCAAAATGTGCGTCTACAAATTTTTTTGAGGTTTTCGGTCGTGAAATTTCCTGTGAGATTCCGTGATCAAGAAAAAACAAGTGACAAAGTTCAAAAATTGTCCAAAAAAAAATGTGATCCAAAAATTTGAATTTTGTACTTTTTTGCAGAAAAATGCTACGTTAAATACAATAGGTACGTATTCCTATATAAATGGAATATAAATGGAAAGAATACTCCATCATTCAAAAATAAGGAATTTTTGAACAGTCAATACGTGTCAAAAATTGGGTTTAAACAAGGGTTTTTTGAGATTATTAGCGGAAAATCCTTTTTTTATAGGCGCTATCATGGTATTTTCAGAATCAGAGTGAAATTTTCTGTAAGATTTCGTCAAAGTTTGAAAATTGTCCAAAGAAAAAATTAGATTTTTTGGTTTTTTGCTGGTAAATACTACGTTGAACGAAGTACAATACTGATATACATGAAATCAATGTATAATTTTCTCTAGGAAATACTCCATCAATAGAAAATAAGAAATTTCCAACGATCAAAACATTTCAAAAATTGGGTCTAGACAAGGGTTTTTTGAGATTATTAGTAGATTATAGTATTTTTAAGGTGATGCTTTCATGTTATTTTCAAAATCGGAGTGAAAATTTCTGTAACATTTCGTCATCAAGAAGAAACAAGTATCGAATTTTGAAAATTGTCCGAAAAAAAGAATCCAGAATTGCGACTTTCCAAGGTTTTTTGGTGGAAAATGGTATGTTGAACTGAGTACAGCACTGATACAGATGGCATCAATGTATGATTTGCAATAAGACTACTCCATCAAACAAGAATAAGAAATTTTCAACGACCAACATATTTCGAAACAAGGGTCTAAACAAGGGTTTTTGAAATGTTTAGCAGATACTACTATTTTGTGGGTGATGCTATGGTGGTATTTTCAGAATCAGAGTAAAATTTTCTGTAAGATTTCGTCTTCAAGGTGGATCTCGTGACAAAATTTTACATTTTCCAAATAAAATTTGATTTTTGGTTTTTTGATGGAAAATACTATGTTGAACTAAATACAACACCTACTGACATAGTACAAGAAATCAAAGTATAATATTCTCTGAGAACTACTCCATCAATTGAGAAATTTCCAACGATCAAAACATCAAAAATTGGGTCTAAACGAGGGTTTTTTGAGATTTTTAGTAGGAAATCAGAATCAAAGTGAAGAAGAATATCCCATCAATCAAAAATTGGGTCTATCGAGGGTTTTTCGGGTGTTTTTTTTTGGGGGGGGGGGGGGATCCCAAATGCTATTTTGAACGTAGTGCTATGATAGTGTAGTTCCATCCAAAAAATCAAAACGTGCCAAATTTTTTTTGGGATTTTTGGTGGAAAATAAATTTTTGAACGTAGGTACTATTTTAATGAGGTATTTGGAAACTGAGCCAAATTTCTTTTAGAACTTGTTATGAAGTGAACAAAAAAATGGTAGAAAATGGTTGAATTATGCCTGAAAATTCGCTCATTCACACATGCTGCACTGAAGGGACTTTTATCACTCACGGGGGGTCGTGGTGGGGGGGGGGATGCGGGGAAGTTCCATCCGTGACGTCACACGACTTCCGATTCGCCCTTCAGTCGCCATCGTGATCCGCGTCCGGTCGTGTCGAGAACTCCCCCCCCCCCCCCAGTGAATTTCCACGATATTTGCGTTTTGTTGTTATTTATTATTTGCGTAACAATAAATTATTCGTAAATATTACAAAAGACGAATTTTTACGGGATTTTTTGAAAGTCATAAAACTTGAGGTCACTTGGGATGTAAACGTGGGAATTATGTAATAACTCGTGCATGAAAGGGGAAATTCAAAATTTGAAAAAAATGGGCTATTTTGATTGAATTACATCGATTTAATTTTGAACTTATCTGGTAGAGGGAAGAATGAAGTGCTTACCGGTGGAAGCGAGGGTGGTGAATTATCGAGTGGCGCGTTGAGGGTGGAGGTTCGAATTTGTCACAAAACTTTGTCACAAAGTCAGTAAGTTCGTCTCACAGGTGAAAATTTCATCGGAGGAGGTTGGAAACGCTGGGACCACCGAGAAGGTATTGAGGCAGGTTAAGCTCGGGGGTTGGAAGGGGGTTGTACGCAGGGTTGGGGTAGGTTCGCCGGATTGGGGCAGGTCAACGACCCCCGGGGGCGGCCCCTCCTAGGCGAACTCGGCCCCCCTAGGCTTTCCTCCTCCGGTAGGCAGGTGAATGGTTTCGCGGAGGGGGAAGTTACGCCGTTTAGGCTAAAGTTGTAGGTCGATGGGAGTGAATGAGGAAAAATAAAGATGCATTTCGCGGCGCCGTCGTGAGTTCAGGCTGCGCAAGTGCATCTACGATCTCCCGCCCCCTTCGGGAGGGTTTCGATATATCGAATCGTCCGTTCGCGGTCTCGACGTCTTTTTTTTCCCGCGGGCCCTCCGTCGTCGCAACGACGTCGAGTTTTTTCTTCCACCTCCCCGCCGGGTAATTACGATCGTGCCGTCGTATCTCGACGTCCGAGCGCATGCGGTACTGCACAAACGACGCCTCCGGTGCACATGCAGTGTTGGGGTAGGTCTTCTCCCAGCCGCATCAGGTGAGTCCCGCCAGCACCACCGCTCTCACCCTCATCAGCCTCCCGGCCCGATTTCAATCATTCACGAACCCCATTTCAGTCACTAGGTAACATTCACGAACCGGATTTCAATCATTCACGAACCCCATTTCAGTCACTATCAGGTCCGCTCCCAATTTCAATACTTTAAAAAGCCGATTTCAGTCATTAAGTAACATTTACGAACCGGATTTTAATCATTCACGAACCTGATTTCTGTCAATATCTGGTACGTTCCCTATTCTAACACTTTGGGAAGCCGATTTCAGTCATAAGGTAACATTTACGAACCAGATTTCAATCATTCACGAACTCGACTTCTGTCAATATCAGGTACGCTTCCTATTTCAATGCTTTAGAAAGCCGATTTCAGTCACGAATTATCATTTACGAACCTCATTTCAATCATTACTCGACCCTATTCTGATGAAATTCTGGTTTTCCTCATTGATTTCAAAACATAGAAATTTATTCAAAATCAACGTTCTCCCCCAATTCAACCCAAATTTGATGAAAATTTTGAAAAACCGAATTTTACTTTCTTTACTTTATTTTTTACTTGTTTACACCACTATTAAATTTTCTCAACGAAATTCAGTCAAAATTTAACCCTTTCCCTAAAATGAACCAATTTTGACGAAAATTTCGGCAAAAATGGAAAACATCATATTTTGAATTGATCACTGGAGACCATACTTTTTCATTCGATCGACCAATTTCTTCACAAAATTCCGTTTTGACTAACTCTTTCTCCTCAAATCTACCCAAAATTAAAGATTTTTGAAATTTTGAAGAAGAAATGGAGAATCAACTTTTGAATAAACCAAAAATATTTCAATAAAATTCAGTAAAAATTCACTTTGTATTTAAATTTAGTCAAAACTAACTTTGCTCCATAATTCAACCTAATTTTGATTGAAATGTTGAAAAATTGAAAAAAATTAACTCCAGTCACTTTTTATCTTTCTATTTGATTGTGAAAACAAAATTCATTCAAAACCAAACTCTTCCATCAAATAAACTCTAATTTCACAAAAATTTTAAAAATTAAAAAAAACGCCTTACTGAGTACAAAATTTGAAAAAATTCAAATAACACGAAATTTTTGAGAAAAAAAACTCAATTAATTATTTGTCGATTTAATCCAATTTTTTCAAATGCTCCATATTTTTGAGAAGTAGAAATTCAGTCAAAATTTTCAACCGTTTTTGATCCCTCAAGTATCTTTTATACGCCAGATTTTGGGTTTGAAGTGAATCCAAATTTTGCAGTTGTTTACGTTGTTTTATCTTCGTAATTTTGGGAAAAATTTGTGGGTTGATTTGATTTGAGGTTTTTGAGGACCGACAGGATCGATTTTTCGTGGCGTCGGTTGACCTAGTTTGGTCGGAAATTAAGACTGAAAGTGATTTTCTTCATTGACGGTCGAAAATGCCTCCCAAATGACATTCTTTTTCTTATTCAATGAAACTTTGCGTTCTTCCGTCAATAAAGAAGCGAATCCTCGTTGATGCAGCGAGGGCTCAGAAATTGTGTCATAAGGTTACCTCCATGTTGAATCCGCCATTCCGCGTCTTCAGCGCCCTAAGAACCCTTCGAAACGCCCCGAAACTCTCGATTTCGACACTTTTTGAATTCTCGATCGTCACCAAACCGCATCGTCAACTTTACTTTTTGGAATTTTTCGAGTACAATGCGAAATCGACGGGGTTTTTTCGCCACGATACGTCTGAGAACACGCTTCGACGTCGTCCATTTTGATTTTGCCTCTTTAGGTTAGTGAGGGCGGGTGAAAGTGGAACTTTCGATTCAATTCGAACAACCCACACAGTCGAAATCACCCTAAAAACGTCTCTATTTTCGATATCACACAGAAATGTCGAGGTTTTTCCCGTTAAATTCGTCCTTCGATCGACATTTTCCGAAAACAAAAAAAATTTTCCGGAGGGTCGATTTTTTTTTTTTTTTTTTTTTTTGGTCGTCTGGGAGGGGTGTTGCCAAGTTGCGAAATCCGATTGGTTCGCTCGAGTCCTTGAAATTTATCGAACAGTTTCGCCCCTTTCAGACGGGGATCGTCGCGTTTCCTCGCGCGTACCATGTTGCTAGCCAGACGAGCCGAGGATTCGGAGGACACTGGAACCTTTCCGTCCAAATATATTTCAAAACCCAGTAAGTACACTCAAAAATATACAATTTTTCGCGAAAACCCCCCACCTAGTGTCCCTTGTAGATCGATTCCCCATGAAAATTCCTCCCCGATTGTAGAAGAAAGGGAAAAAACAGGACAAAAAATGATCCAATTTGGAGACCAAACTTTTTCATTCGATCGACCAATTTCTTCACAAAATTCCGTGACTAACTCTTTCTCCTAAAATCTACCCAAAATTAAAGATTTTCGAAATTTTGAAGAAGAAAATGGAGAATCAACTTTTGAATTAATCACTGGGCACTCCACTTTTTCAAACAATAAACCAAAAAAATCTCAACAAAATTCAGTCAAAATTCACTTTTTACTCAAATTCAGTCAAAACCAACTTTTCTCCAAAATTCAACTTAATTTTAACTGGAATGTTGGAAATTTGAAAAAAATTAACTCTAGTCACTTTTCATTTTTCTATTCGATTCTATTGTACTTCAAAATGTCGCAAAAATAGTCGTTTATCCTAATTTGGCGAAATTTGGAGCTCATTTCAAGTACGTCGCGCCCACAAGACAAATTTTCAAACTTGTCCTGCAATAGAAAAAAATTGTTCGTTTCCAATGATTAGACGCCAAAAATTTCGAAATTGGCCGACGATGGCGACCCCATTTTTTTGTTCAATTTTGACGTATTTTTGTACTTTTGTGTTTAATTTCCAAAACCAAGCAAAACACGGTTCTATTTAGATATGTCCTCTCTAACTTTGGTAACTCAAAAATGTCGTAAAATGGACTGAATTTCGAACCCTAAATCATCCATAATTACTTCGATTTTCGAAATTTCGTCGGGGAATTCCCGTTGACCTACATTTTTTCCCCATTTGCCCACTCAATATGTACCTATTAACCCCCCCCCCTCCCTCATCGCTGCCCCACAATACAAATTTCCAACTTTGTCCTCGAAATGGGAACAAAAAAATTGTTCGTTTCCAATGATTAGACGCGAAAATTTTTCAAAATTGGCCGACGATGGCGACCCCATTTTTTCTTCAATTTTGACATGTTTTTGTACTTTTGTGTTTAATTTCCAAAACCAAGCAAAACACGGTTATATTTAGACATGTCCACTTTAACTTTGGTAACTTAAAAATGTCGTAAAAAGGACTGAAATTCAAACCCCAATTATCCATAATTATTTGGATTTTCGAAAATTCGTCGGCGTATTTCCGTTGACCTACATTTTTTTCCCCATTTGCCCACTCAGTATGTACCTATTAACCCCCCCCCCTCCCCCCTTCTCACTGCTCCACAATACACATTTCCAACTTTCTCATCGAAATGGAAACAAAAAATTGTTAGTTTCCAATGATTAGACACCAAAATTTTTCAAAATTGACCGACGATGGCGACCGGATTTTTCGTTCAATTTTGTCGTGTTTTTGTACCGTTTTGTGGACAATTTCCAAAACCATGCAAAGTAGGGTTTTATTCAGTTATGTCCCCTCTAATTTTGATTCCTCAAAAATGTCGTAAAATTACAAAATTTTGATCTCCAAGTTATCCATAATTACATCGATTTTCGAAAATTCATCATATTTTTCCACCCTCAACATGATGTATTTTCGAATTTCTTCGATATTTTTGGTCGAAATTGGGCTCAAAATTCGTTTGTTCTGTTCGAATCGCGTACATACTGCGTATCCCCGTTGACCTACTTTTTTGTCCTCCCATTTCCACCCTCAACATGATGTATTTTCGAATTTCTTCAATATTTTGGGTCGAAATTGGGCTCAAAATTTCGCTTGTCCGGTTATTGCGTTGCATTTGCCTCTCGAGAGGAGGCGGATCAATAGTCGAGGTCGATCGATAACGCCAATTCACGACGAGGGGTTTTTTCCCTTTCAAGTTTTCCGTCGCGTCATCGTTTTCCCTCCGTTTTCCATTTCGTTTCGTCGGTTATTTTCCGTTTCGAACGTCCCACAAACGCTTCTTTCGGGCCTTTTTTTATTCGTTTTAATTTATAAATAAACTCTCCCTCTCCTTCTTCGCCTTACAACTTGTTTCGGGATGCACAAAACCGATTTGAACGGTTTCCAAGTAGGTCTGTAAATAGTGGCCAGTCAAGGCCGGCGCATCCCCGACGCATTCTGAGCCCACCTGCGACTTTCACGGTCTCCCCGACCTCTCAAATCCTACCCTTATTTCCCCTTCGAGCGGCACCCCAAGATGAGCGAATTTTCGAATAAATATTTCAACCGATTTCCCACATTAAACCTTTAAAATCCAACAAAATTGTTTGCCAATTTTCGAAAATTACACCTCATTTCGGTCCCTTCACGTTCACAAAAATTAATGAAATTCGGTTTGTGAGGTCCAATAAAAGTCTAGATCGAATCTAAGGAAAAAATAAAAATAAAATAAGGGACGAAATCGTTTCAGTAGGTTTCTTTGAGAGGGATGTCCTATGCTAAGCCTTCTCTCTTCATTGGTTAGAATCGACTAGTAGAGAAAGACAGTTGAAATCGACTATTTAAGTGGGTTTTCCCGAGAAGGATGTCCTGTTTCTTCATTTTCTTCATTTCTTGCCTTCTTTCTTCATTGAATTGGATAGAATAGTTAAGGTCAGTCGTTCACCGTTCCTTCATCGTTCCAGGTTAATATAACCTTTTACGAACCGGCGCTCAAAGCTCCAAAGTTGTACCTACATTTGAAATTTTCAAGGATTTTCGAAATTCATTAGTGCATCTGCCTATGGAATTGAAAAAACTATAGATTACCACTGGAATCATCAAAATTGAACAATAATGGGGGTTTTCAGTCAATTAAAAGTAAAATAAAAAGTTCCGAATAATAAAATTTAAAAAAAGGTAGGAGTATTTTAGGGTTTTGATGGTGCTGAATCCAAATTTGAGGTGAACCTGAATTTCCGACCACCGAAAGACCCCATTGCCAGAGAAAAGGAAAAACCTGTTTATTCACCGACCTGAGTCACAATTTTTTTTCTTCTTGTGAATCGCTTTTATAGGCTTCAAATTGGCGGAATATTCCTCCACAATAATTTAATAGGCTATTTTACAGTTTTTATGGAATTGGAGAACTTAAGTTCTCTTCACCCTGATAATATAAGAACAATTCGGGACATTCCGAAAATGATTTGGTACCTCAAAATCATGGGGTATTCAATAACTAATACTAATCAATTTTTGGAGTCGAATGAGACCACTCCTGTAGGACCAATCTTGGGTGAGTAATTTATGTATCGCGAGAGTAGCGAGGAGCTTCTAGTACCGCGGATCACCGCTAGAGTGCAGTGGAAGGACGAAGAACACATTCCTATACAGACAAATACCTAATGAAATTAAGAGAATCATCCATGTCGACAAGTTGTTATTTGAGTAATTTCAATAAAAAAATCGAAAAATCGTAATATTCGAAAAAGTAGTTTGGAATTTTGTAGTAACTGTTCCCAGTTTTTCTGATCAAAATAACGCTCACTGAACAAAACCAACAAACACTTAAATTTTTGGGCAATTTAAAAAAATAGTCGACCTAATTTCCAAAAAAACGCGTTTTTTTCTCCTGGTTCGATTGGAAAAATTAATTTGGATAGCAATTTTTTTTGTGGAACGGTCTCCACTTTTTCTTAGCAAATTAACAATCATTAAACAAAACCGAGTGACACATAAAATCTTGAAGAATTTCGAAAAATTTGATTAAAAAATCGATCTAAATTTTAAAACATTGGATTTTGAGGGAAGGAAAAAACGTATTTTTTCTCTCGTTCAATTCTATGTGTTTTTACTAGTATGTTTCACGTTATGTCTAAAAATGAGTTACTAATATTTCAATTTTCGTAATTTTCGAAATGCCCGAATTTTTGGGTATTTTCCGAATAATACGCGAGTTTTTTCCTCTTGTTTCCGCGACCAGGCCTCTTCTCCCCCTTTTATGGGAGATCGAAAGAAGAAAAGTAAAGTGGGGGAGCGTTGAAAGTAGGAATCCGAGCGAACTCCCGAGTTTAAATTTAAACTGCAGAGCGATGCGAGCTGTGCAAGGCCAATGTTAGGCGTTTCGTATTTTTATTGGTCCGATCTTGGCAACGAGAGCGCACTTCCTGCTTCGAAATGCACTTCTGGGATGCAGTCGGGTGGGGGCGGTCCGAGGTTCGGCCGGTAGTCCCATTTAGGCCCTTGTCCCGCTAGGGTGTGTCCCGCTTCTTGTACCCGCGATTTTTTTCAGCCGGGACACCGCCCGGGTGGACCATTTGAGGCGTGTAAACCACGTTGAATTGGTACCCTGTAATCAACAACTCAATTAAAAAAAAAGACGACATTTAACAGTTGAAGTACAGTTGAAGGGAGAAAAAAGAAATTTGAATCAACATTGACTGTCTTCGTTTCCAAGACGGAAATTTCTATATAGGTGAGTAGAAAACAGAGAGAAATTATTCGTAGAACAAAAAACCAGTAGATTAATTATCTACCATTTTAGCCTTTTCTGGGCAGTTTTTTCTTCAATTTTTTTGAAGGATTTAATTATACCTCTCATCCAAAAAACCACAATTTTTGTTTAAAAATGTACAAAAGTTACCTATCTGGGTAAACAATTAGTGGCGTGATTTGTTGAGACTTATGTACTTATTTTACCATTTTAGATCATGTTTCTTCAAAATTTTGAAAAACTCCAAAATTTAAGGAATTTTTTGTGGCAAATCTCATTTTGCCTCTAAGTGACCCATCTGGGCAAGGAATTAGATCCGTGGCTTGTTATGGAAATCACTCTAGGTGGGTATTATGTACTTATTTGTCCACCTTTGTGCTGTATTCGTACTCAAAATTCAAAAGCTCCAAAATTGATGAAAACAATGGCGTATGTAGTCAATTTGTCGTTGTAATTTGTACGTAGATTCTATGTCTTGCTGAAATGCGTTCTTCTAAAAGCATGAATTTTTCACTTTTCTTACCTGTTTGGAAGGTTTAAGGGGAATTATAGCTATGGGACTGATGTTCCTTTATCCAGAACATGAGTTGAATTGGCCAATCCATGAAGTTCCTGAAAGTTCTACTTATTTCCATGTAAGATTCGCAAAATATGATGTTCATACAAAATTCTCATTTTTTTTGAAAAGGTTCTTAAATGGGAAATATTGAGTTAAAATAACCATAAAAATTGTTTTATGGAGTTGAGGATTTTGTTCGTAATGAGATTGAAATTAATATGTCCTTACGAAAATCCATCTTCCTTTATTCACGTATTTTTGCATGAAACAATTCAGGAAAAAGTCACCGCGGAATGTCATAATAGTTATTAGGCGGACTTTCTCATCGGGCTTCGATCGGTGTTTTTTCTCTCGCGTTGATAAAGTTTCGGATTTGGTGGGCGTCACCATGGCGACCATGATGGCTGACGTTCCCCATAAAATGTTAACCTTGAGCTGCACCCCGCATGCCCCGACGCCCTCGAGCTGATCCCGACTCAGTTCCCACTCCACGATCGATGGTTGATCCTTCCTGAAGAAAAAATCAGCTTTTTTCCCCTCTTCTCTGGCGTACTCCGCGATTAGCCCCAAGAATATTGACAATCATTGCATTACAGACGTCTTTCATCTTCGAAATGCATCGAAAAGCATCGTCGATCGAAATTCGTGTGTTTCTCGTGAGTACATCAATAACAACAATAATCATCATGAAAACCGTTTAAAAAATTTTTTTCTTCAATTTTTCAATTATGACATCCATACATTTTTCAAAAAAGTTAAACTTTTTCAAACTATGTTAAATTTCTCCGAAATGAGACCGATTAAATCTCAATACGTTGAATAATTACGGAGATTCAGCTATTCAAAATTTGATAATTGTTTTTCAAAAAGTGAAATTTTCGTGTTAAGGTCGTGTTTTGTGCCGTTCACTAGCGAATATACTCATTTTAGAAAACATTAAAGACTGTGGAATTTGAGTAATAATCAGATTTGATTTGAAATCTTAGTAATTCAAACTAAGAGTCCATATTTTCTTGATTTATGGTTATTTTGAAGTCTGCCGATAAAACTGTTGAATTTTTTTTGTTGCTTTTTATACTAATTTATTTGAAAGTTATGTCAAAATGAACAACCCGTTTTCTATTTAAATTTCTGAAGAAATAGTTGGTTCATTCATTTGTTTATTCGTTACTGATGAACTGAAAACCGTTTCTTCCCAAAGAGTGCGATTGGTTGGTCCTAATGCGCTTCTGAATGGTCTCATGATATGAGAAACAACTATATCTTCAGGTAATGATCTTGCGAATGGTACTATTTGGCCGGATTATAAATACGTACCTGTACGCACTAAGTTGCCTCAAGGGATTGCGAAACGAGTGGGAATTCGACCGGGTAAAATTAAAATCGGAGACGCACAGTCGATCGGGACGTCGGAAGGTTGTGACGGCGCTGCCGGGTAGGCAAAGACCCGCACGACCCGACGGTCGTGCGTTTTTCTGCCTATCCGCTGTTGAACGTACGAGTAACGTTACCCCACCGCCTTGTTATGTTTCTCCAACACAAAATTATTTCGTACTTTTTTCATAAGACAAGAGCCCTCACAAAGTAAATATTTTTAGTGAAATTCTTTACCCTCAACAATCAAAACAACATGAATGCACTCGAATTTCTCCTCTGCAAACTTGTTTTTTTTCTTTTTGATATCCCTAGAATTCAGAATTTTCAGTCTTAATTCCATTTGAAGTCATTCAATTGGTTCATATACATATATACTTACAAATTAGTAGTTAACCTATTTCAAGCCAAGGGTAGAAATCACAGAGAAGTGATAAACGGAGGAGGATGAACTCTTTAACAAGATGGCGGCCGAAATAAGGCATAATTTGCTCATCAATCGAGAGCGAAAATACTCCAAATTTTATGAATTTTACATTTTAATGGGATTTAAGAGGCCTCTGTCTTCAAAATCGATGTGATTTATCTGACTCGTTTATTTATCGTCACCATAATCATGCTTTCGGCCAAAAGGCCTCCTTAAAAAAAAAATCCAAAGTCGCATCGAGCTCCCGAATGTCGAAGAATTTTTTTTGACGAGTATAGGAACAGCATGAACGAGAAAAAATTCTTGTAGGAAGATTTTCCACTATTTTCAATATCTAAAAAAAAAGTCGATGCGAAAACGCATCAGTGGCCGGAAATGGGTTAATTGGCAACGACGCCAATCAGGCCTACTAGGAAAGCAATACATCACCTTCACTCGTCTGTTAAATATCGATACCTTAAAACACAAAGACGCTATGTCCATCCACCTTCCACATTTTTTTATTTTTTAAATTTCAGAAAAACTCAAATTCAGCAAAATTATTATTGAGTTTTCTTGACGATAATAGCTTGGAAATTTATTGAGGAAATTGAAGAGTTTAGTGTAATAATCCATTATTTTAGGAATTGTGCATTGATGATAATTTCTTTTGCTTTTTTTTCAAAACTCCGTTTTTGGACATGGCTCTTTTGTGCTTTAAGGTATCAATATTTTCTCCCTATAAATTAGGTGTGGGGTATCAAAGTAGGCGTCACACAATAATCTTGGCTGTTTTCAATTCATCTCGTCACTCGCTACAAATAACCCTAGATTAATAAGTCAATAAGGCTCATCCTTGCTTTAGTACTTACCAGACAGTACTTGGCAGACCTAAAGCAAGAGCAGCGTTGCCAAATCTTGTGCCTAAAACTGGCCGTGTAATATTTTTCAGGTAGTTTTGTACCATATGTTTGTACGAATTTGTATAATAGAAACATCCTCATGATCATCCATAATAATCATAGAAATCCATAATCATCAAAGGAACATAATCCTCTTTTCACTGAATGTAACTGAGGTTTTGATAATTTTTCACGTAATTTTACTGGTGTTTTCACAATCACTGAGTCGTCATGTGGTAAAAACCAGGAATAATTGGTTGTTATCTGATTGTTAATAATTTTCTCTTTCGTGTGTTTCAGGTGAGGGACGGAGAAGCTGAGTGTGATGGTCAAGAGAAACAGCTGGATCTTGACCGCCCACACGACACTTGACGTCTAACTATGAAATACCCGGACAAGATCAGACAAGTGAGTGTTGATCTCAATTAAAATCAACGAGAATAGCCAAATTCTGGAGTCTTCAAGGGTTTTCATTATCAATTTATCAGTTTTGAAAGATACTAAATGATCCTCTTATTGACATTTTTGGTACATCCTCAAGAAGTGGTCCTTTTTCATATTAGTGAAGACTCCAAGATTTGATATCCCAAATCGAAAAATGGTCAAGTTAAATCACTCCTCCTTTACTTGCAATTCTCACTCCTATGAAGTGAAGATGCAACGTTCAGTTGCATAACTTCCCCGTTACCCACCAAGGTTGGTTGCGAAAGTGTGGGAGGTGGGGCTTCCAGGGTGAATCCTCCTTCAGGCGCATGTTCCTCCACCTCTGCAGTTCGAAATGCATCCGAAGTGCATCAGAGGGTGCAGTTGTGGCCTCGCCAAAGCCTCCACCCATTTTCACCCTTTCAATCGTTTCAGTCATGTAGTATGAGCTTATTTACACATTTTAACTAGGTACAATTGTCGTTAAATCCAACCATTGGGTTCTCACAGAACATTTTCAGTAGTAATAGTCACGTTTTAAAAATCGAACATATTTTGGCTCTTTATGTTTGATGAAACAATATTATTTGGCTCCAAAGAACAATAATTGAGCTGAATATACAATCCTAATTTTTAGGTACCTATTCACGCAATTTAATCAAGTTTTCTTCATTTTTCCAGGACATTTTTTTATCCTACTAATTTGGAGGTTCATTCAAATTTGCAACGTTTTCAAATGATAATCAATTTTCTGATTACCGTGATACTTTGCAGTTTTGAACTTGCTTTGAAGACGAAGTTTTTTCAAACAGAATAACCTTAAGGTGAAGTTTAACATCATAAGTTTTGCCGAGAAAACGCTAAAATTCGTTTGAAAAAAAAAGAACTTGCTTAATAGGCCGTGGAAAATCAGTTAAAATTTCTAATAAGTAAATTGGGTGAGAAAATTAAGAAATTGGTTCAAAAAATATAAGGGGTTGGTTAAAAAACGTGAGAAATCGTTTCAAATTTCTAATAAGTAAATTGGGTGAGAAAATTAAGAAATTGGTTTAAAAATTATTAAGAATTGGTTATAACACGTGTGAAATCGGTTAACAAATGTAAAAAATTGGTTAAAAAACGCGAGAAACTGGTCAAAAAATCTATTTAAAAATGTAAAGAATTGGTTAAAACCCATAAGAAATCGGTTAAATTTAAAAAATAGGGTTAAAAACCTTAAAATTATTTTAAGAAATTGGATTTTTTTTTAATGGTTAAAACTCTCAAGAACTGGTTATAAAATTTGAGAATTAGTTGAAAACTTAAAAAACAATTGGTAAAAATGTTTAAAAAAAATTATTCCCGAGATTCTTACACAAAATGACCACAAACGGGGGCTGGGTACGTATAGGTGTGTGTGTGTGTGTGTGTCATTCCGCACGATAACTTGAGTAATTGTTTAGAATTTTTTTTTAGTTTTTTCCCAAATGTTCTTAACAACAAACGATAGGTCAAGTTCGTTAAACAGCAATTTTGGACAATCCAAAGTGGTCCAAAATTTTTAAAAAATCCAAAAAAATGGGGTTTTCCGTTTTTTGTGGTTATTGCCCTCAAAATCATGGTAGTGCATGATAAATATTCGGATTCAGCACAAAATTTCTGAGATCAATGCGTTTTCATAAATTAAAATTGTATAAAATTAAGACAAGTATGTATCTATTTATATATGTATAATGAATACGTCCGTATATTTGTTGTACCCCAGAAATGCAGTAGCCGTGTGGGTACTCTCGTGTATACTCGTATAGACTCGTATAGAGGTATACTCGTGGAGACGAGTTGAACGTGAATATGGACTCCTAAAATCTGCAAAGCATACCGGTGCATACAGTATGTTGGTATGCTATACTGAAAATCGAAAAAACCAAGAATCGTGTAAAAAAAAAACTTTCTAAAAGAAATTGCAACACTATTGTTCCTTTTCTTAACCAAACCTTCAACTGAAAGATATCTTTGAAAATTCGCTCATTAATGCATGAATGGACTTTTTTTGGAACTGGCCACCCCAACTGTGAACCCCAAGCATGAATGAGGGCTTCCTGTGAGGTTCACTTCTAAGCGAATCTGTCACTCGTGAGCGGTCTCGAATTGAAATCGCGTCGCGGACGAGCGAGCAAATGGAATCATATTCAATCGAGCCGACGCCTAATTGAAACCGCGAAATCCGCCCGTGCCGCGAGGGCGGAGGAGCGTCAACAGCCGCGGGGTTGGGGTAGTCCCGTGGGGTAGGCTTCGGGGTGAAGCCCGACGTCGCGACGTCTGCACCCGTGGAGGGACGGGTGGCGCGGCGGGCGGGTCGGCGTTGAGGCGGGTCGGGGAAAAGCGGACGAAAAGGCCTTCTAGTCCTGTTCAAACCCTCAACCCTCAATAGTCCTTTACAACTCGCCTCCGCGAATCCCCGTTTCGTCTCCCTCAAACCCGACTTTTCTTTTAAAAACACCTCATTAATGTTGAAATTATAGTAATCAGTGTTGACGTGAAAATAATACTGAAGTGACAGTGATGCACACGTGGTTCTCAAAGTATAACCGGTGTTTTTGCCGCCTCTACAATCTACTAAGAAGTAAGACGTCATCCGGGTCACCGGAAATCTATCTTGCCGTTAGAAGTAAAAACAGCTTGATTTCAAAACATTCAGGTTGAAAAATCAAAATCGCCTAAAAGAATGTTTCGTTATTTGATGAAAAACGAAAACGGAAAAACAGCACACATAAGAGCGTTTGTTGTTTTTTGTTTTTTCTGTTTCAGTCCCAAACTTGTCTTCCTTCAGACGGCAATATCCTGCAAGGATCTTCTAAGATACCCGTTTTGACTAAACTGAGATCCAATGTATGATAAGATCTGCTTGTTGTGGACCCTCGTGTGATTGAGTTTCGACTATATTAAGCAAAAAATGATAAAATAATAATAAATTTACCTTACTTAGTTAGCTTCAGATAGCCGGCGCGGAGGGCATTCTTGTCGAGAGTTTTGAACTATCAACGAAACTTTTCCCTTTTACGCCAATTTTACTCGATAAAACAACGCAGAAAGGTCGTACGGTTAGACTCAACACAAACATAAAATAAGGAGAGAACAATTTTTGTATTTATTAAAAAACATAAAACTCCGATTGAAGAAATAGAGGCCACACACAAAACCATGTAGATAAATCAATTTCGCAAAATTTAAAAAGATGTGAACTTTAGTTACCTGGCAACTGAAACTACCATTTTCCGTGGATGTTAAGATTAAATCTTAATATAATAATAAATTAATTAATAACCTCATTGTTATTTTTTTTTTTTTTTAATTAACTCCCCTCAAAGACAAAATGTTTTTTGTGACGGAGGGGGCACGCCATAAATGAAAATAAATAAATAAATCAAATATTATGGGGAGGACGCCCAGGACTCACCCGACGCCGGCCCTAGGGATGAGGGAAGATGAGGAAGGTGGAGGTGGGAGAGCGGGATGAATGGAAGTGCCTCTATAGAAAGACCACCAATTCAGATATGAGCCGAGCAGGACGCGGGTGGTGGTACCACGGAGTACGCCTACCGAGATGCCCAACTCGCGCAACTCCGTGGCACTTTTCCAGCACCACACCCCGCGCCATGACAAGGTCGCAGCCATCACCCTGATGTTGTTGGGTGCCACTCCTTTCAGCTCCGACACCGCTTGCCGTAAATCATTTTTATCATACTTACTTATCTTGGCCCGCCAAGTCTGCTCCATGTCCAAGCTGCCATTGACAACTTGGACATCCAGGATAATGCAAGGCTGGTCGGGCTTGACGGCAACAGTGGCGGGCTTCTTAACGTGGTCACTTAATAAATTTTATTAAATTAACGGGATCAATCCGCCTATAGTAGGGGGGGGGGGTCGTCGTTGATTAACCGTCGAAAAACTGGGTGTTTAACGACATCGTAGAGAGATTTGGTTATTTTTTACGTAGATGATTTTGCAAATTTACTGTCGAAATATACCAATAAGGGGTTTGTGGACATTGATGAGGAATGAAGAGGAAGATGAAGAAGTGAATGAATGGAAGTGTGCGTGTAAAAAAACCACCAGTTGGTAATTTTTGGACCTAAATCTACTAAAAATAAAATAAAATATTTAAAAATAAAATACAAAATGGTAGTGAGGATCTATGAGGAGTGTTTTTTCGAAAGGGAATAAATCCACCTTTTTGAGAAACAGTTTTTTTCCGCATCTTTTGGATGAGCCTCATCGAACCCTGCAGGCTGTAGCATCCCAGACGGAACATACACCTGTCCATTCAGGGGGGTTTCAACCAATAGGTAACAAATCCAGTACCTTCAATTTTTTCCAATCATAATAACCATCTAAAAGGAACGTATCCTAGGCTTCACACAATTCAATGTCATTGAATCAAAACTCCTTTTTTTTCAAAAGGTACTACATAATATCCACTGCACTGAGAGTAATTCTAGTGGTAGGTAATTGATTGATTGAAACTTCATCCTATAAATGACGTATGAGGTAGGTACCTTTAAGTTTTGGGCACAAGGATGGTACAACTTTCATCAGAGAGAGCGCAATCTGTTTCAATCAAAATGACATTTATCGTTCAAAAAGGCACATACTTACCCAAAATTAAAATGGCGATTTCTCCTCCACTTTTGAATGCAAGCCAGCCGTTAACCCTTAATGTCCTGAAGTATCTTTTCGGAAGTCCGATTTTTACCTGCAACACTTTATCGACTTAGAAATGTTTTATATAACAGTTCTTCTCCAAATTTGAGAAAACTAGATGGCATTTTTTGGACAGGAGGATAGGCACTTCAGAAGGGGGGGGGGGATTCTCTACCGTTATTTTAAAAATAAGCTACTTAGAGTTCTATCCAATTTTGGTTTGCCGGAACCAGCAGCTTTTTATTATAAAACAAATAAATATACAAATACAACTGTTAGTCCAATAAGACCTCCCCCTTCAGGAGTATTTCAATGGAATATCGATGCAGTGGCCTCCACATCCTGAGGTTTCCAGTAATACATCTGCTCTGCTCCTAAGGTATCCAAAAGCACCATTGAAAAATCCAAGTAAGATTCCAAATTAAATTTGGTAGAATAGTTGTTGTAATAAGGTTCCTGAACTAATTCATGAAACTTACGTTAGTTGAAGTATCAAGCTAGCCAAAGATTATATCGGTTTTGACTTAAAAGTGGTTGAAACGTGTTGAAGAATGCTGAAAAAATCGGACTTCCGAAAAGATACTTCAGGACATTAAGGGTTAATAATTTGGGGTAATATTACTCTATGCTTGTTTGTGCAATACTAGGTACTCCCAGAAACTCTAAAAAAAATAATAAGAAATGGCAAGTGCAATTCGTTTTTTTCTTCTTATTTTCTCATCAAAGAAAATTAGTGTCAAGTGAGGTACCTAAATTTGTACCAAGTAGCGGTGAAAAAAGTCAAATTTTATAACGCATGTTTGATGTTTGAATGTGGCGGAAAAAGGGGAAAATTTAGCGGATGACGACGCAGGGGTGCGGAGGACGACGGTAGCTCGGAAGTTGGCGGGGCGGTCGGAAGATCGCGCGGGGGTCGTAACTGGGTCAGTAGTGCGGCAATCGACGAGGGCCGCTAGCTACTAGCCGTTCGCCGCTATCTCGTCCCCGTAGACGGTGTTTCCCGCCGGCCGTCTAGACGGGGGATGTTTTCATCCGGGGTAGTAACTCCGGGGGTGGAGAGATCGATCGCTCTCGAGGTCTCCCCCATAAGGCTCATTGGTGGCTCCACCCCCGCTCATTTCCACCATCAAACCACCCTCTTGTCGCTGAAGTCGAGGACGTCTTTCGCTTATCCCAACTCAAGTTGTGGAAGGTCGTCCTCATTGCCACTACTCCACCATTTTGTTTGCCTGTTAGATCACAAAACTCATCCTCTAAATGACTCTCGAAGACAAAACTCGTCCACAATATTGCCAAATTCTCGATGTTATACAGTAATTATCCTGCATCCAGTCCTCCTATAATTATTCGAAATTCAAATCACACTATGAACAACATTTGGAACAATTTACGTTTTGAGTAATTCAACTAGTAACATAATACATTATAGTCTAGATAGATACAAGACAGATACAACATCTTTGATTTAAAAAAATACCTACGGCAAATATTTCATGATAGTCTGCTTTGCATGCTTCCCTATCATAATACTAATTATAGCGATAATACCTAACATCAACCAACGGCCAGAGTTTTCTTCTGGTTGCAGTAGAGACACATTTAAGAACCAAAAAGAACCACTGGCGTCCATTAATCCACAAATTATTTTTAAAAATATTTTAAAAATATTAAAAAAATAAATACCAAACAATTTTTAAAAAAATACTTACCAAAAAAATGAAAAAAGAAAAAAGTTAATAACAAAAAATAATATTTTGAAATATTGTATGAAAGGATAATTTTTTGCATAGTGAAGAAGGAGATGGGTGTGGGCACTTTAGTGCTCTTGTGAGTGTTTGGATGCCCATGCTGGCATTTTAGATCAAAAATAACTCGAAGAAGTTATTATGAGTTATTATTTGGTAGTAGGTATATATTCAGAACAAATAATAAATAATTTTTGGGCGAACGATGTATCGCAGCGTGGTGCGATCTTGGGCTGTTGTGGGTGTCGTTTTTTTTCTCGAGGGAATTTTCGTATGAAGAATGAGAGAAAGAAGAATTTTGATCGTCGAGGTAGATGTAGTGTAGGTGGTCAAGGGTTATTTTAGTCGCGGATATATTCAGAATGTTCTTCAACTTTCAATTGAAAAATGGTGCCATTTCATTGAAATATTAAGTCAAAGATCAAAATTAAAAAAAAAAAAACATTGGTTCACCTTGTTAAACAATATTGAACTCAATTAATGATTTATAATCCGGTAAGTCTGAGTCGATGTTCTTCAAAGCTCTAAACTTTAAAAAACTCGTAAAGCCATGAAATGAAGGTTTGCGAACCATCTCAACCTTCCACGATCATCGGATGCCACCCATTCTGGAAAAACAAAATTGGAAACGATTCCTGTGACAAAAGTGAAGTTTTCCTTCATGCTCGAGTTGCCCTTTGAGCTAAAAGCTATATTAGAAGGACTCCGCCATTTGCGAACCTAGAAATTGATCCAACTTGATAGCGACCTTTGACCTATGGGAGATTCACTTCCAAGCTTTTCCTTCGAGCGTCTCATTGCTTCGAAGTCAACTATCTGCGCAAACTCCTCTTCGAAAACTTTGAGGATTGAATTTCAAATACTTGGTTTATATAAATGTTATATATTCCCGTGTACTTTGAGCAACTAGAGTACGTGTCTAGCGTAGCTGACATTTGTTCGAAATACACTGTGAAGAAAATATTGCAAGTGGCTGTACCTACCATGTACAGCTGATGGAAGTGCCAGGTAGTTGCCCAAGTAGTTTCAACGTTCAGAAAGAAATACGATCGAGAATATATTCCATGGAAATTTAATGAAGATTTGCTTCTTCCAGCCAAACTAGCAGAGAAGAGGGGCCTTGATTCGAAATTAATGGTCTTAGTTACCGGTGTGCAAAAATTGACTGTGCGAGGACCGAAATCACATTTCCTTTCTTCTAAATTGAAGTTGCAAATTCAAAGCGCTGTTGTGAGTGTAAGCAGTGGTTTAGCGTGTGTCAGAATGCGATAAGATGAAAAAATTATATAACATTTAATTAATAATTCATAATAATTTCATAACTACGTCACCAAGTGAAAGTATCTCACAATTGTTTTCTACCCAGCCATCAAATACAAAGAGCATCATAGTGCAGATGTGTGGAAGCGAGCAAATTGTTATTTCAATTTGTATAGCCTTTCTATTGAAAGGCTATACATTGAAATCCCGTTTGGATTTACCCAAACGACTGAACTTCAACGTCAAGCGACAAACGTCAAAACGTTTCCTTCTTCTAGCCAAGATTGTACAGACAGGAGACCTAGTTGATCTGAAAATAGTAGGGCCTACACGTTCCCTAGTTATTGGTCTGAGAGAAATTACTTTGTGCGTGGAAATCACTTGTTCTTCGACCTGCTCCGAGGATGGAGACGTAACAGTTGCTGCTGTGAGGAACAGGACACGGGCTACCTTCAGTAACTTTGCTGCCTTTCTCCTGATGAATGATTCTCCTTTTTTTTTTTTTTATTGTGAAGAGATCACTTACCAGAAAAAAGGCAGAAAAGAGACTGGAGTAGCCCATGCCCTCTTCCTCGCAAAGAATGGTAGGATGGAGATGTAGCAGCAACTGTTACGTCTCCATCCTCAGAGCAGGTCGGAGAACTGCTACAAAGCTAGTTATTGTAAGAGCTACTGGGTCTGTTCGGAGAGGCTGTCCGGAACCAAATCGGAACTGAAAAGGGGAGGATATAGAGGCGAATGGACCCCTCCGAACCGTTCAGGACTGCCTTTCCGAACAGACCAACTGTTATACACTGAACTCCCAAAGGCCTGAATCTAACAAGTTTTGACAATCGTGTTTTGCAGGAGCAGGTGGTCATGGTTGAGGAAAGCGAAGGAGGAGTCGACGGAGGGTCGTGGGACCCCTCGACGACCAAAGAAGAAGAGTTCGAGAAGCACGCTGTGTACATCGTCCTGGACCAAACGCCGCCGCCTGGAGCGCCCAACAAGGCCGAGGCGTCCCTTCCGAGGAACCTGGTGCTGAGGCCGAGCCAGGCCCTGTCCGACGTGATGGGCGTCTGGAGCACGAGTTACATCCCTCGGGGAACCCGGTTCGGGCCGCTCGTCGGCGAGGTGTACGCCAAGAACGAGGTGCCCACCACCGCCAACCGCAAGTACTTCTGGAGGGTAAGGAATTCTTGTTCATCCTTCTTTCACTGCCTTCCTAGACTTATCGAGCACACCACACTCACTCGAGGAATTATGAATTACAAAAGAATATCCCTCCCCTGACAAAGCCTTAGCTGTACTAGGCAGGTATGCAGATTTCCTAGGTATGCTAAGCAGATTTCTCAGCTGTGCTAGGCAGGTAGGCAGATTTCTCAGGTATGCTAAGCAGATTTCTCAGCTGTGCTAGGCAGGTAGGCAGATTTCTCAGGTATGCTAAGCAGATTTCTCAGCTGTGCTAGGCAGGTATCCAGATTTCTCAGGTGTGTTAAGCAGATTCCCAGCTGTGCTAGGCAGGTAGGCAGATTTTTCAGGTATGCTAAGCAGATTCCCAGCTGTGCTAGGCAGGTAGGCAGATTTCTCAGGTATGCTAAGCTGATTTCTCAGCTGTGCTAGGCAGGTAGGCAGATTTCTCAGGTATGCTAAGCAGATTTCTCAGCTGTGCTAGGCAAGTAGGCAGATTTCTCAGGTATGCTAAGCATATTCCCAGCTGTGCAAGGCAGGTAGGCAGATTTCCCAGGTGTGCTAAGCAGATTTCTCAGCTGTGCTAGGCAGGTAGGCAGATTTCTCAGGTGTGCTAAGCAGATTCCCAGCTGTGCTAGGCAGGTAGGCAGATTTCTCAGGTGTGCTAAGCAGATTTCTCATCTGTGCTAGGCAGGTATCAAGATTTCTCAGGTGTGTTAAGCAGATTCCCAGCTGTGCTAGGCAGGTAGGCAGATTTCTCAGGTATGCTAAGCTGATTTCTCAGCTGTGCTAGGCAGGTAGGCAGATTTCTCAGGTATGCTAATCAGATTTCTCAGCTGTGCAAGGCAGTTATCCAGATTTCTCAGGTGTGTTAAGCAGATTCCCAGCTGTGCTAGGCAGGTAGGCAGATTTCTCAGGTATGCTAGGAAGAACAGAACCCTCCTAAGCTACCTTTGTGGGCGAGGGCACTTCATTGAATCCTTACTTCCTTGCACATCATAATAAGGAACGAGAGCGGTTTCTCTTTAGTGGGAGAAACGGGTTCAATTTTAATAATATTAATATTTCGGAAAATTTTACTCTGGAATACCTTCTCCAAGGTCGGCTTTTGGTCCACTATTACTGCAGAAACTGACACGCCAACTACGTTTTCGTAGGTTGGACCTACGAAACTACCCACTCGTTGGAGTTGAACTGGTATAGGAAAACAAGTCTCCATATCTCAATTGAAGTAGTTTATCCACAGAAGAAGATCCTCCAGAGGAGAGGTTCAGAATGTTTAGTGTAAAAAAGAACTTTGAATTACTTTCCCCTTTGATGGATTATACTATTTTCGATGCATATTCGGAATCAGCAAAAGAATATCCTTAAAGCTCAACATGAATAATATTTTTGCCCAAGTAGAATCGTATTTGGTCCCTATATCCGCAGTTTTCAGACTAGTTTACCGACTTAATTTTTCTAGACAAGGTCTTTCAAATATTTTCAAGCATTGAGTAAAGTTTGGCTTGAGGTAAAAAACTTACAGCAAAATTTACCTTAATACCATCTCACAATTTTCCTATACCTACGGATGGCTCCTATGTCTCTTTCGTGATATTAATGGTTCGAAATTCGCAGTTGATAATGGAATATATTTTAAAAGTATTATTGTCGCGCAATACCTGTTACATAGGGAGGGCTTGTCGCTCCTACAAACTTCCACTCCTATTCGTGCATCACGATACATCACTGTACATAATATCATCATGTAACAGCACTATTTGTGAATTTTAATTTATATTACGATGTTCGCGGTACGGCCGTTGTGTGGAATTGGTGTTGAAATGGCGGTTCGTTTGGTTCGAACCAGATAGGCTAAAACGCACGACCGAGCCGTCGTGCTGGTTATTGCAGACCATCACGATCAGCAACAATCCCCATGTATTTCATCGTAGAGCATTAATATTTTCACGATTTGGAGTTGTTTATGCGATGAATTTCCCACATAATTGTAATGGTGCATCTTGATATTTCTTCTCTGAGATTTGCTGTGAAAAAATCGACATTTTGTGTTCTAATTGTGATTATATTTACGATAAGAGGACATTTTCAACACCAATTGCACACAAAGGCTATAATTTGCCGAATCTTTTGTAAAAAAAACTCATGCTTTTCATGGTGAAAGGTTCCTACATGTTTAGGTGACTTTTCCTTCCCCACCAAAGCATCGTCGTCTGTGCAATAGGTTACCTTGGGCCCACCGAAATTCGCTTTTTGGCACCGCCTTTTCAAATTGTTTCGAATTTTGAAGAAACGTGCAAAAACTCATATTTTTTTTGTTTCCCTGCTCTCACACTCTCTTATTTTCTTTCTCTCTCACACAGGTGCAATTCAAGGACAAACTGGGATATAAAAAGAAGGTACGGGTACTGTCTTTCACCTTAGTTCCATCCCCCGAAACCGGCTACCCCGCTTGGGCATGTCACCTCTAATACATATAGTTCCTACTGCATGCACTTTCTTTTCTTCTACCTATTTTCTCCTTTGAACCGAGTTAAAATGTATATCCTTCCCCAGTTGTTAATCAGCTTTGACGTAGTTCGATCATTTGTACTATCAATTGTCGAAATCCCTAGTAAGATTGTACGAATGTTGTATAAATTGGACAAAACTCGTTGGAGTTTTACTTATGACGTAGTCTTGAAATTCATATCCAGTAATGTGATAGATGACCTGCCTGAGTAGACTTTTATTCACAGTACCGAAATCTGAATTGAAGTTTAGTTATCACAAGTTGATCGTTAAACCAAACAATTCAAATACCACATAAAGTATCTTCTGGTTTGTTATATTGTGGCCTCTCAGAGAAATATACTAAACATATGGTAAAGTCTTTCCAAATTATAACATAAACAATTTGGTTTGGTATCAGGTGAAACCTGATGAGCTAATTTGGATTAAGTACCGACCTTAAATTAATTAATCTAATTAATTCTGCACTTTATCTTTATTAAACATCCGAAAAATCCGTATTAAAAACACTATTGACTGCAGAAAATCACTACAAAAAAATGTTTAAAAAATCATAAAAATAGAAGAAAAAAACAAAAAAAAGATGAAATAAAAAAAAGCAAAAAAAGAAAATAAAAAAAGAATATAATAAAAAATTTTCTAAGTTTAAACATTTATTTATTAAAATAATTTATGGTGCAATTCTTTTAATCAGCATATTTTTAGCGAAATTGTTAAGAATATCAATACAAGTAAATTTTTTATGTTACGTCTAAGAGCTAAAATTGGAACCGCGATAATCAGTTTCTACTAACAAATATCACTTCTTTTTTTTCAATACGAAAAAGTGGCTGAACTTGCATGATCCACGCATGAACCTCTTCCGGAAGATTCACTAAAATATTGTCAATTTTCGACGTATCTTTTGTAAATCTTGTTCCGTGCAAAATTATTTGCGTGCTAATTCCGATATTGTTTCCTCTCAGGTGTACAAAGAGAACCAGTTGTTCTACTACATAGACGGTTACGACGTCTCCAAATCCAATTGGATGCGGTACGTCAACCCCGCCTACTCATCGGAATCTCAGAACCTCATCGCCTGTCAATATAAGGTGAGCTCCTGTCCTTGAATCGAACTTATAAATGAGCGATTATTATTACGTAAATACTTACAGTCTTCATTTTCAGATGTATGAAAGGATAAATCATGGTTTGATTTTCGAAAAAAATGCATTAAGTATCCCTTAAGATAATTAAATACAAATCTCGTGGTACTGAATATCAAAATCAACTAAATTATGACCTCAAGTGTGGAACTATTACGTAAAACAACCTAAGAATCCACGTGGTTTTCCAGTAGGGGGTCACAACCACCTTTCGCTCTTGAATATAGCAAATTATTATCATTAAAACTCCTTTCACATAAGAGAATTTCACAACGAATACATTCAAAATAACCAAAGAAATAGGGGAAAGTTTATTTTAAAAAAAAAAGGGTTATTCATAATCAAAAGACATGATATTTTTCTATTCTTCGTATGTATGCGTCTGCGTTGTTTATTTTCAATCCAAAATTAGATATTTCCAATTGCAATGGACAATTGTCGTAGGTACCATAAAATTTGAGTTCGGGGTTCGAAATTCGCCATTTTTCCTCATTGATTCACCGTTTCACCGATCAACCATCATTCATTATCGATAGGTAAGTACTTTACAAAGCGGTAGGAATTTTGTTCGAATTGACATTGAACGCTTTCCTTTTAATTGCAGATGAGCATCTACTTTTACACGATAAGGCCGATCCTCCCCAACCAAGAGCTTCTGGTCTGGTACTGTCGAGAGTTTGCCGAAAGACTGAACTACCCACTCACCGGCGAGCTCATGCTTCAGAGGATTCGTAAGTTTATTTTGAAGCTACTATTATAAAGAAAAATTTGACGATAATCGAAATTGAAAAAGCAGATGGATTTAGGCTGATAAACTTAGTAATAGTCAGATAAATTGTATTCATCTTCCCTCCTCTAGCTTCCAGAAAATACATTGATTATTATTCAGAAGATTGAATAAGTAGGAACCATTTAAGGCTATTCTTGAAAGCAATATCTACACCGAAACCCACCCTCAAAAAAGGTCGCATCAATGTATCTTTTAAATTAGACTTTTTAAATCACAAAATGGCGAAAATATAACCAAATCGGAACCGAAACGGGTTTAAAATTATTTAGTATGAACAATTTGAAGTCTGCCCCAATTTCCAGTGTGTTTCGAGGGGCAAGTCAACTCTAAACTAAAGTCTACCAACTGTGTGGCACATAGCTTCCTTGTAACATTGGATTATAAGCCATTAGAAGGTCATCCAAACTAAGATTGAGAAAAAAATTTTGAAACATTCAAGATTTAGAAAGCTCATTGTATGTATGGTTAGGTAATACAATTAAATTTATAATGGGCTATGCAAGACATTCCCACATCTTGCATAAACACACAGTGAAATAGGAAGAAAGTGGTGAGAACGTCTAAAATCTCAAAATGTTCAGGAAGGTCTTAAAATTTAAGACATTTAATGTGAGTAGAAATTTCGATTTTGGAGAACTTTCTTTCAACTTAAAAGAGTAAAAACAATGCTTCCGGTACCTTGGTAGACTCGGAAACAAAATAGACTGGGAGAATAAATATACCTCAAGTTGAGGTCCTCAACAAAAAATCTGGAAACAATTCGTTTTTACTTGAATCAACGTTAAAATCAACGTTAAAAATAAAATATGTGCTCCCCGTGTCAACTCTCAGGAAGAAATCGAGTAGAACATGAGGAAAATTGTTAGATCGAACATTCTTCCCTAATTTTTAAGAAATCCATGAAATTCACAAATTTTATAAATAGAAAGAGAGAGAAAAAACACTTTATTGAACATTGTAGAAGGAATGAAGGTGGACAAGGACTCCAGTAGTTGTCGAAACGTAATGGATTTGCCGAAAGTTCAAATTGAGATGCCAAAAGTTTGCCAAAAATTCAAATTGATTCATGCCAAAGGTTTTTATTGCGAGCGTGCGAGATTGCGAGCAAATATCTGATAAATTGTTATGATCACGACTTGTAGGTATTCGGATGTTTATGAAAGAAAATATCTTAATTTTGTCGAATTTTTGGTAACTAGGGCAACAAGTTCAGCACACTGTGCCTACGATAGTGGCTGGCCCGAAAGCCGACCAGCACGAGGTGACGTCGTCGTGCGCCCCGGCGTCCGTCACTGCTCAGCCGACGACGGTCGTCACGACGGTGGAGAAGACGACGACGCCCGATCACCACTACGACCGACTCAACAACAACTACACCCCTCCCGACGACTCCTATCCGAGTCCCCGATCAGCTCACCTGGACGCCAGCCCGCGGTCAGCCCATCTGGACTCGAGTCCGCGGTCGTCTGTCCTGGACGCGAGTCCTCGCACTGAGCGGTCACACCCTGCCAGGGAAACCTCGGCCAGTCCTGGGGTCAAGACTGAAAACGAAGAAGAAGTCAAGGTGAGATAATGAGCAAGGATTCGATCAAATGTCTTAATCCTGATTATTTTTATATGAATTCAATATCCGCATATTATAATATAGGATAATTCAATCGTCATGTAATTGATGTCCAAATACATCACTTCCCATTCTTGCTCAAAGATGTACATTTTTCAAGAGTTCTTCTTTTGGCT
Source organism: Apolygus lucorum (assembly GCA_009739505.2). Classification (NCBI taxonomy): domain Eukaryota; kingdom Metazoa; phylum Arthropoda; class Insecta; order Hemiptera; family Miridae; genus Apolygus; species Apolygus lucorum. The sequence continues at coordinate 39,874,366 of CM019178.2, forward strand.
TACAATAACTTTTGGGAATGCAACATCAAATGCTGAATGACTTGAAACCCTGAATTTATTCACATTCGAAGCCTAAATAGATGGGTTTATAATTTGAATTCTGTTTTGTGGTTTGAAGGAGAAGGAAATGGCTCCTGATGGGTCTGTGAGGTCGGATGAGGGCTACCACTCCCACGGCTACCACGACGAGGTGCTCACTCCGCCTGAGCCGTCCTCCGACTCGGACGATGGAGACAACAACTACGTCCTCGACTTCTCCAAGAAGCAGCAGGAGGCGGCGATGGCAGTGGCGAGCATCATGGCCTCCCATGGAGACCACGAGCCGATGGAGACCATCGTCGAGGAGCCTGCATCCTCTGAAGCTCTGCCCCTTCACATCGAAGAGGCGACGGAGGTCATCGACAGGAACGAGTACCGGAAAGTCAAGTTCAAGATGAGCAAGGCCTACGGGAGCAGCAAGGACCACAAAGAAGGCAACTCCTCTCCACCTCCTCAACAGGTCTACCAACCTGATGCATCCCCTGAACCAAAACGGTATGTACTTGCCTACCCACACCCATCAATAATAATATGAACAAAATTGTACACTTTCACGAAGAAATTAACTATCTTCCGAGTTTGTGAAAATTAACGATCGTGTTGCAGGTACTATGAGATTCCTCAGACGTCAATCCTGGAGAATATCCTCCTGAGAACAAGGGAGCGACGAAACTCTGCCACACCACCCCCAACATCCCCTACGGAAATGGCCTACTCCTACAAGAAATCCCAAAGGTTTTTTATGAATTTGATTTCAATACTTCTAAGTACTTCTAACATGTGAAAACTAATAGAATTTTCAAACCTAGCTCGTTACAAATTTCAAAATTATGAAGTGTTAAGCAACCATGCACTCTACAGGTAGGTACCCTTTCGATGCCAAATTCCCACAAGCTTCCTTGAGTGGTAGCCGTCTGTTCTCTAACTCCTCTGAAATGTTTTCCAATTGAAAACCTTTGAGTTACCAATAGTAGGCAATTTCTTGTCTGACGAATCAACATGGTAACAATATTGAATAAAACACCGACAATTTCTTCAGGTATGGCAATCTGAGCCCTGACTCCACGCTGAATCCTGTGAGGAAGTACTCTCCTCCGCCGCAGACTCCCTCCTCGTATGAGTACTCCTCCTACTACAACAGCAATGGTGGAAACTACGCAACTCCAGCGCCTCAGTACTCACCTCCTTCCAGTTCCTCGTCGTCCTACTTCCACATCATGCAAGGCGCTTCTGTACCTCAGGAGGAGTACCGATACGAGTAAGTACAAATCCATCATGTTATTCCTAGACTACCAAATAAATGAGGTTTCTATCTTTGCTGCAACTGGAAGTTTAGTTGGAATTTATGTGTGTAAATTACTTAAGTAAAGGATTTACATAGAAATTTTAATCTAACAGGGGCCCTCTTTCTCCTAACGGTACGTCTAGGGGGTACCGCTCGCTGCCCTACCCGCTCAAGAAGAAGGACGGGAAAATGCACTACGAGTGCAACGAATGCTTCAAGACCTTTGGGCAGCTGTCGAACCTGAAGGTTCACCTGAGGACTCACTCAGGGGAGCGACCCTTCAAATGCAACACCTGTACGAAGAGCTTCACTCAGCTGGCTCATCTGCAGAAGCACCACCTCGTCCACACAGGTGAGTACAAAGATTCAAACCTTCCCTACCCTTGGTTATAAGGATGACGGAAATTTATGTGACTCTTCACAAGTAAAGTATATTATCGAGTCACCTGGAGTCTATAGGTATAATAAGCAATGAATTGGACCACTTTTGAATAATTTCATGAATTTGACCTGATTCTTGAAAGTGAAGCTGGCTTTTTAAAAAATATACTTATCATCTATACTTACAGACGTTCCTCTTTCAATAATTTTCCGATTCATCACAATCTTCTATTATGTACTTACAGGTGAAAAACCTCATCAATGCGAAATCTGCAAGAAGAGGTTCAGCTCAACTTCCAACCTCAAGACCCACTTGAGGTTACACTCTGGACAGAAGCCGTACGCGTGTGATTTGTGTCCCGCCAAATTCACGCAGTTTGTTCACCTCAAACTCCACAAAAGGCTTCACACAAACGAGAGGCCTTACACTTGTCAGGGCTGCAACAAAAAGTACATCAGCGCTTCTGGCCTAAGGTGAGTATCCTTAGTTTACAACCATTGACAATACTCCCACAATCACTAAGTATTGTTCTTAAATTTACTCTCGATTGAATCAACTTGACATTCACGGCTGATTTTTCATGTTCCAGAACTCATTGGAAAACGACGAACTGCAGGCCAAACAATATGGACGAAGAAATCGCCATTGCTGCCGCAGCTTGCTCACCTCCTGGTTACTACTACGACTATCCTAACAACAGCGTCAATATGAGTGAGTATTTTTCAAAATATTCTCAATATGAGACCAATTCAGTGACAGATCAAATCGAATCAGTAAAAATACTTTATTTGTATTTTTCTTAGGAAGCTATTCAGAAAAAATCAATCAATGAAATACATTTGTACGTCAATCTAGTCTAAAACTAGTCCAAAAATATTTTGATATTTATAAAAGGTACCACTTTTTAAATGGGAACCCTTATTTGGTAATTGTGAATTCGGATTCAAAATTTTGTTAAGGAATGGCCCATTATAATCACTCAAATGTTCCTCTCATAATGCAGTCAGAATGAGCCACCCGAAAACTTCACAAATATACAAGACTATTTTTCCATGTAGTCGTTTTGAGTCTGAGGCATTTCTGTAGCTTGAGCACCAGCTTTTATTATGGCAGTGTTATAGACCTCCGCCACCACCTCTTTTAATCCCTTCTTAGCTTCCTGGACCTCTTGATGGTCTGCAAATCGTTTTCCACCCACAAACACCGTCAATATTGTGAACAAATGATCAGACGAGTGAATTGGGAGGGTGGTTGATAATGTCCCATCCAAACAAAATCTAAAGTTGTTGGGTGACTCAAACAGTGAGGGGGGGGCTGATGTTGTTGTGGAGGAGGCTGACCCTCTTATGGCGGGAACTGGCGTTGACATCTCCGTTCAAATGAACAAAAACGCGGGACAAATCAAACTGACTGAGCCTGTCTTCAAGCTAAGTGCACAAACTTTGAAGAAAAAAAATTCCCCTTGCCACAGGAGCCCTTGTAAACTTACTTTCCACATAACAATCGTGCAACATTCAAATATAATACATGATTTTATTGTATTGTCACGCTAAATTTTACTTTCTTGATTCGCAACTACCCAATTACAATAATGTACATAGGTCATTGAAATCACAATAGGTTTTGAAATGTTCTGAAAAAGGCGACATTTTTGTTGTTAAGATACGAATTCAAATGTTATATTATATAACTCGAATTCTATGTGGAATTTCATGAATAAGTAGACCATTTCTGAGAGCTTATGAACTCAAAAAAGTAAAAGGTGGTCAACTTCTGGGTCATTGTTATGATGCTTGGTATTAGTATTGCTGCATTGAAAATAAGGACATAAAATTGACCTATTATATTACCTAAAATAGTGGAATAGAACATTATGATGCAATTGATATAATAATTCATTTTCATTGATTCACAGGTAACTTGGAGAAAGAGAATCACGAGACTGACTCACGGGAATCGTTTGAAATGGTGCGACCGCAGCCTCACGAGGCTCAACGTCCGACCGTCATAGAATCCTCGCAGCCGCACATCATAGAGTGCACGTAGAGCGTCTGCGCGCGTCGGGCCGTCCTCAGCGCGCGCGCATGCGCAGAGGGGACCGCCCTCTTTACATGGCAAGGGAGAGGGGCATCTAGTCCTTGCAAGCCCTCCCCCACTCAACCCCCTCCGCGCCAACCACCGGTTTCTGTGATAAGTTTTACATAAGGAATTTAAAAAAAGATTATATTTATTATTAATATTGCTCTTAATTTATATTTCAACTCTTTGAGATTTTTTAAAAATGGGAAAAAAATAAGACAGTTAATTTTTTAAGCGTACGTCGATAGCCTTTGTACTTAAATGCTCAAGTAATTAACAAAATAGACAAAAAAAATTGAAAAGAAAATCTTCAAGACTTCTATATTTGACATCCAGTTTATTTTTAAAACTGTCATGAAATTCGACGTCGCAAACTCATGAAATATTTATATATTTTTACGTTGATGTACCTGTTATGGCGTTGAGTTGAAGCGAATTCCTTGAGAAATTTGAATTCGGTGGATCTTAGATGTACTCATTCAGACGATAGAACCATAAGCAGCGCAAATGTCCGATTTGTTCAATATTTGAAGAAAAATATCATTCGTGCGCTTTTTTTAAAACGCTGTCGTCATTGTAAAATAATAAATCCCGATTTTTTATACTATATTCGACTGCCATGAAAACCTACACATTTTCTATATTATTTCACTACTCAATAAGGGAATAATGGTAATTTAAATAAGAACAGATTCAGAGACATTTAAAGTACTTTTTTCCATCTCACTCACTAAAAATACCAAAATATAGGGTACCTAGTTGATCATTTGGGTCCTTTGAATTTATCACAAATATTTTTAATGAATGACTAAGCAATAAAGATCTCTGAAAAACTTAATATATTATGTGTCTGAATTTGTGTCAAGATTTGATATAATACTATTATTAAGAACAAAATATTTAAACTCTTACACTTTTGTTCTAAGCTGCGTATCTGTGTACGTATATTGTGTAAAATGGATGTTCATGTTAAAATTTGAAAAAAAAGTGGATTATTTGAAAAAAGTTCAAAATTGCTATTTATTCGTAAGTGTTTTTAAAATGTACATAGATTTTTGAAAAATACCCACTTTGAAATACTAGTACAAAAAAAACTATTTCGCTAAATGTTCAAGAACTCATTAGTTGGAGTCCGCTTGTTCAGTGTTTTACATTATAAAATTGAAATATTATAAACGAAAAAAAAACCTTGTCAATGAAGGAAATGGAACTAATTGAGAACATTAATCTATAAACTTGCATTTTGATCTCAAAAAAACTATTTAAAAAAAATCATGAACCATTGTGTGGATATTACTAGGGTCGTGTGGCCTAGAAGGAATCAGTATTACAATTTACGCCTTCATAATAGCTATCTTGGACGTCGGGAGTGTTTGAATTTGGGTATACAAAATGTCGTAGACTTCACCCCATCCCCCCCCCCCTCTCGTGAGCGATTCACAACATTCTCGAATTTCACTGATTCGAATTTTCCACGTTTTTGTTTTGTTTTTAGTATTTGTAGGTGAAATTTTTATTTTTTTAGGCTGCGCCGGCATGTTTTATTAAATTTTTTTAGATTTTCTACGTGAGATTTTTTTTTTTCGTTTTTGTTTCCTGCAGGTAAATTTTTTTTAAATTTTTATTTATTTATTTATTCATTTATTTTTTTTTTTTGTGAGAATTTTTTAAAATTATTATTAGGTAAAAATATTATTATTTATTTTTTTTCTTCCTTAGTCTCTGTAGGTAAGAAGTTTGTTTTTCATTTATTCATATATTTTTTTCTTCAACATATTATTTGCAGTAGGAACCATCTCGATGTACATAACTCATGTTGTGAAGGATGGAGTTCTACGTTGCAACGAAGTGCTGGGATTTCTCCTAATTAGTTTCAATCTTTCCAAGTTTTTTTTTCCAGAATTTCGATTCGAATGTTTTGTCACGAAAAAAAAACTTCGCGCTCTAATAAAAGTCAAAGAACCCTACAAAAATGGTCTTGTTAGTCGATAGATGATATTTCACAAATTAATAAAACTCATCAGTCATTTTCGTTTGTAGAGTCCCATGTTGTTAATTTATTATATTTTTAACTAATTGTAATACATCTTAGGAGGAATTCCCAGTTTAATTGTAAAGAAACCGAATTATTCGAAATTTTTTGTCGATGTTGGAAACCCAAATTTGAGTCGAGCGGGAGTGGTAAAGAAGGAACTCCTTCCCTCAAAACAAACCCAGTGTATCATTTATTTATTTATTTTCTTCAATTTAAGAATGTTTTGAACATTGCGAGAACCTAATTTATAGTAGTGTCGTTTTTTACTATAGTCTTTTTTTATTGAATATAATTTCTCATTAACTCGAAGTACTTTTTCGCCTTTTCTTCAAATCGCGGGCGATAGATGTGATAGTAGATTTTCGAGGCCTCATAAAATAGTTGCAAAAAATCCGGAACAATGTCAAATAGACTGTATATTGTATATTTTTTGTCACGTTCGATCCATGTTTTTTTATACGTTTTTTAAAAAATACCGTAGCAAAAATAAAAAAACGCAAAGGGGGAACATTTTAGTTGGGTAGAAGTGGAATGAAGGAATGAAATTTTTATCGTAGGTATCGTTTTCTTGTACGTAGTGATGATATTTTGTTAAGTTGTAAGATTTGACCTTGTGTTATTATTCCTATAGTGTAACTACGTTGAACAAATTCCTGTGAATACGAATTTAAACTTTAAAAATGATAAAGATTTAAGTTACGTCGAGTTTTTCGTTTTTGTAAATTGCTTTTCTATTAAGGAACTACTATTTTTCGCTAATATAGTTTTTTCTCGGTTATTCTGTACATATTGGCTAAAGAAATCATGAATTTTTCAGTCCAGGGTGGTTATTTACATGATACATAGTTTATTTATTATACTGCAAGTATACATTTACGAAAAACAAAATGGTTGTTTATGTGTTATTGTCTTTACTTAAATGTTATAAATATGGTTACACATTTCCACGACTGAGCCATCCTTGTATAATTATCATTGTATAGTTATAAAAGTATGGAAAAAGGACATTATGGCTTTTTATTGAGTTGATACCCGAAACACTGAAATTATTATGGTATAAAACGCTTGTGTTGTGATCAGCGACCTCTTCGCATTTCGGTCCATTTGCTTCCTTAGCTCATGTGGTGTGGTGTGGTGTGGGTTAGCTCCGATTCAGAATCAGAATGATAGGAGATCGATCCCCGGTCGAGGGAAGTTAATTTTTGATGATTCAACACTTGGAAAGAATTATCCATTGGTCAGTGCAATCGTTACTCGTAGCCGGTGAGCATGCGCCAACGTGAATTTCCTTTCAACAGCCAAAACGTCAACATTTACCAACCGAATTCGATGAAACGTTGAGAAATGATTCAGAGATGAGTGTAGATAATCCCCTATGAAAATCACCGTCCCCGGACAACTCCAACCCCCTCCCCACACAAAAGAAGAAATCCCCACTACCGCACTGGACTTTGATGTGTCTGATGGTGCTAAATCCAAATTTGAGGTCAAAAACCTGAATTTCCGACCCACCTAAATACTCCATTCTCCATTGGAAGACGGTCTCCTACAAATTGACCAAGTCTCCTACTCCTATGTCCATTATAAAATGGTCCCCTATGCATTGGAAGATGATCCTTTGAAAGTGAACAATATTGCATTGACGTCCGATTTATACATGCAAGTTGTAGTAGCACAACTTGTTAAGAAGCAGGTACGACTTATGCTGACGAAGTGCTGATGTTAACAGTGGGGGGTCACAGGCATCCCGGGCAGGAAAGTCAGTTGTCTCTGCGCTCAACTTCGTCATAACGTTGCCCCGGGATTCGCCACCTTTCATATTTGTTTAACTGAGTATTGAATAAAGTATTCAATTTTAAAACGCTGCAAATCATTGCTCAAAGGTTTATTATTTTCTGTATAGATCACCCTTCTGTATAGATCACTGGTTCTCCATCAATAGCACCTACCACCATCTGTATTCTCCCTTGACCTTCCCTCTCAAATTTCAGCTTCCTGCGTTCAATAGGATTGAAAATGGCTTCGGAGCTCACTCAGCTGATCAGTGATCTGAAGAGTGAAGAAGCCTTTCAGCAATGATTTGCAGCGTTTTTTACCCACCAACATTTTTTTTACCTACCAACTTTTTTTTACCTACCAGCTAGGTACTACCTACCACACCATACTGGCTTCACACCTTCACAATCAAGTTTATTAGAAAGAACTAAACGCTTCACACTCGATTGGAAAAATAGAAAGCTTCATTTGGAAATTTGATTACTGGTTACGCAGAAGGCAAAACTGTATACAAATCGAAGAAATGAACAGCGAACGCATTTTAGTCCGATAAAATTTGAATGGAGATTAGACCTCTTTTGCGATTCACACTCATGATTCTGTTTTATCGAAGGAAAACCTTCAAGTACTCGTAGGGACCGAACGGTTTGTACTACAGAGCTCCGGGTGGTCTCAAATTTTTTTTTTAAAATTCAATACTATTTAAAATTGGTGAAAAAACAATACCTTTATTTCGAGAGTTTTCGAGCTAGGGCACTCTTGAAATTTTCAATCCTTAATTTTCACCCCTTAGAAGTGACCTACATCAACCAAAAGCTTCGCGGCACAACTAGACCCCAAATGGAGCCCATATACCAAATTTGAACCAAATCGGTCCAGTGTTGCTAAGAAAAGTGCCGCGTACGGCGGACGGACGGAAATTTTTTTATTCGATTTTCGTATTCTACGTACCTTGAAACGTAAAACATCAAATTTTGAGGGGGTTTAAAATTTTTTTTTCTTGCTCGATTCCAAAGGCTTATTATTGAAAATAATAAACCAAAAAGCGATTTCGAGTTTATTCGAACATAATTTTCATGCGAAATTTCAGCTCAATAAGAAACCGGAAAGTGGACCAAATTTATCTTGCAAGATTTGATTACAGACAGACAGACAACGGGACAGAAGAAAGTAAATTAATAAAAGCTTGTAACTTGTAGTACGGTTACAATTTCTCAGTAATGTACCACTACTATAATCAGGGCTGTAAATAAAAATTTAGAGATTCGGAAAAGTGTAGGAATAAAAATATGTTCAGGAGAACTAGCTGCTCTAGCAAAGAAATTGGAATTTCATCCTCAAAAATCACCAAATTAGGAGTGAGGATTATGATTAATACCAATCAAATTTCAAAAATTACAATTTATTTGAAAGGTAACGTAGGTAATAAAATTACAAAGATGACAGACTTCACCTACTCCGCTACTTGCTGTCAGTTCTTCAGGATCTGGAAGCTACTTTATTAGGTACAGGTACCTACTTCATTGACATATTGAGAATGGCATGTCTGAATAAATAACGTGAAATGTACACTCCAGTATCAAATGTTATCAATTGTACGAGGGTGGATCAAATATAAACGGGACTCTGACCTCTGAGCGCCGAGGGTTGACAGAAGCGGGCCGTGACTTCGAGATTGTTTGAACAGGTTCATTAGAAGGTGGATGAGGGGGGCGTCTCCCCCTTTACAACCTTTCATGAGTAGTTATCGCGATGTCTGAACAAAAGGTGCCCGTTTCCATTGAGCAACGAATTATCATAAAATTTCTTACCCGTGAAAGAGTCAAACCTTCGGAAATTTTTCAAAGGTTGACTGCCCAGTTCGGGGACCAAACCCTCTCTAGGACCCGTGTGTTTGCCTGGCACAACGAGTTTCAGGAGGGAAGAGAACGAGTAGAGAATGAGGAACACGATCGTCGTCCCCGGAGCAGCATTACGGATGAGAACATTCAAGCGGTTCGTGACATTCTTGAAGATGATCGACGTGTGACTGTCTCCGAAATCGCTGAGCAGGTAGGGGTAAGTTATGGGAGCTGCCAAACGATCATTACAGAGCACCTAGGATTCCGTAAAGTGTGTGCCAGATGGGTCCCTCGCCTTTTGACTGCAGATCAGAAGTTGAGACGTTTGGAGGTCTGTCAGAGGCTTTTTGCAAGGTTTGAGGAAGAAGGGGAAGCATTTTTTGCTAGCATCGTCACCTGCGACGAAACATGGGTCCATCATTACACACCCGAATCGAAGCAAGCCAGTATGGAGTGGCGGAGGAAGGGGGAGACAGCCCCAGTGAAAGCAAAAATCGACTGTCTGCTGGCAAGGTCCTTGCAACTGTTTTTTTCGACTAACGAGGCGTTTTGCTCATTGATTTTTTGCATGAGCGAAGAACAATCAATGCTGCCTACTATTGTGAGCTGCTGACTCAGGTGAGGGCTGCATATCGCAGCAAAAGACGGAATCAACCCATTCGTGACCTCATCATCCTCCAAGACAATGCAAGGCCCCATACTGCAGCTCTAACTGTTCAAAAATTGGAAGAAATGCATTGGACTCCACTTGATCATCCTTCCTACAGCCCTGACCTATCGCCCTGTGATTTTCACTTGTTTAGGCCACTTAAAGAAGCCCTAGGCGGACAGCGATTCGAGAATGATGAGGGGGTCGAGGGGTTCGTGCGCAATTGGCTTCAGACGCAACCTTCATCGTTTTTTGATGCTGGGATTAAAAAACTTCCTATTCGCTGGGAAAAATGTGTCACAAAAGCAGGAGACTATGTAGAAAAGTGACATATACCCGCTTTTTATTTTCTAACAAATAAAATTTAAAAAAAAATAAAGTCCCGTTTATATTTGATCCACCCTCGTATGTACCTCCACAGTAATTCCAAACAATACTTGGTACCTAGTTAACCCATTTACGCCGAGAACTATAATTTTTGAGATATAATATAAATTTACCTCAAAACAATGTTACTGAACCTCAAATAAGCTAGGAAAAATATTAATTTAAATTTTGCACCCATAGGGGGGGCGTAACCCCCCGTGCCAGATCTGGCACAGTCGTCACTCAGAGTAGTTTTTTGAGAAAATTCCAGAAACAAAATTTTTATCAAACAATATTTTGACAAGAATAATACAGTACGCGCATTGTTGAGGCGATTATTTTCATCTTCAATCCAATCCGCATAATCTATAAAATTTTCATCGAAATTGGAAGGAAACTGTAGAAGTGTCAATCAGTCAGAAGGTGATCATTTTCATAGAGGACCATCTGCAACCCAATTCGTTCAATTCCTGAATATTTAATCGAAATCAAAGAATAACTTCGAATAGTTTTGCCCGTTACAAAGATTTCATGACTAAAATTAAAAAGTTAATTTAAAATTAAAAAGTTAAGTTTCATGCATAAAATAGACTTCGATTCTTGGATGAAGTCGGGAAGAATCATTAAATTCATGGAACCTTGTTGGTTTACTCGAGAGGAACGAGAACTCCAAAGGCTTGTTTTCACCTTCGATTGTTCAAAAAAGTCGAGAATGAACTTTAAATTCCTCGAAACTTGTTGGTTTGCTCGAGAGGAACGACCACCTCAACGACCCGAATTTGGTTTGTTTGGAAGATCGACATTGCTGTCCAGTTAGATTGTGCTCATCAATTGGCAATCAAAAGTATGAACAAATTCAAGTCTCTACTGAGTATATTGTCGGTGATGGACTGCATGTAATTCTCTGGGCTGGATGTAGAATTTCATGCAGAATTTTATGCTTCAGTCCTGTTTCGGACCACTATTGGAATCGTGCCATAAAACGTCTGCCAAGTGGGTGTGGCACATAGCTTTCTCGTATTTTTAATCCGGTTGTACAGATGATCTGATGCATCGTAGTTAACCTCATAACATCAGTCTCTAAGTACCTCGCACAGCCCTCATAGAGGACCATCTACATGTCAACCCACACAATCTCAGAATATTGTTGGGAAATGTAGAATTTATTACTGTTACAAGGGTTTCACACAAAATACGTTCAATTTGGGGGCCATGATTTTCTTATCTCCATTTCTCTTCAACCATCTTCAATCGATTTTTTCCCATAATTCCTGAAAATTTCATACAAATTAGATGGGAAATGTATATTTCTGCAACTATCAGTCCGGGGGCAATGATTTCCATAGGCGACCATCTACACGCCAACCTGCACAATTTCGAAAATTTCATCAAAATCGGATGAGAATTGTAAAAGTTATGGCTGTGGCAAGGATTTCGTTACAGACAGCTGATAGACTCACAGACACGGGACCAAAATGGTTCAGAAAGGTCTGAAACGTAAAACGCGAGTGGAAATTTCGATCTTGAAGAACTTTTTCGTCAACCTTGAAAAGTAAAAACAAAGCTTACGCTACCTTGGTAGCGACTAGACTTGGGAGCAAAATGAAATTATATTCATGCTTGATGCGAAACTCCGTCGCGGGCTCGGTTATGCACTGACCCGCATGACCGGGCGGCGTTGAAGAGGACTGTAAAAACCATTATAGCGCCGTGAACTTTCAGTGTCTACCCACTTCAAAACCGCCAAAGGCGTGAAGGAGGAGGTTTTCGTTAAAAGAGTCGAAAATGAATGAAAATAACTGAAAAATGTAGTTTTGTTTTTGGGAAGATTGGCCCGTCTTCACGTAACTTCTTCCCCTGTAATTTTCCACAGAGTCATTGACTGACCATTTGTGTATTTTGGTTTATTATTTTCAATAATGAACCTTTGGAATCGACCAAGAAAAAAAATTTTAACACCCCCTCAAAATTTGATGGTTTACGTTTCAAGGTACGTAGAATCCAAAAATCGAATAAAAATTTGGCCGTCCGTCCGCCGTATGCCGTCCGCCGTACGAGGCACTTTTGTCACTTAGCATTGACCGATTTTGATGAAATTTGGTATGTAGGCTCCATTTGGGGTCTAGTTGTGCCCCGAAGCTTTTGTTTGATGTAGGTCATTTGTAAGGGTTCCAAAATCAATTTTGAAATTTTGAAAACGCCCTAACTCAAAAAATTTTTATGTAAAGGTATTGATTTTCCTTCAATTTAAGATACTATAGAATTTTTAGAATTTTTTGAGACCACGCGGAGCTCTGTAGGACTAACCGTTCGCTCCCTACGAAAATTTAAGGGTTTATATTGAAATATAATATATTTCATATAATATATCATATATATATAAATCAAAACACGAGTGTGAATCGCAAAAAAGGCCTAATCTCCGTTCAAATTAGAGCTGACCGAAATGCAATCGATGGTTGGTGATTTTGATTTTTTTTTTTTTTCTTCTCTTCATATTGGATGGTTGGTGATTTTGTAGACGAGTGATCTATATAGAAAAATAATAAACCATTGTGTAATATTTTGCGAGTTTTTCAAATTAAAGGTCTGATTATAATCTTTAAAATGAGATGCTATACGAGGGGGATTCCGATAACTGGAAGGTGCTGCAGGGGGGGGGGGGAATTATATTCGCGCAGAACCTGCATGGGCCTCATAACGGAATTGAACGTATTCATGCATGTTCAAATAACTTTCCCTACCAAATATGAGGAAAATTGGAAGAATAGGTGTAATCTCATTTGAGGTCGTCAGAACGACCTAGTACCCTACTAGATATAAGCAACATTGGAGGATTCGGAGATGGGTACTGGGGTACTTGGTCATTCGGGCGTAGTTCATAGCTCACTGCATGTTCATCTAGCACATAGCATCCTGTTCAACATGATCCATATTGTTATAGGTGTGATAGTGATCTATATGGATAAGTACGGAAACTGGTCATTCATACTAGGTGTGGAAGCATGTCTGTAATATGGATATGTACCCACTCATCTTATATGTCCATACGTCCCCCCATAGCTGGCACATAGGTAGTTCTTTGTAAAAACGATTGAATAAACCATCACAAACGAAACCCAAATATCACATACTACGATTAGATATACGAGTATAATAATAATCCACATCAAAATTTGACAATGAACTCACCCACTTGTTTTGGTTAAGCTGTTACTGTTGTTGTTATGGTTGTTGAGTTTATACGTAAATATATTAATTTGCATAATAATAATTAATGATGTTGACGTTATTTTATGTTATCCTCTTCAATAAATTGATTAATATGGTAATAATTACCATATTATTATTATTATTATTACAATTATTACAATTATTGTATTATTACAATTATTACAATTATTGTATTATTACAATTATTACAATTATTGTATAAATAGGTCCTAAAGACGAGAGTACTTTTAATTGAAATTTTTTGCAGCATTATAAAAGCCTATTAAGTTGAATAATATACACATTACATCATTTATACCTTTATAATATAAAGCTTTACAAAGCTTTATAAAGCTTTATAATATAAAGCTTACATATTATGTATAAGCTAACTCAAATTTTTGGTCAAAGTTTGTTCTCTAGCCGATTTGCGTGGTTCTTTTTATGTTCCACATAGATTACTTTCCAGAAGCACATTACTTCACCAGAGTAACAACATTTGCCTGGAGATGGGAAGTGTAGCGGGATGTATTCAGAGAACAAGATTCAATATTTTCTTCCTTTTGAGACTAACTAATGGAACGCAAATTCGAAATTCAGGAAACATAATTAAATTTATCTATGGTCTTTGAGCCAATTTAGATCAAACCAGTGGTGTCAACAAGGCGCCAGGACACCAGAAACCGCGTATCATATAGGGAGTTTTACCTTGAATACGCATGATATTGTAATAAATCACAGTAGACACAAACAATAACACCAACAACTTGTAGCGCAACTTAACACTCTTTTTAATACCAAAACACAACAACCAGGTTTTTAACAGTCAACAATACAATACCAACGATAACATGTGATCAAGTGTGGGTTTACCACACTACACTACACCCTCTCCTTTTTCAATGGCCCGCCCTCGGGCCGTACTTCTGCTCGGGCCAATCGGTTAGCGTGTAGGAGCCTTGTTCTTCTGCCCATCTTCACTTGGAACAGTACATCACTCTTCCCACTGGAAATCACCCATGGCCCAGTCCATTGCGGCTGCAGCTTTGGGCAGCGTCCTCTGACTCGTTTCGGGTCATGAACCCATACCCAGTCCCCTGCCTTGAAGGTTGGAGATTTGGCTCGACGGTCGTAATATCCCTTTTGTGCCCTCATGTTCAGCCCCATTCTGGTGCGTGCAAACTCTCTCACATTTTCTAATTTTGCCCTAAGATCAAGCGCATATTCTGTGGTGAGCTGGGGTCCATCTGCTGGAGGAGGTCGAAACAACTGGTCTGGCAGGTGCAGGTCTCGCCCAAAAAGGAGCTGTGCGGGGGAGAAGCCAGTTGTACTGTGTGGGGCCGACCGGTATGCCAATAGGAACAATGGCAGTTTTTCGTCCCAATCCAATTGTTGCTCTTCCACAAATATGCCCAAGTACTTGGTCAGTGACCGGTTGAGGCGTTCTACCAACCCACCAGACTGTGGGTGGAGTGGAGTGGTCCGTGTCATATGAGTCCCCATCAGTTTGGCAACTTCTTCGATCAGCTTGGACTCAAAGTTGCGTCCCTGATCTGTGTGTAGCTCCCAAGGTACTCCATTTCTACTAAAAACGTGTTCAATGAGGGCGTTTGCGACAGTTTTAGCTTCTTGGTTTGGAATGGCAATAGCTTCCGGCCATTTGGTGAAATAGTCTGCTGCGACCATTACATATTTGTTTCCCCTCTTTGTTTGGGGAAAGGGGCCTAAAATATCCAGTCCCATGCGCTCAAAAGGTCCTCCAACCATTTTCTGTTTCAATGGAGCTGGGTAGCGTTTCCCTGGCCCTTTAACTTTAACACAGTCATGACATGTCTTGCACCAAATCTTTACATCATGGGTCATCCCAGGCCAGAAATAAGATTGTCGTATTTTCTCTAACGTTTTCATGTACCCAAAATGGCCTCCAAAAGAACTACTGTGACATTGGGTCAAAACCTTTTGGATTGCAGTAGACGGTACTACCCACTGCCTGTGGCTTCTACCCCGAATTCCTTCCCACCTATGGTAGAGTTGATCTTCTATTACCTCCAAAAATTCCCAACGTGCAACCAGTTGTCGGACTGCTGGGTCCAGCGTTGTGATTTCTGCTTGCCCTGGTTTGTTCTGTGCCTTGAGTCTAAGGATGACCCATTGAATGTTAGCGTCTTTGGCTTGAGAGGTAACATCTTCTTGTGATTGAACTCAATAACATTAACTTCACGCTTGGCATTGTTCTGCGCTTCACGCTTTGTGCAGTAATTACAATGACTGTTGTATGGTCGGCGAGACAACCCGTCAGCATTGGAATGTTGTTTTCCTGCTCGGTGTATGATTTCAAAATCATACGTCTGAAGCGTTTCTAACCATCTGGCGAGCTGACCTTCAGGATGACGAATCGATGTGAGCCATGTCAAAGCAGCATGATCAGTCCGTACTGTGAACCTTGCCCCATACAAATACTGGTGGAACTGCTGCACACTCTTCACCACAGCTAATAATTCTCGTCTAGTTGCACAGTAGTTGGTCTCAGCCTTACTCAGAGTTTTGCTGAAGTAGGCCACTACTCGTTCCTCGCCATCTGTTACTTGTGCAAGGACTGACCCAATGGCATGAGCACTGGCATCGCAATCCAAAACAAACCGTTTTCCCAGATCTGGGTACATCAGGATGGAAGTTGTAACCATTGCCTTCTTAAGGTTATCAAAACTTGATTGCGTCACATCATTCCATATGAAGGGGCTGTTCACTTCTGTCAGCTTGTTGAGAGGATGAGCTAGTTTTGAAAAACCTTCAACAAATCTTCTGTAATAAGAGCATAGACCTAGGAATGAACGAACATGCTGTTTATTTTGTGGTACAGGCCAATTCGTCACTGCCTCTGTTTTGTTGGGATCAGTTTTAATTCCTTGTCCAGATATTACATGGCCCAAGTACTTGGTTTCTCGCTTGAAGAATGAACACTTGTCGGGGCGTATCTGCAGTCCTGCATCTGCTAGGCGGTGTAGCACTTTATCCAGTTTAATGATGACTGTGTCGAAGTCTGGACCATACACTATTATGTCATCTAGGTACACAAGGGCTAGATCGGATGGAACAACTACCTCCATAAGGCGTTGAAAGGTCGCAGGGGCATTACAGAGTCCGAAAGGTAACACCTTGAACTGCCATAGTCCCTTCTGGTAAAGTGTGAATGCTGTTTTTTCTCGATCTTCTTTTTTTAAGGCGACCTGCCAATACCCACTGCGCAAATCGAGAGTACAGAACCAACTAGATCCCCTGAGAGTGTCCAATAGACTCTGGATACATGGAAGTGGATACGAATCTTTCTTTGTCACCGAGTTTAGTCGTCTGTAGTCGACACAAAACCGCTTCGAGCCATCTTTCTTGGGAACAATTACTATAGGAGATGCCCATGGACTTGTGGATGGTTCAATCACATCTTGGTCTATCATGTCCTTCAACATCTTGTCTACTTCACTGAGCTGAGTGAATGGGATGCGTCTCGGAGCCTGCTTAATGGGGTGCGCATTTTCAGTGTCGATAGCGTGTTCCACCACATGAGTTCTACCCAGGGGCTGACTAGAATCAGCAAATATGTGCCTATATTTTTGGAATAATGCCTTTGCTGATTCATAGTTCTCTGTTCCTTCTTGCAGTGCCGATGACTTGAGGGCAAAATTAATCCAATCAGGGTCTTTGACATTGATCGCTGCCAGCAGAACCCTTTCTACACACTGCCATCTTTTTTTAAGTGGAACTGAGTCTTTTTCGCCCATTACAAATAAATTCCTACGTATGTCTATGCGTACCTGAAACTTCCTAAGAAAATCTACACCCAGGATTCCTTTGTCCCTAATATTGCTCACAAGGAAGTTGTGAATAAATGTTCTCCTTCCTATCTGACCTGAGATCGTACACTCTCCAGCGACCTTGAGCGTCCCCTCACCAGCTGTATGTAAAATGGAGTACTTAGTGGGGTTCAAGTTTAGTCGTAATTTGTGGACAACATCTGGTCGTAGTAGGGAAACTGTGGCTCCAGTGTCTACCATCATAGACCACAACATTCCTTTCAGCCGTATGTCTACAAAAATAGCATCACTACCTGTTCTTACTGTACTGACGAAGTTGGGGCTTTGACGAGTTTGGTTAGCTGAGGCACAGCCCTCTGCCTGAGCTCCATCTAGTTTTCCGAAGAGTCATATGAGTTGGTTGTCGGTTTCTTCTCTAGAGGACATTTTGCCCTTACATGTCCAGTGCCATTACAACCCCAGCATCTCAAGGTAACTGAACGTGTAGAAGTGTTAGGTAACAAACCCTCCACCAGCTGTGCCTTGGCCAATGCTTCCTGGATTGTTGTTGGGGTAGACATTGTAAGAGTGCGCATTAAATCTTTGTCTTTTAGGGCCCTGATGAATGCCCTTACTCCTACTCTGTCTCTGTAGGATTTGGGTTCTTCCGGGAATGCCCCTCTAGCCAGCCTTTCGATGTCCGTTGCCAAGTCTGATAGGTCTTCGGCGTCTTTTTGCACTCGTGTTTCCAGTAGCGCTAGTAATTTGGATGCTTGATTACGTTGGCCAAAACGGTTCGCCAAAGCTTGTGATAGATCTTGGTAATTGGTGCGCATGCTTGCTGGGAGGTCAGCCATAACAGTCAAAGCTGGGCCTCTCAGCATACTTGCTAGTTTCTTCCCTTTCCGAGCTTCAGTCCACTCATTAACTTCTGCTGTCACCTCTAGATGAACCTCATACTCTTCCCACGTAGTTTTTCCATCATAAGGCATCAGATTGCCTTCGTGAGCAACTAAGGTGGTACTCTGATGGACTGCATCACCTTCCAATCGCGGTGATCCTGGTTCGTTCCCTTGTATTGAGGATTGAGGTAGGTTTATGAGGGACAACTGTTGGTGAATATCTCCAAGGAGAGATTCCAGTGCTGCCACACGAGTTGTCAATGTCGGAGCTCTTAGTGTTCGCAGAGAAGAGTGCGCCGATGGCGGACGGGCCCCCAAATGTAATAAATCACAGTAGACACAAACAATAACACCAACAACTTGTAGCGCAACTTAACACTCTTTTTAATACCAAAACACAACAACCAGGTTTTTAACAGTCAACAATACAATACCAACGATAACATGTGATCAAGTGTGGGTTTACCACACTACAATATATATAAAACTGACCAAAACCAACATAGAAAGTCCAATGTTTTATCCTACTACCGTTTTGGTTGTGGGGGGGGAGGGGGGAGAACTCGAATTAGCATGTATTCGACGTTTAGCATGCATTGGTATCAAAGATCATGAATGCTGTTGAATTTGGGGCTTCACTGTCACCATAAGTGTTATGTGGTGGCTACGGGCGGAAAGGGGGGTGGGGTTATACTTGTAGTTCGTCTCTTAATTGACGATTTTTGATTTCAAAATATTTTGGGCTCTCAGAATGCGAACAATAACATGTTACTTCCTCAGCATACTAAATAAATTACATTTGATGAAAAGTTAAATTAACATGTTTTATCAATTACCAGTTCATATTGAAAGAACTTCTCCTTATCCAATGGGACATCCACTGAACTGCATGCATTATTAAATAATAATTATGTTCCTGCATAAGCTGCATTCTTTCAATTTTGTGATAAGTAACAGTTCGGTGTAACTGTTCCACGAACGACGTGAGGACACTCCACTGGACGGAAGAGACGAGGCAGTCAGTCACCTTGTAGTCCTCGCTCTAGCAAGTGCCCTCCTTTCTTATTTGTAATTTTCTGTTTTCCTTTCATACCCAAAATTCAATTTTCCATTTTTCCAAATTTCCATTTCTTTTCTCCAAAATTTGATTTTTTTTAAAGAGTCAATCTACATAAACCAGAATCCGATTTGTTATTAAACCATACCCAATTCATATCTATATTTAGTTAATTAATAACTTTAAATTATATTTGAATCATAAAAGAAATAGGAGCTGGTTATTCCATCAGAATATTTCCAACTCTCTTTCAGAGAGTTATGCATGTAAAAGTATGTTCTAACGGATAATCAACTCAATCATGATAGTGATACGAGGAAGGAGGAAGCCATACTAACAGACGCCACACCCACTTGGCAGACTTTTCTGCGACTTCAATCATAATTTTCTACCCCTTCATGTCCCTATAGAAACTACCGTTTCCGTTGACTATTTGATCAACCCATCGTGGAACCACACCAAAGTTACTCCATTGTAAACGACCGTTTCAGGTTGGATTTTCGTCCGACTGCCATTCCTGGCGTCGCGGGCGTCGCTGTCTTCCAAAGGGAAGATCAGAATTTTGTTCTTTTGATTTCACTCATTGGTTTCCATTTCCTCACTGCCCTGGGTTGGGTGGCTGAGCTTGAGACGCACGAAAACATGCCCCCGCGGAGTGACTCGATCTCACGACCTCCCCGCAGTAGCCGGTCCGAGAATCGTGCTACTGGACGCGTGCCGCGGCGACCGCCGTTTTAGCTGAATGATACGAGGAAGGAAGGAGCCACATACCACCATACTCACACACGCCACAGCCACTTGGCAGACTTTTTTTGCAACTTCAAACAATCATTCTCAACCCTTTCATTTCCCTACAGTTACTACCGTTTCAACCCATCGTAGAACTATACCTCGTTACTCCATTGTCACGAGTACATTTCACAATGCGTGTCTTCTAAAAAAATCCAAATTTTTAAAGGAACTTTTTGTGGCGGAAACTAGAAAAAAATTCGACGTTTCAATGCTGGGGGCCAGTCTGTGGAAAAGGGGGAACTCCCGTTAGCATACGACCGTCTGAGCATTTTGAGATTTTTTTGAGCCGCAGGTGGAGATGGTCCGTTCGAATCAGCGTCCCCTCTGACGTCTCTTTTGTCGGCTGTTTTTGTCCCTATTGAGACGAACAGGCGCCCCCGGAAAGCTCTTACAATCGTTTTGTCCGCAGTATCGAGGAATTGTTTTTGAATAGTTGATAACATTTACGGTTTGAGAGGGATTGTGTGATCTACTCAAAATGTACTTAGGTGGTGGAGAAGGGGTAATGGCAGTTGTGCGTGTTCAAAAGAATTACTTTGCACCACTTTCATCAAGCGAGTCTATCGTTCCAGCAGATGATGTAAAATTGATGCAAAGTCTACGATTGTAGCTGATCAAAAAAATCACAATTAGGTTCTTTTTCGATTTTTCAAAATTGATGAAATTTTTGAAAAATTGATGTTGAATTTTATTTGAAAATATCAAATTCCATTTAGAAAATGATGAATTCAATGTAGAGGGTAATGAGTCAGCTGAGCTACTGAAGAAGAAGAAGAAGAAAATCTTTTATTATTTAAGCGAATAGATTTACAATATAGTTAGGACGTAAGTAGAAAATGTAAATCTTACAGTTAATTAACAATAATTGTTACCTAATTATTATTAATAATTGTTAATAAAAAATAATTATTTAAACATGCAATGCGACAATGGACTAAGGTCCTTCTGTCGGAGAGTGCCTGTTTGGTAGTTTGGGCTAAACTAAATTTGAGTGGACTGTGATGATTGTGGTTATAGGTAAAGATTTCACACAACACAAGAAGAAGGGAAAATTAATTTATAAAACGTTGTGTGATGGGCCGCTGGCCTAGATCGCTCAAATCCGACCTGAACAAAAGGGTATATAGGGCTAATTTTAGAATTGTCTGTGCAAGGTAACAAGGTAGGTAATACGGATTACGATGAGAAATAACTCCACTCACCGATGGTGTCTGCAGACGGTACTTACCCCGGCCGGGGTGTGAAACGACGAGAAGTTCAGCGAAGAGGCAAAGCAGAAGGGTGCAGAAAAAGGAGCACATGTGCTCCTTTTTTGTCTTGTCTGTGCACAGACAATGCGTGGGAGACCTAAAGCTCGCGGTTTCTCCGTGTATTATTTCGCGGATTTACGCGGTTAAGAATTGATGGTTAAAGGTGGGGCAATTTAACCACACTTTCAAAAATTGCGATTAACAAATTATTTTGCGGGTTTACAATGATAGAGGCGGTTTGACGGAGCAAAGACGTGGCAGCTACGGCGACTGAGATTGGACTGGTGCTTCAGTGAGCGGGAGGGGTGCAGCGAGGACCAGCCTGAATGTACATGAGACCAATAGTTGGTCTCTGGTCTACAATCTATGAGTCCAATGTTCTACCCTATGTTCCTTCTAGCCTATTAGGCCAAAACACCGCCCACCCAAAATTGAAATTTTGATGAAATTTGGAATTTTGTAACCCCATGTAAACAAGAAAAGTACAAACAAAATATTAGAAAAGATCGAAATCTCACAAAAACTATCAAAGTAGTAATAAATTATGCATAATAAATACATGCAAACATTAATGGTACAAATGTACAAGATATTAAATATTCAAAAAACAAACAAGATATTTATAAATACAAAAAAAAACTGATTGTGTTGGCTCATCTTAGTCTAAGGTTCCTGATCATCTGGAATATCAGGTAAAGGAGCCAGTTTCGCAATGGGTCTCCTGAATCTACCATTTGCCGTTCGAACGATAGCAGAACGAGCAATGCCATCAGCTCCTACTTGGAACTCCTCGATTCTGCCCAGAGGCCACTCTAAGGGTTTGGATTGAGCTTTCAGAACAATGACGATGTCTCCTTCCTTCATAGATGGCCGATGCTGGGTCCATTTCTGGCGTTCCATGATAGTGTGCAGGTAACTAGTACTCCATCGTTTCCAGAACGTTTGAGAGATTTGCTGGACACGTTGCCATCTCGAAAGGTGGGTAGCCGGTTCAGACGGGAGATCGTATTCCAACGTGGAAACAAGAGGGCGGCCGATGAGGAAGTGCGCTGGAGAGAGGAAGAACGATTCTGGGGAATCTCCCACTGGACATAGCGGCCTACTGTTCAGTATGGCCTCAACTTTGGTTAAAACAGTGACCATCTCCTCATAGGTCAACGAATTTGTCGAAATATGACGAAAATGATGCTTGGCTGCTTTCACCGCTGCCTCCGCAAGTCCACCCATCCATGGAGATTCGGGTGGATTGAAATGAAACGATATATTACGTTCTGACAAATGATTAACAATCTCTTGTGATGAACTATTTAGCGAATCAAAAATTTGTTTCAGTTCTCTCGCAGCTCCATGGAAATTGGTACCGTTATCACAAAATATTTCATGACACAAACCTCTTCGGGAAATAAACCGATTCAGTGCTCCCAGGAAACATTCACTGGAGAGATCACCTGCTAGTTCAAGGTGAATGGCCTTGGTCACCATGCACACAAAAACGCACATGTACGATTTGACTACTGGAGCATTGCGTCGGGTACTTTGCTTGATCAGGATCGGACCAGCGAAATCTACAGCAGTGCGAGCAAATGGTGAACAGGGAGTGATACGAGAGGAGGGAAAGGCAGCCATTAGTGGATGAACCTCCTTAACTTTATGACGATAACAAATCATGCACTTATGTATGCGTTGGCGCAACAAACTTCTCAAGGATAATATCCAGAACTCCTGGCAGATCAAAGACTGCGTGGCCTGAGGACCAGCATGCATCAAACGTTGATGATAAGCGTCGCATATCAGACTGGAGAGATGTGCAGGTTTTGGGAGTAAATATGGGTGTTTTGCTGCTTCAGGTAGTAAGGAATGCGTTAGACGTCCTCCAACTCTTATAGATCCACGATGAATGAATGGAGTCAAACGCCGCATACGAAGTGAGAGGGGTTTCCCTTTCTCTAGAGCTCTAAGCTCGGACGAGAAGAAATGACGCTGAGTGGCTCTTATACATAAGAGAAGACCATCTTGTAGTTCAGCAGGCTTCAGAGGCCCCGACCTTCGGTTACGACGATGTCGGACATTGTATATAAATCGCAGGAGCCATGCCATTACTCGCTTGAGCCTGGCCAATGAAGAGAAACGATTGATAAAGGACACGACGAAAGCAGGATCGCCAATAGGAGGAGTTGTGGCATCTACCACAGGCATAGCAACACGTTGGTTCTTCATTTCAGGAAGTTCTGTAGTCACGGGAAGACGATCAAGAGGCCAAGTGGAGACTGGATCAGAGAGAAAGCGAGGCCCCGCCCACCATGAGGAATTGTTAACTATTTCGGAGGGTAGGAGTCCTCTAGAGGCCACGTCGGCAACATTGAGAGAAGTGGAGATGTGATGCCACTGAGAAACTTCAGTGCAATCGAGAATATTAACGACTCGATTTGCAACATAGGTATGGAGACGATGAGGAGAGGTTCTTAGCCATCCTAATACCACTGTTGAATCCGTTGACAGAAATATGTCTTTTATAGCTAGGCGAGAAATCAATGGGTTGATGGCTTTAAGCAATTGAGACAACAGAAGGGCCCCATTCAACTCCAAACGAGGAACTGTGACTGTTTTGAGCGGAGCAACACGTGTCTTCGAACATAAGAGATTGACGATAACGGAAGATTCATCATCGGAACAACATCGGAGGTACAGAGCTGCTGCATACCCGAGCATCGAAGCATCACAAAACCCTACTATTTGAAATTTGGGCATGTTTGATCTAGTAATGATTCGCGGAATTTTTATCAGTCCAAGTTCAGAAAACTCTGAGCTGAATTCCTTCCATCGAGCTCTAAGATCGGGAGGAAGAGGGGTGTCCCAGTCTAAAGAACGTTCCCAAATTTCTCTGAGAAACAGCTTGGCTTTGAATATGACTGGACTGATCCAACCAAGTGGATCGAACAATGAAGCAACCTTAGAGAGAACTTCACGTTTAGTGTGTGCATCACCAAGTGGTTTAACGTTATAAGTAAACACATCGTCAGTGGGTTCCCATTGAAGACCCAAAACGTGAAGGGAAGAAGATTCTTGGGATTCGAGTGAGAGAGAAGGCAGCTGATGTTCTTTCGGAATTTCCTTCAACAAATTTGGAGAGTTACTTGCCCATTTTCTGAGTTGGAAATTTCCCAAACTCATGAGTGCTATCAATTCATCTTTCAGTTGTTTGGCTTCCCTTTCCGTGGCAACAGAGATGCACAAGTCATCCATATAGCAGTTTTCAAGAATTGCTTTAGAAGCCAATGGAAAACGTTTACCCTCATCAAGGACAAGTTGTTTTAGAGTCCGTTGGGCCAGAAACGGAGCAGATTTCAGCCCGTATGTCAACGTAAGAAGCTCGAAATCAACTATTTCCGAACTATTATTGTTCCGATAGAAAATATGCTGGAACGGGGTATCCTCTGGATCAATCCATATTTTCCGATACATCATTTTGATGTCTGTGATAAGTGCCACGGGGTTCAAACGAAACATTGTAACAAGTTCCCCAATGTCTTTTTGCAAGGGAGGGCCTGTGAGTAAAAAATCGTTTAGACTTTGCCCCGAAGAATCAGAACATGATGCGTCAAAAACAACACGAAGAGGTGATGTGGGTGAATCCCTCATTATACCAAAATGCGGTATGTAATAACTACCAGGTTTTGTTGCGGGAACCATGTGACCCAACTCTTGATATTCACTCATGAAAGATCGATACAAAGTATTGAACTTCTGATTTTTATCAATCCGTTTTTCCAGGTTGAACCAACGACGACGAGCTATAACATCTGTATCAGAAAACATAGGCTCTATGTCAGGTTTGAAAGGCAACCGGACTTGGTATGAACCATCTGGACGCCGGGAATGCGTAGAGACAAAGTGATTTTCTGCGTATCGGTGTAACGGATCAATGAGCGATTGAGAGGGAGAATACACTTCTTCCGACTTCCAAAAACTTTGCAAAGTTTGATCAACATTAGATTCCCAAGTGAGCAAAGAAATTTGAGGAGGGTCTACGGGGGGTAGAGGGTCATTCACTTCACCCATGATCACCCATCCAAATATGGTATTGAATGCGGCGGGTGTACCTGGAATGATAGTACACCTATCATCATTGAATATCTGAGTAAATAGAGATGCTCCTAACAGGAAGTCTACTCTGTTTGTTTCACAAAACGATCTGTCCGCGAGGTTCAGATGAGAGAAACGATTATAAACCTCGGGAGATAACGAAGCGGTGGGAAGATCAGCGCACACTCGACGAACGACAACAGCTTCTGTAGTAAGAAAATTCGACGACTTATTTCCGATAGGAGAGAGTGAGCACGATACAACACCTTTGGAAGTTCCCAAATTTGAGGAAAGAGCGCCATCAATGTTGGTTTCTTTGTGAAATACTGGAAGCGCTAACCTCTGTACGCATTCTGTGGAAATTAGACAAATTTGGCTGCCACCATCTATGACTAAGCGTACTGGTTCAAATTTACCCCATTTATTTCGAATAAGTGCCTGGGCAGTTCCCAATAACACTACTTGATTGGAACGATTGACCGATGAACCCATTAGTAAGGCCTGAGAATTAGGTACAGGAGCACTCCAACGTTCGTTATCGGAGTTACGTGATACTGAAGGGAGATGATTATCTGTAGTGTTCTTATCAGATGACAGACCGACAGATACTTTCATCCTATTATTGTTATATTCTAATTTATGTAGGGAGCTGTGGTGCGACACACTTTTACATTCGGAACACTTTCCTTTAGATGCACAACGAAGCCGATTATGCGTACCCAAACAACGAAAACATCTATTATGTTTTTTCAACCATTCGTACCTATCGCTTATAGGAATTTTATTATATTTATCACAACCATACAATGAGTGCGAGAGGCCGCAAAAGGCACATTGAGAGGTTTTACTCGAAGTGGAGATCGAACTGTTCGATCCAGACGAAGAGGGAAAACTAGGAGACGTTACTATTTTACCGTCAGTCGATTCCGAACTAACTAACAAGCTTTGCGGGTTTCGGGTCGATCTTGAAGGCGCTTTATGCGAAGGTATAGAAGTTTTCGTAGAATTCGAACGTCTACTCAACTCTTCGATTTTACATTGCTGTTCAACGAAGTCTACCAGTTCATGGAATGAAGGAACACCGCTTTCTCCTGTAAGCGATCGTTCGAATAAGACGCGTATATTTGGTGGAAGGGCTCTGAATGCACATTGAAACATCACAAAATCCTTATGATCTTCCAAACCTAGGTTGTCATAAGCTGTACAAGTCGTGCCGAATACATCAAGAAACGACTGAAGTTCTTTTAATGAGCTACCTGAGAGAGGGGGAAAATTCAACATTTTATCAACATAAAATGCTGCGAGATTACGCAAATTCCCGTACCTATTGTGTATCAAATTGTAGGCATCCATGTAGCTGTTGTTAGAAAGATTCTGAATCAACTTGAGGGGAGAACCACGGAGGGAACGTTTGAGGTACGTCATTTTTATGACATCAGAGAAGTTACTATCGTGAACTATGGTCTGGAACATACTCCAAAAATTATGAAATGTTTCGAGGTCACCATCCCAAACAGGAACTTCGATTTTCGGGAGATTCATTTCAGTTCTAGGTTGAGGGACTGGAACGGGGTGTGTATTACCCAAGATATCTCGTTCAATCTTTTTGATTTTATAATACACATCACGAAACGCTGTAGCTACAGAGTCAACTGGCAACCATAGAGACTTTTCCAATTGCAAATTCAGAACCATGATCTTATCCTGAATGGTTTCAAATTTATCCCTCAAACGTGTCAAATCACTACAGCGAGTTATAAACGACGAGACGGTCCCTGGAGCTACCTTTGCAGAAATATCATAAATTGATTGAATCTCGGCAAACACCTGTTCTCTTTTGTTCCTGAGAAATTCGTAATCTACAGCCAATGTAGGGGGAACTTTGGGATCTTCGTTACTCATGATTCCACGAGAAGAGTGAACAACCAACCAGATTCAAGAAGAGCCAACACTTTACAGAGAACAACCAATGAAATCAATCAAAAACAGTGACGTCAGAAACAAAGTGAGATTTCAACCTATAGAAATGGACTATTGCCACTATGCACCTACTATTTATTCAATATGGCGGATTTGGCTCGGGACGGACCAATTGTTTGGTAGTTTGGGCTAAACTAAATTTGAGTGGACTGTGATGATTGTGGTTATAGGTAAAGATTTCACACAACACAAGAAGAAGGGAAAATTAATTTATAAAACGTTGTGTGATGGGCCGCTGGCCTAGATCGCTCAAATCCGACCTGAACAAAAGGGTATATAGGGCTAATTTTAGAATTGTCTGTGCAAGGTAACAAGGTAGGTAATACGGATTACGATGAGAAATAACTCCACTCACCGATGGTGTCTGCAGACGGTACTTACCCCGGCCGGGGTGTGAAACGACGAGAAGTTCAGCGAAGAGGCAAAGCAGAAGGGTGCAGAAAAAGGAGCACACAGACAATGCGTGGGAGACCTAAAGCTCGCGGTTTCTCCGTGTATTATTTCGCGGATTTACGCGGTTAAGAATTGATGGTTAAAGGTGGGGCAATTTAACCACACTTTCAAAAATTGCGATTAACAAATTATTTTGCGGGTTTACAATGATAGAGGCGGTTTGACGGAGCAAAGACGTGGCAGCTACGGCGACTGAGATTGGACTGGTGCTTCAGTGAGCGGGAGGGGTGCAGCGAGGACCAGCCTGAATGTACATGAGACCAATAGTTGGTCTCTGGTCTACAATCTATGAGTCCAATGTTCTACCCTATGTTCCTTCTAGCCTATTAGGCCAAAACAGTGCCCGAGAACGAATTAGAGGTTCCCAAAATCAAAAAATCCAGCAAAGCTCCCACAACCTTCATAACAAAGCCTACGTATGTAGAAAATGTAAATCTTACAGTTAATTTACAATAATTGTTAATTATTAATAATGATTGTTGAATAAAAATAACTATTTAAATTATTTAAACATGCAATGCTACAATGGACTAAGGTCCTTCTGTCGGAGAGTGCCCGAGAACGAATTAAAGGTTCCTAAAATCAAAAAACGTCTGCCAAGTGGGTGTGGCACATAGCTTCCTCGTATCCATAACCCGATTGTATAGATGATCCGATGCATAGTAGTTAATCTGAAAACACCAATCTCCAAGTACCTTTCACTACCCTCATAGGGGACCATCTATACGCTAATCTGGACAATCCTAGAAAATTTCATCAAATTCGGATGAAAAATTAAGTGAGTAGGTGTATGTGATTGGATCAAAAAATACATAGCCTCGGCTGGGTTTCGAACCCGCGACCTTAGAAGCTCAAATCAAGATTTTATCCTCTGAGCTACCGATAACCTGCTATTAATGGGATTTGAGATTCTCACAGAAGACCATCCCTCTATGAATGAATCCCTCTATGAGGAACAATTCTCTGTGATTTTCATAGGGGACCATCTAAACACTACTCTGTAACATTCCTGAAAATTTCATTGAAATCGGATGGAAAATGTAGAAATTATGGCCGTTACAAGGAAATTCACGTTAGCGCATGCGCAATGGCTACTATCAGTCCGAAGGTGGTGATTTTCATAGGGGATCATCTAAATACTAATCTGTAACATCCCTGAAAATTTCATTGAAATCGGATTGAAAATGTGGAAGTTATGGCCGTTACAAGGAATTCACGTTTGCGCATGCGCAGTCGCTTCTATCAGTCCGGGGACGATGATTTTCGTAGGGATCCATCTACAACCTAATCCACATAATTCCTGAAAATTTCATAGAAATCGAGTGGAAAATGTAGAAGTTATGGCAGTTACAAAGAAATTCACGTTAGCGCATGTGCAGTAGCTACTATCAGTTCGAAGGTGACGATTTTCATAGGGGACCATCTAAATACTGATCTGTAACATCCCTGAAAATTTCATTGAAATCAGATGGAAAATGTAGAAGTTATGGCCGTTACAAGGAATTCACGTTTGCGCATGCGCAGTCGCTTCTATCAGTCCGGGGATGATGATTTTCATAGGGGACCGTCTACACACCAACCCGCACAATCCCTGAAAATTTCATAGAAATCAGACAATAACTTCGTATAGTTATGCGCGTTACAAGGAAATCATGACAGACGGACAGACACACAGACAGACAGACACACAGACAGACAGACACACAGACACACAGACACGGAACCAAAATTGTTCAGAAAGGTCTAAAACGCAAAACGCGAGTGGAAATTTTGATTTTGGAGAACTTTTTTTTTTTCGTCCTTGAAAAGTGAAAAAAAAGCTTCCGCTACCTCGGTAGACTCGGAAGCAAAATCCAGCAAAGCTCCCTCAACCTTCATAACAAATCCTACAGCAATTTAAGTACCCTCCTATTACCAGTTGAACTCCCTTACCAGTTCGGATCAAAAAACATGCCAACTCCCCCACACTATCGCCGTTCAAAACGTTGATAACCCGATCCCTACTGATAACCCATGACCCAAGGCAAGCGCTTCTGATTCTCCAAGAAAGTGAAATACATCCTCCAGCGCCACAATGTTGCACATTGAGCAGTCTTGTCTTCCGTCTGCAGCCGGAAGGAATGGTCGGTGATTGAGCCCCAAAAGA
This sequence comes from Apolygus lucorum, assembly GCA_009739505.2. Taxonomy (NCBI): domain Eukaryota; kingdom Metazoa; phylum Arthropoda; class Insecta; order Hemiptera; family Miridae; genus Apolygus; species Apolygus lucorum. Next base: position 39,904,482 of record CM019178.2, read on the forward strand.
GATCCTCGCAGCTTCACTAGCCGTCGACGCGCATGCAAGGGGTTACCTGGGTTCACATCTAGAAAACCAATCGAGTTCAAGGACATGTCTAGCTCTCTGTACAGCAAATTACTTGAAGCAAGTGCACGAGCCATTATATTTCCTCGCGATAACCTCTCTTTCACGCCTCCACCGGTGTGCTCAATTGCGAATCACACTGCTCAAGATTCGAAATATCAAGATCCAGGGCACACTCAAATCCATCAGCCAGTGTCTTCAACTCGCCAGCCCAGTAGAGGTTTTTGCTTATAATTTCTACAGCAACATTTCTTGGGTATCTCGAATCTGCCATCCTCAAAACCTTTCTAATGTACTTGCAGTGCAGCGAAAGTGTGACCAAATATATATGTCGGGTCCACATTTGCCTCGAGATACATCATGTAATTTAGTGTGTTGAGTGGAAGACTGTACAGCATCTTTATAAATTGAGTCTGAACCTGCTCCACAACTCCATAACATTTATTCCCCCAAATCTCAGCTGCTTACGTCAGAATTGTGCGAACAGTGGCCGTGAAAACCATTTATGCATTTATTCTGAAGAATTAATTCTTCATCGTTCATGGTTTGCGGTTCAATTTTGGGTCGATACTTTTCTACTTCCTCATCCATCAAGTTTTCTAGTTCAACTGAATTTGACGTTCTTTCGATGTTGGTTGATCTATCAGATGTCTAGCGCAGCAATCTCTAGGGAAAGCTGAAAACAACGATCGGTCGCTGCATGTAGTACCGAAGCTGAATATTACTGCATGACTGAGGCAATCAAAGAAGCATTTTACTTGAAGAGATTTGGGACATCCACCTGTGGGAGAGATTGCTATCTACAATGACAACCAAGGAGTTCAGAAGCTAATCGAAAACACAGTCCATCACTAAAGAACGAAACTCATCGATATCATGGCAAAGGTTCATAAGAGAAGCAGTGGATAAAGAAGATGTGAAGTTTTCGTACTTGCCAACCAACAGATTTTTGAACTTGGCTATTGGCACACGACCACATATATCTGAAGGGTCACTGGGGAAAAGGATCAAACTCCATTTTTTGGCCGAATTGAGATAGGAACGCCATCGTGTAGTTTGAGAGGAGTAGAACCGAAGGGTCTTTCTTTTTTAGGACGTCCCACAGTAAGACTTGGGCGTCCTTATGCGATCGATCTGGGGTGAAGGAGGACAACACTCAACAGGAAAAAAAAATAACCACACAGTAATCCGTTTTAGACCATCCTGAATCCAAATCCGCGAAAAAAACCACAGGTGTATGTCTGTGTGTGTGTGTGTGTGTGTGTGTGTGTGTGTGTGTGTGTGTGTGTGTATGTGTGTGTGTGTGTGTGTAACAAAATCTTGTGTACTCTGCCCAGGCCTTAGTTCTCAACCGATTTTCCTGGTTCTTTTTTTGTTCGTCGCGGAAAACTATCTAGTTGTGCACTACGTCGCCGGAATTTCGAATTTTGCCTTTTAAGGGGGGAAAGGGGGGGTTAATGCTCGAAAAACGTGCGTTTTTGGGCATAATCTTGTGTACTCTGCCCAGGCCTTAGTTCTCAACCGATTTTCCTGGTTCTTTTTTTGTTCGTCGCGGAATACTATCTAGTTGTGCACTACGGCGCCGGAATTTTGGATTTTGCTTTTTAAGAGGGGGAAAGGGGGGGTTAATGCTTAAAAAACGTGCGTTTGCATGCATAATCTTGTAAACTCTGCCCAGGCCTCAATTTCCAACCGATTCGCGTGTTTCTTTTTTTGTTTGACTCAAATAACTTCCGAGTTGTACATGATTTTACCAGAGTACCAAAATTCGCAAGGGGAGGGGGCAAGTGGGGGGATAATATTCACAAAATATCCGATTTTTCAATATTTTGGTTCCTTTACTGCTTACTAATTGTACCCAAGCATTGAAATTGAGGAAAAATTCTCATTATACCTCCGAATTTTCATGAATTATTCTCTGTACCACCATGGTGCCAGGATATGGTGCCATGATGCCATAAACCGCTTATTTCGTGTTTTTTTTTTTTTTTTTTTTGTGTTTCGCCTTGAATCCGGATGTGAACTTCGACGGACTGCCTACCAAAACTAACAGATGAAAGTTCAATGTTACGACGTATTTCCGCTTTGGTGCCAGACTGGCACCATTGTGGGCGTTGGGGTGGTGGGGGGGGGGGACTCGAATTCGCATGTTGGGTATCGTAGATCATGGATTTTAAAATGCTCTTCAGATTCTAGGCTCGCATGCCGCTAGAAATGTTAAGGTGGATAATGGTGGGGGGGGTCAGTATTTCTTGCCTAAAGTAATAAATGAATTACATCGAGTGAAACAGTTTTATCACTTAACAACTGGTTAAACTGATCTAATGCTTATCCAATGGGACGTCCCCTGGAATGCATGCATTACTAAACAATATGTTTTAAAGCTAAAACAAATACGGGGCTCCGGGGAAAAGGGTCAGATTCCGTGCGCCCGCAGGATAGAAAGATCAGTGTCCGATTTAAAGACCCCTTTCCTCGCCTTTGCATGAGTTGCATGGCATCACACCAAAGATTCATCACGCACAAAAGCTCCTACTTCTGAAGATACCAAACAGTTTTCACAACCCCTTCTACCTTGAAGAAGAAGACTTCAGTACCAAAAGGAGCTGTAACATCGGGAAACCTTCACAACAGCCCCATACCCATCAAAACCAGCAAAATCAAAGGATTTAAAACACTTGTGTCAGTTTCTCGTCAACCCCGGTGTTAACATTTTTTGAGTCACTGTCCAACAGGTTGGGGAATGTAGGAGATGATGCCATTTCATATTGCGACGATCCTTTAGATGAATGATTTATTCATTGATTTTTTTGCCTTTTTGCAGTTAATGTTTTGTACAAAACTATACCTAATTTGGAAAATAAAGCCACTTTTTGCCCAAAATTTTTCTGGAGGTGACAGTAAGGTACCTACAAACCATAGTAAATTTACTGAAGTGAATAACGAGATTTGAATAAACAATATAAATTTATAATTTTAAATGAACAATATAATTATATATCTTTAGGTATTATGGTGACCGAAACGCGGATATTTGTGGGGGGAAAAGATCAAAGTCCATACCTTGTTTGAAATTTCTAATTATTTCTGGAAATTATCTTCGACCTACTTAATTTTTTTTTCTTGTCACTTGAACATAATTAAATTTTTGGTCAGGTGGCCCAAACAGTTCATTTTTAGGACGTCCCACAGTAAGACTTGGGCGTCCTTATGCGATCGATCTAGGGTGAAGTTGGACAACACTCAACAGAAAAAAAATAACCACACAGTAATCCGTTTTAGACCATTCTGAATCCAAATCCGCGAAAAAAAACCATAGGTGTATGTCTGTGTGTGTGTGTGTGTGTGTGTAGGTGTGTGTGTGTGTGTGTGTAACAAAATCTTGTGTACTCTGCACAGGCCTTAGTTCTCAACCGATTTTCCTGGTTCTTTTTTTGTTCGTCGCGGAAAACTATCTAGTTGTGCACTACGTCGCCGGAATTTCGAATTTTGCCTTTTAAGGGGAGAAAAGGGGGGGTTAATGCTCGAAAAACGTGCGTTTTTGGGCATAATCTTGTGTACTCTGCCCAGGCCTTAGTTCTCAAACGATTTTCGTGGTTCTTTTTTCGTTTGACGCGGAATACTATCTAGTTATGCCCTACGGCGCCAGAATTTTGGATTTTGCTTTTTAAGAGGGGGAAAGGGGGGGTTAATGCTTAAAAAACGTGCGTTTGCGTGCATGATCTTGTAAACTCTGCCCAGGCCTCAATTTCCAACCGATTTGCATGTTTCTTTTTTTGTTTGACTCAAATAACTTCCAAGTTGTACATGATTTTACCAGAGTACCAAAATTCGCAAGGGGAGGGGGTGAGTGGGGGGATAATATTCACAAAATATCCGATTTTTCAATATTTCGGTTCCTTTACTGCTTACTAATTGAACCCAAGCTTTGAAATTGAGGAAAAATTCTCATTATACCTCCGGATTTTCATGAATTATTCTCTGTTCCACCATGGAACTAATAGTGGTGCCACCGTGGTGCCACCATGGTGCCATGATGCCATAAACCGCTAATTTCGGTTTTTTTTTGTTTCACCTTGAATACGGATGTGAACTTCGACGGGCTGCCTACCAAAACTAAAAGATGAAAGTTCAATGTTACGACGTATTTCCGCTTTGGTGCCAGACTGGCACCATTAGTGGTGGGGGGGGGGGGGGTGAATTCGAATTCGCATGTTGGGTATCGTAGATCATGAATTTTAAAATGCTCTTCAGATTCGAGGCTGCCATGCCGCTAGAAATGTTAAGGTGGATAATGGTGGGGGGGGTCAGTATTTCTTGCCTAAAGTAATAAATGAATTACATCGAGTGAAACAGTTTTATCACTTAAGAACTGGTTAAACTGATCTAATGCTTATCCAATGGGACGTCCCCTGGAAATTACTAAACAATATGTTTTAATGCATAGCGTCTGCCTGGGATGACTTCAAACTTTGTTTTTCGATTTTCTCGGCATTAGGAAAAGAGGAGTCTGATCCTTTTTCCCCGTGACCCTTCATCTAAATACAATGAAACACATTGGAGCACTGCCAAACGAATCCTCAGATAGGTACCTACCTAAAAGGGACGCTGGACACAATGTTGAATACCGCGGCCTAGAGGCGAAGATTGCAAACGGGCTACGGGGCTAACGACATGCACTTGAGGGGACGTATTTAATACCCCGTTTACATGCAGCCACTGCCGCTGCCCCTCGCGTTGCCGTATTTGCTGCCGCGTTACTCCCCTGCCTACTTCCGCGGCAGCCCAAGTGTTTACATTCAGCCCACTTCCGTGGCAGAAACTCAGTGGAGCAATGGAGGACTTGGAGGCAGCGCTGCCTGCCCTTTGACTTCCGCACGATAAACCGCCAGTTGAGGGAGCACGGGGCAGCGCGAGTGGCAGCGGCAGGGGCAGTGGAAGTGAGGTGTTTACATACTCTCGCTGCCCGATGTCCTCTCCACTTCCCTGCTCACTGCTACGGAAGTGAGCTGCATGTAAACGGGGTAGAAGAATCAAGTCCACGTCGTTATTGCATTTTCAACAGGTGTTGTTTTTACTTTTGTAGTTAAGAAATGAAATAAATGTTTCTCATTCTCTGAAAAAAAAGTTGACTGGAATATTGTGATTCTGAATATTATAAAATCAACTCTGCCAGAGGCAGACTGGGAAGCAAAATAATTAAACATGAATATAATACAGGAAACATAGGATAATAAGTTAATAACGTATTATTAGGGGTGCTAGGTATAATGAAATAAAAGAATCCCTCTTTCTCTTCTTCTTCTATTTTTAATATTTTCTACGTTACATAATAAGACGATGTCGATGTTATCCTATGTCTTCCCTTCCAATTAGGCTGGTGATTCTTAGTTGAGTTTACCTACGAAGGGGTTTTGTCGAATCCTCGTTTGGTTAGTTATGATTTGTTTTATGTGGAGAAGTATTTAATTTAAACCTTGAAACTAACGGATTGTGTCTGGTGTAGTTATCTCTGTTGGAACGCAGGAGGAGCGACCCCACTCCAGGGCGCCAGACAACGCGAATGGGACGGCAGCTGGTGCTGGACTCCATCGCACGCAAACTTCCTTCGCGGGTTCGCGGAATTGCCATCTGATGGTGATGGTGGGGGGACCGTCTCGCGTCTTTCGCAACCGCCTCCGCCAATCAGCGAGCGCCTTCTGCCGCTGTCCCCACCATATTGCGTTGAGCCACCTTCTGACTCGGTATGGATCTGGAGGGATTCCCAGAGTTGTGACTCAGAGAGTTAGGTAACAAATTGGTGACAAATTGCACCCTGAATGAGGGTTATTAAAGTCCGGGCGACCTCAAAACAGCTCTGGATTCACACTGAAATTTTGCAGATAGATAATTAGGTATGTATGTTCGAGCTGCAGTAGAGCAACCTCCAACTTCCCTGACGAACATTCTCCAACTACAACTCGACTATAAAATTAGGTACGGAAAAGTTGTCAAAGCGATTGGTCATTCTTCATTCACCAAAAACTTTTGGGTTTAAGAAAACGATACACTCGTAGTCATCATCTAATAGAACCAAAATGATTTCAATTAGATGGAACTGGAGGGATTCCGATTGTTGTGACTCACAGAGTCAACAAATTAGTGACAAATTGCACCCTCAATGGAATTATTCAAGTATGGGCGACCTCAAAACATCACTGGATTCACACTGAAACCGAATTGCAATTGTATTTTGCGAATGTATTGTATTTTTGTCCGAGCTGCAGCAGAGCAACTGCCAGCTTCCCTGATGAACGTTCGCTCCAACTACAATTCGACTATGAAATCAGCAGTCTGGAAAAGTTGGCAAAACGATTGACCATTCTTGGAGCACCAAATACTTTGGGAGGTTAAAATAACGATATACTCGGACTCTTCATCTAGTAGAACCAAGATGTATAAAAAATAATGACATGTGTAATACGCTCGAGTAGAGAGGAAATCCACCTCCGACATTACGTTCTGCACCTCCCGACTCGGCATGGAACTGGAGGGATTCCGCGAGTCGTGACTTGGATAGTCAGACAAAAACACAGTCAAATTGCATCCTGGGTAAGGGAATTTTCATTCTGGACGACCTCAAGAAAAAACGCTGCAAATCATTGCTCAAAGGTTTATTATTTTCTGTATAGATCACCCTTCTGTATAGATCACTGGTTCTCCATCAATAGCACCTACCACCATCTGTATTCTCCATTGACCCGCCCTCTAAAATTTCAGGTTTCTGCTTTCAACAGGAGAGGAAATGGCCTTGGAGCTCACTCAGCTGATCAGTTACCACTCAGGCGCCTTCAGCATTCTCCTTTGACCCTGCCTCTAAAATTTCAGCTTCCTGCGTTCAACAGGAGAGGAAATGGCCTTGGAGCTCACTCAGCTGATCAGTGACCACTCAGGTGCCTTCAGCATTCTCCTTTGACCCTGCCTCTCAAATTTCAGGTTCCTGCGTTCAACAGGAGAGGAAATGGCCTTGGAGCTCACTCAGCTGATCAGTGACCACTCATGCGCCTTCAGCATTCTCCATTGACCCGCCCTCTCAAATTTCAGGTTCCTGCGTTCAACAGGAGAGGAAATGGCCTTGGAGCTAACTCAGCTGATCAGTGACCACTCAGGCGCCTTCAGCATTCTCAATTGACCCGCCCTCTCAAATTTCAGGTTCCTGCGTTCAACAGGAGAGGAAATGGCCTTGGAGCTCACTCAGCTGATCAGTGACCACTCAGGTGCCTTCAGCATTCTCCTTTGACCCTGCCTCTCAAATTTCAGGTTCCTGCGTTCAACAGGAGAGGAAATGGCCTTGGAGCTCACTCAGCTGATCAGTGACCACTCAGGCACCTCCAGCATTCTCCATTGACCCGCCCTCTAAAATTTCAGCTTCCTGCGTTCAACAGGAGAGAAAATGGCCTTGGAGCTCACTCAGCTGATCAGTGACCACTCATGCGCCTTCAGCATTCTCCATTGACCCGCCCTCTCAAATTTCAGGTTCCTGCGTTCAACAGGAGAGGATATGGCTTTGGAGCTCACTCAGCTGATCAGTGACCACTCATGCGCCTTCAGCATTCTCCATTGACCCGCCCTCTCAAATTTCAGGTTCCTGCGTTCAACAGGAGAGGAAATGGCCTTGGAGCTAACTCAGCTGATCAGTGACCACTCAGGCGCCTTCAGCATTCTCAATTGACCCGCCCTCTCAAATTTCAGGTTCCTGCGTTCAACAGGAGAGGAAATGGCCTTGGAGCTCACTCAGCTGATCAGTGACCACTCAGGCTCCTTCAGCATTCTCAATTGACCCGCCCTCTCAAATTTCAGGTTCCTGCGTTGAACAGGAGAGGAAATGGCCTTGGAGCTCACTCAGCTGATCAGTGACCACTCAGGCGCCTTCAGTATTCTCCATTGACTTTTGATTATGGAAATTTGATTACTGGTTGGTTACGCAGAAGGCAAAACTGTATACAAATCGAAGAAATGAACAGCGATCGCATTTTAATCAGAAAAAATTTCAACGGAGATTAGACCTCTTTTGCGATTCACACTCATGATTCTGTTTTATCGAAGGAAAAGCTTCAAGTACTCGTAGGGACCGAACGGTTTGCCCTACAGAGCTCCGGGTGGTCTCAAAAATTTTTAAAAATTCAGTACTATTTAAAATTAGTGAAAAAACGATACCTTTATTTCGAGAGTTTTCGAGCTAGGGCACTCTTGAAAATTTCAACCCTTAATTTTCACCCCTTAGAAGTGACCTACATCAACCAAAAGCTTCGGCGCACAACTAGACCCCAAATGGAGCCCATATACCAAATTTCATCGAAATCGGTCCATGGTAACTAAGAAAAGTGCCGCGTACGGCGTACGGCGTACGGCGTACGGCGTACGGCGTACGGCGTACGGCGTACGGCGGACGGACGGAAATTTTTTTATTCGATTTTCGTATTCTACGTACCTTGAAACGTAAAACATCAAATTTTGAGGGGGGGTTAAAATTTTTTTTTTCTTGCTCGATTCCAAAGGCTTATTATTGAAAATAATAAACCAAAATGACAGATTGGTGCCTGGCGCATGGGATGAAAATAAATAAAACTAAAACTAAAGTGATGGTGCTTGGTCATTCAAAAGCGCTATCAAAAGTGAATTTGAATGACTTCCCTAGATTATTATTAATAGAATAAATATAAATAGAATTATTATTATAGAAAATTAATAGAATAAATTATTAATAGAAAGCACTCCCTTAGAATTTGTTGACTGTGCAACCAATCTCGGCATTATCTTGCAAAATACATTATCGTGGGACTTGCAAGTGACCAAAATGTGCAACTCCGTTTTTAGAGCCATCTACCAACTAAGAAGGATAGCTACAGATTTTCCTTGTAGCGTGCGCCAACAGTTAGTTCAATCGCTAATTTTGCCTATTTTGGATTATGGGTGTGTTGCTCTCAGTGACTTAACTGGAGAAGATATCCGCCGGCTTCAGAGAGCACAGAACGCGGCTATAAGATTTATTTTTAGGATGCGATTGGATGAACACGTAACACCAAAATTTCGGCTATTAGGTTGGCTAAAGATAGCGAAAAAAAAACAATTGGCACTTGCGATGATGATTTTCAAAATACTTAAATTTAAGCGCCCCGCATATTTATTTGAAAAACTAAGCTTTATGGCCGAAGTCCATGACAGAAACACCAGGAATAGGGGGAATATGCTCCAAATGCCGATCCATCGCACTACAATATTCGGGAGATCGTTCAATATTCAGGCAATAAAAATACATAACGAGCACTCAAAATATTTCAATCTGGCACAAAAAACGGAAAAATTTAAAAAACAATTCACAGCATTACTATTAGAAAAGTAGTATAAAGTATAAAGTAGTGTAAAGTATGAGAGCTGAGAACCTGCATAAATTATTATTTAGGCATAATTAGATAAATGCTATGTACCACAACAAGCTATACTATATAAATAATAATTACACTGAAAATAATAACTGTGTTTAGTACCTAACTACACTACCTAATTACACTAAAATTTTGTGAATGATGTTGAAGTATGAAGTACAATCAATCAATCAATCAATCAATCAAGATTGCACTGGAAACCCTCGATCTTCTCCGCAACAACTCTTCACAGTCATCTAAGGAGTGATCCCCAGAGACAGAGGCATGTTAGAGAAAGTTGTGGGTGCCTTCGTAACGAAATTTCTATCTTGGTTCATTAAGAAGCAAAACTAAGAGACATAAAACCCAATTCGAAAACATATTGTTTAGTAATGCATGCATTCCAGGGGACGTCCCTTCGGATAAGCATTAGATCAGTTTAACCAGTTGTTAAGTGATAAAACTGTTTCACTCGACGTAATTTATTTATTACTTTAGGCAAGAAATACTGACCCCCCCCCCCACCATTATCCACCTTAACATTTCTAGCGGCATGGGAGCCCCGAATCTGAAGAGCATGTTAAAATCCATGATCTACGACACCCAACATGCGAATTCGAGTTCACCCCCCCCCCCCCCACAATGGTGCCGGGCTGGCACCAAAGCGGAATTACGTCGTAACATTGAACTTTCATCTGTTAGTTTTGGTAGGCAGTCCGTCAAATTCACATCCGTATTCAAGGTGAAACACACAAAAAAAAAAAAAAAAACACGAAATAAGCGGTTTATGGCATTATGGCACCATGTCCTGGCACCATGGTGGCACTAATATTAGTTCCATGGTGGTACAGAGAATAATTCATGAAAATCCGGAGGTATAATGAGAATTTTTCCTCAATTTCAAAGCTTGGGGACAGTTAGTAAGCAGTAAAGGAACCGAAATATTGAAAAATCGGATATTTTGTGAATATTATCCCCCCACTCACCCCCTCCCCTTGCGAATTTTGGTACTCTGGTGAAATCATGTACAACTCGGAAGTTATTTTAGTCAAACAAAAAAAGAAACACGCAAATCGGTTGGAAATTGAGGCCTGGGCAGAGTTTACAAGATTATGCCCGCAAACGCACGTTTTTTAAGCATTAACCCCCCCTTTCCCCCTCTTAAAAAGCAAAATCCAGAATTCCGGCGCCGTAGTGCACAACTAGATAGTATTCCGCGTCAAACGAAAAAAGAACCACGAAAATCGTTCGAGAACTAAGGCCTGGGCAGAGTACACAAGATTATGCCCAAAAACGCATGTTTTTCGAGCATTAACCCCCCCTTTCCTCCCCTTAAAAGGCAAAATTCGAAATTCCGGCGACGTAGTGCACAACTAGATAGTTTTCCGCGACGAACAAAAAAAGAACCAGGAAAATCGTTCGAGAACTAAGGCCTGGGCAGAGTACACAAGATTATGCCCAAAAACGCATGTTTTTCGAGCATTAACCCCCCCTTTCCTCCCCTTAAAAGGCAAAATTCGAAATTCCGGCGACGTAGTGCACAACTAGATAGTTTTCCGCGACGAACAAAAAAAGAACCAGGAAAATCGGTTGAGAACTAAGGCCTGTGCAGAGTACACAAGATTTTGTTACACACACACACACACACACACACATACACACACACACACACACACACACACACACAGACATACACCTATGGTTTTTTTCGCGGATTTGGATTCAGAATGGTCTAAAACGGATTACAGTGTGGTTATTTTTTTTTTCTGTTGAGTGTTGTCCAACTTTACCCCAGATCGATCGCATAAGGACGCCCAAGTCTTACTGTGGGACGTCCTAAAAACGAGATAGTGGCATTTGAGCTGCTGAAATTTGAACGAAGATTTGGCCTTTTTCCGTCAGTGAACATTTACTTGAAATTCACAGTGAAACCAAATTATAGACACCTTTGTCTCAGCTGCAGTAGAGCACCTCCTCTTCCCCGATAGACTTTCAAATTGACTACAACTCAATTATAGAGTCTGGAAAAGTTGGCAGTTCGATTGGCTTCTAATCGAGCACCAACTTCGGGAAGCTAAGAAAACGGTATCCTCGTCGTTATCATCCAGAAGAACCAGGAAGATTCCAGATGGAACTGTGAAACACTCGAGGGGTGAAGAACCACGCCATATTGGTTTTTGTCACCTTTCGACACGGCACGGAACAAGAATAAATCCTCAATTTGAACTTCTAGCAAATCCCTGCCGTTTCGACAACAATAAATAAAAATAACACAAACAAACAATAAATAAATAAATAAAAAGCTAGAAAACGTTTAATAATATTAATTAAAATAAATAATATAATATAAATAATATTATTATTTATTCATTTATTTTTTTGAGAGAGAGAAAAACATGTATTGAACATTTTAGGCGTTTAAAAAAAGTTGTACAAGGACTCCAGTAGTTATCGAAACGGAAGGGATTTGCTAGAAGTTCAAAATGAGGATTTATTCTTGTTCCGTACCGAGGCGAAAGGTACTAGTACTATTTACTACAAGTTTTTTCATCAATTTAAAATAATTTTGAATTGACCGGGTAGTCAAGCTCTGGGTAGAGCTCTGTAGGACCAACCGCTCGCTCCCCTAGAGTTGGAATTATGGTAAATCGGAAACATGAGTGTGAATCAGAGCCCTAATCTCGGTTGAAATTTTACCTTACCAAAATCCGATCGTTGTTCGTTTCCATTCTGGGCGACCCCAAGGCAGCAAGCCTTCTCAAACAATCCAGGAAACGACCCTCATAGACTTTTGAGGTATTTATTCCCATGGTCGTGAAGTCTACGAAGTTGATTAAAATCGAAAAAAGAACCCATTTGATGATTTTGAAAGTAGAACGAAACTTCGTCTCACATTCAATGGCGATTCACACTCGTGTTTCTGATTTTTTTTTCTTCATGACCTTATAAGGAGCAAACGCTTTGGAGAGCAAACAGCACTCTAGGTGGTCTCGTTCGATTCTAAAAATTCCATATAATCTTAAATTGAAGGTAAAACAACAGGTTCCGAGCTTTTTGAGCTTGAAAAATAATTCCTGATTTTTTTACCCCTTAGAAGTGACTGAGAGTAACCCAAAGCTCAGCTAGACGTCGAATGTAGCCCATAAACCACATTTCACGAAAATCAGAAATGGCCCCATGGACTTAAAATCCTTCGTGAATTTTAAAAAGGAAATCTGTTTGCAAAATTGAAAAATCTCGTTCTCTTCTCAAATAAAAAGCCAACGAAAATTTCTTCATTTTGGTGTTATTACGTGGTGGCAGATTTCAAAATTAAACTTGTTGCATGGGAGGTTAATATTTCTTTCTGCTTGCTCGTTTCCGAAGGTTCATTAAGTATTAAAAACTCGGGAAAAAAGACTTTTTTGTCCCCCTGGATCCCCGTATGCTTTTCGCTTAGAGCTCACGGCTACAATTCAAGAAACTTGGAACATGCTTTAGCCGCGCTTTCTTATTCTGTTTAAATTAATTTTTTTATTTGGAAGAAGGCGATCGAACCTATTTTGAGGTAAGTGTTTACGCAGAATTTAATAGCGCTTATGATGACTCACTACTACCTTTAATCGCATAGGTTAAACCACGTTACACAATCCTTAGTTTCGTATCAACGACTAAGCAAAATTTTGTGACTTGATACCGTTCCCGAAAAACGTAAAACTTTTTTCCAGTTAGGTTAAGGCTAAAGGATGTTCCATGCTAATAATCAACCAAAACGAAATGTCGACATTTTCCATGAAATCGATGGGTTATAGAGTTAAATTGATTTTGACGGTTTAGTCATCATCAGTAATTTTAGAATAACTGTAGGTACGTCGCAGAAAGCACTGCTTGTATGATCAGATGCAGAAGGGATGCTATACTGTTACGTTTAGCAAGATGGAGATCAAAAATAGGATTAAGAAAGAAGTTGGATTCATCGCTCAAACAATTACTAGTTCGCGCACGGATCACACAAAACAAAAGCATCTTATCAGAATCTCAACCTTATAAACACCTGTTGGCAACCAAACTAACATTAATCTATTTGAAAACACCTAACAATACAGTAAATAAATCGTTGAGTTATATTTTGAGAGATTTGGTTTATGTTTTTTAATAATGAACCTTTGGAATCGATCAAGAGTTTTTTTTACCCCCTCAAAATTTGTCGGTTTACGTTTCAAGGTACGTAGAATCCAAAAATCGAATAAAAATTTGGCCGTCCGTCCGCCGTACGCGGCACTTTCCCCACTTAGCATTGACCGATTTTGATGAAATTTAGTATGTAGGCTCCATTTGGGGTCTAGTTGTGCCCCGAAGATTTTGGTTGATGTTTGTTTCATTTTGGTCACTTCTAACCCTGGAATGGAAGAATAACGTTTACCCCCTTCATTGGAAGAATTCGGAGTCATTTTGACTCCTGCGTTTTTCCGGCGTAAATAATATTTTTTACCTTACCAAATGCATTAGCTTGTGGTTTTTATAGAATTTAGAAAGTTTTGAAGAGTTACTTACCCCCGTCTGCATCATTTTACCTACGATTGTCGATGAAAATGATCATTTTTTGATGTTCAACCACATTTCTTCACGTCAAATCAATCTAGGTACCACGAATAAAACCTCAAATGCAATAGTTGGTAAATATATTTCATAAAAATGTTAATCAGTCTGAAACAAAAATCAGTCGGACTTATGGAGGGATTATCATCTCTACCATGACTGATGTAATTGGTGAATCACATTCCTTTTCGAGGACTATAGGAAACATAAATTCGTTGAATATCATTCGTACATTACAATAAAAAAGGAGAACGGTAATAGAATGGGTGGGTACCGCAAAAACAAATAAAGGAACTACGAGAGAAAGGCACAGTGGTACCCTACTCACCTATAATAAACCCATCACATAAAAATCACTTTGCCAAAACCTACAAATATGTGACTACCTACTTCATGTTTTATCACATAGGTTGAACATAGGAATATAAAGTAAAAATATACGAGTAATGTATATAAAGTAAAAATATGACTGAAAATATGAGTAAAAATATAAAGTAATATAAAGTATCCCATGACTTCATGTTGGATGGGTGGTGGCTTTTCAGACGAGTGATCTATATAGAAAAATAATGAACTATTGTGTAATAATTTGCAGCGTTTTTTGTGTGTATTCGTTCGATTCGGAGGGTAGCTGCTGAATGTTGTTTCCGCGATGAATGTTGACGAATTTCATTGTGATCTGATCAGCAGGAGTCTTGGAATATAACTTTTCTGAATGAATCGAGATCATGCTTTATATCAAAGCGTTTTATATGCTGTTACTGCTCTAATCAACGCCATCATGATTTGTGGGGATGTTATTCTGCTAACCCACCATGGCAAACGTTTGGCCGAGTTTGAGTTACCTGTATGGAGTCTATAAAAATATCAGTTCTTCGAAATTTTGTAAATAAAGTAGGTACTTAGTGGTGGACTTGGCACTCGTCGCGTCAGATCTGCTGTAAGTAGGTAACTTTAGAATGTCTCATCTGAATTACAAATACATTTGAATTGAACTTGGTAGTAGCGTGAAAGTAAACTTATTCTTCAATGTTGGCAGATTTTGCAAAAATATCGAAAAAATAAAATAGCGTGAAAGGGTAACTCATTAGATCATGCTGAATTGAAGTGTTGCCATTATTAATACCTATCATGTAGAACAATGAAAGTGTACTCGTACAGCTTTTAAACTGGCTGGTGGGAGGTTGGAACACTGTTAACATTTTATTGACAGATGGGGGCTGTGGAAACACGCAAGCGTGACAACTGCTGGCTGCCATATTGCGAATTCATAACGTCGACACGAAACGGTACCCTTGGACGATTCAAAATTTACTGTGTCAATGAGAGTCCCACAACCTGAGAGGCTGGTCATCAATGGTGATGGCTTTTGTCACAAAAAATAACGTCAAACATAAATGTTCATATAGTAACTTAGTTACATAGTTTTTACATCAATATAATATATTGATGTAAAAACTATTATTCAATATTCCTCACAAAAAATGAATCTCGAATGTTTAAAATAATATATTATTATTAACATAATAATAATAATATATTATACTATTTCTTTGTGACGATTCCCTATCTTATTCAGACCACACATAATTTTCCAATCGCCAAAATTGGTGACCTCGGCATTATTTGTCAAACAGAATACAACAACTCCACAAAGAATTTTCATAGACACGTTGGAACAAACAATGTATCAAATTAAACCCTCCACCAGCTCTAAATCACACTCGCACAATAATTTAGGTACTTCCTGATCTTCAATATTGTATTATTTATTTTGTTCGAAACGAAGAAGTCAGACGACTACTAAGGAGAGTTGGGCAAAACCTCACTCATGAATATGAGTAAGACTCAAGAATCAATACTACTTCAATTGCCAACGTGTGAACTTCGTTCAATTGAATGGAAGTGCTCTTCCAGGCGTCTCCAGCATTCGAGATCTTCTTCATTCTTCAGATCACTGATCAGCTTAGTGAACTCTGAAGCCATTTTCAATCCTATTGAACGATGGAAGCTGGAATTTGAGAGGGAAGGTCAAGAGAGAATACAGATGGTGGTAGGTGCTATTGATGGAGAACCAGTGATCTATACAGAAAATAATAAACCTTTGGGCAATAATTTGCAACGTTTTCCCTTTTTTCTCTGGCAATTGTTGTGCGATTTTATTGATTCCAGCGGCAATCTTTTAGTTTTTCAATTCCCTAGACTGATGCACTAACAAAAATCCTTGAAAATTTCAAAGTTAGGTACAAGTTTTAAAGTTTGAGCCCTGTAATTTAGGGAAATATTAACCCGGATCGAGGAATGATCGGCGACCGACTTTTGGCTAGTTACAGAAGGGGACTTCAGATGCGAGAGGCTACTAAACAGTGCATGTATTATACATCTATAATAGACTAG
This sequence comes from Apolygus lucorum, assembly GCA_009739505.2. Lineage (NCBI taxonomy): Eukaryota > Metazoa > Arthropoda > Insecta > Hemiptera > Miridae > Apolygus > Apolygus lucorum. The sequence goes on from CM019178.2 coordinate 39,920,918, forward strand.
AGACTATTAAATAGCGTCACCTATGTAACCTAGGATTCAAGTAATATGTAAAAAATGTAATTGATTGTTCAGTAATTTACTTATTACTGTTATGTATAGTAAATATCAATTTAAATACTTCAGGTTTCAATTCATCAATTTATTTACTTTAGATATCAATATATTTTAATGTGTGAAAAATTTAAAGTATTATTTAGTAATTTCTGTTCTTATTACTGGAATTTTTGGTAGGAATCAATCTAATCAATATCAATTTATTTACCGAGTTTGAGCGATTTTGCAAATATCTTACCCTTCAACAAGGGAAGGAAATCTGAGCAAATCTCATCCCTTCATGAATTTATCACATTGTAAAAGTTTACAAAATGGCACCAAATAAACAAATATCTATCTATCCTAATGAACAAAAATTTAAGCCCCTCAAAATTTGATGGTTTACGTTTCAAAACACGTACTTAAAATCCGAAATAAAATCCGCCGTATGCCGCTTTTTTTGTGGGGTTGTAATTTTCAAATCGCCTCGACTCACAAGTATCTCTCGATAAAAAGATATTGTTTTCCCACTAATTCAAAATAAAATTGGAATTTTAGAATTTAATGAGACCACCTGGAGCTCAGGAGGACCAACCGTTCTACTTAAGGATTGAACTTCTTATTCTTCAACAGAGCTCTTCGAGATCTGTACCTGCTTAAAAAACTCACAAACTGGGTTTTCAGTTTTGTAACTCCACTATTCTTTTGATTCAGTATCATGAGAAAATCTATTGAATATAATGAAAATTAATAATTATCTATTTAGGAAACAAATCATTATAGTTTACTCGCACGTTGTCTGCCATGTATCTATGGAATGGGCAAATGGGCAAAGTAGAAAACGGTTCTACATCGAAATTCCAACAAAACCTGAATAAATCGCACAAGTCAGAGAGAAATTCGAGAGCCATACTGTCATTCAATATTCTCAAAATTTTCCAATTCAGAGGTCGATTCTTAAAAAATCGAATAACTCGTTAAACCGCGATTTGTTACGTTTTTAAATAATTCCATCGATAAGAACACATCATAAGACATTTTTCGAAAGTTTTCGTGAGTGAAGGTCCCGTGGATTAAAAAAAAAATGAACTCGATTCGTGGCTACTGTGTCACGCATATCAACTCGTTATGATGCGTGTGAAGAAGAAGAAGAAGCGAGTGGACCCCTGAAGATGACGTGCTTCACCTTTAACGGAACCGAAACGCGATTTCTGGCGAGGGACCAGGTTGAAATGGCTGATTGGGCTCAAAATTCACTCTTTGCCTTACCAATAAACTGTTCACAATTCTAGAATTTTCAATTCTTCAAACAAGACAGATTTTTGGATGAGTTCAAGAATTGGTTTGGAAATTGTGTAGATGGTTTGTTATGGTGATTGAACTGCAATCTATAAACTCTGCAAATTATTACAAAAGGTTTATTATTTTGCTGTATAGATCACTTGCCTGCAAAGAACACGACTTTGTCATCATCACTACCTACCAACCATATTTTTGCTTTACAATCGAGTTTAATTTGAAAAAATAAAGAGTTGTGGGTGTCTTCATTGGGAAATTTGGTTACTAGTTGCTAAGGACGCAAAACTGGGTACACAACTCGAAGAAACGAACAACGATCGAATTTTGGTCAGGTAAATTTTTAACGGGAATTAGGACTGTTTTGCGATTTACACTCGTCTTCATGATTTATCGTAAGTCTAACGATAAATTTAGATTCTCTTAACGGTTGATTCCACAGAGCTCAGGGAGGTCTCAATCGATTCTAAAAATTCAATTCTATTTTATTTGGTTAAAAAACTTCCTTCGTGTCGAAAGTTTTGAGATAGGCCGTTTTGGAAATGTTAGCCCTTATTTGTTGACCCTTAGAAGTTACCCTTAGACATCAACTATAAGCCTTGCGACACAACTAAACCCCAAATGGAGCGCATGTATCAAATTTCATCATAATTGGTCCATAGGAACTCAGGAAAGTGCGAACGGACTGCAAAAGTTTTATTCGAAATCGGATTTTGTGTATGTATACTTAAATTTAAAGCATTAAATAAAAGCGTGGTGGTTGCCATCTGACGGTCAGAATCACGTAAGCCTACCTTCATTACTGTTTAAATCCTCATAAAATCGATATTAGAAATCAAATCATTCTACAATAACCGCATGGTACCATTAGGTATAGGAAGGGGGTGGGGGTGTTAAGCCATTTTGGTCGTTAAGGTTAATGATTTTGCTGACATGACATTACCAATTTACAAGTACCTAAATAGAATCATTGACTAACCATTGAGAATATTACCACCAGGATGCATTACCTATCGTGCATAATAACTATAACTCTCTGGTGATACCCCGTATCAAGATGAAGCAAGGAGAAATACGTTTGCCAAGTAGATGTGGCACATAGCTTCCACGTTTCCATAACCCGAAATATAGATGATCCGATCCATTGTAGTTAATATCAAAACATCAATCTTTAATACCTTGCACTAACCTCACAGGGGACCACCTACACGTCATCCAGCACTATCTCTGATTATTCCTTCAAAATTGAATGGAAAATGTAGAAATTATGTCTGTTACAAGGAAATTCACGTTTGCGCAAGCGCAGTGGCCCCCTAATTTGGGGCCATGATTTTCATAGTGAACCATCCACATGCCATTCGTACTATTCCTAATAATTTCATCAAACTCGGAATAAAAATATAGAAGTTTTGGTTGTTAATTAATTTCCATTTGTTACTTAATTAATTGTTTCTTAATTTCGATTTGGATTTCTAAGTGAAGGGTTGAAATGTTCAAAAATGCCCTGGTAGGTAGATAGTAGGTATCTCTGGTTGATAGGTAAAAAACAAACAATAAATAAATAGTGACAATGGCAAAGCTGTGATCTTTTGCAGACGAGTGATCTATACAGGAAAAAATAAACCTTTGTGTAATAATTTGCAGCGTTTTTTTCCTTTCATCTGTAGGTATCTACTACCTTCCGCACCTTACTGCCTTCACACCTTCACTATCAAGTTCATTAGGAAGAACTAAACGTTTCTCACACAGTTCGAAGAAACAGGGATTATTAGGAATTATCATTACACCCTAATAATTAGGAAATTCGATTACTGGTTGCTAAGGACGAAGAACTGATTAAAACTCGAAGAAACGAACGACGATCGCAGTTTGGTCAGCTAAAATTTGAACGGCGATTAGACCTCTTTGGAGATTCACGCTCGTGTTTCTGATTTATTGTAAGTCCGAGTTCTCGTAGGGAGTGAACGGTTTGTCCAACAGAGCTCCGGTTGGTCTCAAAACATTCTAAAAATTCAATAATACCTTAAATTGGTGAAAAAACAATACCTCTATTTCGAGAGTTTTCGAGCTAGGGCAATTTTAAAATTTTCTATAATTTATTTTCACCAGAATTGTCAGAAAAAACTGACATCAACCAAGAGCTTCGGGGCACAACTTTTTTTGCCCGAAGGGAGGTATGTTGGATGTGCTTGAAAAGTTCGAGATTCTTAAGAGTGATAGGTCTGGTAAGTGTTTGAATGAGGTGGTCCCTCAACATGTTTCACCATTGATAGGTTCCTTCCTACAATAGTCTCCCCTTCACAATGTTACCCTCACCAATGTTTGAGCTCCCTTTCACTTTGTCTGCCTTGATTGGCATTTGATGATCCTCCCAGGTCCCTTCACTTCTCTGAGCCAATAGGATTCTCCTTTCAACTATCTGATTGGGTATGACATTCACTTTCTCGACCAATGGGATTCAAGCTCCCTTTCACTTGTGTCTATATAAGATATGCTCTTTGTGATGTACCTTCAGTTATTGTTTGTTACTGATGATGACCTAACCGTCAAAATCGATTTAACTTGTAACTCATTATTTTCGTGGAAATAGACAACATTCAACTCAACTCCGTTTTATGGAGACCATATACCAAATTTCATCAAAATGGGTCCATGGTAACTAAGGAAAGTGCCGTGTATAGTGGAACGTTTTTTTTTTTTTTTTTGATTATCGGATTCTACATACTTTGAAACGTAAACCATCAAGTTTCGGGGTGGGGGGGGGGTTAAAAATGTTCGATTCCACTGGTAAAGTAATGTAAAAGTAAAGTACCTCAACCACCATTTCAGGTTGGATTTTCGTCCGACTGCCATTCCTGGCGTCGCGGACGTCATCAGCTGTCTTCCAAAGGGAAGATCAGAATTATTCTGCTCTGATGATTTCGCTCATGGTGAGAGAGAGAGAGAGAGAGAGAGAGAGAGAGAGAGAGAATGAATGAATGATGGATTTTATTTTAAAAAACCAGGGGAAGGTTAGGACCGAGTGGTACTCTCTTCCACCTCCCCTGGCAACATCAGATAAATACAATCCTCGATTAATCGTAATATACAATTCAATTTTATAACATAAACATCACTTAATGCACAATTAAATACAAAATACAAAAATAATACAACACTTCTAAATATTTTGTAAAAAAAGAAATTTTGCAGTATTTATATAGTTAGTTATTTAGTTATTTGATTAACGTAAATTATTATTGTTCATGAGTTTTTAGGAGTATTTCCTTACACACATTGCGGAATTGGAGAACGGTTATGCTCATATCAAACAGATCTTCGTTTGAATTATACAAATTAATTGATTGTAGCATGAAAGATTTACTAAAGAGTATCGTGTTATGTCCAGGTATTTGTAGAGTGGTGGTAGCGTTACGGGTTGAAATATTATGGATGACGGAGAGATATTTAAATTGATCGTAGAGGTAAGTTGGTTTGTGAAACTTTAATATTTTGAGAGACTTTTAATATAAGAGAGAGAGAGAGAGAGAGAGAGAGATTTTATTTACGAACCAGGGGGAGATTAGGACCATCTGGTCCTCTCTTCCATCTCCCCTGGAAACAATTAGTACAATTATCCTCGATTCAATCGAAATGGGTACAAATCAGTTTAAATACATTTATAAACAAAATAATGTCTCTTCTTACAACAACTATTGTCACATGAATTGTTCAAACCATCATTTCTTAACAGTAATCAAATGTCACTTAAATGCTCGAGGGCACATCATCATTAAATTTATAATTATTGATTAACATGTTTTTGTAGGTATTGCGGAAGGATGGTACATTTTTGCTTAAATCAAATAGATCGGTATTTAAATTGTATAAATTAATAGATTGCAGGAGAAAGGGAGAGAGAGAGAGAGAGAAAACATGTATTTATTTGCTCATGGCTTCCCATTGCCTCACCGCCATGGGTTGTGACGAGGGGGGCGATGAGAGCCCCGGCCGCCGAAAATTGCGCGCTGCCGGCGATGAGACTTGAACCCATGATCCCCGCAGAGGTCGGTCCAAAGTCCACCGCCAAATAACGACGCCTCAGGGACGCCACACCGCTGTCCAATGCGATCCATGTGTCACGTCGTCAACAATGACCAAGCAAATGAATTCAGTAAAACTGATACAAGTAACTCAGCTATGAATATAGTGATTCCATTGGTTCATGGTCGATTCCAATGGTTCATTATTGAAATTCATTATGAAATTTAATCAGAGGTAAAATTTCATAGAACGAAATGAACTGACTTGATGTCTTCCCACACTAGGGGTGGAGGTGGCTAAATACTTACGTAGACTTGAGAATCCTACACAGTATTCCCACCCACCAATGAAGTTGTGAGCTTTCGCTTTCTTGTATTCCTACTGCTCGCAATTCGTTCTCATTCGTCCGAGTTTTTTTCTCGCTACCCACTTTCATCCATCACCTGTTCTCCCGAACGATCACCTGGAGGCTAAACTCCGTTTCCATCACGAAAAGCCCCTTTCCGTGTCCCGCGAAGAAGTCGTCGACAATGGAAGTCCGTCCTGAACAGAAAGGAAGTCGGTGGACATCATGCAACCGCCTCTGCCGTATGGCGCCGCAGGTCAAAGTGTACTGAGCTGTCTCGCAGTCTTCACATCGCGAGGATGATGTTCGCACCTACGGAATTCCGCGAGTGGGCTCTCGGGTCGAGTAGATTTCAACTTTGTTCTTCTCCTGAAGCAAGTAAGTTGGATTTTCACTTCGTTTTGGTTTCCGACATGGTTTCTGCGTACTTTCGAGGAAAATGAGACTATAATTGCAACGGGCTGAAGATTTCTGATACGGAACATTGTGAAACATGTATTCAGGGTGTCACATGTTAATGATGGGAAAACCTCGGGATTCGATTTTACATTCAAGTTAGAAAGTGTCTATTAGACATTTTAACCGTTTTTCAAAGTTTTTCAATTTTAAGATTTTTCGTGTTTTTGACCTTATGTCACTAAAAGCCATAACTGCCCCAATTTACCTTAAGAATGTAAAAATGCTGCAAATTATTACGCAAAGGTTATTTTTCTATACAGGGTGTTCCAGAAGTAATGGTCCACCCTCTGGCATTCCGTATTTAACCCAGATAACCCTAAATTTTTTTCAACTAATTTTGGTTTATTATTTTCAATAATGAACCTTTGGAATCGACCAAGAAAAAAAAAATTTTAACACCCCCTCAAAATTTGATGGTTTACGTTTCAAGGTACGTAGAATCAAAAAATCGAATAAAAATTTGGCCGTCCGTCCGCCGTCCGCCGTACGCCGTACGCCGTCCGCCGTACGCGGCACTTTTGCCACTTAGCATTGACCGATTTTGATGAAATTTGGTATGTAGGCTCCATTTGGGGTCTAGTTGTGCCCCGAAGCTTTTGGTTGATGTCGGTCACTTCTAAGGGTTCCAAAATCAATTTTGAAATTTTGAAAACGCCCTAACTCAAAAAATTTAGATATAAAGGTATTGTTTTTCCTTCAATTTAAGATTCTATAGAATTTTTGGAATTTTTTGAGACCACGCGGAGCTCTGTAGGACAAACCGTTCGCTCCCTACGAAAATTTAAGGGTTTATATTGAAATATATATATATATATAAATCAAAATACGAGTGTGAATCGCAAAAGAGGCCTAATCTCCGTTCACATTAGAGCTGACCGAAATGCGATCGATGGTTGGTGATTTTGATTTTTTTTTTAAATTTTTTTTTTTTATTTTTTTTTTATTTTTTATTTTTTTTTTTTAATTATTTTTTTTCCTTCATATTGGATGGTTGGTGATTTTGTAGACGAGTGATCTATATAGAAAAATAATAAACCATTGTGTAATAATTTGCAGCGTTTTTGAAATTTTTCGTATGTTTAGTGTCATAGGTGTTGTCTGAAGACGAATTTGGCACTCTTGCAATTTTATCCCATTTTAATGAGTTCATAAATGGACATCCTTCCAGAAGGACGTCAGCAGAATATGCAAGCAACCTCTCTCGCATATTCCTTATTCTTATGAGATAACAAATGAGACCCAAGATTGAGAATACACTTTTTAATTCAATCAAAACTGCATATAATTTAAAATGTTATAAATTGTATTAAACTGTATAATTTAAAATTGACAAAATTCATTTTGTGTAGAACGATAAAAAACGAAAAAGTGTAGAAATATGTCACATTTCAAGCACACGGTTGTCGCCTTCGTCTTGGAAAATCTGCAGTGCAGCTGCTTCCCTTTTTCCGATCTTTCCGTCTACTCCCGTATCTCCAACGTAGTGTTCTTTCTTATCGAATATAAAAAAAATACAACTAAATTCAACAATAAATTATCATTGAAAATGGTGGAAATGCTGCAAACTGTACAATGCATGTGTCCAAGTATTTGATTTTCACTCACCGACAGTCAATCTTGGCTATTTTTATCAAAGAAAAAAACAAATCGAAATACTCAAGGGATGACTACTCTCTAAGTGCAGTTGAAAGAGACTGGTTTTTTGTCCACTTGTACAATTTTTTGGGCGGATTTGGTTTACGGACTCGATGTTTCCCCTTCTTCTTGTTGGAAATATTTTCATTGGAAGTTGAAGGTTGGGGATCATCATCGCTTTCATCATCTTTATCATGAGAAGTAATGCTATTCAAAATTGCAGGAACAAAAAGTTGACTGCGTGGCAAATTATCAATAACAGGGCTCTCATCCGGTGAGGTCATGAAAGGAGGTAATAAGTCATGTTGGAGGTAATAAGGTCATGTTGGAGGTAATACGTTTTAAGTAATATTATAAGTAATAAGTAGTTATAAGTAATAAGTTATATCGACTTCCCCTTGACCTATTGCATCATCATTCCCCTCCAAAAAATCCGATAATATTGGATATATAACATATTATGTTATTTGATGTAAAGGAAGCAACTTCTTGCAGAAAAAGCGAGAAATCCAAAAAGAATCAGCAATTGAGAAAATATAGGGTCGGAACGATTTTGAATGCATATTCTACTGACTAGGTAATAATGGAGACGAAAATGGCAAAATTACATCAATAACATGTCATACCCTTAGTAGAGAGTAAGAACAATAGAATATCAACGACGAAATAAAAATAAAAATGAATTCTTACCCATCAACTATGAATTCTGGGTGACCGCTCTTGATTGAAGCTGCTAGGGAAAAACTGCACTGAGTACCTGTTGGTCGCATACTGAAGACAAATCGGTCCCCACCTCTCCGTTAGGATGTAAACAACAGTTCAAAGCCGTACTGGACCACAGCGGTATCATAATAAAGGAGAGAAAATTCAGAAAGTCGAAAAAGAAAGTCCCTCATCCTTCCAGAAGGATAGGGCTATCTGGGCATACGTAAACAATGGGCCCAACGCCATTTTTTCATATTTTTTTTTGTAAAGAATTCAGGAAAAATACTTTCGCGCAATTGACACTAACTTCGTTTTTTCAAATTGGAACCCCCATTTTTTATGCCGCTCTGGGTCAGTATTTAGCCAAATCGAAGGAACAAAAAATTAAAAAGTTGTACTTAATTGGCAATTTTAAACGATTTTAGAAATTCATTAGTGCACGGCCCTAGGGAATAGAAAAACTGAAACATTGACGCCGGAATCATCAAAATTGAACAATAATTGCCAAAGAAAAACGCTGCAAATTATTACACAATGGTTTATTATTATTTATTTTTCTATATAGATCACTCGTCTGCAAAGCCACCAACCATCCAAGATGAAGAAAAACATCGATCGCATTTCGGTCAGCTTTAAATTCTCGTAGTGAGCGAACGGTTTGTCCTACAGAGCTCCGGGTGGTTTCAAAAAATTCTAAAAATTCTATGGAATCTTAAATTGAAGGAAAAACAATACCTTTAAATCGAAATTTTTTGAGTTAGGGCGTTTTAAAAATTCCAAAATTGATTTTGGAACCCTTAGAAGTGACCTACATCAACCAAAATCTTCGGGGCACAACTAGACCCCAAATGGAGACTACATACCAAATTTCATCAAAATCGGTCAATGCTAAGTGGCAAAAGTGCCGCGTACGGCGGACGGACGGCAAAATTTTTATTCGATTTTTGGATTCCACGTACCTTGAAACGTAAACCAATAAATTTTGAGAGGGTGTTACATTTTTTATCTTGGTCGATTCCAAAGGTTCATTATTGAAAATAATAAACCAAAATGGGAAAACTAGGTACTGAATAAACGGGTTTTCCATGTTTTTCCCATTTTGGTTTATTATTTTCAATAATGAACCTTTGGAATCGACCAAGAAAAAAAAATTTTAACACCCCCTCAAAATTTGATGGTTTACGTTTCGAGGTACGTAGAATCCAAAAATCGAATAAAAATTTGGCCGTCCGTCCGCCGTACGCCGTACGCCGTGCACCGTACGCCGTACGCGGCACTTTTGCCACTTAGCATTGACCGATTTTGATGAAATTTGGTATGTAGGCTCCGTTTGGGGTCTAGTTGTGCCCCGAAGCTTTTGGTTGATGTAAGTCACTTCTAAGGGTTCCAAAATCAATTTTGAAATTTTGAAAACGCCCTAACTCAAAAAATTTCGATATAAAGGTATTGTTTTTCCTTCAATTTAAGATTCTATAGAGTTTTTAGAATTTTTTGAGACCACGCGGAGCCCTGTAGGACAAACCGTTCGCTCCCTACGAAAATTTAAGGGTTTATATTGAAATATATATATATAAATCAAAACACGAGTGTGAATCGCAAAAGAGGTCTAATCTCCGTTCAAATTAAAGCTGACCGAAATGCGATCGAAGGTTGGTGATTTTTTTTTTTTGATTATTTTTTTATTTATTTTTTTTTTTTTCTTTATAGGTATTGTTTGGTTGGTGATTTTGTAGACGAGTGATCTATATAGAAAAATAATAAACCATTGTGTAATAATTTGCAGCGTTTTTCTCTGGCAATTATTGTTCGATTTTGATGATTCCAGCGGCAATCTTTCAGTTTTTCAAATTCCTAGGGCAGTGCACTAGTGAATTTCTAAAATCCTTTAAAATTTCAAATTTAGGAACAACTTTTTAAGTTTTTGCGCCTTCGATTTCCTGAAATACTGACTGAACAGCGACCGACTGAAACCCCCTTAAAAATCCCATCCATCGTACGCACCACTTTCCTTACCTACCATGGACCGATTTTGATGAAATTTGGTATGTGGGCTCCCTCTGGGATTCAGGTTCCTCGTCCTCCCTACGCGAACTTAACCCGCCAGTTCCCAGGAACCCCCTGGTCGATTGTTTTCATTTTTTTCTGTTTCCTATTATTTTCTCCTATAAAATGAAATTATTGATTGTCACAGGGTCGGGAAAGTCAATAATTGAGAGAAAAGAAGGGTGGCACCTATAGGTGCCTCTGGGAAACAGCACCCTCAGTAGAAATTAGGAGGAACGGATCAAAATTCTGGATCATGCGGGAAAGATTTATATAAATTACATTTTTCAAAAACTTTACTCCAAAACTAGAACGAAAAGCCATACAAGATATTAAATTTGGTATAAATCCTGAATAAGGGTACAAAATTCACATTTTTTTAGGGCAAATTTACATTTTTTTCGAATGGTATTCATGAGTGCAACGAATATGCAAACCAACACAGCAAATTTTACAACTTTTTCTCGTACGTTTGTGGCACTGGGCGCAACGACGATGTTGCTCACAATCTTCCAGTTCATGAAGAAACGGACTATAATAGTCCCCGTTGCACCTATATTTTTCTTGGTTAGCTCTTCCACCAACTTGAAACTGCTAAAAAATCGATCAAAATAGACGTTATATGGGCCAATGTCTACTGGTAGTCTGGATGTTAGTTCGATGACAACAGAGGCTCCCAATCCCAGTTCCTCTTGTAAAGGGAGGGGAGCATTCTTGGACCCTTCATACGGAATGAAATATCAAGTAACCAAATGGAGTTGCCATTAAATGGCAACCAAATTTTGGTATATGGGCTCCATCTGGGGTTCAGGTTCCTCGTCCTCCCTACGCGAACTTAAGGGTTGAACTTAGCATAAATCTGAAACACGAGTGTGAATCACTAAAGTTGTGTTCAGTTTTGCTTCCTTAGCAACCAGTAATAAAATTTCCCATGAAACTCCCTATTTCTTCGAACTGAATGTGAAGCGTTTATTTCTTCCAAATAAACTTGATTATAAGTAACTATGGCTGGTAGGTAGTTTCGATGGCAAAGCCGTCTTCTTTGTAGACGAGTGATCTATATGCCTAGGAAAATAATATACCTTCGTGTAATAATTTGCAGCGTTCTACCCTGTGGCCCCCTCCAGAAATAAATTCTGGATCCGCCGCTATTTTTAGAGCATGATGCCGTAAGGCATCATCCATCTGCGGGGAAAACATGTGCATGTTCCAGGTTTGCACACCCTGGTTCTTTCCCTCTGCCGGATGATGGCATATGGCATAAAATTTTTAAAATTGATAAATTTGATTTTTTTTTCTGTACTAAATACTTCTGTGTAGAAGTTCTTCCCTGATTAAAATAAATGCACTATATTTGTATGTAAAACCTTTCCAAAATTCAGACAGGGGTGAAAGTCAGGAAAATTGATTCCACGCTGAGAGTGTTAACAATAATATTGTTAAACATATCGATACATGCACAAAGGAGCCAAATGTCCAAAAATGGAGTTTTGAGAAAAAACTTTGGCCAAAGAAAGTCAAGTTTCAAAATAAATTTAAACTGCTTTTTGACTCGATTTTTTTGAAACTATTTTACTGCTGGAAGATTTTTATTTTGCTCTAGGTAGCTTAGGAATTTAACGCTCTTTCTAACAGTGTAGTCAGATTTGATTTTTCAGGAGAAATAAGGGAGTTATGACCATATCAGTGCCTTAAGGTGGAAAACGCGAAAAAAAAACTTTAAAGTGAACAAAAAGGAATTTTGAGTGGGTTAAAAGAAAATTGCTAGGAGACATTTTTTGTTGGAAATATCTTGTAAAATCGAACGCTAAAGTGATGCCCGTCTTAAGTGTAGACACCCTGTATAGACTAGAAAGCGCCTTTGTGCTTCAAGGTATCGATATACAGGGTGTAAGCCTAACTGGTCTGTCATACGGTACCAGTCGATTCTACAACCAATTTTCAACAAAAAATGTCCCTTAGCGATTTTTTTAAACCCTTCGTTTTTGAGTTATTTCAACTTTAAACTTTTTTTTCGTGATTTTGACCTTATGTCATTAAATCGGTCATAACTCCTTCAATTTGCTGTGTAAATTAGAATTTGAGGATACCGTTGGAACTAGCATTAAATTTCCTATCGGATAGATGCCTTAACTTCTTTTTGAGTCAAGGTTTGAGACATGAAAACGTCCTCTAAAAAGAAAATTTTACGTAATTTTGGAAACCTCGCATTTTTTCAATCTCAAATTGAACTACGAGATCCCATACTTTTTCAAGATGCAAGAACAGTGAAAACTGCGCCAGAATCTCAGCTTTCCAATGGTATAATCAAAACATATTCTACAACCGAATTTAGGGGAGAAATTCGTGTTTGAACACGGAAAAACGTGCATTTTGTTTCCGGAGGCCTCGCGGTCTACTGTGGCGCTGACCCACCCACTACTGCCATCCGACCCCTCAAATCGACAAGGCGCCGATTTCATTGAAAAAATGCACGTTTTTCTGCGTTCAAACACGAATTTCTCCCCTAAATTCGGTTGTAGAATATGTTTTGATTATACCATTAGAAAGCTGAGATTCTGGCGCAGTTTTCACTGTTCTTGCATCTTGAAAAAGTATGGGTAGTTCAATTCGAGATTGAAAAAATGCGAGGTTTCCAAAATTACGTAAAATTCTCTTTTTAGAGTACGTTTTCATGTCTCAAACCCTGACTTAAAAAGAAGTTAAGGCATCTATCCGATAGGAAATTTAATGCTCGTTCCAACGGTATCCTCAAATTCTAATTTACACAGCAAATTGAAGGAGTTATGACCGATTTAATGACATAAGGTCAAAATCACGAAAAAAAAGTTTAAAGTTAAAATAACTCGAAAACGAAGGGTTTGAAAAAAATCGCTAAAGGGACATTTTTTGTTGAAAATTGGTTGTAGAATCGATTGGTACCGTATGACAGACCAGTTAGGCTTACACCCTGTATTGTTAAAACCTACTATGTTTTTCTAGGGGAGCATCCAGGAGAGTGGGGAGCTCTCAGGTCCTTTTTCAGGCCCTCCGGAGCACTCAGGTGGCCTCCCGATTGATTCGAGGTTGGTTTGTTGGGACCACTGGAGAAGTGGCGAACTTGAAATGAAGCGGGAAGTGGGAGGAGGAAGAGACCTCTGCAGTTCGCGAAGGTGCATTAAAATATTTCGTGCGCTCGACGAGAGAGCGCAGGACGTCCGCTCCTAATGTCACTGTTCCTCGTGACGTCACGTCCTCCCCCTCCCGCGGTAAAGTGCAACGAAACCCCCCGGGAACGCTATCGAGAAAGACGAGAAGAAATGCAGGCGAAGAGTCGCCCCCCTCGTCCTCTCCGTTCCTGGGTGGAGGGGGGAGTTCCCGGGGTGCATTCCCGCGTCCTCCACTCCGTCCTCCATCGACCCCCACCCCGACCTCCAACCCTCCCCGCCTCCCTCCCTTCGTCGACGCTCCCGCCCTTTATTCAGTCACACGTGGGCCTGAGGAAGGACTCGACCGCTTGTTATGGAGTTGGGCGACACCAAGCTGCGCAGCGGTGAGTGCTTTTTTCGCCCTTTTCCCCCCACCGTCGCTCGTCCTCACCACCATACATCACCGTTTTCCTCCGCATCCAAATCCCGACTCATCGCACCTCAGATACTCAACTTTTCCCGATCGCGATTTTCCCCGGGGATTTCCCCCTCTCCCGCCCCGCGGGGCGTATTGAACGAATCACCCGTTCGATTGTTTGGGCGGCCTCCTCCCGTGTTTTCGGGGGGGTTGCGAGGCGTCTTCCGCCGCTCCCAACGACTCTCAAATACATTTTCACGTCTATTGCGCAGCTCAGCGACCCTGACCTTGTGTACCTACAGATAGCATCCTTCCATCCGCCCATCTTCCTCCCAGAGCGACATTCCAGGGACAAATTCCCGGACACAAATCTGGACAAACGCCAGAACACTTCGAAATTCCTGCAGCTCGAATTTTCCAGCATATTTTCTCTTTTCTGGAAGACTTCTGAAAGAGAGGTCTCCGAAGGGGAACATTGAACGGGACGTCCACCCCTGACTCGGCGGTTGCACGAAAATTGCGCTTTGGTTTTTCGAGCAGATGTGAAGGAAAATCCCATTCGCGCAACATGAGTGAATGATTGATTGTCATGGTGGCACTCAGACCGCATGCTTGATCTTTGAATTGGAGGATGGTCCCCTATGAGTTGGAGGTCCACTGTGAATTGGAAGACGGTCCCTCATGAATTTTGGGGTGCCTTCTTCGAATTGGGAGATGGTTCCCTAAGAACTATCAGAAACCTTCTATGAATTGGAGGATGGTCCTCTATGAATTGTAGAATGCCCACTAAGAAATTTAATTAGAAAATAGTCCCCTATGAATTGTAATATGCTTACTGTAAATGGGAAGGCTCCTCATGAATTTTAGCATGTCTAATGGTCCCCTATGAATTTTGAATGCCTAGTATGAATAGGGAGGTGGTCCCCCATGAATTTCGGAATGCATACTATGAATTAGAAGATGGTCTCCTTCTAACTGTAGGACGCTCACTATGAATATTGTAGATGATTCCCTATGAATTGTAGGAGGTCCACTATAAAATAGAAGATTGTCCCCTATGAAGATGGTCCCTCATGAATTTTATGTTACCAGAGTTCCTTCTATGAATTGGAGGGTGGTCCCCTGTGAGCTGTAGGAGGTCCATTGTGAATTTGAGGATGGTCCTCTATGAATTTTAGAATGCCCACTAAGAAATTGAATTAGAAAATAGTCCCCTTTGAATTGTAGGATGCCTACTATAAATGGGAAGGTCCCTCATGAATTTTAGCATGTCTAATGGTCCCTTATGAATTTTGAATGACTAGTATCAATTGGAAGGTGGTCCCCTATGAATTTTAGAATGCATACTATGAATTATAAGATGGTCTCCTACTAACATTGTCGGACGCTCACTATGAATATTGTAGATGATTCCCTATGGATTGTAGGAGGTCCACTATGAAATGGAGGATTGTCCCCTAAGAAGATGGTCCCTCATGAGTTAAAGAGTGCCTACTATAAATTAGGAGAAGGTCCCTGATGAATTTTAGAATTTATACTATGAGGTAGAAGATGGTCCCATACGAATTGTAGATATTCCTCCTAAATTGTTGAAGGTCTACTATGAATTGGAAGGTGGCCCCTCATGAATTGTATGTTATTAGGGTTCCTTCTATGAATTGGAGGATGGTCCCCTGAGAATTTTATTACGCCAACTATGAATTAGAAGATGGTCCCCTGTGAATTTCAGTAAGTCTAATGGCTCCCTATGAATTTTGAATGCCTAGTATGAATTGGAAGGAGGTCCCCTATGAATTTTGAAATTTATACTATGAGGTAGAAGATGGTCCCATACGAATTGTAGATATTCCTCCTAAATTGTTGAAGGTCTACTATGAATTGGAAAATGGCCCATCATGAATTGTATGTTATTAGGGTTCCTTCTATGAATTGGAGGATGGTCCCCTGAGAATTTTATTATGCCAACTATGAATTAGAAGATGGTCCCCTGTGAATTTCAGAAAGTCTAATGGCTCCCTATGAATTTTGAATGCCCAGTATGAATTGGAAGGAGGTCCCCTATGAATTTCGGAATGCATACTATGAATTAGAAGATGGTCTCCTACTAACTGTAGGACGCTCACTATGAATATTGTAGATGATTCCCTATGGATTGTAGGAGGTTCACTATGAAATGGAGGATTGTCCCCTAAGAAGATGGTCCCTCATGAGTTAAAGAGTGCCTACTATAAATTAGGAGAAGGTCCCTGATGAATTTTAGAATTTATACTATGAGGTAGAAGATGGTCCCATACGAATTGTAGATATTCCTCCTAAATTGTTGAAGGTCTACTATGAATTGGAAGATGGCCCATCATGAATTGTATGTTATTAGGGTTCCTTCTATGAATTGGAGGATGGTCCCCTGAGAATTTTATTATGCCAACTATGAATTAGAAGATGGTCCCCTGTGAATTTCAGTAAGTCTAATGGCTCCCTATGAATTTTGAATGCCCAGTATGAATTGGAAGGAGGTCCCCTATGAATTTCGGAATGCATACTATGAATTAGAAGATGGTCTCCTACTAACTGTAGGACGCTCACTATGAATATTGTAGATGATTCCCTATGGATTGTAGGAGGTTCACTATAAAATGGAGGACTGTCCCATAAGAAGATGGTCCCTCATGAATTTTATGTTATTAGGGTTCCTTCTGTGGATTGGAGGGTGGTCCCCTCTGAATTTTATAATACCAACTATGAATTAGAAGATGGTCCCCTGTGAATTTTAGAAAGTCTAATGGTTCCCTATGAATTTTGAATGCCTAGTATGAATTGGAAGGAGGTCCCCTATGAATTTTGAAATTTATACTATGAGGTAGAAGATGGTCCCATACGAATTGTAGATATTCCTCCTAAATTGTTGAAGGTCTACTATGAATTGGAAGATGGCCCATCATGAATTGTATGTTATTAGGGTTCCTTCTATGAATTGGAGGATGGTCCCCTGAGAATTTTATTATGCCAACTATGAATTAGAAGATGGTCCCCTGTGAATTTCAGTAAGTCTAATGGCTCCCTATGAATTTTGAATGCCCAGTATGAATTGGAAGGAGGTCCCCTATGAATTTCGGAATGCATACTATGAATTAGAAGATGGTCTCCTACTAACTGTAGGACGCTCACTATGAATATTGTAGATGATTCCCTATGGATTGTAGGAGGTTCACTATGAAATGGAGGATTGTCCCCTAAGAAGATGGTCCCTCATGAGTTAAAGAGTGCCTACTATAAATTAGGAGAAGGTCCCTGATGAATTTTAGAATTTATACTATGAGGTAGAAGATGGTCCCATACGAATTGTAGATATTCCTCCTAAATTGTTGAAGGTCTACTATGAATTGGAAGATGGCCCATCATGAATTGTATGTTATTAGGGTTCCTTCTATGAATTGGAGGATGGTCCCCTGAGAATTTTATTATGCCAACTATGAATTAGAAGATGGTCCCCTGTGAATTTCAGTAAGTCTAATGGCTCCCTATGAATTTTGAATGCCCAGTATGAATTGGAAGGAGGTCCCCTATGAATTTCGGAATGCATACTATGAATTAGAAGATGGTCTCCTACTAACTGTAGGACGCTCACTATGAATATTGTAGATGATTCCCTATGGATTGTAGGAGGTTCACTATAAAATGGAGGACTGTCCCATAAGAAGATGGTCCCTCATGAATTTTATGTTATTAGGGTTCCTTCTGTGGATTGAAGGGTGGTCCCCTCTGAATTTTATAATACCAACTATGAATTAGAAGATGGTCCCCTGTGAATTTTAGAAAGTCTAATGGTTCCCTATGAATTTTGAATGCCTAGTATGAATTGGAAGGAGGTCCCCTATGAATTTTGAAATTTATACTATGAGGTAGAAGATGGTCCCATACGAATTGTAGATATTCCTCCTAAATTGTTGAAGGTCCACTATGAATTGGAAGATGGCCCCTCATGAATGTTATTAGGGTTCCTTCTATGAATTGGAGGATGGTCCTCTATGAGTTTTAGAATGCCTACTAAGAATTAGAAGATGGTCTCCTAGTAATTGTAGGATGCCTAGTATGAATAGGGAGGTGGTCCCCTATGAATTTCGGAATGCATACTATGAATTATGAGATGGTCTCCTACTAACTCTAGGACGCTCACTATGAGTATTGTAGATGATTCCCTATGGATTGTAGGAGGTCCACTATGAAATAGAAGATGGTCCCTCATGAATTTTAGAATTTCTACTATGAGGTAGAAGATGGTCCCATACGAATTTTAGATATTCCTCGTAAATTGTTGAAGGTCTACTATGAATTGGAAGATGGCCCCTCATGAATTTTATGTTATTAGGGTTCCTCCTATGAATTGGAGGATGGTCCCCTGTGAATTTTATAGTGCCAACTATGAGTTAGAAGATGGTTCCCTGTGAATTTTAGAAAGTCTAATGGTTCCCTATGAATTTTGAATGCCTAGTACGAATTGGAAGGAGGTCCCCTATGAATACTGCCCAGTATGAATTGTAGGATGGTCCCCTATGAATTGTAGGATGCCACCATTTGAACGGAGATTTGGCCTACTTCCGTCAGTGACCTTTCAACTGCGATTCACACTCGTGTTTCTTCTTTATTATTCGTTCTCATTAATAATTGAATCCTTGTCGAACGATTGGTCCTACACAGTTCTGGTTGGTCTCATTCAATTCTGAAAATTCAACACTATTTTAAATTTGCGGAAGAATAATCTTTATAAGTACCAAAAATTTGTGACTTCGGGCACAACTAGACCCCAGATTGCGCCCTTGTACCAAATTTCATCAAAATCGGTCCATGAGAACTAAGGAAAGTGCCGACGGACGGCCAAATTTGTATATTGGGGGGGGGGGGGGATGAATATCTTTTCTTGGTTGATTCCAAAAGTTCCTTATTCATAATAATATACCAAAATCGAATAAAAATGTTGACATCCGTCAGCAATTTCCTTTGATGAAAATTGGTATGTGGGCTCCATTTGGGGTCTAGTTGTGCTCCTAAACTTTTGGTTGATGACAGTCACTTCTAAGGGTAGAAAAATAAGAGTTGAATAAGGTTTGGTTTTTTCATAAATTTAAAATTGTATTGCGTTTTTAGAATCGAATGAAACCACCCAGAGCTCTGTAGGACCAAACGATCTCTCCATTTGAGAACCTAAAGTTTGGCTCAGGATAAATCAGAAATACGAGTGTGAATCGCAAAAGAGGCTCAATATATTGAGCCTCTTTTGCGATTAACGTATATATTATATACGTTAAAAAACGCTGCAAATTATTACACAAAGGTTCATGATTTTCCTGTATAGATTACTCGTCTGCAATGATCACTGCTTTGCCATTGTCACCAACCATAGATACTACCTACCTACCAGATACCTACTTCACAATCAAGTTTATTTGGAAGAAAACGCTTCACACTCGATTCGAAAAATGGGGAATTTCACATGGGAAATTTAATTACTGGTTGCCCAGAAAGCAACACTGAATAGGTACAAATCGAAGAAACGAACAGCGATCGCATTTTAACCCATTTCTGGCCACTGATGCGTTTTCGCATCGAATTTTTGACATTTTCATGACTTTGCTTTGGCACACAAACTGAAAAATCGTCACGAAAACTAAGCAAAATTTGCTTTTTTTAATCTTGCTCACGCGACCAATAAATAAAAATAAAATAGACTCACTGTGTTGCGTAGAGAACAATCAACTGTTTTCTTATTTTGATGCTTGGGTACATGAACTGACAAACTTATTTCACTACCTTGTTGTGTAGTGGTTGACATGAAAATGTCCCAAATGTGTTGCAGACTCGTATGCAAGCATTTAGAATACATTTTCTGATGCTGTTGAACGCAGGAAGCTGAAATTTGAGAGGCAGGCTCAATCCATACATAATTCTATATGATCAAAGTTGATGATCACTGATCAGTTGAGTGAGCTCCAAGGCCATTTCCTTTTTGGTTTATTATTTTCAATAATGAACCTTTGGAATCGACCAAGAAAAAAAAAATTCTAACACCCCCTCAAAATTTGATGGTTTACGTTTCAAGGTACGTAGAATCCAAAAATCGAATAAAAATTTGGCCGTCCGTCCGCCGTACGCCGTACGCCGTACGCGGCACTTTTGCCACTTAGCATTGACCGATTTTGATGAAATTTGGTATGTAGGCTCCATTTGGGGTCTAGTTGTGCCCCGAAGCTTTTGGTTGATGTAGGTCACTCCTAAGGGTTCCAAAATCAATTTTGAAATTTTGAAAACGCCCTAACTCAAAAAATTTCGATATGAAGGTATTGTTTTTCCTTCAATTTATGATTCTATAGAATTTTTAGAATTTTTTGAGACCACGCGGAGCTCTGTAGGACAAACCGTTCGCTCCCTACGAAAATTTAAAGGTTTATATTGAAATATACATATATATAAATCAAAACACGAGTGTGAATCGCAAAAGAGGCCTAATCTCCGTTCAAATTAGAGCTGACCGAAATGCGATCGATGGTTTGTGATTTTGATTTTTTTTTTTATTTTTTGATTTTTTTTTTGATTTTTTTTTGATTTTTTTTTTTTTTTGATTTTTTTTTCTTTTTCTCTTTATATTGGATGGTTGGTGATTTTGTAGACGAGTGATCTATATAAAAATAATAAACCGTTGTGTAATAATTTGCAGCGTTTTTTAATATTGTAAGTAGTGGAAAATTTTCGTAGAAGAATTTTTTCTCGTTCTATACTCGTCAAAAAAAATTCTTTGACATTCGGAAGCTCTATGCGACTTTCGAAATATTTTTTTGAAAAGGAGGCCTTTTGGCCGAAAACACGATTATGGTGGCCCAAATTCGATCCTGGGCGATTGAGCGAACATCGATTTGGAAGACTGAGGCCTCTTAAATCCCATTAAAATGTGAAATTCATAAAATTTGGAGTATTTTTGCTATCAATTGGTGAGCACATTTTGCCTTTTTTCGGCCGCCATCTTGTATAAGAGTTTATCCTCCTCCTCTCACTTCTCTGTTATTTCCACTCTTGGCTTGAAATGGGTTAATCCGATAACATTTGAACGGAGATTAGACCTTTTTGGTGTTTTATCCTACTTCCAACCCTTAAGTTCTCGTAGGGAGCGAACGGTTTAACCTACAGAGCTCCGCGTGGTCTCAAAAAATGCTAAAAATTCTATACTATCCTAAATTGATGGAAAAACAATACCTTTATTTCAAAATTCTTTGAGTTATGGCGTTTTCAAAATTTCAAACCTTATTTTTCAACCCTTAGAAGTGACCTACATCAACCAAAATCTTCGGGGCACAACTAGACCCCAAAAGGAGCCGACATACCATATTTCATCAAAATCGGTCGGAGGAAAGTGCCGCGTTTTATCCGATTCTTGGATTCTACGTACCTTGAAACGTAAACCAACAAATTTTGAGAGGGGGTTAAACTTTTTCTTCTTGGGCGATTCCAAAGGTTCATTATTGAAAATAATAAACCAAAAGCAACGATTATTTGATCAATTGATCGATTACCTCGAGTAATCGACTAATCGATACCCATCCCTACGTTGAATTTTGCGTGGAAGCTACACTGCCCACCCAACTTGGTAGGCGTTTTTCGAAATGGGAATTGGTCGGAGAATCAACGTTCGTAGTTTGGACAGCTGGAAAACTGTCCGCCCTGCGGTAGCCCTCACCTCGCCGATTACGAGGCCCTGAGGACTCAATTGGGAAACGAGGGTGTCTAAGTAGATCAGCCGGGGAAAGTGACTCGTCAGGGACGACCCAGCCGAAGCTTCTACATCAATTAGGAAAATTCCACAGGCCAAAATAAAAACTGAACTCGAAAAATAACAGCCCACCTATCAGCCATAATGTTCCCAATTCCTTCGATCCAATAGTATTGCTCCCTCAATATCGGTGGTAGGGGAGTATCGTAGACACCAAAGTTGTTCAAAGTGTCCAACTCGGGCAACATGGGTTATTACCTCATAATTATTTGAAAATTTGTGAAATTAGAACGTCCGTTCAAGGAGTATGAGCAAATTTTCAATTTTATCGAATTTTCAAGAAAAATGAACCAGTAATAGACTCGATTATTATTTTTTTTTTTTTTTAGTAAAGGACTTTTTGGAATTTTTTTCCACTGAAATCCGTTTGGCACATTCTAAAACGATTCCTGAAGTTTTTCTAAAAATCGTATACATATGTATATATTTTTATGTGTCACTCCAGGCAAACATAAGCACCTAATTATTTTGCAAAAATTTCAATTTTTTGCCAAAATGTTCATAATAACGAACGAAAAGACGAGTCCGGATGCCAAAAATTTTGTACAACTAATTTAAAAAACGCTGCAAATTTTTACACAATGGTTTATTATTCTTCTGTAGATCACTCGTCTGCAAAGTCACCAACCATCCAACATGAAGAAAAACATCGATCTTATTTCGGTCAGCTAAAATTTGAACGGAGATTAGGCCTCTTTTGCGATTCACACTCGTGTTTCTGATTTATCGTACGTGAAGCCTTTAAATTCTCGTAGGGAGCGAACGGTTTGTCCTACAGAGCTCCGCGTGGTCTCAAAATTTCTAAAAAATCTATAGAATCCTAAATGGAAGGAAAAACAATACCTTTATATCAAAATTTTTTGAGTTAGGGCGTTTTCAAAATTCCAAAATTCATTTTTGAACCCTTAGAAGTGACCTATATCAACCAAAAGCTTCGGAGCACAACTAGACCCCAAATGAAGCCTACATACCAAATTTCATCAAAGTCGGTCAATGCTAAGTGGGGAAAGTGCGGCGGACGGCGGACGGACGGCCAAATTTTTATTCGATTTTTGGATTCTACGTACCTTGAAACGTAAACCATCAAATTTTGAGGGGGTGTTAAACATTTTTTTTTCTCGGTCGATTCCAAAGGTTCATTATTGAAAATAATACACCAAAAATCAAACTTTTCCCATTATTCAAATGTCGAAAATGACTGAAAGTTTGTATGCCGAATTGTTTCCTCGAAAATTAGCTCATTCACTCATGCTGCACGAATGGGACTTTTTTAAAACCAGAATGAAGTGAGAGATGTCGACGTTGTGCAATAATTGCAGGGCTTTCGATGAGTTATTCTTGTTGGTAATTTTTACGCTGATTCTAAATTAACCAAATATCAGCACTTTAGTTCGGTATTTTTCTTTGAAGACTTCGAAAACACGTTCTTTCAACCATATTTTGGTTTGTTATTTTCAATAATAAACCATTGGAATCGACCAAGAAAAAAAAGAAGATTTTGAAGAACAAAAATTTTTGATGGTTTACTTTCATATATTCGAAGCTTTTGGTTGATGTCAGTCACTTCTTAAGGGTGAAAATTAAGGGCTGAAGTTTTCCATAGTGCCCTACCTCAAAAAATTTCGAAATAAAGGTAAATAAAGGTTTTTCACCAATTTTAAATAGTAATGAATTTTTAGAATTTTTACAGACCACGCGGAGATCTGTAGGACAATCTGTTTGCTCCCTTTTTAGGTCTTGAAGGTTGGATTTATGAGAAATCAGAAACACGAGCGTGATTCTCTAAAGAGGCTTAATCTCCGTTCAAATTTTAGCTGACCAATATGCGATCGTTGTTCGTTTATTCGAGTAAGTTGTACTCAATTTTGCGTCCTTAGCAACCATTAATCGAATTTCCTAATAAATAGGGTATGATAATAATTCCTAATAATCCCTGTTTCTTCGAACTGAGCGTGAAGCGTTTAGTTCTTCCTAATAAACTTGATTGTGAAGGTGTGGAAGGCAGTAGAATCTACTGTAGGTGTCTGATACCTACAGATGATAACTAAAAAATCGCTGCAAATTATTACATAAAGGTTTATTATTTTTCTGTATAGATCACTCGTCTGCAAAGATCACAGCTTTGCCATTGTCACTATTTATTTATTGTCTGTTTTTTCCTATCAACCAGAGATACCTACTTTCTACCTACAAGGACATTTTTGAAAATTGCAACCCTTCACTTTGTAATCCAAATGGAAATTAAGTAACAAATGGAAATTAATTAACAACCATAACTTCTACATTTTTAATCCGAGTTTCATGCAATTTTTAGGAATAGTACGAATGGCATGTGGATGGTTCACTATGAAAATCATGGCCCCCAAATTGACTGCAGCCACTGCGCATGCGCAAACGTGAATTTTCTTGTAACAGCCATAATATCCACATTTTCCATACGATTTTGGAGATTTGAAGAAATATTGTGCGGGTTGACGTGTATATGGTCCCCTATGAGGGTAGTGCAAGGCATTAAGCCTTGCACAGAGATTAACTCTGTTCAAATTTCAGCTGACTAAAATGCGATCATTGTTCGTTTTTTCGAGTTTACTCAGTTCTGCGTCCTAAGCAACCAGTAATCGAATTTCCTAATAATTGGGACCACCTGAACTCCCTGTTTCTTCGAACTGAGTGTGAAGCGTTTATTTCTTCCAAATAAACTTGATTGGGAAGTAGGTATGTGGTAGGTAGGTAGTATCTACGGTTGGTAGATGGTGACAATGGCAAATCCATGTTCTCTGCAGACGAGTGATCTATATAGAAAAATGACAAACCTTTGTGTAATAATTAGCGTGTTTCCCAATATGGTGCTGTTGATGGTGAGGGAAGAGAGGTATGTCTGTGTAGAAAGGGTTAAAACAAGATTGAAAAGAGATTTTTCGTACTCAGTTGTTGAATAAACTCTCGAAGTTTTCCGGTCCTTGAAACGGGACACTTTGTGTAGCCGACTGAAAGTGCAGTATATTTTTACGTACGTGAAATTATTGGAGCTTAGGTTTTGTTCACCATGATGATCAACGCAAAAAATCAATAATTTATTTTGGTACCCCCTTGTAGGTATAATATTCACCGAATATATCACCCACCAGGTAAAATAAGGGTATAATCATGCGATATATTTCTCCTCTGCCGGGGTTAAGGCCCTTGGAAAGATGGTTGAAAGCAGCCGAACTGTAAGTTGAGTTTCGTCGGGTGGAACCGCCAGTCTGAAGAGGCTTTTCACATTCAAATGGCCCGTCTGCCGTCAAGGGAAGGAATAATATTTCAGAGGGTCGAGCCCTTTTGTGTCGCCAAGGACGGGGAAAGGTGCCCTTCGTAGGGCGATAATTATGGTCGAATTCTCAATAGTAGGTAATCGTATAACCTTCGAGAAACCTGATGACTGAAGTGACATGAAGTTACGGTAGACTGGGGCTCGATCAAACAGAAGATGATGCTGTAAAAGTTTGCTTCGCTTCGTTTCTGCATGGTTGTATTTTTGAAGCAAGTCAGAAATGTGAGGGAAATCGGGAGAGCGGTATAGTTTTCTTACGTACAATTCCACGGACGGATACTGGGTGTCCACAAAACAGGTCTCATTCCTTCAAGAGGTCGATTCTACAACTAAATTGCAAAAAAAGTCTCAGCTTTTATATGGTAGAGGCTTCTATTCCGAGTTGTTTTAATTTTAAAGTTTTTTTTGTTGTGATTTTGACCTTATGTCATTTATTTGGTAATAACCCCTCTAATTTGCTGTGATAGTTACGATTTGAAGATACCTTTGGGAAGAGCATTAAATTTCCTATCTTCCTAATACCAAATAAATTTTTTTCAGTTGAATTTTACGAGGAACAAAGCAACTTAAAAAGTGAACTTAGCAACTTTTCGAAAACTTTTCGTTTTTTTACGCCCGTAATGTCCAAATTATTCGAGATAATGAACTAGGTATTGCCGGTAACCCTAAGAATGCTCTAGAATCTCAACTTTCCAACGGTGTAATCAAAGAATATTTTACAATCGAATTTAAGGCAGGAATTTCTGTTTGAATGCGGAAAAACGCGCATTTTGGTATTTTCAATAATGAACTTTTGGAATCGACCAAGAAAAAAAAAGTTTAACCCCCTCAAAATTTGTTGTCTTACATTTCAAGGTACGTAAAATCCGAAAAT
The DNA here is from genome assembly GCA_009739505.2 of Apolygus lucorum. Lineage (NCBI taxonomy): Eukaryota > Metazoa > Arthropoda > Insecta > Hemiptera > Miridae > Apolygus > Apolygus lucorum. The sequence goes on from CM019178.2 coordinate 39,947,007, forward strand.
CGAATAAAAAATGTTACGTCCTTACGCCGTACGCAGCACTTTCCTCACTTAGCATTGACCGATTTTGATGAAATTTGGTATGAGGGCTCCATTTGGGGTCTAGTTGTGCCCCAAAGATTTGGTTGATGTAGGTCAGTTCTAAGGGTTAAAAAATAAGGTTTGACATTTTGAAAACGCCCTAGCTCAAAAAATTTAGATATAAAGGTATTGTTTTTCCATCAATTTGATACAGTATATAATTTTTTGAGACCATGCGGAGCCCTGTGGGATAAACCGTTCGTTCCCTACGAGGATTTGAGGGTTGGACTTTAAGGGTTGTTTACGATAAATCAGAAACACGAGTGTGAATCGCAAAAGAGTCCTAATCTCCGTTAAAATGTTAGCTGACCGAAATGTGATCATGTTTTTCTTCAAGTTGGTTGGTGGCCAATGGCGTAGCCATGTTCTTTGCAGACGAGTGATCTTTATAGAAAAATAATAATCTTTTGTGTAATGATTTGCAGCGTTTTTTCAAAAAAACCGACGGTTTGACGGTAAAACTCCAGGGTTCACCGCCGCGGCTCCTCTGAAGCACCGCGTCTCCCCGTCAAACCGTCGGTTTCTTTGAAAAAAACGCTGCAAATTATTACACAATGGTTTATTATTTTTCTATATAGATCACTCGTCTGCAAAATCACCAACCATCCAAAATGAAAAAAAAAAAAAAAAAAAATCCAAGAAAAAAAATCAAAATCATCAACCATTGATCGCATTTCGGTCAGCTCTAATTTGAACGGAGATTAGGCCACTTTTGCGATTCACACTCGTTTTTTGATTTATATGTATACATATATATATATTTCAATATAAACCCTTAAATTTTCGTAGGAAACCCTTAGAAGTGACCTACATCAACCAAAAGCTTCGGGGCACAACTAGACCCCAAATGTAGCCTACCAAATTTCATCAAAATCGGTCAATGCTAAGTGGCAAAAGTGCCGACGGACGGCCAAATTTGTATTCGATTTTTGGATTCTACGTACCTTGAAACGTAAACCATCAAATTTTGAGGGGGTGTTAAAATTTTTTTTTCTTGGTCGATTCTAAAGGTTCATTTTTGAAAATAATAAACCAAAAAATGCGCGTTTTCCATATTCAAACAGAATCTTCTCCCAGAAATTCGATTGTAAAATATATTTTGATTAGACCGTTGGAAAGCTAAGATTCTGACTCAGTTTTTAGGCTTACCAGCTATAGTTCATTATCTCAAATTATTTGGACATTACGGGCGTTGAAAAGAAAAGTTTTCGAAAAGTTGCTAAGTTCACTTTCTAAGTTGCTTTATACAGTAGTGTATGACAATCGACCCGATGTAAATTATGTCAGCTTTATTGGGATTTGGGTCCAACAACAAATCCTCCTCTTTCACCAAATTTTCGAAAAATTTATTTTCTTCACCCTGATGAAGAAAATAAATTTTTCGAAAATTTGGTGAAAGAGGAGGATTTGTTGTTGGACCCAAATCCCAATAAAGCTGACATAAGTTGCTTTATACCCCCGTAATATCGAACTGAAAAAAATGTATTTGGTAGTAGGAAGATAGGAAATTCAGTGCTCTTTCCAAAGGTATCGCGTTTGGCTAGAGCGTATGGCACGCTTCCTGACCGGGCTCTGAGTTTGTTGATCATGCTTGGTTTCAATTCGAAGGAGTAATTGAGGACAGCCTTGTCTCGAATAAAATCAATCGGAAAATCAAATTCAATTCGCTCCAATAATAAAAACCGTGTAAAAGGAAACACCGTTGGCTTCGATGAGCTGAGTTTCTACCGTAAGGCTAACTCACTCATGACTCACAAGTTATCGATAAATGGCCAAGAAGTTTCGATTCTACTTGATACCAGAGCATCGGTGAATTTGGTAAATCTCGATTATAGATCGTTAAGGGTATGAAAAAATATAATTCTTGTATTTTAGTAGGTAAAGTGTGGTCCTTCATCGTATCTTACTTATATGATGGATCTCAACAGCAGGCTCGCTAAGCGTCTCCTTCGTACCCTAAAAGGAATGGAATCCATAAGGCGCAGTTCCTGCGCAGTGGAAGGAAAACCACGTATAAAACGCGTATATCCGTTACGCAATCAGGACCTTTAACAAACCTCATTCCCGACCAAGCACGTAGTACCCGCGAGAGGTCGAGTGGGTAAACACCAGCTGAACTCCCAACAGTCGAAATAGTTCACATCCCAAATGTTGCAGAGCCTAAATCGTCCCCGACTAGAAGGTAAATGGCGTAGAAACAGATGGCCGTGTTTATAGAGAAACTCTCATTTCAAACCAGACATCATCTGTTACGAGTAGTACATCTACCATATTTTCCTTTCAGGAGCAGAAAAGTCTCTTCTGACTCAAGAATAAATTTCTAATATATTCTGTTAGGTACAAACCCAATAAAAACCGTATTTTCCAAAATTCGAAGAAAAAAAATCTTTTTCCCCCCAAAAAAGTAGCCATTGGCCTTGTACGTATTGGCCTTGAAATATTTAATACAATGTAAATTTCACGTCACATTGTGAAAGTTAGCTCTGTGGAAATTCGTTGTGGTCTACTCTAAAACGATTTCTTAACTCTCACAACCCGTCAAAACAGTAATCTTTTTTGCTCTTTATTGAAAAAAAAATTTTGAAACGGTAGTCAATTCGATATCTTAGCTAGGTATATTGAATCATACTAAAAATTACTTATTTTGGTTACCCAATATTTTTAACTCAAAAAAACCCTTAGTTCAAATCAATTTGAATTTTTGGCAACTCATTTTGAACTTCTGACTTTTCAATTTGAACTCCCTTACGATTCGTCAATTGCTTGAGTCGTTGTCCGTCATTTGCTTCCGAGTCTGCCAAGGTCTGCTTTGTTTTCACTTTTCAAAGTTGAAAAAAAATTGTCTTCCAAAATCAAAATTTCTACTCGCATTTTACGTTTCAGACCTTCCTGAACAATTTTGATTCCGTGTGTTTGTGTGTCTGTCATGAAATCCTCGCCACAGCCATAACTTCTACGATTCTCGTCCGATTTCGATGAAATTTTCAGGGATTGTGTGGACGCCAACCCACATGGATTATTATTACTACTACTATTATTACTATTACGAATTATTACTCCCGGACTGGTAGTAGCCGCTACGCATGCGCAAACCTGTAATCCTTGTAACTGCCCTATCTTCTACATTTTCCAACAATATTCACAGATTGTGCCGGTTGATGTGTAGATGGTTCCCTATGAGGGTAGTAGAAGGTACTTCGAGATTGATGTTTTGAGATTAACTACTATGCATCGGATCATCTATCCAGTCGGGTTATGGATACGAGGAAGCTATGTATGCACCCACTTGGCTGACTTTTTTTCCAAATGTTAACATTTTTTGAAATAACGTATTAAGGGTTATAATAACAAGAGAGTTTGCGATCACCTAAACGTCGAGTTGCATTAGGGTCAATAGAGTGTGCGCACGTATTTTTAAAATTTTTTTTTCTTGAAGGAAATTCCTTGAAAAGAAACAAAATTTGATTCCCACACAAAAATAGAGCCCCCAAAAAATTACAGGTGGTAAGGAAAATTATCAGTTGAACAATCCCACCAAATGCCACGTTAAACTGGAGAATTGTGATTGGCTGGCTGTCGCGCGGTAGCCAACATCGTGAAAATCCATCTCAACTAAAACTCAATTAAATTTATTACACATAGGTTTGTTATATTTATTATAGTATATTATAATATAATATACTATAATAAATATAATAACCTCATGTTATTAGGTATATAATAACCTAATAAATATAATAACCTAATATTATTAGGTTTATTATATTATTGAAAATAATAAACCAAGAAATTGAGTCGGTAAGGTATGTCCTCAACACAGGGACAGCGATTTGCAATTCCTTATTCATGAAAACATTTTAGGTTATCTCTGGTTTATCTCTGGTTTTTCCGAATCCCGTACCAATCCATACGTCCGATGTCTTTTTTGTGACTACCGATCAACGACTAACGACAGAAATTCTCTATGTTTGGAAAAGGTTTCATTTGACTCGGAAAAGGTTTCATTTGGCTTGGAAATGCTATAGAAAAAAATGAACCTTTGTGTAATAATTTGCAGCGTTTTCCCCCGATTTTCGTTCGATGCGCACACCCTATTATAGCCTGCACTTGGAGAGGGGATTGGGAAATAAAAAACATACATTTGGAGGGACCTAACTATTCATTCCAATTTTGATGCCATTTTCAAGCGGGCTCGTGATGGTTCCTTATCAATTTCGTCTTCTTCGTACCAAAAGTACAAACATTATAAACTACATCGATTTCGGAAAATGTAATCATAACAATAAAAAATTGTAGGTTCTCAGAATATTTGCTGACGAATTTCATACCAAATCGGCGGGCGAGTTCTGGGAGGATAAAATATCCTGACAAATCTACGAACTTTATAAACTCTCGAAACCATTAGATGGTGAATTTCATGTTTCACGTCAAAGAATAAGGTACTTCCAGTGCCCAAATCAACGTTATCATATTCGAGTCAGCAAATTCTGTTGTACCTGCCACCCAACTTGGCGGTTTTTTCCCCCTGCAGTTTCGTTGCACCAGGAGCAAGTCTTATGATTAACGGCAGATGCAGGCGACGGTGAAAGTCGCTTTAAATGCCGCCCAAATCTTTCGCATTCCTCGATCATTTAAAACTTTTTTCTCCTGTCCACCCGAAAAAGGCGATAACGACCCATTAATTAAGCAGCACGAGCCACCTGATGTTGCAGTTTATATTGCATCTTGTATAACGATGCATCTGCTATGCACTTTTGCGCGTTGCATCGCCTTGTAATGTTCGGTAATATGGGGTGTGGTTAGATAAATCAAGAGAAAACGCTTCCAAAGCGCACCTGCAGCTAATATTATCGGTTATTCCAAATCGATCGACGTTTCACGAATGGAATTCAGCGGGCCATTTAGTGAAATTTGATGGAGTTTATTCGTCATTTTTATATTTCCAAGTTGGCACTCACAGGATATGAAAAGTTTATAATTTATAAACTGCAAATTCCTATAAGTAGCTATTATTCTTTAATTTTTCGAAGTTCCTGGCACCGGTGGCGTCCAGGAGGGATGGGTGCAATGCTGTCACTGATTCCAGTATCTTTAAAACCTGATAGAATAAAAATTACTTACTTTTCACAGAAAAGTGTGGTTGGGCTTAAAACTCGTAGAATCGAATACATTTCATTTAAAAACATAAAAGACCGTTTTCCAAGCTCACATAGAATATCATCTTCTCTACCTTCGTCGTGAACCATTCACGGGCAGCCTCACTTTCCACGGTGCCCAAATTCCCCTGGAACCATCCACCAGATAACTAGAAATCTGTCTAAATACAAATCCACATAAAATCCCTAGTTGCCAAAATTAGGGGTAGAATAAGACAATTAAAATACCTGTTAGATAAAACCCCCTGGGCTTCCCCTAATCACAAAAAGACGACGTTAATCCGTCCACATTATCAAGATTCAGGTCACACAAAATAGGGTACTTCGTCTCATCACTGGAGCCGGATGGTTGTACATACATGCATACTTTGACATTCCAACGGCAGCAACCCTGATTAGAGAGATACCGAAGAATTCACAGCACCATGATGAGCCATAGAAAGCCGCTGATAGTCTAAAACGAATTATTTATATTTAAAAAATTAATTAATTTACAATCAACAATTATTTGAGATAAGCTAGATAATCTAAAAATATTTATTAATTGATTTACAGTAGGTTTAGAAATATCCATCATTGATTTTTTAATAATTAATTTTTATATAATTAATATTTTAGATTATTATAAGAACTCTTATTTTATTTTGTTAAGAACTATTAATAACTCATATTTTATTTTATAAATAAATCTTATCTGATGTTATTAAGAACTCTTATTGCTTCCGAGTATACCAAGGTAGCGGAAGCTTTGTTTTCACTTTTCAAGGATGAAAAAAAAAGTTCTCCAAAATCAAAATTTTCACTCGCGTTTTGCGTTTTAGACTTTTCTGAACAATTTTGGTTCCGTGTCTGTGTGTCTGTCTGTCATGAATAACTATACGAAGTTATTGTCCGATTTCTATGAAATTTTCGGGGATTATGCGGGTTGGTGTGTAGACAGTCCCTTATGAAAATCATCATCCTCGGACTGATAGAAGCTATTGCGCATGCGCAAACGTGAATTCCTTGAAACGGCCATAACTTCTACATTTTCCATCCGATTTCAATGAAATTTTCAGGGATGTTACAGATTAGTATTTAGATGGTCCCCTATGAAAACCATCACATTCCGACTGATAGTAGCCACTGCGCATGCGCAAACGTGAATTTCCTTTTCCACCTTATCATGGCGCGGGGTGTGGTGCGGGAAAAGTGCCACGGAGTTGCGTGGGTTGGGCATCTCAGTAGGCGTACTCCGTGGTATCACCACCGTGTCCTGCTCGGCTCATATTTGAACTGGTGGTCGTTTTATAGAGGCACTTCCCTTCATCCCTCTCTCCCACCTCCACCTTCCTCATCTTCACTCATCCCTAGGGCCGGCGTCGGGTGAGTCCTGGGCGTCCTCCCCATTATTTTTTTTATTTATTTCTTTAGTTTTATTTATGGCGTGCCCCCTCCGTCAAAAAAGACATTTTGTCTTTGAGGGGAGTTACTAAAAAAAAAAAAAAACAAGTTTCCAAAAGATTTCAAATAATCGGTAATCGCCGCACAACCTCCTCCTCAATACAAAGATGGAGACATTTCTTAAGTTTGCTGGGTAGCTTGTTATCGCTAGACTGACAAAAATACTGCTGTGCATTACATTCCTCGTGTTCCTCAGGGTCACCAATTTTAGCGAGAGGAGTTGAATGGGTCAGGAACCCATGGAAAATCTCTGGTGAGAACGTGGTTTCCCCAATTACCACCATGTGACGGAGATTCCAAACGATCAAAAATCGTCACAACTTGATTAAATTAAAAAAAAAAAAAAATTTGTCTCCATCTTATTTCATTACTCGAAATGTACCATTGAAACCGCTGAAGACTAGAATGCGATAAAATCAACGGTAATAAACGGTGTGCTTTCATTGAGTTACAGCGAATGAATTCAAATTAGAAAGTTGGATGGGGAGTTTAGGCTCCTAACATTGAATGACATTGACGTATAGAATGGGTTTACAAATGCTATGTTGAAATATTGAGCAGCACCAGGAATAATTCCCCTATAAGGACCTGGACTTTCACGATCATGCTGAGGAAAAGTTTTTTATTTATTTTTTTATCAAGATGTTGATTGTAATATTTTAACGATTCGTGCTATTTGCCGAACCCACAAGACTGACTATTCTCTCATAAACCTAATATTTCGATTTCCTTAACATTAAATCATGCTGCGTGGATGAACTAAGTTTCTATCACATTTCTAGAGCCGTGGGTATTTACTGTTACGATGGTACTATTTTATGTGACAAAATTATGATTGCCTACCTTGTAATAAGATATTTTGTTTGGAACAAAACATTGAAGTGTGAAAAATCGAACTTGCCCAACATTGCTTCACACAAAAATCAAATAAAAATACTTAATTCTTAATATAACATATTCTTGACTAATCATTTTTAAATAGAACGATTATATTTTGTTGAATCCGAGTAAACAAGTGCCAATACTACTCGTATTAGAAGTGACTCTTGAACTCCCATTCTACCGTGCTGTACCTAATTCCTAATCTAAACTAATATTGATTCATCAGATTGAAATCCCTCATTCAGATTCTTATTTAATCGCGTCGGTAGAAAAATACAAACAAAAACCACTGCGTAGGGAATAGTTTTTTTTGCCGAGATGTATTCCGGTTAGTCATGAGGCTGAAAGTTTCGCGATGAGGCGCCGAAATCGATGAGGTTCTGAAAAGAGAGTTAGTCACCTCTTCCAGGGAATTGGACTCTATCACGCCTCGACAGTTCCGTACGCGTGTCGGCTCCATCTCGTTCAAAAATTTGCGAATACATTTTTTTAATCACTTTTTAATAACTAATAGAAGCTGCAATGGGAAAAGTCATCCAAAATTAAATAAATTCGACCCTCTATTTCTCTAATATGCCTTTGATATGACTGTTAAGTGCTGTCATGATGGCTCAAAAATATAATCAAAGAAGAAGAAGGCTTGGTCACACCCCTCATCCAAACCACTGAATGTACTTTCGCTTTTATCAAATACAACAACCTCTATATCGTTTCGACTACGAAAAAGAACGCCAATATCGCGCTGGTGTTCTGTTTCCTCCATAAAATTGTTCAAGTAATGACGGAGTATTTCAAAGAAATCGAGGAAGAGAGTATCCGTGATAATTTCGTCGTCATTTACGAATTGATGGATGAACTGATCGATTTCGGATACCCTCAGACGACGGACAGCAAGATTTTGCAAGAGTACATCACGCAGGAAGGAAACAAATTGGAAATACAACCCAGGATACCGATGGCAGTGACCAACGCAGTTTCTTGGAGGTCAGAGGGGATCAAATACAGGAAGAACGAAGTTTTTCCTCGATGTAATCGAGTCCGTAAATTTGTTGGAGAACGCCAACGGTAAGGTGTTGAGGAGTGAAATTGTTGGAGCTATAAAAATGAGGGTATATTTGTCTGGAATGCCCGAGCTGCGTTTGGGGCTAAATGACAAAGTTTTGTTTGAGAGTACAGGCAGGGGTAAATCAAAATCCGTGGAGTTAGAAGATGTGAAATTTCGTTTGAAAATGTTTCGTGTGAAAATCCGTTTGTCGCGATTTGAGAACGATCGGACCATCTCATTCATTCCGCCGGATGGAGAATTCGAACTGATGTCTTACAGGTACTAAAAACGCTTCATGTGCATTGTGATCCTTGAAATTAGCACAGTTCTGACTAGAAGTAAATTATGTGAGGATTCACACTTTTGTGCTCTGTATATCCTCTTTTGCAACTATCCGAAAATTTACAATTTCGCTTCCCCAATGTCAAAAAAAGGTCTTCTCACTGTGTTTGGAATTTGTTCCTTGTCTGCAAGCACAACAAAAAAGGAAACGAAGAAATTAGTAACTAGGAAACACAAACGGTGGATACAGCTTTCGTATAAGTACGCAACCACGAGAGACATTTTATGTCTTATGTTTAATAAATTGAGAGCTTTCCAATGAGTGGTGAACGATTTTTGTGGGGTGCAAAATGAGGAAGTTAGTTTTCCCTAGGAACGATTGGTTGTACGTGAAAATCATCAGAAATTTCCGCGTAACGCTCCCCGCGTGACGATTTTTCATTTATGTGCCATAGTAAAGACATAAAATGTCAAAATACTTACATAACCCAATGTAAACTGTTAAACAAATGTTCACAATTAATAGTAATTTTTCCATTTTGGGAAAATTATAAGATCATTATAATTTTCTTACGACAGTAATGTTCAATTTTATTTTCTTAAATATAATAATAAAATGTTCTCCAAAATCAAATTAAAAAAAAAGTTCTCCAAAATCAAAATTTCTACTCGCGTTTTACGTTTCAGACCTCCCTGAACAATTTTGGTTTCGTGTCTTTCTTGTCGTCTTGCATGAGCAAACGTGTGTTTCCGTGTTACAGCCATAACTTCTATATTTCCCATCTGATTTCGATTAAAATTTCGGGAAGTATGTGAGTTGGAGTGGAAATGGTCCCCTATGATAATCATGGCCCCCAAATTGAAAGTATTGTGTGTGCATGCGCAAACGTGAAATCATTGTAATAGCCATCACTTCTATGTTGTCCAACAACATTCAGAGATTGTGGGGGTTGACGTGTTGTGATCTACGACGGTAGTGCAAGATACTTAGAGATTGAGGTTTTGAGACTAATTTTTTTGACACTAATCTGTACAATCGGGTTAAGGATACGAGGAAGCTAGATGCCACACCCACTTGGGAGACATTTTTTATTTTATATTTATTTTTATTTGGCCAAAAATACCGCAATTGAAAACGACTCCTGTGCTCTTTGAAAACTCTTTATGAGTACGTTGAATGTTATTAATGTGGAACATACACAAAATATTTTAAAGTGGATCCAGTAGTGTTTTTCTCGCGAGATAAAACTCGTACTTTGTTGGGGAGAGTCTACGATTTATGTAGTTTGAGATCTGAGGTGTAGGAGGACAATACACAACAGAGAAAAAAAAAACCACAAACAAATCCGTTTTGAACCATTCTTGATCTAAATCCGCGCGAGAACAAAACTTTTGGTGTATGCCTGTGTCACAAAATCTTGTCTGCTCTGTCCAGGCCTTATTCTTGAACCGATAGTGTGATTCTTTTTTGATTCGACGCGGAAATCTATCGAATTGTGCAATATTTTGCCGGAATTTTGAATTTTGAATTTTGAATTTTGAAAAATGGTGACATGTTGAGTACTTTTTTTTTTCAACGATTCCCGATTTGAAATTATCCAGTTTTGGGCTCTCGTACCGCCAAAATCTTGTCACAAAATCTTGTCTGCTCTGTCCAGGCCTTATTCTTGAACCGATAGTGTGATTCTTTTTTGATTCGACGCGGAAATCTATCGAATTGTGCAATATTTTGCCGGAATTTGGAATTTTGAATTTTGAATTTTGAAAAATGGTGACATGTTGAGTACTTTTTTTTTTCAACGATTCCCGATTTGAAATTATCCAGTTTTGGGCTCTCGTACCGCCAAAATTATAATGTTACTTCCTCAGCATACTAACTAATATACATTGGATGAAACTGTTTAGTGCAGCAGATAGGTAAATAAGAATGTTTTATCGTTTACCGGTTGATATTGGAAGAACTACTCCTTTTCCGATGGGACATCCCCCGTAGTAATGTATACATTACTAAACAATATGTTTTATTCTTCCCATGAGCAACCATATGACACTTGTATATGAACTTCTATACCCGAAAATTAGCTACAATATGGGAAAAGAATGATGATACTCATAACTGACGAGGTGCCAGAGGGGCCTTATTTACTATGAGTCGAAATTCAACTACCTACTTTGGTATAAACTTTATATTCAAAGAAATTAGTTGATATCCGATGATTGGAAGGTAGTGAAAACGGTGTATCGCGAATTACATCACCCATCCCTCAGAACTCTCCTTTACTAACACTTATGACGTCACGAGAAATATTCCCATTTATTATATTCAAAAACGCTGCAAATGATTACATAAAGGTTCATTATTTTTCTAAATAGATCATACGTCAGCAAAGAACACGGTTTTGCCATTGTTACCAACAACCAACATGAAGAAAGACACCGATCGCATTTCGGTCAGCTAAAATTTGAACGGAGATTAGGCCTCTTTTGCGATTCACACTCGTGTTTCTGATTTATCGTAAGTCCAACCCTTAAGTTTTTGTAGGGAGCGAACGGTTTGTCCTACAAGGCTTTGCATGGTCACTAACTATTCTAAAAATTGAGTTAAGGCGTTTTAAAAATGTCAACCCCTAGAAGTGACCAATTTCATCCAAAAGCTTCGGGGTACAACTATACCCCAATTGAAGCCCACATACCAAATTTCATCAAAATCGGTCAATGCTACCTCAGAAAAGTGCCGCGGACGGCGGACGGACGGCCAAATTTGTATTCGATTTTTCGGAGTAAACCAACAAATTTTGAGAGTGGGTTAAAAAAAAAATTCTTGATCGATCCCAAAGGTTCATTATTGAAAATGATAAACCAATAAATGAAATAATGAGCTGAAACTCGAATGTAATGGTTATCTAGGGTGCTGAATCCGAATTCGATACCAAAAATGCAAAATTTCGACACTACGTTCCACTTAGTTGCGATGTGTTTCAATCTTCCACCGTATCTTCTACTGACTAAATTCATCTTATTGTAAGAGCCAGTCTCCTTCTACCATCGGAACTTGAGAAAAATCAATCCAGTGGATCTTAGGAAATCGTTGTTTCAAACAAATCACACTCGTAGCTATTAGTCTGATAGTCATTGGGAACTGCGCCAATCACATGGTGGGTAATACTTATCTACGATGACTAACACTCCTGTATTTATTGATTTTTCAAGATTTCTCTCTGTCTACCAAGGTACGGAGTTTTTACTGTTCAAGTTTGAAAAAAAAAGTTCTCCAAACTCAAAATTTCTACTGGCATTTCACTTGTTAGACCTTCCTGAACAATTTTGGTTCCTTGTCAATCTTTCATGAAATCCTTGTAAAGGGCAAAACTATAAGAAGACTTCTTATATGACTTAGTCATTGGCCGATTTCGATGAAATTTTCAGGGATTGTATGGGTTGGGGTGTAGATGGTCCCTTATGAGGGTTTTTTTTCGGCAGGCAGGTGAGAAAATCTTTAAGATCCACATGTGGAGTTGGATCTCGTAAGATACCTTGAAGGGTCCGCGACTTCAAGGTTATGTGGGATTCAAACCCACTAAAAAAAAAAACACCTCCTTTTCTCCCACGTTGGTTGCTCAGCCTGGAACTGTTTAATACATTACTTCAGGCTGAGTCCTGGGGCACTTCATCAGTTCTGGATGGCGGGACGGACCAGGTGTTCCCTCCTCTCTATCTCTCTCTCTCGTTCTAACAATGTCTTCCTTGTCCTTATGAGGGTAGTGCAAGGTACTTGGAGATTGATGTTTTGAGATTACACACTACACACAATCTGGTTATGGATACGAAGATGCTATGTGCCACACCCACTTGGCATACCTTTATTTGTTGAGTTAACCCGCAACAAAGACGATGACTCAAGAACCTCGTTTTTATCGACCGCAGGTCGGATTAGCGGGCGGGTTGTAGACGACTCCACCGGCTTTGGATTTCGTCCAAAGTTCTTTCAAGCACGCTGAGATGTCACCAAACCCATCAGTCAGCAAGCCAGACTTCCCCAACCACCAATTCACCCGTCAGTTTTGATTGGGGCGACATTTCTCGACGTGTCGTGTTTTCATTGAGACGGAGAGCAATTTTTCAAATCGGGGTGGGAGTTGAAATATGAGGAGCTGCCTAACAAGGGATTTGGTTCGTGGAAGTCAGTCAATTATTATATTAATATTCCAATATATTGAAAAAATTTATGTTTTGCTTCCATTCTGCCGAAGATATGAATAACCCTTGTTAAGATGTTTGAAGAAATGTGTTTATCATAAAACCTATTTGACTGATTTTTATTGTTGCCGATGGTGCAGAGGTGAGATACCTATGTCATGGAGAGAAAAATGTTGAGACTCCTTTGCTGATAATTAATTCTTAAGTCTCAAAATTTTTCTATCCATGATAAACCAATTTGATTCCGACATTTTGCATCTCTGAGCTTCCTAGGGTAACGTGCTGCGCTAGGTCCATATCTGGTCAAATTATTTTCAGGAATGATGCAGGCTAGCTCTTCTTTGATGTGACATCAACTGATGTAGCAGTGATTCCCTATGAGTCTCACTGCAATTTAGACCGTTCATGAGGATTCTGAGTTTTCGATTTTGCTTAAATTTGACCTAATTTGTTAAGGGCCGATGACACTCTTTGAGTATCACCGCAGTTCAAACTGATCATAAGGGTTGAGTCCTCGATTTTGCTCAAATTTCTCCTTACTTGTTAAGGGCTAGTGCACTAATATGATCTCTTGGTGATGTTGGAGTGGATAATGCGTTAACCCTAGTTGGACCATGGTATCACCAGTGTCACCGGAGTAACCAAAATTTAATTGAAATTCTAAATTTAATGGACAGCAGAATTGTTAGTGGGCTTTTGGAATTCTCAAAGAAAAGTTGGGACAAAAATCTCCGAAGAAATCGATTAAAAAAAAATTCGAAATTTATGTCATAACATCATTTTTTGACTTCTAACTTTGAAAATATTTTTAAAAATTTCGGCCCTGTCCATTAGTTTTTAACCCTGTACTTCGCAACGTCTAATATACCATAGGTACGCGTTTTCTGTTCAAATTTTAACATAGAAGCTTTTTCAGTTTTATCATGTTTTTGGAGGGCCAAGGGTACACTTTTTGTGGAAAAATTGAAACAAATCCCCATAGGAAAACTAGGTACCTACCAAAATTTGAGATAATTAGCTCATTACGTCTTTGATTAAGACTGCGTAGTTGTATTGGTGTACATTCACGTTTACTATTTTATCAAATTAGTGCAGCCACTGAGAAGGTATAATAATTGTAGTAATTATCACTAGCGATTCTTACATTATTTTATTTTATGAATTCTTTTTTCCAATTGCATTACATTTTACATTTTATTAATATATTAATACATTTTATTTAATAACAATTCTCATTTATCGGTGACTTGGCAGTGTAGGATATGTAGGCACTAACTATAACACACGTGTTGAGAATCTGTTCAAATTTCAACATTTCAGAAGCTTTTCCAATTTAACATGTTTTTAGAGGGCCCAAAGTACACTTTAGGGGGGAACATTTGAAAGAATCCCTATGGGGATACTTTTGCCAAGTACAGGGTTAAATTGCGATTTGAATTTAATTGATCTAGGGACACTTTGGGACAGCTGTGGAATTCCTAAGATATTTTTGTTGACACTAGTGACACCATGGTCCAATTAGGGTTAATTCCCTACATCCATAGAAGAGCTAGGAGAGGGGAGGGGACCTAACCTCCAAGGGTTCTTAGATGAGCCTTCTAGTGAACAAATTATGAGTGAACTTTATTCCCTTTTCGTTTCCTACTAGTTTTACTAGTTTTACTACTTTTCGTACTAGTTTTACTACAATGAAGTCACACTAATCTGCGTTGAATATGGAACACTCACTGAGAATTTCATAGCGCGAGTTTTGCAACACTGAATCGTAAATTTAGCCAATCTAATATGTTACTTAACCCACCTGGAACCATCCTTATCATGTTAATTTGATACGTATGCCTTTTTAAGTGACGATCTCCTCGAACCTAGTGTGTCTGTCATACTCATTGGAGTCTATAGGTTAAGTCTTCTCTCTGGTTTGGGGAAAACTTGCTCGTCCACACATCTGTTCAACAGGGGTTGCCTCGATAGATGAAGTGCTCATATCTGACGAATTGCAATAGTTGAAGGGGAACCTGGAGGCCATCAATAGGAGTGTTATCTTCAGAGCTATGTGGGATTGAAAAGCCGATCCAATATTAGTTGTTTGATTAAGCTCAGAATGTATGCCAAATTTCGCATTTGTTAAGAAAAACGAAGAGATGACTGTTTTTGGACTTGAAAAGGGCATTCGTCTCGGTATCTAAATACTACAGGTTTTTAGATCTAACAGTGAGTTGGAGTATCATTTCTACATTAATTCTTCTATCTTGTTCTTACCGCTCCGAAGTGACCCTTATCTGTCATGAATCTCCTCACAGGTTTGGCGGTACACAGGAGAAACTTCTTCTCCCTCACATCTGTTCAAGAAGGGTAGCCGTGCAAGTACTGGAGAAAATGGTAGTTTAATGAGGCCAACATATATGTTTGTTATCTTCAGACCATAGTGGGTGTTGAAAAAAATCAATAGTTGTTTGATGAATCTCGGAAGGAATGTCAAATCCGCCTTTGTAAAGAAACAAGAAGTGATGACTGTGTTTTTGAGATGAAAAAGGCATTCGACTCAGTATCTAGATACCATTTTCTACAGGTTTCTGATACAAAAGAGTTGAAATCTATCAGATAGAATTGGAACTCGATTAAAAAAATATCTATACATTACTTTTATAGTTATATTTTCTCTTAGGTCTTCAAGTGTCATGACAAACTTGGCATGTCCTAACTGTCAAATTGGTGTGAATCCCACAACTAGCAGTACAGTGTGCATCCTCGCAGGTTAATTCTTAATCCTGGTTTCTCAAATTCAAGCAATTAGCTTCCCCAGAAAAATATCATAAATGAGGTCGTTCAGCGGGGGGCAGGTGCAGAACGGATTCTTATTGAATAACGATCTTGTTTACACGGCGTCTGTGGCTCGTGCCCGCAGTCTCCACTCGCCTTTCGAGTCGGTAATGTGAGGAATTAGCGGTTCGAGTTAGCGAGGTGATTTAGGCCCTTCGCTTTCGCCAAGTTCACCTGCTCGGTAGCAACCGATCGCTTTTGCGATAAGATCGACACTCGTGGCAGCGCCCGTGATGAAGGCGGATTCACCGACTTTACTCGATGCAAGTACGTGAGATGTAGAATTAATTGATAATATATATAATATGAGCAATGAAGGACTGGATCTATGTCTTGAATGGGGCGAGACAGTCCTGTTGACTCCACTACTTCTTGGGGTACAGCCGATTGTTCGAATTGATGAAAAAGTGTAGAATATTGCTCATCTTTGCTACAAAAAAAGTACTGTGTGGTCTGAGGAGTGGGAAAATCATGATGCACATTGATTTTCGGTTGATTTGGGAAGGATCCCAACTTACCTACTTCCCTTAGTAGGCTCTGGACTTCAACATCTGTTGATGGTCTGTCCCCAATTTTCCTCGGCGGACTTATTGAATGGAAACTTATTGACCCCGTGGGCTGAACCGCAACTTCCCACAGTGAGCTAGATCGTCAACATTGGTGAATTTGAGACCAAATCCTTATGGAAGGATTTTTTAGAAAATCTTATTGCTCCAAGTATAAATTTACTAACTATAATAGTGTTACAATATAATAGTGTTATAATATTTAATATAATAGTGTTATACAAATGTAATACAAATTAAATAATGTTACAAATATAATAGTGTTATAATATTTACTAACTATAATAATGTGTTGAGAAATATAGTAAACGCGCGATAGTAATTTCGAAATGAGTGCCTCCACCGTGAGCTCCGAATGAAAACTGTCAACAATAATTGTTGACAGTTTTCATTCGGAGCTCACGGTGGAGGCACTCATTTCGAAATTACTATCGCGCGTTTACTATATTTCTCAACACATTATTTTGAAATCTTTGAATGATTCCTAGATTTGATTGAGCAGTACAGCGCCACAGCTGCGCTCCATGAGTTCAGACTGGCTTCAGGACTTGGTCGTATTCTGGATGACAATTTTGAGCTTCTACCCATAATCCAGTCTATTCTCGGAGTTTTAGGGAAAGTTCTTTTTTCTTCTTCTTGACGTGGGTTCGGAAGGAATAGGCTTACAAGATTCCAAGTTACTTTCTTTGGTGGATCATACCCCAACTTCTATCGTTGGGCTATACTTCAGCATAGGTGGTTTAGATTCCAAATCCTTTCGGAAGGAGTCACCTACAACATTCCTCAATGAGCTGGACCCTAACTTGTTTTCTTCAGTGAGGCATACCCCAACTTACTGACCTCAGTGAGCTGGACCGACAACATTGGTGGGTTAGAGGCCAAATCCTTTCGGTAGGATAAACTTTCAATATTCCTCGATGAGCTAGTCCCCAACTTATTTTCTTCGGTGTGCCAAACCGCCAACTTCCTGCGCTGGGCTATAATACTCCAACATTGGTGGTTTGGAGCCCAAATCCTTTTGGAGAGACCTACAACATTCCTTGGTAGGATAGTCCACAACTTCCCTCTCTGGACTAAATCCTATCTCCTGTCGGTGGGCTAGAATCACCACATTCCTTGTTGGTCTGAACCACCAACACCTATCAGTTGTTGATGTTATGTTGATGATCTACAAACTCAAATTGATAGTAATATTTGATTTCTGATGCAATGTATAATACTTGAATTATTCCAACAATATATTTTCAATGGATTATCAGCTTCTGGTCAAATTTCGAGACAGAACATATTTTTGCTTCCGAGTCTACCAAGGTAGCGGAAGCTTTGTTTTCACTTTTCAAGGATCAAAAAAAAGTTCTCCAAAATCAAAATTTTCACTCGCGTTTTGCGTTTTAGACCTTTCTGAACAATTTTGGTTCAGGGATGTTACAGATTAGTATTTAGATGGTCATGGTCATTTAGATGGTTATTTAGATGGCCCTATGAAAATCGGACCACCTTCTGACTGATAGTAGCCACTGCGCTTGTAATGCTTCTGCATAACAATAACCTAACTATATTCCACATTCTACCCTAATCTACAACTCCGAACTGATAATTGAATTGATGATTGAGCAAATTGATTGGATAAATATTTTCAATGACGTATACAGTGGTTGCGGTGACGAGGAAGCTATGTGCCACACCTACTTGGCAGACTTTTTTTGTTCGTAACTTAATGAAGTGTCAATCATTTGTGTTAGGATTCCTCTCAGGTTTGGTGGTACTTGGTGGCTGTTAGGGAAAACTTAATCACCAACATATCAGTACAACAGGGGTACCGGTGGAAAAATTTTGTAAGTCCCAAAACGAACTCCATCACGGTGCTGACCAATGAGGAATAGTCCACGTGTATTTCTAATAGCGTGATGCTATTTTTGTTGGGTTCAATCCCAACTGGGACTCCAAGAGTATTTTTCCGAATTACATGATAAGAAGATGATTATCTACATTCAATTGCGTGAATATGGATCATTATTTCTAATTCATCCAATTAGGTGAAGTAGCGACGTTTCCATGTTCAAATTGTCGTTAACTCTTCCGTTAAGATGGGGCTCCTTTTTGGGGACTTTCACGGCAGAAACATCTGCAGTCGGGTGACCCTCCAGGGCGGGCTCAGCATCTGCACTCACCCGCAGGCAGGTGGGATCAGCCCGACGGCATCGCAACGACCTGAGAGGAAACCTACGGGTCCGAGGAGTCGATGGACTCAAAAACATGAAAACTGCAGCCCTGGGTGGTTTAATTTGGAATTATATCCCCTTCTGGATTCTTCAATGATAACTCGATTGGTGGTTATGGAATTAAAAAGTCCTCCAAGTGGGTGTAGCACATAGCTTCCCGGTATCCATAACACGGATGTATGGATGATGACTTATCAACAATATTTCTATGACAATGAATGAGTATATGAGACTGAAAAGGGAGCGTAGTTGCATTGCACACTTTCATAATTTTTGGCTATTTAGTGTCATTTGGCGCACAAGATTGACAGGAGCGCACAACATTCAGTGAACAGCTTCACGAAAACACCAATCCCTACTACCTCAAATCTTGAGGTTTCCGTCTGTTCTTTTGCCTTCCAGACAGCATGACGATGTGGCTGAATTTTACTAACAAAAAGGATACAGCTTTCGTACAAGTACGCAACCACGAGAGACATTTTATGTCTTATGTTTAATAATAAATTGAGAGCTTTCCAATGAGTGGTGAACGATTTTTGTGGGGTGGAAAATGAGGAAGTTAGTTTTCCCTAGGAACGATTGGTTGTACGTGAAAATCATCAGAAATTTCTGCGTAACGCTCCCCTCATAACGCTCCCCGCGTGACGATTTTTCATTTATGTGCCATAGTAAAGACATAAAATGTCAAAACTGAATTTTTTAAATTATAATTTCTGATAACTATCAACGTCCGATCCTCCTGTGTCTCAACTTCTTCAATGTTACAATCTTCATCCTGACTTGAACTTGATCCTAATATGATGATTATCTTTTTCAGGTAAGTACCATGACGGGTTCGCTAACAGTTTTGATTGTTTTATCAACTCCTGCTCGGTGAGTACAAAAGCAGTTGTCAAACTCAATAGTTCGTACTCTCTTGTCCTACCTTCCATCACACGAAGTACTGGTAATACAATGGGCTGTAACAGGGGTTGCTAATTCGTAGCATCAATCTTTGACAAGGGTGTTCTCGTCGTAGCTGATATTGTTATCGAATTCCGTTCACTTCCCGAAATGAGTGTTCATAAAACGGGTCCTTGATTGAACGAAAGAACTATGGTCTATTGATTAAAGGCCTTTACCGTTCAAAAACATATTGTTAAGTAATACTTGCATTCCGGGGGACGTCCCATTGGATAAGCATTAGGTCAATTTAAACCATTAGGTGCGATAAAACTGTTACACTCTTTGTAATTAATTTAGTTTTTTACGCAAGAAATAGTGGACCCCCCTCCCCTCACACTTATCCGCCTTATCCGCCAAAACAATACCTACCTTTATATCAAAATTTTTTGAGTTAGGGCGTTTTCAAAATTCATTTTTTGACCCTTAGAAGTAATCTACATTAACCAAAATCTTCAGGGCACAACAGACCCCAAATGGAGCCTACATACCAAATTTCATCAAAATCCGTCAATGCTAAGTGGGGAAAGTGCCACGGACGGCGGACGGACGGCCAAATATTTATTCGATTTTTGGATTCTACGTACCTTGAAACGTAAACCTACCAATTTTGGGGGGTTTTTAACAATTTTTCTTCTTGGTCGATTCCAAAGGTTCATTATTGAAAATAATAAACCAAAATCCCGCGCTACTTTCGTTCCAAGGTTTCGTCACGTTATTGCCCAGTTAGGTGATGGCTAAAGCATGTTCCATGTTAAGAATGAAGGATAGCTTTGCACCGATATGTTTATTCCGACAATTAGTGAAAATAGCCCCCTATTCGTATGTAGTCCCAAGTAAATTAGAAAATAGTTCCTAATTCGTGCACCATCCTGTATAATAATATTGTTATAGTAAAAATTTGGTACCTAACAAATTCTTGACTTTCATCATCACAAACGCCCTTGGAGAGGCCTAATAAGGAGTCCTCCAGTGTTACTACTGATGGAGTGCTGACGGTCGCAGAAGGGTTCAGAACTTCGCATTCGCTTCACGTGGAGTCTCAGCAGCGGAGCGAAGGGGGAATTGATACCGCGGCGATGGTGTGGAGGGGGGGGGGTCCCTTTCGAAACACCCTCTCACTCCAATGGCGGTCATTCACTTCTGCCTGCACCGCAGTTACACGTGGCCGCCCCCTCCCCCCCCCTACACCTACCAACTGCATCACCTCCCCCCACCACCTCCTCCTCCACCCCCGCGGCGGATCCGCGTGTTTCCCTCGGAATCACAACAAATACCTCGCGGACTAAACGGCTCCGACCTCCAATCCACCTGAACCCTCCTGATCCAATAATCATAATTTTCAAATCCACTTTTCCAATAATAACACATTCATCGACACATCGATACCTTAAAGCACTAAGGCCCTATGTCCAAAACCTGAGTTTTCAGAAAAACGCAAAAGAAGTTTACACCAGTGCACAATTCCTAAAAGAATGGCTTACTACACTAAACTCTCTAATTCTTCAACAAATTTTAAAGCTATTGTCATCAAAAAGGTTCATAATAGTTTTGTTGACTTTGAGTTTTTCTGAAATTTAAAAAAAATAAAAAATTTGGAAGATGGAAGGACATAGCGCCTTTGTGCTTTGAGATATCGACATTTGAAAAAGTTTCATTCATTTTTTGGTTCATCATTTTCAATAATGAACCTTTGGAATCGACCAAGAAAACACCCCCTCAAAATTTGTTGGTTTACGTTCCAAGGTAGGTACGTAGAATCCGAAAATCGAATACAAATTTGGCCGTCTGTCCGCCGTACGCGGCACTTTCCCCACTTAGCATTGACCGATTTTGATGAAATTTGGTATGTAGGCTCCATTTGGGGTCTAGTTGTGCCCCAAAGCTTTTGGTTGATGTAGGTCAGTTCAAAGGGTTGAAATTTTGAAAACGCCCTAACTCGAAATACAGGGTCTCTACAAAACAGGTCTCATTTCTTCAAGGGATCAATTCTACAACTAATTAGCAACAAAAAATGTCTCGAAGCTTTTTTCTTTTAAACCCTTCTTTTCTGAGTTATTTTAATTTTGAAGTTTTTTTTAGGTGTAAAATTTGAACGGAGATTAGACCTCTTTTGTGATTCATACTCATGATTCTGTTTTATCGAAAGAAAACCCTTGAATACTCGTAGGGAGCGAACGGTTTTTCCTACAGAGCTCAGGGTGGTCTCAAAACTTTTTAAATATTCAATACTATTTAAAATTGGTGAAAAAACGATACCTTTATTTCGAGAGTTTTCGAGCTAGGGCACTCTTGACAGTTTCGACCCTCAATTTTCACCCCTTAGAAGTGACTGACATCAACCAAAAGCTTCGGTGCACAACTAGACCCCAAATGGAGCCCATATTCCAAATTTGAACCAAATCGGTCCAGTGTTGCTAAGAAAACTGTCTTGAAACGTAAAACATCAAATCTTGATGGGGGTTAAAATTTTTCTCTTGCTCGATTCCAGAGGCTAATTATCGAAAATAATAAACCAAAATAGAAACAATGAAGAAGCGTTTTTTTTTAATTTGAGAAGGAACAGGACAACTTCAACAATTCCTGGAAATAATGTTTCCAGGAATTGTTGAAGTTGTCCTATTCCTCAGTATATTATAGTGTATTATACTGTTAGTCTCCCCCCCCCCCCAATCCACCCTCAACTCCAAAAAAATTAAAACTGAGTTAAAGGTATCTAGTTAAGTTGTTTCCATGCACTGCAGTTAGTATTCAATCGAAAATTTTAAAAGTCTTGAAGAAAATGAATCGTTACCGCAAGAATATCCAAGTAGGTAAATCCAGTTTTTGACGTGATAACGTCTTATAAATTGGTTTACCGGGAGACACTTCAAGAAACTGCGTTACGCTCCGCTCACGGAGGGGGTGCAGCTCGGCGCTCCCTAAAGGCGGGCGGCCCCTCCCCTTCCCCGGCGCTCACAAAAGCGGGAGCGCCCCGCCCCCCTTCCCTGGCACTCACCCCCCCCCCACCCATGGGAAATACCTACTACCTACGGGAAATACCTACTACCTACGGGAAATACCTACTCTGTGCAACTTGACAAAGAATTTTATTTTATCCTTCTTCCTACTATACGAATGAATATTAACATTAAAATTATTTTACCACTCAAAGTCGTTGTCACGTAAAACTTTCGCCCGTATACCGACTTTACAGGCAACAACACAGGGTTTTTTCACGTTTCAGTTCAGTCTGCCGCTAGAAAGCAACGAAATACCGATGGCAGACGGAGTTACAAAGTTTTTACTTACGTGCTAGTAACACAGGCCAAAATTGCAACTTTCCCAAGTTACATAAATTTTAACCCTCCACTTTGCATTTTTTCAATTTTAGTCGGCCAAAAATAAGCAATGGGTTACTGAAGGCAGACCACGCTGTTTGAGTTTCAATAAAGTAGTACATTATTGAGCAAAAATTTGGAGTATCCCAAAATCAACAAATTTTCGTCAATAAATTGACAATGTTTGAATTTGATTCTGCCACTAGAAGACAGCGGGCTATCCAAGGCAGACCATTCTCTATTGTTTACATACCACTCATACTTCAACTTCTTAAAATGTGAATCATCCCAAAATTGTCTGAATTTTAAACCAAATTTGACAATTTTTCAGTTCAACTCTCCCAGGACTTTACAGCTGCTTAGGATTGGCAGACAAGTCTCAAACCCGTAAGAAGACTTTTAAAATCCAGCTGTAAAAATTTGAGACGTCCCAAACATTGTGGATTTTTGCACAAAAAGTGTACAATTTTAAAAATTGAGTCTGCCGAGGGTTGACAGCCGTTGAAGAGTGGCAGACTGATGAAAGCATCCATGATTTGGACCTAATCTATCATTCACGGAGTTTTCATCCACGGAGATAATATCTCGGTTGATGATTTTTAATATCATAATATGATATTATATCATTAATAAAATTTTAATAAAATTATATTATTAAATAATTTTAATATCATATTATGATGATTTTTCGCGATTTTCGGACATTTCACATTGCCGCCATTTTTGAAAGCAACCGTTTTGGAATGGCAGACTTGGATTTTCTCTCTCAGAATGGATAAATTTTCATAATTTGTCGTCAAATCGTATCCCTAAATGAAGTGCGGCCTCGGCTCCAGGAGTAGAAGGAAGTTCAGTGGAGAAGTGGTCTTCACTTCACCTTCTCTTTTCCTCGAGTCGATGAAAAACTGCCCCCCTCGAGACGGATCGACTTTTCTTCTGCGACGGCGGAGCGTCTCGGTCGCTTTCCCGCCGCGGGAATCGGGGACGCAGCGAAGCGGGAAACGGCGCGGCAAGGCCGTCGCCGCGTTTCTCGCACGTGGAGTCGCCTCCTGGGGGGTTCCCGAGGGAACGAGGTGCCACGTGGAGTTGTGAAATCCCCCCCCCCCCCCGACCACACCTTCCACCTCCCGCCGTCGCGGTTGTTTATCCTCGAGTGCCGGTTTCACGACGAACTTCGAAACGGCGACAAACGGCAAACAACGGAGCGCCTTTCGAGCAGTCGAAGAGTTGATGTCGAGCAGCATGACTGAATGAGCGAATTTTCTAAGTATTTTGAGCGATTTCCATCAATTTCTAACTGCGAAGTCCTCAAAAAACACCCCCCTCGTCACCACAGACTCACAGGGTCCCCACTCGAATATTATTGACTTTACGGTTTTGGTTCCAACAAATTCCATAAAGTTCCGCCATTTTTGGACAGTTTTCAAAACTTGGAACTGTTCGACAGCCAGGAATTACGCAGTCCACATTAGTATTCTTCACCACGTATATTATAATGCACTAATTTCCACTGAAAACGCAAAAACGAAAACAAAAAAACGCTTTTGGTTTATTATTTTTAATAATAAAACTTTGGAATCGAGCAAGTTCTCGTTTTAAGGTATGTAGAATCCGAAAATGGAATGAAAACAATGCGAATTATTACTCAAAGGTTTATTATTTTTCTGTATAGATCACTCGTCTGCAAAGAACTCGGCTTTGCCATTGTGATTGATGAACTTCGTAGAGTCGGGAGTTATGGTTTTCTAAAATGGTTGAATCGATTCGAGGTCCTCTTCTTAGTAAAGAAAGAAAACGAAAACGTTGGTTCTCGTTTTATTCTTTAGCGGCGGTTCTTCAGGCTTTCAAACAAAATTCTTTGTATTTCATCTTCATGTCTTGTAGTTTTTATCTCGATCTGCCTCATTCCCAACATACAGGACTCTTTACGGATAGGAATGTCATTACCCAAAAAAATAAAGCAAAAACTTATATATTATCCTTTGTAGATACATAGAACCCTCTTTTTCAGGTATAGGTAAGTTTTGTAGTTGTACAAGTTTCTCTCTCGTCTATTGGTCAATTCCATAGAGAGAAAAATTTTTTTTGTTTAAAACGGAGCAAATCATAGCATAGGTATAAGGGGACGGATAGATTTTTAAAAAAAATACACCCTTGAAAGATTTGTAAATTTGGAAACAATTCCCAAATTTGAACGGAGATTAGGCCTCTTTTGCGATTCACGCTCGTGTATCTGATTTATCGTACGTCCAAACCTCAAGTTTGCGTAGGGAGCGAAAGGTTTGTCTGCGGGGCACAACTAGACCCCAAGTGGAGCCTAAATACCAAATTTCATCAAAATCGATCATTGCTAAGTGGGGGAAGTGCCGCGGACGGACGGCAAAATTTGTACTAGATTTTTGGATTCTACGTACCTTGAAACGTAAACCAACAAATTTTGAGGGAGGGTTAAAACATTTTACTTCCGAGTCTACCAAAGTAGCGGAAGCTTTGTTTTCACTTTTCAAGGATGAAAAAAAGAGTTATCCAAAATCAAAATTTTCACTCGCGTTTTGCGTTTTAGACCTTTCTGAACAATTTTGGTTCCGTGTCTGTGTGTCTGTCTGTGTGTGTGTCTGTCATGAATTCCTTGTGATTGCCATAACTTCTACATTTTCCATCCGATTTCGATTCAATTTTCAGGGATGTTACAGACTAGTATTTAGATGGTCCTCTATGAAAATCATCACCCTGGAATGATAGTAGCCGCTGTGCATGCGCATATGTAAAATCCTTGTAACAGGCATAACTTACACATTTTCTACCCTATTTCGATGACATTTTCAGGGATTACGTGAATTAGGTTGTTGACGGTCCCCAATGAAATTCAATGCCTTAAAATTTACAGTAGCCTCTGCGCATGAGCAAACGTAAAATCCTTGTAACAGCCGTGCATTTACCGCCATCCCAATTCTTTCCCCGCATAATTTCACATGTGTGACGTGACAATCTCTAGCTCGTGAAAATCCTTTAGCTCCCATCACCAGGCCCCAATAGCTCAGAGGTAGCGCATTAAACTCCCACCCATGAGTCCCGGGTTCGACTCCCAGCCAAGTCAAGAAATTTTTTGATCCTATCACATCTCTTACCTTTGACACTGTGCTTAAACCCCCCAAATCTTACTACTCACTTACATTTTTCATTCGAATTTCATGAAATTTTCTAGGATTGTCCAGATTAGCATGTAGATGGTCCCCTATGAGGGTAGGGAAAGGTACTGTAGAGGTAGAGAGAGAAAGGTAGAGAGAGAGAAGCAATGTGCCACACCCACTTGGCAGACGTTTTTTCTTGGTCGATTCCAAAGCTTCATCATCTAATAATATAAAACGCCAACCGTACGTACGTACGTACGTATTCACGGAAGGGTTGAAGGGGTCGTGGGAGTGGGGAGAGTTGGAGGCTGGAGGAGTTGGGGGCGGGCGGAGTTGGTGGTGGGAGGAGTCGGAGGGAGTGGGTGGAGGAGAGAGTCGGAGGAATTGTTTTTGCCTACTTTTTGTAGGCTTTTCAGCTAGTTGAAAATAATAAACCAAAATGTCTAGTGAGAAGTGCATACGTCGTACGGACATGGGGATGGTTTTAAAATGTTCTTTAATAAGTCTACATAAATTAAAAAATTTGAAAAAAATAAAAAATAAATTTTTTTGGGTACCCAATTCCCAAATCCTTTGAACGGCTTTGAAGGGAGGATGGGCGCTGAGTATAAAACAAACTACATTCTTCTCGAGGAGAGGAAGATGCAAAGAGTTCACCATCAGTTCGCGAAGATAATTTGTGTATTGTCTTGATTTACCGTCTTGAGTGTACGAAAGCGGTGTTTAGGGCTCAGTTCTGAACCCCTGGCTTCATTCGCATACATTAGCCCTCTAAATACAGCGATGGACTCCAAACCTGCACCTCTTTTCCCCTCTTTGTTGGCTACTCAACGTCCTAGACAAGGCAAGCAGGTTCAACAAGTCCTGAGGAGACCTCCATTGTTACTCCTAGTTCTCCTCAACTTGCTCACCTTGCGAAATCCCTTTGTTGACTTTCACAGCACCGACAGTTTCCAGATGTCGATGAGATTGTTGTTGTTTCGGGTTCACAATATTGGTAGGTCTATTTACGTGTGGATTTGTCGAATTTTGGTTTATTATTTTCAATAATGAACCTTTGGAATCGACCAAGAAAAGAAAATTGTATAACCCCCTCAAAATTTGTTGGTTTACGTTTCAAGGTACGTAGAATCCAAAAATCGAATAAAAATTTGGCCGTCTGCCCGCCGTACGCGGCACTTTCCCCACTTAATATTGACCGATTTTGATGAAATTTGGTATGTAGGCTCCAAACAGAATCAGGATCTGACGCAAGTACTGCGTCAGATTGCAGCTGCAATTCAGACTGGCGAGGTTATCGTCCGGACCTCTTGGTGGCTCTGTTTAATAAGTATAAAGCTTCATTTGCAGAATCTAAGCCTCTTTTAGCAAAATTTAAGGCTCCATTTGGAAACGGTAAGGCTTTATTTGAGAAATCGGACGCTTCATTCCCAAAACAAGACGCAAATTGAAAGATATGAGGCTCTATTAGCAAATTGTAAGGCTCTAATTGCAAAATATGAAATATGCGAATTATTAAGGGTCATTTCCCAATGTAAAGGCCAATTGGCAAATCGATGGCTCTGTTTAATAAGTATAAAGCTTCATTTGCAGAATCTAAGCCTCCTTTAGCAAAATTTAAGGCTCCATTTGAAGACGGTAAGGCTTTATTTGAGAAATTGTAGGCTTTATTCCCAAAACAAGACGCAATTTGAAAGTTATGTGGCTCTCATTGCTCTAATTGCAAATATAAATCTACATTTGCAAAATGTAAGACTATTTCCAGAATGTAAGGCCACAAATTCAAACCATTAAGGCTCATTTCCAAGTATAAAGCCCAATTTGCAAATATCTATTTGAAAACGGTAAGGCTTATTTGCGAAATTAGAGGCTTCATTCCTGAAACAAGACTCAATTTCAAAGTTATAAGGCTATCTTTGCAAAATTTGAGGCTCTAATTGCTAAATATGAGGATCGTAAAGCCCAATTGGCAAAATCCAGGGCTCACAGCAACTCAAACAGTGAGGGGGGGGGGGGAATGGATCTTCTTGGATTATTGATGTCTCAGTGATCTCTGGCTCCGGCCAGAGATCACTCGCAGGCATCAATGCTTCCAAAATTCAAAAATATGAAGTTGACGCATTACTAGAGGCTGCAGCAGCACTTGCAAACATTCAGCGAAACCAACTAATGGTGATTGGAGCAACTACCCTCCCCACTCGACAGATATTTTTCAGAACCAAAACCAAACAGACGAAATATTAGTGAAGGATCTCCGGTCTATTTTCGACAGAGCAGCCAATCATCTTTCCTGCCTTGCGCTGCCTCAAACTATTTTACAAGTCAAATCATGGGAACTACCAAATTATAGAGACGCATTAATTACGATCATAGTGCGGGCTCCTGCGTCGAGTCGACCAATTAACAGCTACTTAGGAGGGAAGGAGGTTTGTTATCCGCACGACCGCGGCGCCATCTGCTTTCGTGACCACAAGGCTCATTATGTCGAGATCGCCTTGCTAATCGTGAAATTTCCTGCGTACTTGTTACCTGACTTGGGAGAATGAGGTAGGTATTTCAAAATGCTGTAGTGACTGTTCAACCCTTTCAATATGACAAAAAAGATGCAAATTATTACTCAAAGGTTTTGAAAAATTATAGATAAAACTCCCATCAAAGAATTCGGTTTTCCTTTTGGTTTATTATTTTCAATAATGAACCTTTGGAATCGACCAAGAAATATTTTTTTCAACACCCCCTCAAAATTTGATGGTTTACGTTTCATGGTAGGTACGTAGAATCCAAAAATCGCGTGGTCTCAAAAAATTCTATATGTTCGAACTTACCTCATGCACAACCAATAGCTGCTCATTTTTTTCCTTCCAAAAATCACCATCATCATTATTAACTTCCTTTTTTTCCTTTCCACAAACCATCTTTCATTAAATAACTCACATTTTTCCATTCTCCACAACTCTACATCACCGTTATCAGCCTTATCACCATAGAACAGTTTTTGCCACCAATCTCCATAACTTAATAGTTCACCTTTACATCCACTTACATGGATGTCCTTGTTATTTTTACATCCATGCTCACCTTCATATTTTTTCTTCATGTATTGTTGTACCTATTTTCTAAAGCATCATATTTAAACTTTAAAATATTGTTATCTAATTTAAAACCAACGTAATTCCTGGAATAAGCCAAAACACACTACCAATGCAGCATGAGCCTTCAGGACAACCCTGCCCAGCTCCTGGATTTTCTGCTGGCAGCCATCTTCCAACACTCTTCTCTATTGTATCCTTGCCAACCTGCCTTGCTAAAACCGTTTTCCGAGAACATCCAAGTTTTGGTGTGTTTCTTCTCAAAATAAGTTGTGTTTTTGTGATAACTGAGAGGGACTTGAACACAAAAACTCTGATACAGTGTGATAGTACTCCAATTCTACCTATTTGGGACTTGGAGTAGCTGGACCACCTGCACTCATCTTCATCCTCTTTCTTCCTGGAAGCTGCCTTTGTCTGGTGGAAGCTGCCTGTCCTGCCTTTCTTCTGGAAAACACCTTTCATCTGGGACTGATCACCCCACAGCTAAGCCTTTTCTTTCTCATCTTTCACATGGCCATTTAGGGAAACAGTAGAAACTTTCAATTCAAAAACCATTACAAAACCTGCTTTTCAACTTTTCAATAAATTCACATTCTTGTTGATGTTTCATCAATTCAAACTCCGTTTTTTCTTCTTTATCACCTGATCACCACACAGCATATTTCACTTTAGGTAGGTACTTAACCTAGCTAAGTTTTATCCCCTTCAGGGGGTGGTCCTTCGAGTCTTCAACTCTTATTCTTTTCATATTGATCATTCACAATTAATTAGTGTTGGATAACTACTGCACTTCAAAACAGTATTTCCATACTAAACACTATACTATCCTAAATTGGTGGAAAAACAATACCTTTATATCAAAATGTTTTGAGTTAGGGCGTTTTCAAATTTCAAAATTCATTTTTGAACCCTTAGAAGTGACCTACAACAACCAAAATCTTCAGGGCACAACTAGACCCCAAATGGAGCCTGCATACCAAATTTCATCAAAATCGGTCAATGCTAAGTGGGGAAAGTTCCGCGTACGGCGTACGGACGGCCAAATTTTTATTCGATTTTTGGATTCTGCGTACCTTGAAACGTAAACCATAAAATTTCGAGGGGGTATTGAAAATTTTTTTTCTTGGTCGATTCCAATGGTTTGTTATTGAAAATAATAAACCAAAATTTGGCCGTCCGTACGCCGTACGCGGCAATTTCCCCACTTAGCATTGACCGATTTTGATGAAATTTGGTATGTAGGCTCCATTTGGGGTCTAGTTGTGCCCCGAAGATTTTGGTTGATGTAGGTCACTTCTAAGGGTTGAAAAATAAGTGGTGAAATTTTGAAAACGCCCCAACTCAAAAAATTTTAATGTAAAGGTATTGTTTTTTCATCATTTCGACCAAAATTGTTCAGGAAGGTCTGAAACGTAAAATTTGGTGGAAATTTTGATTTTGGAGAACTATTTTTTTTCAACCTTGAACGGTGAAAACAGAGCTTCCGCGACTTTGGTAGACTCGGTTGGAGAATAAGGCCTGGGCGAAGTACGTAACACTTTGTGTCACACAGACTCCTGTTGGTCTTTTTTGTCACGGATTTGGATTCAAAATGGTCTAAAACCGGTTTGTATATTTTTCATTCTCCGTTGCGTGTTGTCCTACTGCACCCCAGATCAATTGCATAAGGACGCCCAATTCTTAATCATAGACAAGTACTTCATAGTATATCTCTATTGTCTTACTGGAGGAAGTCCTAAAAAACAGGTTTACCACGCGATAGCGAGCACCAGGAGCCATGGGTTCTCCACTATGTCCAGAACTCGACTATGAGACGTCTTCCACTTCCCAGGAAATTGGCTCAACCTGGATATTCAGGGCAGACTTGAGAAACGGCTGCATACGACAACCTGCCGCCGCCGAGCCAGTCTGGGACCTACTTCGCCACACTAAATATAATTTCGTAAATGTTGCATTCCGACGCAGCCTGTTGGCACACCCACAGCCCCGACTGAACACTCCCGCACGTTCCATTCCAATGCGTCTCGTCTGGATGATAAATAGTCGAATTTTTACGAGATGAAACGCGTAGTCAAGAATATTGACAACTTTGACAACGGCTCAGGAATTCTCTTAACGAAAAACTAGTTTATGATTAACATTTCATCAAATTTTGGGGTGAAAATATGAACTTACTGAATGAATAAGAGTCAAATTTGCCAGTGTACTGAATGAATAACGAATAATATCGTTCTCAATATTCTCAGTCGGTCGCCGTTCATTCCTCGTTCTGAGTTAGTATTTCTTTAAATAACCGGCGCTCGACGTTTAAAAGTTGTTCCTAAATTTGATATTTCATAGGATTTTCGAAATTCATTAGTGCATCAGCCTAGGTAATTGCAAAACTAAAAAAATGCCGCTGGAATCATCAAAATCGAAAAACAAGTAAATTTGAAATTGCAATTTAAGGTATACTAAAGGTTGAAATGGTTACTCCGGGGGTACCTTGGGACAGCTGCTGTGGAGTTCCTGGGTTGATTTCGGTGACACTAGTATCACCATGGTCTAATTAAGGGGGTCTCAGTCGGTCGCCGTTCGTTCCTCGTTCCGGGTTAGTATTTCCCCAAATTACCGGTGCTCATACTTTAAAAGTTGTACTTAAATTTGAAATTTTTAAGGACATTTGAAACTTATTAGTGCATCAGCCTAGGGAATTGAAAAACCAAAAGATTGTCGCTGGAAACATTAAAATTTAACAATAATTGCCAGAGAAAAACGCAAAATCGGTCAATGCTAAGTGGCAAAAGTGCCGCGTACGGCCAAATTTTTATTCGATTTTTGGATTCTACGTACCTTGAAACGTAAACCATCAAATTTTGAGGGGGTTTAAAAAAAAAAAATTTCTTGGTCGATTCCAAAGGTTCATTATTGAAAATAATAAACCAAAACTGGACCACTGTGGCAGATTATGTGAAAAAATAATGAACAAAGAAATCTTTCAAGAACGGGAGAGGCAGCGAAGGGGAACCATGGACCGGCCACTAGAAGAGAGCTAAGAAGACTCCCAGGACTCAGCCTGAAGTAATGTGTTGAACAGTTCCAGGCTGATATAATAATTTTTAAAAACCATTTGAAGTTGGGTAATTGGACAATTTTTGGGGGAATTTGACTGAAAAGTAGTACCTATTCCATTACTCAATTTCGACAATATGAGGACCTACCTAGGTAGTAGGAATACGGGAAAGTCCTAAATTTCTTGGCCGCCAAATGTAGGCGGAAAATCAATAAAACTGCTCCAAAATTCATTACCAATATCTAGCAGTAAGATTTGAAAATTATGTGGTGCCACTAAGTCAATTCAAAGACTTCAACTACAGCAAGTGATTGTGGAAAAAATAATGTGATTATGTGGAAAAAATAATGAACAAAAAAATCCTTCATGAACGGGAGAGGCAGCGAACGGGAACTAAGATGACTTCCAGGACTCAAACTGAAATAATGTGTTGAACAGTTCCAGGCTGAGATCCAATGTAGGATAAGGAGGTGAGGTTTTAGTGGGTTTGAATCCCACATTATCCGTGCGAATGGTTCCCTCGGGTATCTTACGAGATCCAATTTCAGTGATTACCTAACATTACAGGCACCCAAGAGCGGTAGCTTCTGCATTTTCCTCCCGAATTCGATGAAATTTCCAGAGATTGTGAGGGTTGAATGTAGATTTGTAGATGGTCCCCTATGAGGGCAGTGCAAGGTAGTTAGAAATTGATGTTTTGAGATTAGCTACTATGCATCGGATGTAGTGACGATTCGATACTTTCGATATTTATTGATATCGATATTTTGTTCCGATATTTCCGATATTTGCATCGATATTTTTCTTGCGATATTATCGAATATCGAAAGGAAAATATTGATATCGAAAGAAATGAAATATTGGTTGGGATGTTTATATTTCTTTCCACCGTAATTTCTCAATTTCCTCTACATTATGAAAAATAATAAAAACCCAAATGTAAATAGAAACGGAAGATGAACGCAACACATGAACAACAATGTTGAAATAACATGACAATCAGCCGACACACAGTCCTCATGCTCCATAATCGATATGGGAAGAGGAACACGTTTCGATTTCGCGTTCGCCATTTCTGTTTCGTATTAATTTATTATAATATATTATGTATTATTACAACTTTTTACGAGTAACATTCAAACTGGCATTATGTTTAGATATCCATTTTTTTTAAACTATGCAAAACATATTCGATATCAGTATTTTCCTTTCGACATCACTGATATTGGTCAAAAAGTATGCTAAAACTTATTATATCAGTGAAATCAGTATTCTCTTCGATTTTTCTTTCGATATTCTATCGATATCACTGAAATTGATGAAATAATATGCAGAAACATATTCGATATCGGTGAAATCAGTATTTTTCTTTCGATATTCCATTGACATCACTGAAATTGATGAAATAATATGCAAAAACATATTCGATATAGATGAATTCAGTATTTTTCTTTCGATATCGATATCACTGATATTGATTAAAAAAATATGCAAAAACATATTCGATATCAGTAAAATCAGAATTTTTGTTTCTTTATTCTATCAATATCACTGAAATTGACTAAAAATATGCAAAAACATATTCGATACCGTAAAACCGTCAAACTTTACCCCAAGATTTACTCCAAAACATTTCCAAATACAATTTCTCCCACTCGAAATGGGTTAAATTGATTTGTTTTGATAAGTGAATTGATCTTCAGGGCTTCCTGAACATTTTAAGTGGTCGAGCTCATTGATCAGATAGTTGTAACCCCCATATTTAATTGTTTAAATGTTGGAGTAACGTTACTTACGAGTGCGTCTATCTTTACTCCACTCTGAAAAACTCACGGTCATCGCTACAGAAACGGGCAGAGGTGCAATGATACTAGTCGGGATTGAATTCATTACCCCAGAAATACTTGATGATATCAAGTATTTATAATATCATTATAAAATATATTCTGAAAAATTGAACTTTTTAGCTTGAAAAATACAAGTTACACTTAAGAAAAATTTAAATTCCAATGATCATTTATTTCAACGAATTTGCTTGAAATGCAATATTTCTGGTTAAGAGATCATAATTTCAGTCTTTCAGTATAGACAGACTTATGTAGTTTTGCTTTGATTAAGAGCAAAACTTTCTACAAGTAAAGAAATATTAAAGGACAATAAACGATAAACGAATGACTTAACAAAATCACAGAAAAAGTCTGTTTCACATTCGATAACTTTCAAATGAATTGCAATGGTAAATTTCAAAGTTAACCCACGAGTAAATAATATGGTAAATCACAACTTATGAGACCAAAGCACGTTTATGTTCATATCATTGTTGTAAAGTTTCGGTAGGGGCGCGTACCAAGCTTTTTCTCATTTCTTTTCCCCATCTCTTACTTCTGCAACATGAGATACACTAGAAACCTTACATTCAACACTGCGAAAATTATAAAACTCAAATATTTTTCGAGATTAACACCTTCAGACCGGGGCTCAAAACCCAGATTGTCCCCAGGACCTAGGAAAATTTTGGAACTTCACAGCAAAACAGTTTTTGGAGTAAAGTTACCATCAACTTTTTGGTAAACAAAGGCATAACTAAGAAATCACTTTTTTGAGAATTTGATTAGTGTATTTTGTTCAAAATAAGATATTGAAAGTGATATGATGAGGGCTTGCCTGGTAAATCCACTCCAAACACCTGATATGGAAGAAATTTTGGAGCACAAGAAACAGGACAAAAACAGCTGAACAGGAAACTATGACTGAAAACAGCTGATAACATGGATAAAGGCGCCATCGCAAGCCACATCGATTCTCTTGGATGTGGAGAATAACGAAAACACATTAGCTAACTTTTATCTAAGTTCTACCACGCTTACGTCACAATGGAAGATTCTCACTTTTTGGGGTAAAGTTACCCCTGGTGGGGTAAAGTTTGACGGTTTTACGGTATCGGTGAAATCAGTATTTTTCTTTCGATATCAATATCACTGATATTGATTTAAAAAAGTGGGGGAGAATCAGCGATAGTCAGGGAGTACAATCTGTCTAAAAACGTCTGCCAAGTTGGGTGGGCAGTATAGCTTCCTCACTCATTGTAACATGGACGTATAGAATCAGTTGGCGAAAAAATTATGATTCAAAGAGTTATTGAATACCAAAATATTGGCGATAATATGCGGGATAGGGTTGCAGGTATTAATTTTTATAATAGTGTTGTAAATAGTTGTGGTATATAAACTACTGAAATAAAAGAACGGAAGAGTGTAGGTATAAAATAAAACTACGAAGTTATGACAATAATGATTATTATTATTCAATACTAAAACTATAATAGGTGTACGTATTAGGATTATGGGTATTAATTTGTTATATACTCGTAATTTGAGTTTTGTTTAAAATGGTTGTGGTATATAAACCACTGAAATAATTGAACAAAAGTGTGTGGGTATACAACTAAAATCACAAAATTACAATTTGAATTAATTACGAGATCAAGTGAAAATTATTATTGATTATTGTTGAAATTGATTAAAATAAAACGAATGAAATACTGATGTCACAAAATTACAATTTAAATGAATTACTAGATCAAGTGAAAATGATTAGGTATTATATTGACTATTCTTGAAATTGATTAAGGTAAAATGAATGAAATACTGATGTCACAAACAAAGGTTATACTATTCTTTTGAGGAGGAGTATGTAGACATTATGGAGTGAATTATCGAATAAAGTTGGCCGAACTGTGGTGTCGTTGCAGAGGACCCAATCAATGGAGTGTAAATTCGCATTGTAAAATCCGCATTCAAAAAACGCGTAGTGCCAATTTTCATCTCAAAACTGACCTGTGGACCACTAACTCAATGACAGAAAGAAAGATGCAAAAGAGAACGTGATGAGGGGTCAATTTGGTTTCAACATTAATTGACCTGCAGACCACAACATTTGATCACACAATAAAAGAAGCAATTTACACGGGAACCTGGAAGTAACTGTGGGCACGAGTAGCATGATATTTGTATTTTCAACGTAGAATTTTATTTAGCGGCCCACCGTCTAGGACCTAACCCACACAATCCCTGAAAATTTCATCGAAATTGGTTGAATAGTTGCGGACTTTTGGTTGTAACAATAAATTTAAAGTTCGCGCATGCGCAGCGGCTATTGCTTGACCAATTTGATTGAAACTTATAGGGTGTCTCTTAGAAGTTAGTCCCTAACTAACCTCCAAATTTGAGCAAAATCGGTTCATTAGAAACCGAGAAACCGAGGTTCCAGGAAATTCACGTTTGCGCATGCGCACTCGCTCCTATTGGTCCGAAGGTGCTGAAATTGATAGGGGACCGTCCCCTATAATCCCTGAAAATTTCATCAAAATCGGAACACAGGTTAGTATAGTCTTGCCCGGGACAAGGATTGACCACAGACAGACAGACAGACACGGAACCAAAATTGTTCGGGAAGCTCTAAAACGCAAAAAGCAAGTGGAAATTTTGATTTTGGAGGACATTTTTTTTTCACTTCTTTCACGAATACAAAGCTTCCCTACCTTCGGTAGTGAGGAAGCAAAATATGCAAAAACATATTTAATATCAGTAAAATCGGAATTTTTCTTTCGATATTCTATCGATATCAGCGATATCGATGTTTTTCTTCCGATATTTTATCGATATCGATACTGCCTTCCGATATTATTTCGATGTTAGATATCGCATCGAAAGGTACATCGAATCGTCACTAATCGGATGATCTATACAGGAAGCTATGTGCCACACCTACTTGGCCAGGATTTGACTTTTCATCCACAAAAACATGATGAAGGATTCTTGAAACAGGCAATCCTTCACTCATTTTGTGAAGCCGTGCACTCGGTAGTTGATAGAGGAAGTTGTTTGTGTGAGTGCAGTTTGAGTGTGAGAGGAATGGGCGAGTGCAGTGTGAGTGAGTGCATTGTTGCAAGGATGAAAGACTCGCTGGCACAATCGAGATCGCATTTGCTCGGATTCCCCCATCGTCCTTGCGAAGGTCGGACCTGCTCCCCCTCTCGCCGCCGGCTCTGCAAAACCAGCTTGCAGTTTTCGAAGGGGAGACGATAATGGGAGCCCTCATTCACAAATCGACTTTCTTGCCGACCCCCCGCCTTTTACTATCGTCTCTGAATTTCACTCTTCCTCAGGCCGTTGTAAACCCACTCGTCCGGAGTTGGGCAAAATTAGTTCTGAAACTAAAAACGTGTTTCTGATTTATCATAAGTCCAACCCTCAAGTTTTCAAAGGGAGCGAACGGTAGGTCCTACAGAGTTCCGGGTGGTCTCATTCGATTCTAAAAATTCAATACTATCTTAAATTGATGGAAAAACAATACCCTATATAATATATAGGCATTCATTTCCAAGGCAAATGAAACCTTTTCCATGGCAAATGAAACCAGAGATGGGCGAAATCTTATTTATAAATGCGATTATGAATACAAATCATATCTGCGACTTCATGATTATGAATACGAATACAGGTATGAATATGAATACGAATACAATCGTATTCACACTTTGAATACGATTTTCCCCCGTATTCGTATTTTGAATACGATTTTATGATTTCTCCAAAAATCGAATTTTTTTTAACGATTTTCCTTGAAAATTATACTTTTTTAATGATTTTCTCCCGAACTCTGGACATATTTATAACCCAACATTGTCAAAATAATCAATAAAAATTCGAAACGCTCACAAATTCTTATAGAATTTTTCACGCAGAATCGAATGAGACCAACCCCAGGTCGCTACGGCCAACCGAATAGAAAGTACGACGAAATTTCCGCAGAAAATCGTATTTTTTAAACGATTAGCACTGGAAATCTTTCAAAAATTATGATTTTTACCAGATATTTTTTCGTACTTTCTATCGTACTTTCTATTCGTACTATGGAAACGGTCCCTTCGTACCAACCAACAATTAAAAACTAATTGGTTTCTAGTTTCAAATTTAGTTTAAGTAAATTTTTATTCAAATAATCCCAACTCTGATTCGTACCAAGCTGAGGCCTCACAAGAGCCATGGACTTATAAGAGAGTTTACGAGTATGTTCGTCGAATGTAATAAGGGGAAGGTAGAGGGACGTTGAGATATATATTTTTCAAAAGCCAGTCCTTTTTAGCCAGATAGTCAATTTTGGACATTTAAAAATTTTCGAAGAAAATGAAGGTATTCAACAATCGCCTCAGCATTGAAATTAGCTTGGAAAATTCAAAAAATTTCTTGGAAGAACTCCGGATGAAACAATCTAAAACGATTCCTGAAGTTCAACAATTTTGATTTATTTTCAATAATGAACCTTTGGAATCGAGCAAGAACAACCCTTTCAAAATTTGATGTTTTACCTTTATAGGTAGGGGGAGATGGGGAGGTTCGGGCTAGGGGTGGTTTGGGGCTTCCTTCATTTCTATCGAACCAGTCGCTTTCATTCACTGAAAGTTGATCACAAGGTCTTGGAGGTTGATAAATCGTTTTGCCAGTTCCCGCCATTTTGGGAAAGTTATATTTTTATGAGAACCAACCCCTTGTATTGAATCCCCCAATTCACGTTTTTCGCTCTTCCTTCCATCTTTTAGCATGAAACATGCTTTAGCCTTGGAGTAACCGCCCGAAAAAACTGTACGCGGGAGTGATGAGGCGAAAGTGTCACGCGGGGGGGGGGGGGGTTATTCTCCACCCGTCCACCTCATCCTCACTCCACTGAAATGCTAGGCTGAAGCATGTTCCATGTTTCTTGAATTTTAGCCAAAGACTCTAAGCAGTAAGGCAAGGGCCGAGTTTTTCATTAGGCACTATTATTATTAATTTTCTGCCTGTATTCTCAATTCTCTGGTTATCTCTCATTGTTGTAAGTTCCAGCAATCCTTGTGTTTTGGTCAGTTATCCATACAATCAACAGTGTGACCGTTTCATTTCTTATCATACTACCTACTGGAAGGTTTGGCTCACTCCAGCATGGGGAGGTTAGGGACAGTGGTTGAACTCTATTGAGTTTCCCGAACCTCCCCAAAGCATTTTTCATTGATTCAAGTTTTTTACTGAAGGTATTTTTATCATATCATCATATGAGTCACTTATTGAATGCATTTATGGCATTACATTATTAAGAAAAACATTACATACTCGGTTACCTTTCTCCTATAATGCTTTTACCTTGGTGGTAAAGACTATTTGTGACTGTGAGAGTGAATACAACCGTTTTTGTCTCACTTATTGGGATTTCAAGCGCATTCCCAAATCTTCCCATTATGCGGAGGTTCGAGAAAAAAGTGAGTCTTTAAATGTTTTACACTTATAATAATATGTAAACAAGGTTTTACAAATCTGAAACCTCCATGAAACCCTGAAATGGTGTATAGCTGCCTATAGAACTTTGGAAGATTCGGGAAATGTGGCTTTTTGAGGGAGTTACAGCCATTCATGTGAATCGTGAACCTCCCAGAGGAGGTACGGGACACTTTGGGGGGGGGGGGTGCGGTTGGTGCGATCAATCACCGTAGAGTGAGCGTTGATTGTGGGTCGTAGCTCCTTGCCAGCCTAGCCGTCATCCTTAAAAGGTTAGGTTAGGTTAGAGCTTTCAGAGGTTTGGATTGCCAACTCATAGATAGATAGATAGATTTATTTGTCGTTGTACACAGGGTGCATTGACAATTGTCATAATAATAAAAAATCTTAAACATACAACTTTGGTGAGACGAAGCAAAAATTAGTACCAATTAATTGAAATAACAAATTACACTGAATGTTAGTTATAATATTAAGGTGAAGTAACTCTGAAGTGCAACCCTGCGAAAATTAATAAAACGGCCGTAGCCTAAGCCCGTACGTCGCATAGCCTAGCCTGGAGTTTCACTTACATATAGGTAACAAACATACAACACAAAACAGACCAGGACTAAAACAACAACACAAGAATGACTAGAAGAAGAATTACACGGGGACTATTTACCATTATCACAGAGTATTTACTTAACAAATTAATCACTAGTTGCATCACAGAGTTCCACCTAAGTTAAATCATAAACGACCGCGAGTACTTTTAAACAATATTCCTCGGGTTCAAAAAAAAATATATATCACATGTATAGCTACTACTAAAATTACAAATAAATACATAATATCACGTCGAGTCTAGTTTTTAGAAGGTACTAATTTTACAAAAATATTCATCAAAGTCGAATGGTGCCATAGATACGAGGATAGATTTGCACATTCTTTTAAAGGGTATGAAATTAGTGCTAACTTCCCTAGCCCTCATAGGGAGAACATTATAAAATTTGCAGCACCACCACCCTATCGAGTTTCGGGCTACATTAAGCCTGCATGAGGGTAATGCAAGCAGGTCAATACGGCGTGTATGGTATGTATGGGCTGGCTTAGAAAATTCGTGGGGGTGCTTGGCAACATACAGTAGACATTCTAGGATATATTGGGCCGGTAATGTTAATATTCCTAGTTCCGAGAAGAATGTTTTACAATTGCTACGATAGTGAGCCCGTGCAACTGCACGTACAGCTCTACGCTGAGAGGCGAAAACCGCAGATGCCGACGTCGAATGGCCCCAACACAAAATACAATACTTCATGCGACTGTGGAAGACCGCATGGTAAGCACAAATTACAGCATCTTTGCCCAAATAGTCGTGAAGTCTCCGGAGTAGAAAGGTTACGCTGTTTAAATGTTTCACAAGTTGTTCACAATGAACATTCCAGTTTAATTTAGGGTCCAAGCGGACTCCCAAAACATTAACATGTGGTAAATTTGAGTTGAACATTGAAAGATCCCTCAGTGCCATAAACATACTTTGAGTCTTGTTTTCATTTACTGTCAATTCATTGAGGTTAAACCATCTCTTTATTTCATTAGCCGCCGTAACAGACTTTTCCAACACATTGCAAACCGCCCTATCACTGCAAAGAACGGTTGAATCGTCTGCGAATAAAACATTAAAGTACTCTGAGTATTGGGGTAAGTCATTTATGAAAATCAGGAATAAAGTGGGTCCAACCACGCTTCCCTGAATCACCGATAAATCTCCCAGACACTGAAATTTCGACAAAGCATCACTCAGACGTACAGCCTGAGACCTATCTGACAGAAAAGACTTGACGAGGGCTACAGCTTCCTGAGAAAAATTATACTTAGACAGCTTCTCTAAAAGCAGTTTGTGGGGAACACAGTCGAAGCACTTTGCGACGTCGACACAGGTAGCAGATGTGTAATTTCCAGCCAAGAAATTTTTCAAAATATGGTTTGTTAGAGACAGTACAGCGTCCTCGGTAGACCTTGATGATCTAAAAACGAACTGTCTGTCAGAAAAAAGACCGTTTGACTCAAAAAATGCACATATTTGTTTATTAATAGCTTTTTCATAAATTTTAGAAAACACTGGTAGTTTCGATATGGGACAGAAATGACTGATATCATTAACGCTTCCCTTCTTATGCAAAGGTATAACCTTTGCTATCTTAAGAACCGAGGGAAAACAACTGTTTTGAATTGATTCATTTATCAAATGAGTAAGTGGGAAAATGAACGATAAAGAAGCATGTTTGATCATTTTGGTATTAAGCCCCAAATAATCACATCCATTTGTATTACGTAGTTGGGATATCAGTTCCTGAACTATCATGTTCATTATTTGATAAATCAGAAAAACGATTGTGAATCGCAAATAAACGTTTTTCACTGGTGGAAGTGAGGTGAATTTCGGCCGATCAAATGCGTTTTTATGGTTCATTATTTTGAATATTGAACCTTCGGAATCGAGTAAGAAGAGACCCCCCCCCCCCCTTCCTTTAAATTTGATGGTTAACGTTTCAAGGTTCGTAGAATCCAAAAATAGCATACAAATTACGTACTCACTATCCTTAGTTACCATGGACCGTTTTTATTTAGTTGTGCCATTGTGGCATGAAGCTTTTGGTTGTCAGGCACTCCTAGAGAGCGGAAAATATGGGTTGCAATTTTTAACCCTTAATGTCCTGAGGTGTCTTTTCGGAAGTCGGATTTTTTAAGCATTCTGCAACATTATTCAACCACTTTTGAGCCAAAAACCGATATTCTGTTGGCTACCTTAATCAAATATAGTGTTGAAATGACCGGAAAAAACATCAGCGCTGAGATAATGTTGTGTTAAGATCATGACCACCCCTACCATGAACTGAGGCAGTGTAAAGGTCAGTTTCATGGATTTTCAGATACCTCATTGACATTTTATGTCTTTATTTAGGCACATAAACGGAAAAACGTCACGAAAAAGCGTCAGAAAATTGGTCACAAAATCAGTCACAAAAAAAGAGTTAGTTAGTTGAAAAAATAAAAGTTGTGGCTGGAAGTATCCACGAATAGAAAAAATTGTGATTTGTCAATGGTGTCTTTTTGGATAGGTACTTGAGGAGCAGAGGTGGAGAGAAACTCCAAAATGGAGAGGTCTTATTGGGCTAA
Organism: Apolygus lucorum; assembly: GCA_009739505.2. Taxonomy (NCBI): domain Eukaryota; kingdom Metazoa; phylum Arthropoda; class Insecta; order Hemiptera; family Miridae; genus Apolygus; species Apolygus lucorum. Next base: position 39,989,707 of record CM019178.2, read on the forward strand.
CAATTTTATTTATGTTATTTGGTTTATTTATTTGTTTTAGGATGAAAAGCCGCTGGTTCCATCCAGTCAAAACACTCTTGAGGTGTCCAAGAATATGTCGTCCAGTTTTAATCAAGTTAACACAATTCACGTACATCTCGATCAAAAATATCAATTTTGTGCACCAAAATCATGAAAAACATCCGAAAAAACAATTTTTTGAACAAGTGGGAAATTAAGGGTCAAAACGCCATAGTTTAAAAAAATTTCGATACAAAAGTCAAGCTTCGGTTTCCTGGTCAATTTAAAATAGTGCTGAATTTTTAGAATCGAATGAGACCAACCCGAGCTCTGTAGGGCCCATAATGATTCGAGTATAAGACGAATAATCTACTGAATAATATCAAAAACACTAGTGTGAATCACACAACGGGTTTTGCTGGGAGTTACTTTCTGTCAAAATAAAATTGATTACTATCTTGTGCGATAATACAGTAGTTGGTAGGTACCGACTAATAATGGAAAGTCTTTGATTACCGAGGACTTAGACCGGGGATTTGGTCGGCGTGTATCACATTATACAGTGGGGGTCACATTATTCAGTTCTCTCAGTGTATCAAAATAGCACCTATTGGTATTCCAACATGAAAGGTGGTAATGTCGGATTCTCATGACCTGATGTATAATAAGTTTGAATGAAAATGTCACCTTAATTTCCACTGAATTAGAGATATTTGAAGCCACGGGGTAACAACAACGTTAGCTACCAGCATCTCACGTTCGAGGTAGTTTTGTCGTTCACAATAATCTGAATGCTTGTAACACTAGCCAGTAAACATCTTCCTTGATAGTTTGAGGTTGTTCAGTAGGGGATTCGTCGTTTGAACATCAAGTGAAATATTATCTGGGGGACCAGTTTATCTTTCTATGGATAACCCTGCTGTTTAAACTACGACGAAGGGAACCATAGGTCCGTATCTTATCAAAAGGCTTCCGATTTGTACATATTCGTACCACGTACAACGTAATACGCTCCCTACATCGTGTCATTATGAAATTAGAAACTTGAAATAAGTCAACAAATCATACAACTGCTGGAATTCGAAATTTGAAATTTTAAATATTAAAGGATTTTAGAAATTTATTAGTGCACTGCCCTAGGGAATTGAAAAACTGAGATATTGCCGCTGGAATCATCAAACTTGAACAATAATTGCCAGAGAAATATGGGAAAAACCAAACTGAATAGACGGTCTTTCCTATATTTTTCTGGCAATTATCGTTCAATTTTGATGATTCCTGCGGCAATTCTTCAGTTGTTCAGTTCCCAAGGCCCGTGCACTAATGAATTCCTAAAATCCTTGAAAATTTCAAGTTTAGGCACAACTTTTTATGGTTTTCCTCATTCAATTTAAATGTATTGTTTATTCAATGTATAGGTTTATTATATTCAACACCCCCTCAAAATTTGATGGTTTACGTTTCAAGGTACGTAGAATCCAAAAATCGAATAAAAATTTGGCCGTCCGTCCGCCGTACGCGGCACTTTTGCCACTTAGCATTGACCGATTTTGATGAAATTTGGTATGTAGGCTCCATTTGGGGTCTAGTTGTGCCCCGAAGATTTTGGTTGAGGTAGGTCACTTCTAAGGGTTCCAAAATCAATTTTGAAATTTTGAAATGCCTAACTCAAAAAATTTTAATATAAAGGTATTGTTTTTCCTTCAATTTTAGATTCTATAGAATTTTTAGAATTTTTTGAGACCACGCGGAGCTCTGTAGGACAAACCGTTCGCTCCCTACGAGAATTTAAAGTTTGGACGTGGGATAAATCAGAAACACGAGTGTGAATCGTAAAAGAGGCCTAATCTCCGTTCAAATTAAAGCTGACCGAAATGCGATCGATGTTTTTCTTCATGTTGGATGGTTGGTGGCTTTGCAGACGAGTGATCTATATAGAAAAATAAAAAAAATAAACCATTGTGTAATAATTTGCAGCGTTTTGGTTTATTATTTTCAATAATAAGCCTTTGGAATCGAGCAAGAAAAAAAAAATTTTAACCCCCCCTCAAAATTTGATGTTTTACGTTTCAAGGTACGTAGAATACGAAAATCGAATAAAAAAACGCTGCAAATCATTGCTCAAAGGTTTATTATTTTCTGTATAGATCACCCTTCTGTATAGATCACTGGTTCTCCATCAATAGCACCTACCACCATCTGTATTCTCCATTGACCCGCCCTCTCAAATTTCAGCTTCCTGCGTTCAACAGAAGAGAAAATGGCCTTGGAGCTCACTCAGCTGATCAGTGACCACTCATGCGCCTTCAGCATTCTCCATTGACCCGCCCTCTAAAATTTCAGGTTCCTGCGTCCAACAGGAGAGGAAATGGCCTTGGAGCTCACTCAGCTGATCATTTACCACTCAGGCGCCTTCAGCAATCTCCATTGACCCTGCCTCTCAAATTTCAGGTTCCTGCGTTCAACAGGAGAGAAAATGGCCTTGGAGCTCACTCAGCTGATCAGTGACCACTCAGGCACCTTCAGCAATCTCCATTGACCCGCCCTCTAAAATTTCAGCTTCCTGCGTTCAACAGGAGAGGAAATGGCCTTGGAGCTCACTCAGCTGATCAGTGACCACTCAGGCTCCTTCAGCATTCTCAATTGACCCGCCCTCTCAAATTTCAGGTTCCTGCGTTGAACAGGAGAGGAAATGGCCTTGGAGCTCACTCAGCTGATCAGTGACCACTCAGGCGCCTTCAGTATTCTCCATTGACTTTTGATTATGGAAATTTGATTACTGGTTGGTTACGCAGAAGGCAAAACTGTATACAAATCGAAGAAATGAACAGCGATCGCATTTTAGTCAGAAAAAATTTCAACGGAGATTAGACCTCTTTTGCGATTCACACTCATGATTCTGTTTTATCGAAGGAAAAGCTTCAAGTACTCGTAGGGACCGAACGGTTTGCCCTACAGAGCTCCGGGTGGTCTCAAAAATTTTTAAAAATTCAGTACTATTTAAAATTAGTGAAAAAACGATACCTTTATTTCGAGAGTTTTCGAGCTAGGGCACTCTTGAAAATTTCAACCCTTAATTTTCACCCCTTAGAAGTGACCTACATCAACCAAAAGCTTCGGCGCACAACTAGACCCCAAATGGAGCCCATATACCAAATTTCATCGAAATCGGTCCATGGTAACTAAGAAAAGTGCCTCGTACGGCGTACGGCGGACGGACGGAAATTTTTTTATTCGATTTTCGTATTCTACGTACCTTGAAACGTAAAACATCAAATTTTGAGGGGGGGTTAAAATTTTTTTTTTCTTGCTCGATTCCAAAGGCTTATTATTGAAAATAATAAACCAAAATTTCCGTCCGTCCGCCGTACGCCGTACGCCGTACGCGGCACTTTCCTTAGTTACCATGGACCGATTTCGATGAAATTTGGTATATGGGCTCCATTTGGGGTCTAGTTGTGCCGCGAAGCTTTTGGTTGATGTAGGTCACTTCTAAGGGGTGGAAATTAAGGGTTGAAATTTTCAAGAGTGCCCTAGCTCGAAAACTCTCGAAATAAAGGTATCGTTTTTTCACTAATTTTAAATAGTACTGAATTTTTAAAAATTTTTGAGACCACCCGGAGCTCTGTAGGGCAAACCGTTCGGTCCCTACGAGTACTTGAAGGTTTTCCTTCGATAAAACAGAATCATGAGTGTGAATCGCAAAAGAGGTCTAATCTCCGTTGAAATTTTTTCTGACTAAAATGCGATCGCTGTTCATTTCTTCGATTTGTATACAGTTTTGCCTTCTGCGTAACCAGTAATCAAATTTCCATAATCAAAAGTCAATGGAGAATACTGAAGGCGCCTGAGTGGTCACTGATCAGCTGAGTGAGCTCCAAGGCCATTTCCTCTCCTGTTGAACGCATGAACCTGAAATTTGAGAGGGCTGGTCAATTGAGAATGCTGAAGGCGCCTGAGTGGTCACTGATCAGCTGAGTGAGCTCCAAGGTCATTTCCTCTCCTGTTGAACGCAGGAACCTGAAATTTGAGAGGGCGGGTCAAAGGAGAATGCTGAAGGCACCTGAGTGGTCACTGATCAGCTGAGTGAGCTCCAAGGCCATTTTCTCTCCTGTTGAACGCAGGAACCTGAAATTTGAGAGGGCGGGTCAAAGGAGAATGCTGATGGCGCCTGAGTGGTCACTGATCAGCTGAGTGAGCTCCAAGGCCATTTTCTCTCCTGTTGAACGCAGGAACCTGAAATTTGAGAGGGCAGGTCAACAGAGAATGCTGAAGGCGCCTGAGTGGTCACTGATCAGCTGAGTGAGCTCCAAGGCCATTCCCTCTCCTGTTGAACGCAGGAAGCTGAAATTTTATAGGGCGGGTCAATGGAGAATGCTGAAGGTGCCTGAGTGGTCACTGATCAGCTGAGTCAGCTCCAAGGCCATTTCCTCTCCTGTTGAACGCAGGAACCTGAAATTTGAGAGGGCTGGTCAATTGAGAATGCTGAAGGCGCCTGAGTGGTCACTGATCAGCTGAGTGAGCTCCAAGGCCATTTCCTCTCCTGTTGAACGCAGGAACCTGAAATTTGAGAGGCAGGGTCAAAGGAGAATGCTGAAGGCGCCTGAGTGGTCACTGATCAGCTGAGTGAGCTCCAATGCCATTTCCTCTCCTGTTGAACGCAGGAACCTGAAATTTGAGGGGGAAGGTCAAAGGAAAATGCTGAAGGCGCCTGAGTGGTCACTGATCAGCTGAGTGAGCTCCAAGGCCATTTTCTCTCCTGTTGAACGCAGGAAGCTGAAATTTTAGAGGGAAGGTCAAGGGAGAAGGTGGTGGTAGGTGCTATTGATGGAGAACCAGTGATCTATACAGAAGGGTGATCTGTACAGAAAATAATAAACCTTTGAGCAATGATTTGCAGCGTTTTTTTAACGGTTTTATGCCAATAAGTCAACAAATCATACAACTGCTGGAATTCGAAATTTTAAAGGATTTTATAAATTCATTAGTGCACGGCCCTAGGGAATTGAAAAACTGAAATATTGAGGCTGGAATCATCAAAATCGAACAATAATTGCCAGAGAAATTTGTGATAAACCAAACTGAATAGACGGTTTTTCCTATATTTTTCTGGCAATTATTGTTCGATTTTGATGATTCCTGCGGCAATTCTTGAATTTTTCAATTCCCAAGGCCCGTGCACTAATGAATTCCTAAAATCCTCGAAAATTCCAAGTTTAGGAACAACTTTTTATGGTTTTGCTCATTCAATTTCGTGAAATACTGACCCGGAACGAGGAATGAACGGCGACCGACTGAGACTCCCTTAACGCTTTTATCGTTTATGTGCCAAAGTATAGGCATGAAATGTCAAGAACTTCGTTTCAGCGCAATATAAATCATCTATCTATTCATAATGAATTAAACCTAAACCTCCATTGTTTTATACGTCTTCCCATGACACACAGAATGGAAATCCCTCCTAATTCGGGTGTTTGGGGCGTTTGGAGTGGGTCAAACATGTGTCAAGCCTTGAGAATTATATGAAAATTTTGTTTCTTCCCCTTGTGTTTGGACTTTTAAATTTCAAGAGTTTTAGTGGTCCATCTCGGTGCCGAAAGTATTTTTTTCACTTTTGGGGATGAACAACATCTTCCAGAATTTAAATGTTCTTTCTCATTTCACGTTATGCTCTTGGACCTTTCCTAAACAATTTTGCTTTCGTGTCTGTTTTCCCGCTAATTCTTGTGAACGGTCAACTATACTGACTTACAATCAACTTTCGATGGAATTTATGGGGATCTAGATCGTCCCCTATAAATTTGATCGCTCCCGGGTTGATGGGAACCTGAGGCCAAACATTTCATACGATATTATGACAACTTAGGATGGTTTTTATGTTCTCGATAAATATCAGAGGTGTTGTGCAATCGTATCAATCAAAAATTGCTGTACATAATTGGAGACACTGCAGCAACAACTAGCTAATTCCAAAATGGTGCTTATTTATGCCAAATTGCATAAGAGGAAAGTACCGCGAACGGCGGACTGGTTGAACATTTGTTATTCGATCTTCGTATTCTACGTACCTTGAAACGTTAACATCCATTTTTAAGGGGGGGGGGGGGAGGTAAATAGTTCTTGTTCGATTTCAAAGGTTCATCGAAACAAAAATAACTAAAAATTTTGTGAGATCATTTTTTTCGGGCCCCAAGTTTTTATTATCACGAAGAACTAATAGGTCTGCAAGTACGGAACACTATTTTTGTGATCATAAGGTAATCTAAAATACCTAGTTCAAGATTAAATATTGGTATTTGAGGAAGTAAAATTGGACGAAGTTGACGATTGGTGTAGCAAATGGAGGGTCAAAATAAATTCAAGCAAGTCTAGGGTTGTCAGATTCACCCTGAAACGAAACGTGGAAGAAGTGGTAATAACCCTTGGTGGCAACGTAATACACCTGGAAGACTCAGTTCGCTACCTAGGTTTGGAGCTTGACTCAAAACTGACATGGAACAGCCACATAACAAGCCTGCAGAAAAAGATGCGAACCAGAATCAAATTCCTGTCACAATTAATGGGAAACAGGTCACCATTGCGGCTCCAGTCAAAACGTTTGCTTTCCCAACTATGATTCGACCGATCTGGACGTATGCCTGTGGACTCTGGGGATCAGCATCAAATACCCAAGTAAAAAAGCTGCAGGTCCTACAAAACAGATGCCTTAGAATGTTGTCCAATGCGCCATGGTTCATCAGGAATGAAGCCCTCCATCGAGACTTAGACATCCTGGGAGTTCAGGAATCCATTTCAACGCTCTACAAGAAGTTCCACCACACATTCATCGCCCATGAAAATGCAGATCTTAGAACCGCAGCCCTCAATCTGCCTCCAGAACGAACCAGGCGTCGATTAAAAAGGAAAAGACCAACTGACTTCATCAACTAAATTATCATCCCCTCGCTCCCCCCGATTGTTATAACCCTTGATTCATATTGTTATTTGTTTATAATATTATTGTTTATTTATATATTTATCATACGTAAGAGCAAATAATGTACTTACTAACAAGTGAGGCTTGTCACTGGACAAGAACCTCGCGAATACAAGTATCAAATTACAAACTACACATTATCGCCAGCAAAACTAAAATGTATAAATACAAATAAAGTTAATCTAAAAGAAAAAAAAATTGGAATTTTGTGAAAGTAACGTGACACAGAAATCGATTCGGAAGCACATTCAGACCGAGATGAGTCGAAACCTGCAAAAAACTATTCTCAAAGCCTAGAAGACCTTTGTAACCTTACAGGATGTAAAGTCAGTTTCTACTTTGCTGGAGCTCAGTTCACAAATCAGGGTTTCGACGTTCGAACCGCGCCCACCTCATAATGCCTCCAAGTTCGCGAGTCTGCGCATGCGCGGAACCAAAGCCTTGAATCCTGGGGTACCAGACAGCTCTTGGATTCTCCCGTTAGAAACTCCCCAACGATTTTCCCTCTTCAACCCCCCCCCCCCCCCCTCTTGGGTTCATTTTTCCTTTGGCCGAATTTCCCGTCGGATTTTCCTCTGAACGATGCTCTCCTCGTTATTGATTAGGTATTTTGACAGCTCTTATTTGAAATACAGCGACTCGATCGGTTTATTCTTTGAATCATCCAAGATTTACTCGTACGATCTCATCACCTTCAACCAATTTAAAAAATTCAATCGTCTCAAATAATGCAAATTAAATTGAACCAACCGAGGATCAACTGTTTTACATCAGAAACTCAAGTGTGCATTTTTCTCATTTAGTCGATTGTCATCATTATAAGATCATTAGTACCAACTATAGACATATGATTGTTTAAAACCAATAATAATAAATAATAAAACAAGTTTTATCTTAATCAATTGGTATGCCTAAACACAAAGTTACGTAACAATACGAGCCATGTAATATTGTGGTTATAGAATGAGTTTGCCTCTCTTTACAGATAGATTTGTGTCAGCCAGCCTACTTCTCAACACTAAAAAAATTGTTACTGATGCCTTGCATTACTGATAACTAATTACCAATAATATATTTTTGTATCTCAATATCAACTTCAACAGGTAATATTATTACCACATATTGTCAGTAATTCATGTATTTATTATGAATAAAAAAGCCTACCAGGGAGTCAGGGGTAGAATTTCTATTCTAGAATCTACTCCGTCCTAGGAGGAATAGAGGGAAAAGCCCTAACCGCAGTTAAAAAAAGGCTAAAAACATACTGTTTAGTAATGCATGCATTCCAGGGGACGTCCCATTGGATAAGCATTGGATCAGTTTAAACCTGTTGGTAAGGGATAAAACTGTTTCACTCGATGTAATTTATTTAGTACTTTAGGAAAGAAACAGTTGTCTCTCCCTCACCCTTATCCACCATAACATTTCAAGCGGCATGGGAGCCTCGAATTCGAAGAGCATTTTGAAATCCATGATCTTCGATACCCAACATGCCAGTCTGGCACCAAAGCGGAAATACATCGTAACGTTGAACTTTCATCTATTAGTTTTGGTAGACATTCCGCCGAGGCTCTCATCCGTATTCGGGTCATTTCAAAATTTGGGGTTATTTCTTGTCACGCAGCTTTTGTGAACACTCTATTTGTCTTGGAAATTCAGAATTTTTTCAGGGAGATACAGCAGGTTGGTGTCTACAAAGATCACATAGAATGAATTTCACTAATCAATTAACTCAGATAATTAAAAATCATTAATGATCCCAATTCTCTCTCCCTACACCTGTCACAGAGGGTAGGTTGGGAGCTTTGAACATTTTTGGAGAACTCTATATTCATATTTTAATTTAAGTAAAAAACGTTTTTGGTCCAGGATACTCTCCTCTTCAGGAATAAATTAGAAACGAACGAAAATTCCATGAATTGGAAGGGTTTTTGCTATGTTTTGATGCTGTCACAAGGTTTTATTCTCTCTCCCTACAATTTTTTTGAAATGCCTGCCCACTCCTGGAAAACGATTATTTTGTGTCATGAAAAACAAAAGTGAACACTGCTGCAAGATGGCTTCCGAAGCTACTGAAGTTTGTTGAATTTCCAAGCTCCCAGTTGTGTGGGTTATGTTGTGAAGTGTTGAAGCTTTGAGAGTAGGTAAATACTTTCTCTCTCCCTACAACCACCTCACTCATCAGGGTAAGTGTTCAACTAAGTTTAATTAAACTCAAATTACAATTATGAATGCCATAGTGTTATGTATTTTTTCTAACGTTCAGAATCAATAATGGTGAGGCCAGTAGAGAGTGATAACCTCACAAATCTCTCTCCCTACAACCTCTCCCCCTACAACCTCTCTACCTACAACTTCTGGGAAGAGGCCGGTTTGTAGGAAGAGAGATGGAATTGCAGGGAGAGAAGTTTTTTTTTTTCAAAGCCGTTTACATTTTTAAGAGTTTCCTGAACTATTTACACCGCTGGGTCATATAATTCTGACTTTTCATTAACCCACATTTTACGAAAGATTAGACTGATTGAAAGACTTGAAGAATCTGATAATTCTGATGTACCTAGATTATAGCTTCGGACTATGATTGCGATAAGTAAAAGAGACTCCTAAACTAAGATTCTCGTATTTTGAAGGAATAAAAAGGTTTCATAAGTTCAACTCACACCTGGTTTTCTCTCTCCCTACAAAGTCGAAATTATGGAAAAAAATTCAAAATTCTACAAATTTGAAACTACTTGATAAAGTGTGCGCCCACTTCAGGATCTGCCTCAGTGGCCAAAACAAAGGACGTTTACGGGAGAAAAAACATAAAAACTTCAACAATATTTATGAAAAAGTTCGAGGACAAAATAACCCCAAATTTTGAAATGACCCATTCCACAAAAAAAAAAAAAAAAATGGTGAAACACAAAAAACCCACGAAATATGCGGTTTATGGTTTCCTGGCACCATGGTGGCACCACTATTAGTTACACGGTGGCACAGAGGATTATTCATGAAAATCCGGAGGTATAATGGGAATTGTTCCTCAATTTCAAAGCTTAGGTACAATTAGTAAGCTATAAAGGAACCGAAATGTTGTAAAATCGGATATTTTGTGATTATTATCCCCCCACTCATTTCCTCCTCTGGCGAATTTTGATACTCTGGTGAAGTAATGAGCAATTTGGAAGATTTCTGAGTCGAACAAAAAAAGAAACACGCCAATCGGTTGGAAATTGAGTCCTTGACAGAGTTTCAAGCATTATTTTTTTAAGCATTAACCCCCCCTTCCCCCCCCCTTAAAAAGCAAAATTCAAAATTCCAGCGACGTAGTGCACAACTAGAAAACTAGTTCAGAACTAAGGCCTGTGCAGACGACTCAAGATTTTGCCACACACACAGACATACACCTATGGTTTTTTCGCGGATTTGAATTAAGAATGGTCTAAAACGAACATTTTTGTTCAGTTCGCGTTGTTTTCTATTTTTCATAAATACTGCCAAAATGTTCGTCAGTTGTTCCACAGTAATGTTTCGACAGCTGATCGATAGATCCCAGGTGCACTGATGAAGATGAATGCTTTCAAGTCGCTCGTTTTGCTTTCACATCAGCTTGTGATTCTCTCGTGCACAGGTATTCAGATGGGAATGGCTCCTTCCTCTATCAAACAGCCCATCAACATTAATTGAATGTCTCTGATTAAGGGATGGGCCTCAACGCCTTTCCTGAGGGTCCGTAGCGCGCTTACTGAATCCGAGCAAACGGCTATCGTCTGCAAATCAATTCACACTGAAGGGAGTGTTAGGAGTAGGCCAAACCTCCATTCATTTAGATCGTTTAATCAAATTCGATTTCCATCCTTATCTTCTAGTGTCGTCTCACTGTTTCAATGGCTCCTCTAATTTTGAAACACCATTTGAAACGCTGGAAATCCTTGATCGTAGTGAAAAATGATTGACCACACTAACAAAATTTTTATTTCTGAAGATTAAGACATCTTATACCTAAAGATACCAGACAGTATGTAGTTGTTTTTTTTTCACTAGATCTTTGAATTAAACCCTTCAGACATCATTTATACTTATTAATGAGCAATGCAGTGAATTTTGAGTGAGTTAATACGAGTTGTCGTCAAAAACACATCAGGTACAAGGGTAGCAGCCCCGGGGAGTAGGTACAGGAGGAAGTAAACAGATGAGAGGGGGAAAGGCTGATCGTCATGAATTTATCACTAGGAAGTGGCATCCTTCGCCTACTGCCGTCCTCAACGCCTCATGTCAGCGCCAGAACTGGAGAGATAACGCGCCATCAAATATGTAATTGTCCGCAGCTTGTCATCGCGTGTGATCGCAGATCCTGGTGTTACAGCAATTAGTTGAGCCAATCCGTCGATGTTGTGATACTAAAAGATTGATGTCTGTGAGTCCAACAGAGTGCTCCAGCTTCGCTATCATAGCGATGTATGTTCTAACGTCTCCAAAATATTCATGGTCGAGTTTTGGAGAAACTGAGATTTTTCTCTAGAGTAGAAATCCTTCCCCTTCCCTACCAATTTCATTCTACCCTAAGTTTGCAAACTCGGAATCTCAGAGGACTTTTTCGGGATTAAATTTCCAGGTGAAATCTGATAATCCCAGGCTAAACCAACAAGTGGAACTCGCCAATCTTACAGAGGAAATGAGCGTTCTAAACAACGGGAGCTGATGAGGCCACCATCTGAAATTTCCCTATCTAGTCGGTTAAATGAGCCTTCAAATGAACTGAAACAATAAAAAAAAAATTATAAAAAATAGAAATTAATGAACGATTTTGCTGACTTTTAAGAAATATAGGAAATTTTTGTTTTCATACAGTAGGTAGGTCAAAAAAATCGAAATTAGCAAGAAATTTTGGACAACTCTAAGTGGTCCAAATTTTAAAAATAGTCCAAAACATATTGTCTAGTAATGCATGCATTCCAGGGGACGTCCCATTGGATAAGTATTGGATCAGTTTAACCAGTTGTTAAGCGAAAAGACTGTTTCTCTCGATGTAATTTATTTATTACTTTAGGGAAGAAATAGTGACACCCCTCCACCATTATAAACCATAACTTCTAGCGGCATGATAGCCTCGAATCTGAAGAGCATTTTAAAATCCATGATCTACGACACCCAACATGCGAATTCGAGTTCACCCCCCCCCCCCCCCCCATCACCAACAATGGTGCCAGTCTGGCACCAAAGCGGAAATATGTCGTAACATTGAACTTTCATCTATTAGGTTTAGTAGGCAGTCCGTCGAATGTCACATCCGTATTCAAGGTGAAACACCAAAAAACCCAAGAAATATGAGGTTTATGGTGCCCTGGCACCATGGTGGCACCACTTTTATTTCCATGGTGGTACAGAAAGTAATTCATGCAAATCCTAAGGTATAATGAGAATTTTTCCTCAATTTCAAAGCTTGGATACAATTAGTAAGCATTAAAGGAACCGAAATATTGGAAAATTGGATATTTTGTGAATATTATCCCCCCACCCATCCCCTCCTCTTGCAAATTTTGGTACTCCGGTGAAATCATGTACGACTCGGAAGTTATTTTAGTCAAACAAAAAAAGAAACACACAAATCGGTTGGAAATTGAGGCCTGGGCAGAGTTTATAAGATTATGCCCGCAAACGTACGTTTTTTAAGCATTAACCCCCCTCTCCCCCCCCTTAAAATGCGAAATTCGAAATTCCGGCGCCGTAGGGCACAACTAGATAGTTATCCGAGTCGAAGAAAAAAAGAACCACGAAAATCGGTTGAGAACTAAGGCCTGGGCAGAGTACACAAGATTATGCCCAAAAACACACGTTTTTTGAACATTAACCCCCCCTTTCCCCTCCTTAAAAGGCAAAATTCGAAATTCTGGCGACGTAGTGCACAACTAGATAGTTTCCCGCGTCGAAAAAAAACAGAACCAGGAAAATCGGTTGAGAACTATGGCCTGGGCAGAGTACACAAGATTTTGTTACACACACACATACACCTACACATACACACACACACACACACAGACATACACCTATGGTTTTTTCGCGGATTTGGATTCAGAATGGTCTAAAACGGATTACTGTGTGGTTATTTTGTTTCTGTTGAGTGTTGTCCTCCTTCATCCCAGATCGATCGCATAAGGACGCCCAAGTCTTACTGTGGGACGTCCTAAAAACGGGTTTATCCCGGTTTTTACAATCATATTAATGTATTGTGTATTCGGATTCAGCACGAAATTTCTGATGCCGATGCACTTTCCAAAAATGAAAATTGTCCAAAAATTTAAAAAATTATATTTATATAATGAAAACGTGCGTATAATTGTACCCAGAAATGCAGTAGCCGTGTGGGTACTCTATGAGTTCGTGGAGACGAGTAGAACGTGAATATGGACTCCTAACGTCTTCAAAAACTCACCCTGTGCATACAGTATGTTAGTATGGTATGCTTAAAAAAATCGAAAAAACCAACAATAGCCGGGAGGGTACTCTATGAGCTCTTGGAGACGTACAGAGCATGAATATGGACTCCTTAAATCTTCAGGACGTAGCCCGTAAAATCAGGCATACAGCCTCATTTGCGAATTTTCAAGGAAAATGAAGCAATTGCAATAGCCTCAAAATTTGTAGGCTGGACTTTTTCGAATAATTTGTTCACTGAAATTCGTTTTGGGACATTCTGAAACAATCCCTAAAGACTGTAATGAAAAACGATTTCTGTGAAAATTCGCTCATTAATTCATTCTTATGAATATGTTTATTTTGTGAAGCTACTGAACGTTTGTTCAATCGTAGTACCTGATTAACATAGCTTGAACTTGTTTTGAACCTGACGTAGCGCTCTCTGAAACACCCCCAAAGAAGTATCGAGAAGCTGCGTAGTGTCTCACGACTAATGACGTTATCGTGAGCCTAATGTGATTTGTTTGCGAAGAGCTCGTTAAAAATTGGTTGTCGTACACATCCCTCTCCCACCCAAATGTGAAATCAATCCACTGGGAATCTCGGAATTAGGATACCTACTCGATAATATTCCCGAATGGAGGAGAGACCGAACATGTACGAGGAGAGAAAAGTCGGTCGACAACAGGTGGGTTCCATCGATCGGCTTCCGTGGTGGGGGGACGGAATCCTCCGATTACCATTTTATTCGAAACTCAAGTACGAGGGAATAGCTTGCAAATGGCCGAGAAACGATACAGGATCCGGGGATTTCATGTGCCAGAGTGAAAAAAAAACTGCGAATAATCGCTTACATGCAATGTGATAGCATGATTGTTGTTGTTTATGATTGGAGTGTGGATTTTATAATATAATACAACCACTGCTTTGCGCTACTTCAACGGTTTATTGAAGTTAATTCATACAAATACTTGCTGAACTAATTTTTTTCACCCCCCCCCATACCAATTTGGGGCATCCACCAATCCTTGCAGCCAAAACATGATGAAATTCGACTAAATAGAAGATACATTGGAATGGTTCTCTTTACTGGGTTGGCGTGTCTCGAGAATAAGAAAACCCTTTCTTTCACTCCGTATACTGCCGTGCTAAGCCAGAAAGTCGTATGTGAAAATTTGACCAAATTGAGTTATTGGTACCAGAGGGTGTTGGGGGTCGATTTCTATCGATTTTTGGAGTTTTAGAGTCGTACCTCTACTAGAAATACCTCAAACAAGCCTCCCGATTTTCGCGTTAACTTGATTCTGCTAGGAAATACCTCAAACAAGCCTCCCAATTTTCGCGTTAACCCTTAATTTCCCACTTATTTAAAAAAATTGTTTTTTTCGGATTTTTTAAATCAAATTTAGATATATTTTGACAAATGAGTCGAATATTTGAGCAGATGTTTCCTAAAAGGCTCTATTACAGTGTGTCAGCTCAAGAACGATCTTTCCTAGGGCCACACTAGCGCCATCTGCGGCAGCAGAATCTGTCTATAAACCCAATTTTTTGGAGAAGAAAAAGGAGACTTGGAAAAATCCTTGGTGGGATGTTGAGGTCTGTTATTTCTTAAAGCACAAAACCAAGGAATGATGTGGCGAAGGTTCAGCTCATGAATGATGGGATTTGTGCTGCCTCAGACTGTGGCACCATATCTGATGAGGAAATCGAACCAATAGCCTCAATGTGAGAAATGTGGCCCTATTACATTCTCAACTCGATAATTATTTAGTTTTTTCTTTGAGTTATTTTGATTTTACTATTACATTTTCTTACTCAATAGTTGGAGTATCAAGATAGCCAACGGCTATCAGTTTTGGTTTAGAAGTGGATAAACTATTGCAGGTAAAAATTGGACTTCCTGAAAGATACCTCAGGATATCAAGGGTTAACTTGAATCGCGTTAACTTGATTCTGCTAGGAAACTAGTCGTATCATAGTGATTCAGAAGAAGAAAACTCGTATCTTGACACTGATACGGGAATCGGTGTTAGTATTTCGATGATACGACTTCTTGCATTCTGAATCAGAATGATACCTACGACCTACGACTTTTTGCCTCTGAAAACTCAGCATTTAGTGATGACTTTGGTAATCTTCCCTAAGGATATTTATGTTTTTAAATAACTTTGAAACAATGTTTCAGTTAATTACGAGAAGGAGGAATGAAAATTATGTATAATGACTAATTGAGGTACTGGAATAAACGTTTATTTATTGATTCAGCTGCTGGTTTATTATTTTTAATAATGAACCGTTGGAATCGACCAAGAAAAACAAAATTGTGTAACCCCCCTCAAAATTTGTTGGCCGTACGCCGTACGCGGTACTTTCCTTAGTTTCCATGGGCCGATATTGATGAAATTTGGTATCAATATACTCGTATATCGATATCAAATGTCGGGCTCCATTTGGGGTCTAGTTGTGCCTCGAAGCATTTGGTTACCCTGTTTTCACTCGCCGCAATATTTTAAGCGGCACGATCAATATTATTGTGCAAAATCCCGGGTCGTACAATAAAACTGATCGTGTGTAGACGACATTGAAAGGTTGTGCAATATATTGCTTGAAATTCAAATCCGTGAAAATATATTGTGCAAACGGGAAAGAATTCTGCCGTCTGTAGGCAACATTGCGCATTATCCCGTCAGTCTGTCTCATCTAGTAGTGGTGAACGCGTCTTCATGGTTGACAAGAGAGCGAAAATTGAAAATTGAAAATTGTTTGGCGAAAATTGAAAATTTAAATTCATTTGGTTCAGCAATTCTCAGTTCATTCAGTAATGTTTCGTGGGTGTGATTTTCCCTGATGGATGGATGGATGCTCTATTTAGGTTGCCAAGGAATTCCGTGATAGGCAATAACGTGAGGGGGGGAGTCCCTTGTAGGACTTGTCCCTTGTGTTTCTCCCTGTCAATGAACCACTGTTTGGCCCATTTTCTCCCTTTTCGCGAGCTCTGTTCTTTTTTTCTCTTCTTTGCACTTACCGCTACAGCAATAGCAACAGCACACAACTCAGTTTCACTCAACATCTTCACCGAATGAAGTTCTGGCGAGGACTGTTTGCACAACCTGTTGCCAAGCAAATTGATCGTCTGTGCTCGTGATTGTGCCAAATATTGTACAACCGTCAATATCACCCCCACACGATTCAATTTATTGCACAAACCAACTTATTGTACATTAATATTGAGCGTCTGTGGGCGGCTGTCAAAGTATTGTGCAATCCAAATTGCACATCAATTTAAGATAGTATTGAATTTTTAGAATTTTTAGAGACCACAAAAAACTCTGTAGGACAAACCGCTCGCTCCCTACGAGAACAAGGGTTGGGCTTACGATAAATCAGAAACACGAGTGCGAATCGCAAAAGAGGCCTAATCTCCGTTCAAATTTTAGCGTACCACAATGCGATCGCTGTAGGTACGTGTTAGGTAGGTAGGTAGTATCAATGGTTGGTAGGTGGTGACAATGGCAAAGCCGAGTTCTTTGCAGACGAGTGATCTATAGAGAAAAGTATTAAACCTTTGTGTAATAATTTGCAGCGTTTTTTCTTACACTCTGAACACAGTTATGAAAGACTGATCCAAAAAGGATGACAAAATAATCAAGGTAGAATGGTTTTTTTTTAATTTTTAAAGGTAATTATAAAGTGTCAGGAATTAAAATGTGCTTAGCATTCCAAAGTCTCATGGTTGCGTACTCAGAACAGAATAGTCGTAACTTCGGGTTTACGAGAGCGTAAACTCGTATAAATCATAGTTACGACTTTTAGTGATAGCAAAATCGAGATACGACTTCAACCCTTTCGCGCACCTTGGTACAACTGTTGTACCAAACTGGAAGCACTTTGAAATATGGCGGGGTTTTAGTTCCATTTTATCCTAACAGATAGAAGAGCTGTCGGAAAAATGTTTGCATCTATTAGCTCTGCCCAGAATGTGAGAAAACTCGAAAGAGGGTGTTTTGTGGTACATCTGCTGTACCTAGGTGCGCCATCAACAATAAAAATTCAGGTGCTGACTTCCTGCTCATCTTCATTCTTCGTTTATTCCGAGAAAATTGAAGGAACAGCCCACCTCATCCTGATAAGTAAAAATTCTATTATTATTCCTGAGTTGATTTCAAAAGATCAATAATAGTAAAAGTTACTCGCAACGATGTTATTGAGGTTTGTGACCGGCGGAACCGACGTTTTTAGCCAACTTTGCCTAGTTCCGATAGGTGCCTACCTTTGTTTACTCCGCTGTTTCACCGGAGGCAACGTCATTTTTCACCAACTTTGCCTAGTTTGGAATATCTTTGTTTACTTTTCTGTTTACTGTTCTAAGTTTATTTTGGATAAATAGGTATTCAAGTTGGAAATTCTTCAATTTCTGAACTAAATACCACCATGGTACAGCTTGTGTACCAAGGTGCGCTTTCGACGACAACAGGTCCCAGGTGCACCTCGGTACATATGCTGTACCAGCTGGTTTTGAACTACCTAATTGATTATTTTATTTTACAAAATGTATGAAACATGGTCTTAGAGTCCCTTGGGACCCATTGGGACAGAAAATCTTTTTAATCACCAGCGCAGACTTTTGCGCGCGAAAGGGATAAGTTAAATAGGAATGGAAAAATGTTATACCGTTTTTTGACAATTTACACTCAAAAATGTTTAATGCTGACTTCAGAAATCGAATCGGCTACTAATTTTCTTTTAGGAAAACCTTCACTTGTGGTATAAGGAGGAAAAATAATCCAGTGAAAGATTTATTTCGCCACGAAACCTATTAGGTCGTTTTCCCGAAAGTTGGGTGAAGTCAAGATACGACTTTCTGGTTTAGCATGGCAGAATTGTGTCCATACCGAGGCAATCCGTTTTAATTCCCGTTTTAATTATATGCGTAATTTCATTCAGGCATCTAAAGTAGTTTTCCATTTAGTCCAGTATAGTAGTTATGTTTGACTACTAGGCCTGGGATAAGTGCTTTTGACCTTGATTGAAAAGGGAGACTTAGAGGAATCCAAATAGACGTTATGAATTCAGAATTTCTTTCTAGTTGTGTAGAAAACATTTCTGGATGGGTCGTGGAAGTTTCACTGGACTGAGACTTTTGGCTGAAGCGAACAGACCCTTGTTTAGCAACTTTGTTCCCTTTAGGTGCAACAAGCTTAATATGTCGGCCTTCAGTCAGCAAAAGGCTCAGAATGTCTTTTATAAAAAGAAAATGGCCGTTTTTGGCTTCACTCTATGAGGACTTACAATCATTTTGAAGCTTTTGAAAGTTAGTGCCTTACTCCAAGGGGTTTTTTATTCTCATCAGTACGTCTACATTGTCATGCTCGTACAATTTCCACTCTTACCTCACATTGATGATTTCCTTGGGAACCGCCTGAGAGACCTTGTTCGAGGGAAATGGTGCATAGAGAAGCTGAGGGTCCAGGTGCAGGACGCATCTGTTACCGGAGTAATTGGACGTTCCCAACCCAAACCCTCGAGGGGAACCTTCAGGTAAAGTCCCTTTTTGTGAAGAACCTCCTCGAATCCGTCCCGAGGAATTCCTTTACAAACTAATGAAAAGAAAATCGTTTTTTCCCTCCTTAAAAGGACCAATGCTCGTAAATTCTCCACGCAGACATTTACTGAGGTGATGTACCAATCCGCAGTCCCTTGGGAAAATGCAGTTCCATTTCCATCCGACTTCAAGCAAACTTTTAGATTACTGGATTCTTTGATAGCTTTGGTAGAGGTATTAGACATTTCTGCATGTTTTGCACGTAACACCACAAACAGAGTGAATTACGAACTCGAATGAGCAACAAAAACATTAAATAGTTATCGGGCTAGAAAGAATAATTATCTTTTCCTAGGTAATCTCCCGTTAGGTCCTACGATGGAGTAATTTAGACCAACAGCTGCTTCCCAGACCATCCACCCTTTTGCGCAACGTTCTTCTGAAAAAACTAGGTCGATCAAGCCTATCAACTGCGTCTCAAGATCAGAAATATCTGTGCAACAAAAAACAATTGTACGTAATGTCAAATTTTCGTTTTATTGAGCTATGAATATCTAGAGTTGATTTCCCGTACCGAGTACTACTTATCTTGGATTGATGATTCTTGAATCGTCCTTATTTCGAAGAAGCGTGTCTTTGACAATAAGGTTGAATCTTCAGCTGGGATCCTGCCAAAATAGGATCCAGCCGTCTTGTAACATCTCAGTGAAGTTAACCTATTAACGCCCAGTGTTTCCATATGGCAATATAGAGAGCATTTCTGTTTCGAGGCTGCTGGGCACCTTCCTGAGTCATTGAGAAGTCCTTTATTGTGGGGATCCTTTTCTCCAGATCTGTCTGATCATATTGATGTCTAATTCAATTAATCTCCAGCCACGAGGGTGAGGTACGTAGCACGTAGCTTCATCTACAAATTCAATGGGTTGACCTGATTGGAGGTGATCAGAACTACCGATTTTCCTGCCAAATACCTGGTAACAAACAGTAGTCTGGCAAGTGGGTGTTGCACATAGCTCATTGGATGCTCACAAAAAAATAACGATGCGTCACCTTCAAATTGATTGATTTTTGGCCTGGCTGGAGGTTGTAAGAACTAACAAGTACCCTACCAAATACCCATGTTTTCATCATCAGGGCTATGATACTTTATCTAATCCTTTATTGGTATTTTTTTAACTAATTATGAACGTTACAATGAGTTGATGAATTGCACTAAATATTGGATGTATTCCCGTTCAATATTCTACAAGAGTCCCTAGTAAACCCGGTGAGATCACAATACAATATACTAAAAGTTTTTGAAAAATTAAGATCAGCTCTTGTGGCTCCCAGCATTGCGATATGGCAACGTAAACCCATGAAATTCGACCAGGAGATTTTTGAAATTATTTTTCCCGTGTTCTAAAGACTATTTGGAGTCCGGAGTATCAGATCTATTTCCAAAATATATAGAAAAACGCTGCAAATCATTGCTCAAAGGTTTATTATTTTCTGTATAGATCATCCTTCTGTATAGATCACTGGTTTTCCATCAATAGCACCTACCACCATCTGTATTCTCCCTTGACCTTCCCTCTCAAATTTCAGCTCCTGCGTTCAATAGGATTGAAAATGGCTTCGGAGCTCACTCAGCTGATCAGTGATCAGAAGAGTGAAGAAGATCTCCTCGAATGATGGAGACGCCTGGAAGAGCACTTCCATTCAATAGGATTGAAAATGGCTTTCGAGCTCACTCAGCTGATCAGTGATGTGAGGAGTGAAGAAGATCTCCTCGAATGCTGGAGACGCCTGGAAGAGCACTTCCATTCAATAGCATTGAAAAAGGCTTCGGAGCTCACTCAGCTGGTCAGTGATCTGATCAGTGAGCAATGATTTGCAGCGTTTTTTACCTACAAACATTGTTTTTACCTACCAATTTTTTTTTACATACCAACTATTGGAAGGTACTACCTACCACACTATAATGGCTTCACACCTTCACAATCAAGTTTATTAGAAAGAACTAAACGCTTCACACTCGATTCGAAAAATAGAAAGCTTGATATGGAAATTTGATTACTGGTTACGCAGAAGGCAAAACTGTATACAAATCGAAGAAATGAACAGCGATCGCATTTTAGTCAGATAAAATTTGAACGGCGATTAGACCTCTTTTGCGATTCACACTCATGATTCTGTTTTATCGAAGGAAAACCTTCAAGTACTCGTAGGGACCGAACGGTTTGTCCTACAGAGCTCCGGGTGGTCTCAAAAATTTTTAAAAATTCTGTACTATTTAAAATTGGTGAAAAAACGATACCTTTATTTCGAGAGTTTTCGAGCTAGGGCACTCTTGAAAATTTCAACCCTTAATTTTCACCCCTTAGAAGTGACCTACATCAACCAAAAGCTTCGCGGCACAACTAGACCCCAAATGGAGCCCATATACTTAATTTGAACCAAATCGGTCCAGTGTTGCTAAGAAAAGTGCCGCGTACGGCGGACGGACGGAAATTTTTTTATTCGATTTTCGGATTCTACGTACCTTGAAACGTAAAACATCAAATTTTGAGGGGGGGTTAAAATTTTTTTTTTCTTGCTCGATTCCAAAGGCTTATTATTGAAAATAATAAACCAAAACAAGTTTCGGGCGTTAATGGATCAATGCAGGCTGGATCCTAAGCTACAAACTTCAATCCAAAAGGTGATCGTTCAGTTGAAACCTTGTCCAAATAGTTTCTAGCCTGTTGGTACGTTTCATAAGCAGCATGGTTGAACTAGAACCCTAGTCGACTGTGAAGTACTTCCGCAGGTTTGATCCTTCCTGTTGGAACCTTGTCAACGTCCTGTTTGGTCGTTTCACAACTAAACTATGGTCAGCAGATAAAACTTGTTTAGTTTTTTTCTATTCCGTAATGTTTCCGTCTCGTACCTTTATTATTTTGTGCTAATATAACTTTATTTAGTATCTTCCTATGTATTTGTGGTTTATGCAGTATAAATCGCCTACACATCCATAGAACCGGGTTATGGATACGAGAGAAGCTATGTGCCACACCCACTTGGCAAAGGTTTTTTACTGTTTTAAACACTTATTTTACATCAATAAGTTCACAGTTTGATCTCCTAGGTTACTCATCTACCCTGCACGCTGCCGTTATGCAGTACTTGGATGATGTATATTCATCGTACCGATTATTCTCGTGATGGCTATTACTGGAACCTAATAGGATGCAATCCTCTATGTAGGTCGTCTAAACTAAACAGTGGGCCCAGCCCTTTTCGTCAGTTGGCAGAGCAAGTTCCGTTTGTGAGGTTCATTGACTCTGTTGTCGCTTTGCCACCTGATATCCCTAGTCCCTTAGCTAATGTACAACTTCCGTCTCCTCTCCCCATCTCTCCTCCGTGGCTCCAGCTTCACCTCCGCCTCGTTTTACTTTTGTCTAGTCGGTTCTTTAAACTCGTCTTCAACGGGTCTGGTCCAGACGAACATCCAGGAGGGAGGAAATGAACCCGTCTGTATTCTGTGGGTGCCGCAAATGGAGGAAAATGGTGGCCCTTATCCTCCATCTCACTGGAAATGAACCGAGTTCTCACTACTTCCCTTACTCGCGAATCTACTTCCAAATGTTGGAAAGTCGAAGAATTTGTCGAAGAAAATTTGGGTTTTCCAAAATCGAAATTTCAATATATTAGATTTATTCAAAAGAAATTTGAATTCTCCAGAATATAAAGTTGTTTTAATAAAACAACTGAGTGAGCATTCTGCCTTTCCATTTTGGTTTCTTGTCTGTATGGACTATACAGGGTGTATCAGACTATGTGGTTAGTTCCTGCGGGGGTTATTCTACAACTTATTTGCAACAACAAAATTTGCGATTACTTATATACATTATGTACTCAACTTGAAATCCTTTTTTCACATTTAAGATTTTTTTTTTTTGGAACCTCGATCTTTCATCACTAAAACGACTTCAACTACCTATCATAATTAATTCAGTACGTTCAGGTCTGATGAAACCGTTGAAAAAAAGCGTTAAATCTTCTTTCTCCCTGATGTCAAACCAACATTTTTTTATGGGATTGTGCTTTTACTTCTGCAATACTGTGGATGACTGTGAAATTGAATAAAAACGTTGTTTTTTTTATGGGATTTATTTTGGAGAAAAATCTGCTTGAACAAAAAATTTCCACAAATATGAAAAATTTCAATTTTTTGAAGCGGCATACAGCGTCTGATTTTTGGATTTTTTTTTGTGTACTTCTGCTGCAGAAACTAGCCTAAGATCCCAGCGTTTCAAAGGTATAATTAAAACATTTTATTGTGAAGTTTTGAAATTAGATTAGTGTTAGATTTGAAAAAAAAAGTCGAGTCTGGGGAAAACGAAAGTTATTGAAGGGTTTTCCCCGGGAAACGAACTCGCTTCGTAAAACTATGTTTGACATCGTACTAAGTTGTTATTCCGTGTAACTTTTACGCTGAATCGAATGGTGGCACTACAATCCTTCCCTAGTGGAAAATAAGAGTGATGTGGGTGAAAATGGGGTTAGTTCGAAGTTTTTCATATCATAAACTGTGGGCTTCGTACCATTGGTAATTTTGGATGAGCAAACCCCATATTCGCCCGCATCACTCACTCCTTTATCTTCCATTTACAAAAACATCTTAAATGTGAAAAATTTCGGATTTAAGTTGAGTAAAATATGTATGTAACAGGACATTCAACGGTACAAATTAGTTGAAGAGTCACCCTGACCATATTAACTTATACACCCTGTATTCATCTATTCCTCTTCCCGGGCCTAACTTAATATAGATAAACGTGTAAAAGATCTAAGTAAATATTCCCTTATGAATTTCATTGCCATCGGAATAATAAAAGCGTCTGTGCAGGCACCAATGAGGTCTCGCAGAAATTTCTCACGACATATTTTGGAGGGTTGTTTGGAACATGACTTTTTTGGGACGGTCTATTCCATCACAGTCCGACCAATAAAAGCCACGTTACGTAAAAAAACTTCAAGGAGTCATCAACATTATCGGAAATAACTTATATTGATCTTACGAATGTCTGCAGGAATATGATAATGGTTCTGGGTTTCTTCTTTAATTTCGTATTTATGATTTTAAAATAAATGGATATTACTGTTACAATCTAAGATTTTTCTTTGTCCAATGCTTATGAATTTTTCTCGGTTTTCAGGTAAGTGGTCTTTGACTGACGATGTTGACTGAAATTGGTGGTGGGGGCGAAAGCGTAAGTAGAACCATTTCAGCTGTGATTTGAAATAAAACAAATTAATTGGACTTAGATTCTTACGAGTCTCTAAAATGCTAATAGATTTGCTAATAGTTAAAAGATCTTGGTTAAAACAATTTTTTGGCATTTAAACAAATTGTTTTGATTATTCAATTTGAGCACAATTGTTGTTAATATTTTAAGGATAATATTAGGATGAAGAGGGGCTTCTACCGGAGGGCACTATCTACTCTCTCTCCCTCTCCCTCTCTCCCTCCCACACACACACACGACCAACCCTGGAGCTTCATCCCGGAACGCTGATTTCGTTGAAATAATTCACGTTTTCTGCGTTAAAACATAAATTTCTCTACCAAAAACTGCTCTAGAATAAACTTTTAATTGACCGATGGAAAGCTAATACTTGTAGATGTTTTAATAGTGAAGCTCATCCATTTTTAAAGAAGCAGAGACATGAATCCAAGTTCAGGCTAAAAAAAAGAAACTTTCTTTACGTGACTGAGGTGAAAAGTTAATGAAACATAATTCATAGGTAATTTAACGTTTTTCCGACATTATCCTCATTTTTGAGTTTATTTTGTAAATTAAGGGAGTTACGACTACTTTAGTAAACTAAGGTTAAAAACACCAAAACAATTCTTTGCTTAAAAGAATTGGATTTGTGGTTGGGCAAAAAAAGGCTGTAAGACAAAAGTTGCTGCAAATTAATAGCAGAATCGATCTCTGAAATTTCGTCGTTTATACTGAACACCCTGTTGGTTTATTATCTTCAATAATATTCCGTTGGAATCGAGCAAGAAAAAACAAATTTTAACCCCCCCCCCCCCTTCAAATTTTGATGGATGGAACACTGGACCGATTTATTTTTCACAGACATTTCTTGTTCAAACACTGCTGTGGTGGGTAAATTCCATCATGATATGAATACATTATTTTACTTATGGAGCAGTATCCTTTCAAAGAAAGGAGACTAATGCAACATGTTCCAGATGAGATTTTCATCTATAAATCTAGCTAAATCACGTTTCCACAATAAAGTTTCTATTATCTAAAAAAAAAAAAAAAAAAAAAAAAAATCCACTTGAGGGGAAAGGCTTATTTTTCCATGGATTTTTTGGTAAACAATTTCAGCGAATTTTCAAAAAAAAATGAAAATGAAGCTACTGCAATGTAGGTACTCAAAAATTTTAGCTTCACCGCAAAATCATTCTTTCTAATAGAATTAATTGATACCTCTTTCGGCTCTTATTTATATACATTTGTGTTGGTGCCGCTTATCTTTCTCTTGAACCTTCACGTTTCCTTTTCCCCATCGCGCCTCCCTGCTCGATCCGAGAGACTCAGTCGTCTCGGAGACTTCATCTCGCCGCTATCCGTGTCATGAAAAGCAGATTAATAGTCAGTAGTGGTGAATTAAATTCACCACTAAATAAATTAAAGTGTTGTGTTAGGGGTAGGTAGGTTATACCATGCTCTCTCTTCATTTCCTATTCCTACCTATATTTCTTCCGAGCAATCGCCCGGCCTCCACACTGCAAGCTAAGGTTGCACTAATAACACTCGTAGTAGAGCAGAGGTACTCCACTGGTCCTTTTCGACGTATAATATCAAAACTCGAGTTATCGAAGTTTAGGGGATCGTAGTTATAGAGAACCAGCATTGTTTTATCCCTCCCTAAATTGGTACTGGTACCAAAAATTTGAGATGTCTACAATACAATGGGTATAAGAATGTTTTGAGGTTTACGAGCAACTGATCTCAAAATTCTATGAACATTGCAAATCACCGAGTGCACAACTCTTCAAAAATGTTGTCTAGAGCTGTAATAGGGGTTAGTTTTGATTTAGAAATTCTGAAATTTGAAGCCAGACCGTGCAGTAGGCCCCTTGTATCCCAACAAAAAGAAGAATTAAACGCTGCAAATTATTACACAATGGTTTATTGTTTTTTTTATATAGATTACTCGTCTGCAAAGCCACCAACCATCCAACATGAAGAAAAACATCGATCGCATTTCGGTCAGCTAAAATATGAACGGAGATTAGGCCTCCTTTGCGATACACACTCGTGTTTCTGATTTATCGTACGTCCAACCCTTAAATTCTCGAAGGGAGCGAAAGGTTTGTCCTACAGAGCTCCGCGTGGTCCCAAAAATTCTATAGAATCTTAAATTGAAGGAAAAACAATACCTTTATATCGAAATTTTTTGAGTTAAGGCGTTTTCAAAATTTCAAAATTAATTTTGGAACCCTTAGAAGTGACCTACATCAACCAAAATTTTCACCAATTTCACTTTTCAAGGTTGAAAAAAAAAGTTCTCCAAAATCAAAATTTTCACTCGCGTTTTACGTTTCGGACCTTCTTGAACAATTTTGGTTCCGTGTCTGTCCGTCTGTCTGTCATGAAATCCTTGCCACAGCCATAACTTCTACAATTCTCATCCGATTTCGTTGAAATTTTCAAAGATTGTGCGGGTTGGTGTGTAGACGGTCCCCTATGAAAATCATCGCCACCAGACTGATAGTAGCCGCTGCGCATGCGCAAAAGTATATTTCCTTGTTACAGCCTCAACTTCTACATTTTCCAACAATATTCAGAGATTGTGCCGGTTGACGTGTAGATGGTCGCCTATGTGGGTAGTGGAAGGTATCTAGAGATTGATGTTTTGAGATTAACTACTATGCATCGGATCATCTATACAATCAGGTTATGGATACGAGGAAGCTATGTGCCACACCCCCTTGGCAGACTTTCTTTTCTTTTCTTGGACATATTATTTTAAAGTTTGTTTGCCTTGGCCAATCTCCTTGAGTCACGATACTTTTACGAACTACCCATTTCGGCATCAAACTCGATTTTCATGAAAATTTCACTTTTGCCCTTTGTATTCTAGATCCCTCATTATGGTTTTTGGTAGGTCGAATTGTTAAAACCATATTATGGTTTTTGGTAAGTCAAATGAGGGATCTAGAATACAATGGGCAAAAATGAAAATTTGATGGAAATCGAGTTTGATGCCGAAATGGGTTGTTAATGTTCGTAAAAGTATCATGAGGTTTAAGAATATAAATGTACAAGATTATAAATATTATTTATAATCTTAAACCTTAATTCATACAAACCTAACCAACCCCCCAGGTAGGTACCTCTTCTTAGCAAAATCATTCATATTTAACTTAGTTCACTTTTAGAAAAAAGTAACACCATTTGTTGGTAGGATTACGAAAACTTATCTACAAGTATTTAGAATTTTTCATAACCATAGCTGTAACTGAAAGCTCTCTTTGACAATTCGCTCGAATGGATTGCATTTCGACCCATTCTTGTTATGCGGTTAACATTTTGGTTATTTTGATAGTTTGTTCCCAAAGGTAGTTAGATATTTCAAGGTCTACAAAAGATTTTACGTTTCGTCTAGGCAATAACTCACTGGCATTTCAGTTAAAATCGAACGCCCCATAAATTCTCTTCGTTTCGGATTCTTTCTTGGAAGAAAGACTACTGAAGCCGAAGGCCTTGAGCGGTCCCTTTCTTGCCTCGCCTAGACCATAATATAAAACCCCGAAATCTAGTTTAATTGGCGAAATGGGTTGTCGTGTCTCAAAAAAAAAGCTCATCCGGAGGGAAGGGGAAACCTTCAGAATGTCGTTTAGAAAAAAAATAATGAAACGAGAAAAAAAAATCAGTGTGGGGGAACTAGAGAATGTGGAATAGAGGTGGGAGCTAGAACTAGCTCTTTCGAAAACGAGTTTTTTTGGGTGGGCTCGTTGTTTCATTTGTGGTTTGCGGACGGACGGAATCGTTTTGAACGGATGGATCTGGTCGAGGAAGACGGTTCCGGGTGGGATCGACGCAACAACGGATGCAGTGAGTATTGATATGCCAGTAATATCGATGTTATTTATCAAGGGAGGTTTTTCACGAAGGCTCGACCACACGTGGAATTCGCTGGTACGGTGCGGGGCGTATCCGTGGCCAGCACGTGTGGACGAGGCTCCGGATCTGCTTCTCATTCAGCCGATTCCACTGTAGTGAATGTTCTTAAAATTAGGTATTTGTGGCGTAACTTCCAAAAAAGATACAAAATAAGGATCAAGTCATACACAAGAAATAATACGGGTTTTAGAGAAAAGGCCTCACTCACCACTCTACGCAGTTTTCCCTGGCTGGGGGTAGATTTCAACTGGGAGGTAGTTGGTGTGGCGAGGCGGCGGGAAAAGTACTAAGGTTTTTGAAAAACTTTGAGTAACACCGATTTAACAGCTTCGTTAATGAGAAAAGCAGTAAGTTTATCATGGTAAGTAAGTAAGTTTATCATGGGAGTGATTGTTAGGGGCTGTGAGAGCCGTCTACAGTTTGCGACGGCTACTAAAAGGCTGATTATCATAGGCTACATTTTAAGAGATGGCACAAACAGTATTCTTGTGCAAATTTTATGTCGAATAAAGCCTTATTCTCAAGGTAATTCTTTTACATTACCAAGGACCGATTTTGATGAAAACGGGTATATGGGGTCTAGTTGTGCCCCGAAGGTTATTGTCCGTCACTTCTAAGGGGTGGAAAATGTAGAATCAAAATAATCAAAAGGCTTTGCATACAAACGTATTTTTTTAATCAATTTAGAATAGTATTGCATTTTTAGAGTTGGATGAGACCATCTTTGTAGGGCCAACCGCTCGCTACTATGAGACGCTCACTGCTTAGACCCTTCGGCTACAATTCAAGAAACATGGAACTTGCTTTGATGTTTTCTTTTACTATGAATTTGTCGCCTGCTGTTTTCATTTAGCTCTTTATGAACCTGCTTTTGGTTTAACATTTTCAATAATCAAACTTTAGCATCGACCAAAAAATTTAACCCCTCCTCAAAATTTGTTGGTTTACGTTTCAAGGTACGTAGAATCCGAAAATCGAATAAACATTTTTGGAAAAGTCCTAAATTTATGCATAAATGATGTGCCAAAATCGCTTTACTTATGGAAGAAACTGAGACATACCCCTGAGTTAAGAGGACTGTCAACAACGTTCGCGGTAAGAGCCATCTTAGATTTAGCGGGGTTTCATTTCGAAGGAAGTTGTTATTTATGAAGTACGTTGGTAGGGACGGCACGATACCAACGATATATCGGAGTATCGATACTTCTTTGGTATCGATACCGATATTTGTATCGATATTTTTGATGCAAAACTCAAACCGATGTATTAGTATCGATACTTTTGCCTGAAATATCGGAGGTATCGATACTTTCTTGACGATATTATCGAAAATTTTGCCAAAGTAAATTGGTGAAAAAATACCAAATAAGTAAGTAACTAGAAGATAATACCATAATAATATTATGGTATTATTATGTTGTTATGTCGGTATTATGGTGTTATTCTGTGGCAGACATAATATGTATAATATATGTATAATATGTATAATATATATTATATATTACCATATTATGGTAATATATATGTCTGTCACAGAATAACACCCAAAATAGGCTCAGAATAGTATCAATTGATTCGATATATCGCCACGATAGCCTCAAAATAGTATCAATATCCAATGTGAGTTTGGAAGAAATTTAAACCAGTTTTCCCGAACTTATAAAAAGATGCAAAATATTAATCGTGATGGCGACATCAGTCACGTGCGAACGGCTTTTTTCGAATAATAAATTGTATTATTTGTATTGTAACTGATTTGTTACTTGATCCTTTCGACTTCAAGTGGAAGAAAAATATCATTTAATTGAATTGGAATGATTATTCATTTTCATCAAATTTTAAATTATTGGCTTTTATTACATTTTTAAATGCCATTGACTTTTATTACGTTTTATTTTATTGTTTGAAAAAATATATTGCTTTTTCTTAATTAATAGGGTTTTTATTTGGAATGAAAAATCATAGGTGGGTTAATTTGAAATATCGGTGGTATCGATACTATGAGCCGATATTATCGAAGTATCGATATTTTATAATATCGGTATCGGTATAATATATCGGGCATCCATACTTTCTAAGAAATATCGTAACGAAAGGAGTATCGTGCTGTCCCTATACGTTGGCAACTTAGGAACCCGAAACACGGGTGTAATCGGCAAGTTAAAACGCTGCGAATAATTACTCAAAGGTTTATTATTAACACAGAATGTGTTTTTGCGATGACCTACCGAAAAAAATCGTCACGAAAAAGCGACAGAAAAAACCGTTACGCGCCTTTTATAATGATTTTCACGTGCAACCAAGCCGTTGGTAAGGAAATAGAACTCCCGCAGTGTTCATTGCACAGAAATTGTTCACCATTCGTTGGAAAGCTCTCAATTTATATAGTATTTTTCTTGTAGTTACATATTTATTTATATAACATTTATAGGGTTTTAGACCAAATTAAATGTCTAACAATTATTTATTTTATTATTGCCAAAGACTCCGCATTTATTATTGTTGTTTTTTATTTAACGGATGACTAGCATCGCAAAAACACATTCTGTGTTCCTATGATTTCATACAGAGTATGGAAAAAGAAATAAACCGGGGGATGCAGGGGGGCGGAGCCCGAGTTTTTTTTTCTATATAGATAACTCGTCTGCAAAGATCACGACTTTGCCATTGTCACTATTTACCAATCATAGGTACTACCTGCCAACAACTCATACCTACTTCACAATCAATTTTATTTAGGAGAAATGAACACTTCACACTCAGTTCGAAGTAATACGGGAGTTTTCGGTGCCTTCATATGGAAATGAGGAATTTCACCAAATTCTGTTTGCATTTTTCCTGAATAGTTAATGGTGTGGGATAGATGAAAATCGGGTCTCCTGTTATTTTTGGGAGACATTCAAAATTTAACCGGGAAAACGGACCTCTTCAACGTGAAGCGGAAACGCTCGCTGATTGGTTGTTCGGATCGCCATCCCTTCCCTTGTTGCCTGATGGAACGACGAAATCGTGTTATCTAAGAGGAAAGTCCTCAAACAAGAACAGGGGAAACCTCATTTTCTCCATCTTGCTTTTTCTATCTTCTCTCTTCAGTTCTTCGATTTCGATCTTTACTGGTTTTATGAAATGTTGCCTCCGAGGACTAAGGGGAAAGCACCAGTAGTGGACATGTTAAGAAAATCGTGTGCGTTTTTTTGTGTTCCCTCATACATTTTTAGGACGTCCCACAGTAAGACTTGGGCGTCCTTATGCGATCGATCTGGGGTGAAGTTGGACAACACTCAACAGAAAAAAAAATAACCACACAGTAATCCGTTTTAGACCATTCTGAATCCAAATCCACGAAAAAAACCATAGGTGTATGTCTGTGTGTGTGTGTGTGTGTGTATGTGTGTATGTGTGTGTGTGTGTGACAAAATCTTGTGTCGTCTGCACAGGCCTTAGTTCTCAACCGATTTTCCTGGTTCATTTTTTGTTCGTCGCGGAAAACTATCTAGTTGTGCACTACGTCGCCGGAATTTCGAATTTTGCCTTTTAAGGAGGGGAAAGGGGGGGTTAATGCTCAAAAAACGTGCGTTTTTGGGCATAATCTTGTGTCGTCTGCCCAGGCCTTAGTTCTCAACCGATTTTCGTGGTTCTTTTCTTTTCGACGCAAAAAACTATCTAGTTGTGCACTACGGCGTCGGAATTTTGAATTTTGCTTTTTAAGGGGGGAAAGGGGGGGTTAATGCTTAAAAAACGTGCGTTTGCGGGGGTAATCTTGTAAAATCTGCCCAGGCCTCAATTTCCAACCGATTTGCGTGTTTCTTTTTTTGTTTGACTCGAATAACTTCCGAGTAGTACATGATTTTACCAGATTACCAAAATTTGCAAGGGGAGGGGATGGGTGGGGTATAATATTCACAAAATATCAGATTTTTCAATATTTCGGTTCCTTTACTGTTTATTAATTGTACCCAACCTTTGAAATTGAGGAAAAATTCTCATTATACCTCCGGATTTTCATGAATTATTCTCTGTGCCACCATGGAACTAATAGTGGTGCCACCATGGTGCCAGGACACCATAAACCGCAAATTTCGTGGGTTTTTTTTTGTGTTTCACCTTGAATACGGACGTTAACCTCGACGGACTGCCTATTAGAACTAATAGATGAAACTTCAATGTTAAGACGTATCTCCGCTTTGGTGCCAGACTGGCACCATTGGTGAGTGGAAGGGGGGGGGGGGGGAGGTGAACTCGAATTCGCATGTTGGGTATCGTAGATCATGGATTTTAAAATGCTCTTCAGATTCGAGGCTCCCACGCCGATAGAAATGTTATGGTGGATAAGGGTGAGGGGGGGGGGTCACTATTTCTTGTCTAAAGTAATAAATAAATTACATCGAGTGAAACAGTTTTATCGCTTATCAACTGGTTAAACTGATCTAATACTTATCCAATGGGACGTCCCCTGGAATGCATGCATTACTAAACAATATGTTTAGCTTTAAGACTGTTTTTTGGGTGTCTGCATGTCCTTCAGACATTTTTCATTTATTTTAATCGATGGAATCATAAATTTTATAAATTTTTGAAGAAATAGAGTCAAAATTTGTGGAATAATAGAATACACCAGTAGACAGCTAAAATTGTTGAATGTCGATGTAGTGGACACTTGATGACCCAGTAGTGGACACGTGGTATATATCAACAAGACAATGTAAAATTTGGTTCATAATCATGTATAATAATTTATTCAATCATACAAACACATGGAACGAATTGTTGCAAGGCACTGAAATCACAGAAAATTTTAAAATATGCATGAGATTAATAATTAATCTCATGCATATTTTAAAATTTTCTGAACAATTAGATCAGGCGATAAGGGATGGATTACAAGAAACGGGTTCTAGTGAAACAATTACAAAATTACTCCCAAGAACAATTAGATCAGGCGATAAGGGATGGATTACAAGAAACGGGTTCTAGTGAAACAATTATTGTTTCACTAGAACCCGTTTCTTGTAATCCATCCCTTATCGCCTGATCTAATTGTTCTTGGGAGTAATTTTGAATTTTCTTTTTTCGCATCCCTCCTCCTCTTTTCTTCTGTGCTTCATTTTTGGTATGGAAGAAAGTAAAAATAAACAATCAATAGAAAACGCCATTCAAATAGGAGAATGAAGTGAGCACTAGTAGAGGACAGTTCATGTACTAGTAGAGGATATCTCTGTACTAGTAGAGGACACCCCTGTCCGCCTCTGGTCCGCAACATTAGATTTATTTGAAAATCGTATCGTGAGCTAGTTGCAATGTAAATGAATAAGTGGCAAATAAAAAAATAACCTCTCTCGAAAAGGGAAGATGCGCCAGTAGTGAACAGGGGTGTCCACTACTAGAGCATCCAACATTTTTGCTGCACTAGAAGCGGAAATGCTTAAAAAGCCCAGTTTACCAACATAAACGAAGTTAAGCGGCCGGAAAATCATCTAATTAGTTACTGAAGTGATTATTCAAACCAATGGGCACAAATATTTCAAGATTATACATGAATATTTCTTAAAACTTACCTACCTTCTTTTCCTTAGCATTTTTCACAACGTCCTGCACGAAATCACTACACTCACTGACTGGTTGTTTTGATTCTGAGTCATTATTTTTCACCTTAACCCTAACGTCTTCTTCTTGTTCTTCACGTTTAATTGGATATTACTTTAGTCAATCCAAAAAGGATCAAGTGCCCAGCTCAACCCAAATCCTTATTCTACAACTTTTTTTCCAGTGTCCACTACTGGTACAGTGTCCACTATTGATGCTTTCCCCTTATACGAAGTGAGATTTCACGATCTCAGTGCTTCAAGCGGCCGTACGTGAACTATTGATGGTTGACGTCATCCTCCCGGTTTTTTAAACGTTCATATTTTCTACACTGATTTTTTTGGTCGTAAATTAGAAAGTATGGGCTGAAAATGAACAACAATCTTATTTTGGTCAGTTAAAATTTGAACAAGGATTAGGCCTCTTTTGCGATTCACAGTGTTTCTGATTTATCGTGGCCAACCCTTCAGTTCTCATTGGAACCAATCGGTTGGACCTACTGTAGGTAGGCACTTTTCTTAGTAACCATGGACCTATTTGATGAAATTTGGAATATGGGGGCCATTTGGGGTCTAGTTGTAGGGTCTGGTTGATGTCATTCACTTCTAAGTGTTGAAATTTTGAAAACGCCCTAGCTCAAAAAATTTCTCTGTAACAGGTATTTCTCTGGGTGGTCTCATTCAATTCTAAAAATTCAATACTAACCTAAACTGATGGAGAAACAATACCTTTGTGGCGAAATTTTTTGAGCTAGGGCGCAAACGTGAATTCCTTCTAACGGCCATAACTTCCACATTTTCCACTCGATTTTGATGAAATTTTCAGGGATCATGTGGATTAGGTTGTAGATGGTCCCCTATGAAAATCATCATCTCCGGACTGATAGTAGCCACTGCGCATGCGCAAACGTGAATTTCCTTGTAACTTCCATAATTTCTACATTTTCTACTCGATTTCAATGAAATTTTCAGGGATGTTACAGATTAGTATTTAGATGGCCCCTATGAAAATCACCACCTTCGGACTGATAGTAGCCACTGCGCATGCGCAAACGTGAATTTCCTTGTAACGGCCATAAATTCTACATTTTCCATCCGATTTCAATGAAATTTTCAGGGATATTACAGATTAACTTGTTTTGATGTTTAGAGATTAACTACTATGCATCGGATCATCTATACAATCGGGTTATGGATTCGAGGAAGCTATGTGCCACACCCACTTGGCAGACTTTTTTTATGGGGTTGTTAGAAATCCCGTAGGAACCGTCCAAGGATCCTTCGAGATTTAAAGAACGACATCAGGAACGAATTTCCAACATAGCGCTGCCATGCTTGAAAATCATGACAAACACAAGAAATCGGTATATTCCATGAATTAAGAAGTGATTTTATCTTCGAAATTATGTAAAACAAAACTTTAGTAGTGTACCTACATACTAAGAATCAGATTACAAACTTTCTGACTCATAGAATGCGTTTGACTCAGTTTTGAAAAAACGCTTCAAATTATTATACAAGGGTTTATTATTTTTCTATATAGATCACTCGTCTGCAAAGCCACCAACCAACCAACATGAAGAAAAACATCGATCGCATTTCGTTCACTATAATGGGGTGTGAGCATGGGTCGGAAAAACTGTTTATTGTTATTTTTAATCGAAACTCGACCTCATTCTGAGAATTTTGACGCCAACCGCGACCTTCTAGCGTGAGAAGACCTTTAGCTATGATTTTTCAAAGTTTCGAATGTTTATGACGTCACAGTTGGCTGGTCCCGCCCAGGCGGGAGGGGCGCGTGACGTCATAAACATTCGAAACTTTGAAAAATCATAGAAAAAGATCTACTCATCCAAAAAGAGAACGGCTGGTGTCAAAATTATCAGGGTGAGGTCTAGTTTCAATTAAAATTTTTTTTTAAATCAGGCGCACTCCCCATTTGAACGTAGATTAGGCCTCTTCTGCGATTCACACTCGTGTTTCTGATTTATCGTACGTTCAACCTTAAATTCTAGTAGGGAGCGAACGGTTTGTCCTAAAGAGCTCCGAGTGGTCTCAAAATATTCTATACTATCTTAAATTGATGGAAAAACAATACCTTTATATCAACATTTTTTGAATTAGGGCGTTTTCAAAATTTCAAAATTCATTTTTCAGCCCTTAGAAGTGACCTACATCAACCAAAATCTTCAGGGCACAACTAGACCCCAAATGGAGCCTACATACCAAATTTCATCAAAATCGGTCAATGCTAACGGCGGACGGACGGCCAAATTTGTATTCGATTTTTGGATTCTACGTACCTTGAAACGTAAACCAACAAATTTTGAGGGGAGGTTAAACATTTTTTTTTCTTGGTCGATTCCAACGGTTCATCAATGAAAATAATAAACCAAAAGGAATTAATGCTGTGGTACCCTGTTGACATCGAATGGGAATAGCACCAAACAGAAACATTTTATGGTAGGTACGTAGGATTTATAACAAAATTCCAAACTTTCAATTGCGAATATGTCAAACTTTGATTTTTGACTTCCCCCAAACTTTACCAATTTTCCCCCAACAAGCACAGAATTATATTCATAGTTTCAAAATCGTTATTCGCGTAATAGAAAATAATTCATTCAAGCTGTATTGATGTAGTGCAGAATGAATTTTTTCTGGGCAATAACTGCCGTCTAATCGGAACAGTCATAATGGTATAATGATTTCTTCCTACCTTCGACCCGTATGATCGTGTTTCCAATCATCATTACATGACTTTTTTCCACTTTTTCGAGGTCTTTCGGTTCAGACGTGAGATCCGCCACCTGGAGGAAGAGATGGGCAACGCTTGTAATTGAGAGGATGATATTACGGCCGAGGGGGTCCCAGTGGGTACGAGGGGTATCCTAGGTTCTAGTCCAGGTTGTTAAGGTTTGGCAGCAACCAGTTCAGTGAAACTAGTTTTTATTGGCCCCGACCCTTTTTCGTTGGCCGAGCAGTTTTTTGTTAAGGAACGAGCTCTCGCCGGACTATGGACACAAAAATTAGAGGGAGCGTTCTGGGATTTCTAGGCGAGCATTTGAATAAAATGAGTTCCACTCGGAGGCTCATACGGAGCACAGGGTATGAAGTTTAGAATAGTCACTTTCTTCATCCACACATCATGAACTATTAAATAATCTTGTATTCATCATATTCACTGGTGCACGGCCCTAGGGAATTGAAAAACTGAAAAATTGCCGCCGGAATCATCAAAATCGAACAATAATTGCCAGAGAGAAATGGGAAAAACTACCGAATAAACGGTTTTTCCCATATTTCTCTGGCTATTATTGTTCGATTTTGATGATTCCAGCGGTATACCTTCAGTTTTTCAATTCCCAAGGCCCTTGCACTAATGAATTTCTAAAATCCTTGAAAATATCAAGTTTAGCTACATTTTATGGGGAAAACATAATTGAATTGACGGTTTTTCTCATTTTGGTTTATTATTTTCAATAATGAAATTTTGGAATCGACCAAGAAGAAAAATTTTTAACACCCCCTCGAAATTTGATGGTTTACGTTTCAAGGTACGTAGAATCCAAAAATCGAATAAAAATTTGGCCGTCCGTCCGCCGTACGCGGCACTTTTGCCACTTAGCATTGACCGATTTTGATGAAATTCGGTATGTAGGCTCCATTTGGGGTCTAGTTGTGCCCCGAAGATTTTGGTTGATGTAGGTCACTTCTAAGGGTTCCAAAATCAATTTTAAAATTTTGAAAACGCCCTAACTCAAAAAATTTTGATATAAAGGTATTGTTTTTCCTTCAATTTAAGATTCTATCTAATTTTTAGAATTTTTTGAGACCGGAGCTCTGAAGAACAAACCGTTTGCTCCCTACGAGAATTTAAGGGTTGGACGTACGATAAATCAGAAACACGAGTGTGAATCGCAAAAGAGGCCTAATCTCCGTTCAAATTAAAGCTGACCGAAATGCGATCGATGTTTTTCTTCATGTTGGATGGTTGGTGGCTTTGCAGACGAGTAATCTATATAAAAATAATAAACCATTGTGTAATAATTTGCAGCGTTTTTCTCTGGTAATTATTGTTCGATTTTGATGATTCCAGCGGCAATAATTCAGTTTTTCAATTCCCTAGAGCCATGCACCAACAAATTTCTAAAATCCTATAAAATTTCAAATTCAGGTATAATTTTTCAAGTTTTTGCGCCTTCGATTTCGTGAAATACTAACCCGGAACGAGGAATAAACGGTGACCGTCTGAAACCCCCTTAATAACAAAACTCTTATCCCAAACTTCGAGTAAGTTTAATTAATTTTCGAATGGATTGAAATTAAACATGGAAACAAAATAAATTCCTAGAAGAAGTTCCTTTCTAATTAAGATTAAGTGGATGTGAGGAAAATAGGGTTATAATTATAAATCGGAAAGTTCTGGCCGGGAATCGAACTCCGGATTTTTGCAAATACATTTTGCATCCGAGTCTACCAAGGGAGCGGAAGCTTTGTATTCACTTTTCAAGGTTGAAAAAAAAAATGTACTCCAAAATCAAATTTTCCACTCGAGTTTTACGTTTCAGACCTTTCTGAACAATTTTGGTTCCGTGTCTGTCTGTCTGTCATGAAATCCTTACCACAGCCATAACTTCTACAATTCTCGTCCGATTTCAATGAAATTTTCAGGTATTGTGCAGGTTCTCGTCTAGACGATCTCCTATGAAAACCATTGCCCTCAGACTGATAGTATCCACTGCACATGCACAAACATTAATTTCCCTGTAACGGCCATAACTTCTAAATTTTCCAGCAATATTCAAAGGTTGGTTTTCTATACAATCGGGTTATGGATACTGGAAAGCTATGTGCCACACCCACTTTTTTTATGGAATATTACTTTAGTAGTTTTTACTTTCATTTTATTAACCTTTCGACTACTCTGACTTGAAATATGTTTTGAGTTATCTATTGAAGGAGGTTTGTCTGCCAGACATTGTTTACACTCTGACCATAGAATCAGTAGTTCACACAGAGGGTTAGTAAGTGAAAATATTGTCTCCACTACCTTGGTGGGCTAGGAAGCAAATCACCAGTAAAACAGCAGTCAATGAACCACCAGTAAAAGAGAAACGAACTAATGACGAGCTGTGCGAGAATTTTTTTTTTTTTTAAGCGTTTATTTGTCAATATATCAACTAGTTACAACTAGGTCCAGTGGCTTGGTCCTTTTTAGACGTCGGATTTCTTGAGTGTTGTCCAGAAGCTGGATGGCTTCTGGGTTTGTGTGTGCGTGAAGCCTCTTTTCGTAGTTTCTCGCGTATCTTTTTGCTACCTCGCTAATAGTCTCAATTTTGAGGTCCTTGTGGAGGTCATCATTACGAATGTACCACGGAGCATTCACAATACTCCTCAGTATCTTATTTTGGAACGTTTGAATAATTTTCATGTTACTTTTGCTGTGCATCCCCATAGCTGTATACCATAGGTCCAAATTGGCATAAGTACTGTTTTGTATAACAGCACTTTGTTGTGTAAGCTAAGTTGTGAATGTCGGCCCAGTAGCCAATACAGTTTTCTGAATTTGATTGTTAGCTGTTCCTTTTTCTTTTTGACGTGTTCTTTCCACTTCAGCTTCGTATCTAGTGTCATTCCCAGATACTTAGCTGAGTTTGAATATGGGACTGTGCATTGATTCAATATCAGCGGCATATTTGTAATTTTTTTGTAATGGTTTTAGAACAAAACATTCAACGATTGAACAAGTCCATAGGATAACAGATGTAATTGAAAATGCACTGGAAAATAAACAAGTGTGTAGTGCTGTATTTCTTGATGTGTCACAAGCTTTCGATAAAGTGTGGCACGATGGACTAAACAACAAACTGCAAGGGATGTTGCCTAATCAATATTGCCAAATTCTGGAATCTTACCTCAGCAATAGATACTTCAGAATTAAAAACGAAGATGAATACTCAAATCTCAACAAAATTAGAGCAGGTGTCCCGCAGGGGAGTGTCCTTGGACCCCTCCTTTACTTGCTATATACACATGATGTTCCTCGCACATTGGGAACAAATATAGCCATATTCGCAGACGATACAGCTGTTTTGGCAGTTGCAGACACAGTTGAAACCTCTACAGTAAAGCTACAGGAAGCTACGAATGCTATTGGAGATTGGACTCGAGAATGGCGCCTCAAATTAAACGAAACCAAATCCACTCATGTAAACTTCACCAACAAAAAATTACAAATGTGCGAGAAATGGCAAAAAATGCGAGGCCGATAACGAATCAATTACTCGTAATCCCCTGAAGAGGCTCAGAATGGAAATGGTTGGGAATTACATCGTAAATGGGAGTCATTATTGACTTCCACTTCAATTCAACTAAATAATGTATATATGTACAGCGAACAAGCTATTTGTGAACTTCACGAGAAAAACTCAGTCAGAAGTGAAAATTCGTTCGTATTGATGGCGGGTACCTCGTCCTGTATCGGTAAATAACTGATGTAGGTATTAATGGCGCCTGCATTCTACACGCTACCCCATGAATAGCGGAACCATTTCCATTATTGATTCTCTTCGTTGCAAATGTAGCTTTTCTGGGGGATTTCAAGTGAATCACGCTCGTTTTTGCGAGGTGCTCCGCACGCGAAAACGTACACAAATATTTCCTCCGGTTTTTGTGCCACCGCAATGTGGTCTGAATGAGGTAGGTGCTGTTCTTTTCTAGTCCAGAAGTTGGATTGTCCAGTTCCGACAATTTTGCAGCAGACTCATTTGACATTTTTAGAGGTGTGTAAGACAAGGTCATTTGGCGGATTCGAATCCCAAACGGTCACTCATTACGGAGACCAGGTCTTTTGAATCCGTTCACCCGTTCACTCACAAGACAAACAACCAACCGGTCAGAAGTCACAAAAAAGTAATGGAGGCTCGTCTAGATTAAAACTAGGTACTCACTGTACGAAGTGAAGCAGGTTTTTACAACAATTATTTTCAATCTTGAAGGATCATGATTGTCTACAGTATACACCCCTGTCAATTCATAAATGAACTTAACATTGCAATGATATTTTCGAACTTTTTCCCCGTTTTTAAACGATAAATTTCGATCATTCATACCCAGTAACTTTTGATAGTAGGTTAATACTTATTTCAACAGGTTTTTTCAAATGTAACTTCCGATATGTCGAGCATATCGATAATATTTCTTCCAAAATGATGTTAGTAACTTTTCAATTCACCTACCTACTTACTTCCTCAAGTTCTTCCAGGTAGATACTCCAATATGTCCATAAAGTCATCCCAAATTTTTGACATTTTATGTCTTTACTATGGCACATAAATGAAAAATCGTCACGCGGGGAGCGTTACGCGGAAATTTCTGATGATTTTCACGTACAACCAATCGTTCCTAGGGAAAACTAACTTCCTCATTTTCCACCCCACAAAAATCGTTCACCACTCATTGGAAAGCTCTCAATTTATTAAACCTAAGACATAAAATGTCTCTCGTGGTTGCGTACTTGTACGAAAGCTGTATCCACCGTTTGTGTTTTTGACATTTTTAACTGAACTTTTTTTCATTTTTGACTGTAGGTAGGTATTCTTATATTTTAAAAAAACGCTGCAAATTCTCTCCCACCTCATCTCCTTCCTGATCAGCTGGGTGAGCAGTAAGGGACGTCAGTCATCAAGCCAATTCACAAATAGAGTTCGAAATTGCTGGAAATTATTACAAAATGGTTCATTTTCTATATTGTTTTAAAACGATTAAATTCACCTACCTACTTCACTCGTTTTTTAAAATAGATCTTCCGATATATCAAAATATCGATATACCGAAATATCGATATGTTTTCTCCGATATATCGAAATATCGATATATTTTCTCCGATATATCAAAGGTATTGATATCTCATTGACGATATATCCTTTGATCAATATATCGATACATTTCATTCGATATTCCATCCCTATAAAATACAAAAACAAATGAAAGATCGATTCGAATCGTATGAATCAGTCTTTGAGTGGGTTTTGTCTTTATAGTCCTCAGTCCATTCTTCACTTGGATGATGGAAGGTTTTGCTTAGAAAACCACTTCCATCTACTTCTTTCTGTTGATACTTCCTTGTCATTTTCACACATTAATGATCCATGTACAAACATATATACATAAATATACATTATACATCCATATTGCGGGCAACTAATTTATTTTGTCGGCCTTCTGCCGTTGTTCTCGTAATTTAACCGGTAAACTCGATTGGTGGGTTGATGAACGAATGACCGTGTTCATTTTGATAACCCGTTCAGTTCTGACAAGGTCATTTTGAAGATAAGGTCTTTTAAATACGTTCACACCTGACCGACACACCTCTATTCCAGATCCAAGGAAGCACGTTTCATATTAGGTCCACCGTGTTGGAGGCTCACTGATAACAGTGCGCATGCGCATACCGATGAGAACGCCTATTCACACAATTTCGAATGGAATCCTAGTTCGTTATTAAAAATTGGGAAATCATTCACACTGAACGATACGAATAATGCCTTTTTGTACATCTTCAAGAAGGTCGCAAATCGGAAAAGTACCCTCGCTTTGTGATTTAGGTTGGAAAACCCACAGTAAAATCATGCGCTATGCTCAGTAGTTTTGACGCTAGAAAAGTATGAACTCAGTAGCTGGAAAAGACCGGTTGTTTTTTGTTCCTAACGAATTCATTATTTTAATTCAAGTGTTTATCCCGAAACGGTTGATTCTTATCTTCCCTGCTAACCATCACGCAAAGCTACTCTTACCTATTCAGGTAGACCCACCTAGAGCCTATTAGGGAACGTCTCTTTTGTTGCTCTCGATCCGCAGAGGAAGTGAGTTCTAAATCTCCCAAATATCTGGAAAGAAAACAATTACGTGGAACGTTTGAAGTGGAAATTTTGTGAAAATTTGAGGGTTGAATTGGAATTTCTTCCTTCGAGGTTTTCCTTCTTTATTCTTCTTTTTGAACCTGAATTGGGGACATGGTCATTACAATTTATTATAAGCTCTGACAAACATCGGAGCAGTTCCATCTCAACGTTTATATTTATCGATATCATCATCTCTGCGGCTCAAGCATTCTCACCATTATAATTATTTTGAATACTCTTGCCCTTATTTGAAGAGCTCTCGACCACGGGCTCAAAAACCCCTTCACTGCCAGGAGGTGACAAAGTTGCAAGATCGCCTTCGGGTCTCGACCCGTGCAGTCAAATGCCACTATCCTTCTTCCTCATCTATCAGCATACTTTTTAATTTACCTATCTTCAATTTAAATTCGTAACGTACTAATTATTCTGATGAAATTGAGTCTAACATTTCCTGTAAGTCGGCGAAGAAACATTGAATTGTTTACAACAGTTTTGTATTGTACAATCGAACAATATGATGGTAGCACTTGCCTCCAGTACTCTGTGGATGGTAGTAACCTACTGATATCTACCGAATTCGGGAAAATAGATAAAGCCCTTTGGTATGAGACACCTCAATAGTGTTTATCCCATCCTGCCAGTCTGAGACATCGGATATTTTTATAGGTAGATTATAAATCTCTGCTGTAAAACAATTTACTTGAATGTTCTTCATCACTCTCTTTTATTGGTACCTGCCTCGAGTTTATACTCGATATGTTCAATTTTTCTTGGTGATAGGATTATCGAAATAACCCAGATAGCCCTAACGTCCTTCTGGAAGGATGAGGGACTTAGGTCGACTTTCTGAATTTTCTCTTCTGTATTATGATACCGCTGTGGTCTAGTATAGCTTTGAACTGTTGTTTACATCCTAACGGAGGGATGGGGACCGATTTTGTCTTCAGTATGCGACCAACAGGTACTCAGTGCAGTTTTTCCCTAGCAGCTTCAATCATGAGCGGTTACGCAGAATTCATAGTTGATGGGTGAGTACCTATTCATTTTTTATTTTTATTTCGACGTTGATATTCTATTGTTCCTACTCTCTACTAAGGGTATGACATGTTATTGATGTAATTCTGCCATTTTCGTCTCCATTATTACCACTTTTCACGTAGATCCTTCTGGAAGGACGTCAGTAGAATACACATTCAAAATCGTTCCGTCCCTATTTTTTTTCATTTGCTGATTTTTTTGGATTTCTCGCTTTTTCTGCAAGAAGTTGCTTCCTTTACATCAAAAAACATAATATGTTATATTTCCAATATTATCGGATTTTTCGGAGGGGAATGATGACGCAATAAGCCAAGGGGAAGTCGATATATCTTTATTTCCTCCAACAAATGCCCTTCATGACCTCACCGGACGAGAGCCCTGTTATTGTTAATTTTCTCCAGCAATTTTGAATAGCATTCCTTCTCATAATAAAGATGATGAAAGCGATGATGATCCCCAACCATCAACTTCCAATGAAAATATTTCCAACAAGAAGAGGGGAAACATCGAGTCCGTAAACCAAAACCGCCCAAAAAAATTGTACAAGTGGACAATAAACCAGTCTCTTTCAACTGCACTTAGAGAATAGTCACCAATGCGTGGTCCCAAACAAAAGTTGTCATCCCTTGAGTATTTCGATTTGTTTTTTTTTTTTTTTTTTTTTTTTGTTAATAAAAACAGCCAAGATCGACTGTCGGTGAATGAAAATCAAAAACTTGGACACATGCATTGTACAGTTTGCAGCCTTTCAATAATTTTCAATGATCATTTATTCATCTTTTTTTTAGATTCGATAAGAAAGAACACTACGTTGGAGATACGGGAATATACGAAAACATAGGAAGAAGGGAAGCAGCTGCACTGAAGATTTTCCAGGACGAAGTCGACAACCGGATGCTTGAAATGTGACATATTTCTACACTTTTTCGTTTTCTATCGTTCCACACAAAATAAATTTTGTCAATTTTAAATGATACATAGTTTTATATCCAGTTTTAATTGAATAAAAAGTGTATTTTCAATCTTGAGTCTCATTTGTTATCTCCTAAGAATAAGGAATATGCGAGAGAGATTGCTTCCTTATTCTACTGACGTCCTTCTGGAAGGATACCCATTTATGACCTCATTAAAATGGGAAAAAATTGCAAGAGTGCCAAACTTGTCTTCAGACAACACCTATGACACTAAACATACGAAAAAATTTGAAAAATTAGTAAAAAAAAAATTCAGGGTTATCTGGGATAATTAGTGAATCAAGTACTTATGCATTTGCAGAAGGGGGTAAAACTGTTGGGATCGCGCTGGTACGACTCGACCTTCCGCTTGGGCT
This sequence comes from Apolygus lucorum, assembly GCA_009739505.2. Lineage (NCBI taxonomy): Eukaryota > Metazoa > Arthropoda > Insecta > Hemiptera > Miridae > Apolygus > Apolygus lucorum. The sequence goes on from CM019178.2 coordinate 40,034,659, forward strand.
CGGATTCTTGCAGTGATGCCGGACCTTCGGGACTTGCGAAAATCCCAGAGCTCTTTAAATACGGGCGAGAGTCTAGTTAATTACATTTCTGACGTATTACAGTCCATCAGTCTTCTATTCAGTATTCCTCCGGGTATGTCATCGTCCCCTAGAAACGTCTTCACGTGAATATAGATTACATTAATTGGAGGCTGAAACAAACTTGAAGAAATTGAAATCTGCAGAAATCCGGTTTTTCAAAGAACACTTGAAGAACGCTGCAAATTTTTACACAACGGTTTTTATATTCTGTAGGATTCACCCATCTGGAAAGGTCACATTATTGAATATAAGTAAATCAAAATTCCAATTTTGAGGCCTAGATTTTGGTTTATTATTTTCATTACTAAACCTTTGGAATCTTTGGAAGAAAAAAGCTCCCTCAAAATTAGTTGGTTTACGTTTCAAGGTACGTAGAATCCGAACATCGAATAAAAACTTTTCTGTCCGCCGTACTTGGCACTTTCCTCGCCGATTCTGATGAAATTTGGTTTATTACCACGAGCTGTTGTGCCATTTCAGTCAATTTTATGGGTTGAAAAATAAGGGCTGAAATTTTGAAAACGCCCTAGCTCAAAAAATTTTGAAATAAAAGTATTGTTTTTTCATCAATATAAGATAGTATAGAATTTTTAGAATTTTTTGAGACCACGCGGAGCCCTGTAAGACAAACCGTTCGCTCGCTACAAGGATTTAAGGGTTGGACTTACAAAAAATCAGAAACACGAATGTGAATCGCAAGAGGCCTAATCTCCGTTCAAATTATAGCTGACCGAATTGCGATCGATGTTTTTCTTCATGTTCGTTGGTGGTAACAATGGTAAAGCCATCTTTGCAGACGAGTGATCTGTATAGAAAACGTCTGCCAAGTTGGGTGGGCAGTATAGCTTCCTCACTCATTGTAACATGGACGTATAGAATCAGTTGGCGAAAAAATCCTTTTGTATTCGAATTGTATTTTCAACGTAGAATTTTATTTAGCGGTCCACCGTCTAGGACCTAACCCACGCAATCCCTGAAAATTTCATCGAAATTGGTTGAATAGTTGCGGAGTTTTGGTTGTAACAATAAATTTAAAGTTCGCGCATGCGCAGCGGCTATTGCTTAACCAATTTGATTGAAACCTATAGGGTGTCTCTTAGAAGTTAGTCCCTAACTAACCTCCAAATTTGAGCAAAATCGGTTCATTAGAAACCGAGAAACCGAGGTTCCAGGAAATTCACGTTTGCGCATGCGCACTCGCTCAATTTCATCAAGAACTTCATCAAAATCGGACCACAGGTTAGTATAGTTTTGCCCGGGACAAGGATTGACCACAGACAGACCGACAGACAGACAGACACGGAACCAAAATTGTTCGGGAAGCTCTAAAACGCAAAAAGCAAGTGGACATTTTGATTTTGGAGGACATTTTTTTTTTTTTTTCACTTCTTTCACGAATACAAAGCTTCCCTACCTTCGGTAGTGAGGAAGCAAAAATTAACCTTTGTATAATAATTTGCAGCGTTTTTGTACTCAGTTTTGCGTCCTTAGCCACCAGTAATTAAATTTCCCAATCAAGGCAACAGCAACTCTTCTTCACAGAATTGAGAGTGAAGCGTTTTTTCATTCCAAATAACCTTGATTGTGACGCAAAAATATGGTTGGTAGGTAGTGACGATGGCAAAGCATGTTCTTTGCAGGCGAGTGTTCTACAGGGTGTTTCACGAAAAGGTTACACCCCCTTCATTTCCGCAAAATACAGCATAAAAAATTCCGACCAACGCAATTCTTCATGATTTTTTTGTGAGGATCTCAGGAAAAATACTTTTGCGCAAAACAGTTGCGCGCAATCGTGCGCAATTGACACTAACTTCATTTTTTCAAATGGAACCCCCCCTTTTTTATTACAGATTCGGATTCTACGTCAAATTTCATGAAAAATTCATACCCGAATCGATTTGTTTTATTGCGCGCAACCTGGCTTTTTGAACGCTCCAAGTAGCGTAACTCCATAATTGCGCAAAAATTAGGTTTTGGAGAACCCTTGGTGTGGCACATGTTTTTTCATAATTTTTTGACGCTGAATCACAGGGTGTCATCCGTTTTGAGGAAGACCAAGATTTCAAGAGGAAAAATTAACATTTCTTCAGCGAAAACATCAGTTTTGTGGTCGAAATCATGTTTTTTTTTTTTTTTTTTTTCTCACCTCCTGTTGAACCACGGGCTTGTGGCCGTCTACGGTGGAGTTAAAAATAAACATATTGTTTAGTAATGCATGCATTCCATGGGACGTCCCATTGGATAAGCATTAGATCAGTTTAACCAGTTGTTAAGTGATAAAACTGTTTCACTCGATATAATTTATTTATTACTTTAGGCAAGAAATAACCCCCCCCCCCCCCCACACCATTATCCACCTTAACATTTCTAGCGGCATGGGAGCCTCGAATCTGAAGAGCATTTTAAAATCCATGACCTACGATACCCAACATGCGAATTCGAGTTCACCCCCCCCCCCCCCTCGCCACCACCACCAATGGTGCCAGTCTGGCACCAAAGCGGAAATACGTCGTAACATTGAACTTTCACCTGTTAGTTTTGGTAGGCAGTCCATCGAGGTTCACATCCGTATTTAAGGTGAAACACACAAAAAACCCACGAAATATGAGGTTTATGGTATCCTGGCACCATGGTGGCACCACTATTAGTTCCATGGTGGTACAGAGAATAATTCATGAAAATCCAGAGGTATAATGAGAATTTTTCCTCAATTTCAAAGCTTGGGTACAATTAGTAAGCAGTAAAGGAACCAAAATATTGAAAAATCGGATATTTTGTGAATATTATCCCCCCACTCACCCCCTCCTCTTGCGAATTTTGGTACTTTGGTGAAATCATGTACAACGGGGAAGTTATTTTAGTCAAACAAAAAAAGAAACACACAAATCGGTTGGAAATTGAGGCCTGGGCAGAGTTTATAAGATTATGCCCGCAAACGCACGTTTTTTATTTTAAGCATTAACCCCTCCTTTCCCCCCTTTAAAAAGCAAAATTCCAAATTCCGGCGCCGTAGTGCACAACTAGATAGTTTTCCGCGTCGAAGAAAAAAAGAACCACGAAAATCGGTTGAGAACTAAGGCCTGGGCAGAGTACACAAGATTATGCCCAAACATATTGTTTAGTAATGCATGCATTCCAGGGGACGTCCCATTGGATAAGCATTAGATCAGTTAACCAGTTGGTAAGCGATAAAACTGTTTCACTCGATGTAATTTGGTTTATTACTTTAGGCAAGAAATAGTGACCCCCCCCCCCCCCTCACCATTATCCACCTTAACATTTCTAGCGGCATGGGAGCCTCGAATCTGAAGAGCATTTTAAAATCCATGATCTACGATACCCAACATGCGAATTCGAGTTCATCCCCCCCCCCCCTCCACCACCAAAGGGGGAATACGTCGTAACATTGCACTTTCATCTATTAGTTTTAGTAGGCGGTCCGTCGAGGTTCACATCCGTATTCATGGTGAAACACAAAAAAAAGCACGAAATATGCGGTTTATGGTGTCCTGGCACCATGGTGGCACCACTATTATTTCCTTGGTGCTACAGAGAATAATTCATGAAAACCCGGAGGTATAATGAGAATTTTTCCTCAATTTCAAAGCTTGGGTACAATTAGTAAGCAGTAAAGGAACCGAAATTTCGAAAAATCGGATATTTTGTGAATATTATCCCCCCACTACACCCCCCCCCCCTTGCGAATTTTGGTACTCGGGTGAAATTATGTACAACTCGGAAGTTATTTGAGTCAAACAAAAAAAGAAACTCACTAATCGGTTGGAAATTGAGGCCTGGGCAAATTTGACAGGATTATGCCCGCAAACGCACGTTTTTTAAGCATTAACCCCCCCTTTCCCCCCCTTAAAAGGCAAAATTCGAAATTCCGGCACCGTAGTGCACAACTAGATAGTTTTCCGCGTCGAACAAAAAAAGAACCACAAAAATCGGTTGAGAACTAAGGCCTGGGCAGACGACACAAGATTATGCCCAAAAATGCACGTTTTTTGAGCATTAACCCCCCCTTTCCCCCCCTTAAAAGGCAAAATTCGAAATTCCGGCGACGTAGTGCACAACTAGATAGTTTTCCGCGTCGAAAAAAAAAAGAACCAGGAAAATCGGTTGAGAACTAAGGCCTGTGCAGACGACACAAGATTTTGTCACACACACACACACATACACACATACACACATACACACACACACACACACAGACATACACCTATGGTTTTTTTCGCGGATTTGGATTCAGAATGGTCTAAAACGGATTACTGTGTGGTTATTTTTTTTTTCTGTTGAGTGTTGTCCAACTTCACCCCAGATCGATCTTATAAGGACGCCCAAGTCTTACTGTGGGACGTCCTAAAAACCCACGTTTTTTGAGCATTAACCCCCCCTTTCCCCCCCTTAAAAGGCAAAATTCGAAATTCCGGCGACGTAGTGCACAACTAGATAGTTTTCCGCGTCGAACAAAAAAAGAATCAGGAAAATCGGTTGAGAACTAAGGCCTGGGCAGAGTACACAAGATTTTGTTACACACACACATACACACATACACACATACACACACACACACACACACAGACATACACCTATGGTTTTTTTTCGCGGATTTGGATTCAGAATGGTCTAAAACGGATTACTGTGTGGTTATTTTTTTTTTCTGTTGAGTGTTGTCCAACTTCACCCCAGATCGATCGCATAAGGACGCCCAAGTCTTACTGTGGGACGTCCTAAAAACTGACAGCCCTTGGGGTGTAACCTTTTCGTGAAACACCCTGTATACAGAGAAATACCTAATAAACATCTATGTAATGAATTGCAGCGTTTTTGGTAGAAATTCCAGCCCTCAAAGTGAAAACTAAGCAAACAGGTGAAGACAACTTTGTTTTTAAATGTCTTGAGATTTTTCAAAGGAAATTTGAGCACTTGGAGGAATATTATGAAATTTGCCTGATTTTTCGGTTTGTCTATCCCGATTTCCAATACCATTGCCTGCATGAAGGTATTAATGGCTTAAACAGGAGTTATCATGATTGGAAGTTGACTTTATATGTTCTGCAAGCAACCAACTTCGATGAGTCCCGTCATGTCTCTACTCTACTGGCATAATATACTCCTGCTCAAAATTAGAGCACCACCATCTATTTCTTCGTTTGCCCCCTTACTTTTTCCTTTATCAAGTTTTTATCTATTTGCACACATTGTTTGCAAACTCAGAAAAAAAATGTAACCAAAAAAGACACAAATTCGAGAAAAAATATGTTGTTAATGAATTATGGAAAAATGTACTTCTTGTGGTAAAATTATAAAAATTGAAAAAAAGGTTTGAATTATGCCAGTTTAGCTTTTCAATACTTGGTATTACCTCCTCTAGCTAGGATGAGGGCTTGCAGCTATCGACCGATGCCTCTAATCAAGTTTTGGATACCTTCCTGGGGATATTGTCCCATTCCTCTTTCGCTGCTGTTCCCAGCTGCTGAAGATTGTCTGATGGTGGATCTCTGGCTCGAATTCTTCTTTTCAGCATGTCCCAAACATGCTCTATCGGATTCATGTTTAGGCTCCTTGGTGGCCAGTCCAGGATACAAAATTTATAAGGGAAGAAGGAAAGAGATAAACGAAAAAATGGATGGTGGTGCGCTAATTTTGAGCAGGAGTGTAGTTACCGATACCCAAAAATTATAATAGAGTAATATTGTTAATACATGTATGAAAGGTTTATTAATTGCCTTATTATTGATGGTAAAAAATCAAGATACTGTTTAGAACGAATAATTACGGTTTTTATTACTTTTGACTATGATTTTGAGTTGTTTTTTGTGGACGAGTCGTCTCCCTCTCCTCCAAAACCGGCGACTTGGCGATGTTAAAATGTGCGTAATAAATTAAGGGCCTCTGCAAGTGAAAAACACCTGTAAATTACCTGTACATTTTGAATCGCGATATAATTTCAATAATCAAAGGAAGCGATTTCTCTTCCTAACTCTGAAATAAGAAGGTGGGGTTGTTTCTAATTGATTCAACTCTGTCACTAATACTACGAGAAGAATGCTGTCATAAAAGACGCGAAGGGCCTGTTGGTGACTTTACTTGCCACTGCGCAGCGCCACCACCCCTTTGCATCCCCCGCGCCGCTCTGCAGTCCTCGCATCCACAGTTTGCCACCCCTCCGGGCTCGGAAACCGCAATGGCGTCCTCGACTTTTCCCCTTCGCCCGACTGAGGAGACAGCGACGGGATCTGCCAGACTGAAACCGAAGCCGCGGGTTAGAGCTGGACACCGGTAGAGTTCTCTGCTCATCCAGACGCCAGCGATGAGGGGAGGGTCCACGTGGAATTTCCACGTGAGCCGCTACCTTCAAGGTCAACAAACTCAGGCCGCGGTTCCCCCTTGTCGTTGCATTCTTCTCATTCACCAGATTCCTGTTGCTACAACTTCCAGCGCCGCTGCATCCCCCTCCTCTGCAATTCCCCTCACCCAGTCTCGTTAAAATCAAAATAATATTCCTAATACATAATCAGGTCCGTAGCCAGGAGAGGGATTTGAAAGTGTCCCAAAATAACAAAATAAAAGAAAAGAAAAATGAATAAAAAGAAAAAGAAAAAAACTGGTCAATGGACTAATTACGTTAATAACGAATCGATTATTTTAATTTATTACAAAGAAATCCAATTTCAAGCTAATTAAATCGTGAAAACCAACTTTCGAACACGAAGAATTGATGCATTTAGCATAAATGATCTTATAAATTTTCGGATGGGTTTCAAATCTGCTAGTTTCAAAGTGAAAAAACGTCTGCCAAGTGGGTGTGGCACATAGCTTCCTCGTATCCATAACCCGATTATATAGATGATCCGATGCATAGTAGTTAATCTCAAAACACCAATCTCTAAGTACCTTCCACTACCCTCTACACGCTAATCTGGACAATCCTAGAAAATTTCAACAAATTCGGATGAAAAAAGTAAATGTTATGGCTGTTACAAGGATTTTACTTATGAGCATGCGCAGAGGCTACTGTAAATTTTAAGGCCTTGATTTTCATTGGGGACCATCTACAACCTAATCCGCGTAATCCCTGAAAATGTCATCGAAATCGGGTAGAAAATGTGGAAGTCATGGCCGTTACAAGCAAATTCACGTTTGCGCATGCGCAGTGGCTACTATCATTCCGAAGGTGATGATTTTCATAGGGGACCGTCTAAATACTAATCTGTAACATCCCTGAAAATTTCATTGAAATCGGATGGAAAATGTAGAAGTTATGGCCGTTACAAGGAATTCACGTTTGGCATGCGCAGTAGCTATCAGTCCGAGGATGATGATTTTCATAGGGGACCGTCTACGTACCATCCCTGAAAATTGCATAGAAATCGGACAATAACTTCGTGTAGTTATGCCCGTTACAAGGAAATCATGACAGACAGACAGACACACAGACACTGAACCAAAATTGTTCAGAAAGGTCTAAAACGCAAAACGCGAGTGAAAATTTTGATTTTGGAGAACTTTTTTTATTCGTCCTTGAAAAGTGAAAACAAAGCTTCCGCTACCTTGGTAGACTCGGAAGCAATAAATGAATAGTGACAATGGCAATGCTGTTATCTTCGCAGATGAGTGATCTTTACAGGAAAATAATAAACCTTTGTGAAATAATTTGCATCGTTTTCGTTTACTGGTTGAAATTGAACTGATCCTTGTCCAAATACTTAGAACCCAACTTCCATGGTTTATTGTAAAATGTTTCAGCAGAGATTGGCACATGAATGAATGTTGATGTTGGTGTTTGTGAAATGTTGCAGGCTCGCCGGGAGGGACAAGCGGGAGCGTGGGTGACGAAGGAGTCGGCACTGAGAAGCGCAGAGGCCGCTGCAAGTGGTTCAACGTCGCCAAGGGCTGGGGCTTCATCACCCCCGACGATGGCGGACAAGACATATTCGTTCACCAGGTAAACCACCCCATCTGCCAGCCGATTTTCTATCTTCCTCGTCCAAATTTGGCGTTTTACAGTCGTATTTCCAACATAGATATTTACTATTGCTGACTAGCTCTGTCTAGCTGAAACTTGTCTTCGATTTTGGGGTCTCTCCATCCTGGATGGTAAAAGCATTTCTTAGGGAGGCATATACACGTTACACCTCGTAGAGAGAGAGAAAAAAAGAAGATATAATCAAATAAAACAAATAGTTATACATCCTAAACCCAAAACAATGGAAAATCTCTGGCGCAAGTGACATGGTAAACGTTGCAAATTATTACACAAAGGTTTTTTTTTATACCTCCCTACCATTTTTTCGCTTCGCAATTAAGTTTTTTTTAGGACGTCCCTCATTAAGACTTGTGCGTCCTTATGCGATTGATCTGGGGTAAAGGAGGACAACACTCAACAGAAAAAAATGACCATTCACTAATCCGTTGTATACCATTCTGAATCCAAATCCGCGAAAAAAGGTGTATGTCTGTTCGTGTGTGTGTGTGACAAAATCTTGTATCGTGCACAGGCCTTAGTTACCAGCCGATTTTCGTGGTTCTTTTATTGTTCGACGCGGAAAACTATCTAGTTGTGCACTACATCGCCGGAATTTTGAATTTTACTTTTTAAGGGTGGGAAAGGGGGGGTTAATGCTTAAAAAACGTGCATTTTTGGAGATAATCTTGTGTGCTCTGCCCAGGCCTTAATCTCCAACCGATCTTCGTGGTTCTTTTTTTATTCTACGCGGAAAACTATCTTGTTGTAAACTACGTCGCCTGAATTTCGAATTTCGCCTTTTAAGAAAGGAAAAGAATGCTCAAACATATTGTTTAGTAATGCATGCATTCCAGGGGACGTCCCATTGGATAAGCATTAGATCAGTTTAACCAGTTGTTAAGTGATAAAACTGTTTCACTCGATGTAATTCATTAATTACTTTAGGCAAGAAATACTGACCCCCCCCCCCCACCATTATCCACCTTAACATTTCTAGCGGCATGCGAGCCTCGAATCTGAAGAGCATTTTAAAATCCATGATCTACGATACCCAACATGCGAATTCGAGTTCACCCCCCCCCCCCCTCCCCACCACCTCCCCAACGCCAACAATGGTGCCAGTCTGGCACCAAAGCGGAAATACGTCGTAACATTGAACTTCCATCTGTTAGTTTTGGTAGGCAGTCCGTCGAAGTTCACATCCGTATTCAAGATGAAACACAAAAAAAAAACACGAAATAAGCGGTTTATGGCATCTAGGCACCATGTTGGCACCACTATTAGTTCCATGGTGGTACAGAGAATAATTCATGAAAATCCGGAGGTATAATGAGAATTTTTCCTCAATTTCAAAGCTTGGGTACAATTAGTAAGCAGTAAAGGAACCGAAATATTGAAAAATCGGATATTTTGTGAATATTATCCCCCACTCACCCCCTCCCCGTGCGAATTTTGGTACTCTGGTAAAATCATGTACAATTCGGAAGTTATTTGAGTCAAACAAAAAAAGAAACACACAAATCGGTTGGAAATTGAGGCCTGGGCAGAGTTTACAAGATTATGCACGCAAACGCACGTTTTTCAAGCATTAACCCCCCCTTTCCCTCTCTTAAAAAGCAAAATCCAAAATTCCGGCGCCGTAGTGCACAACTAGATAGTATTCCGCGTCAAACGAAAAAAGAACCACGAAAATCGTTTGAGAACTAAGGCCTGGGCAGAGTACACAAGATTAAGCCCAAAAACGCACGTTTTTCGAGCATTAACCCCCCCTTTCCCCCCCTTAAAAGGCAAAATTCGAAATTCCGGCGACGTAGTGCACAACTAGATAGTTTTCCGCGACGAATAAAAAAAGAACCAGGAAAATCGGTTGAGAACTAAGGCCTGTGCAGAGTACACAAGATTTTGTTACACACACACACATACACACACACACACACACACACACACACAGACATACACCTATGGTTTTTTTCGCGGATTTGGATTCAGAATGGTCTAAAACGGATTACTGTGTGGTTATTTTTTTTTCTGTTGAGTGTTGTCCAACTTCACCCCAGATCGATCGCATAAGGACGCCCAAGTCTTACTGTGGGACGTCCTAAAAAGAAACACGCAAATCGGTTGGAAATTGAGGCCTGGGCAGAGTTTACAAGATTGTGCACGCAAGCGCACGTTTTTTAAGCATTAACCCCCCCTTCCCCCTCTTAAAAAGCAAAATTCAAAATTCCGGCGCCGTAGTGCACAACTAGATGGTTTTCCGCGTCAAACGAAAAAAGAACCAGGAAAATCGTTTGAGAACTAAGGCCTGGGCAGAGTACACAAGATTATGCCCAAAAACGCACGTTTTTCGAGCATTAACCCCCCTTTCCTCCCCTTAAAAGGCAAAATTCGAAATTCCGGCGCCGTAGTGCACAACTAGATAGTTTTCCGCGACGAACAAAAAAAGAACCAGGAAAATCGGTTGAGAACTAAGGCCTGTGCAGAGTACACAAGATTTTGTTACACACACACACACACAGACATACACCTATGGTTTTTTTCGCAGATTTGGATTCAGAATGGTCTAAAACGGATTACTGTGTGGTTATTTTTTTTCTGTTGAGTGTTGTCCAACTTCACCCCAGATTGATCGCATAAGGACGCCCAAGTCTTACTGTGGGACGTCCTAAAAAACGTGCGTTTGCGGGCACAATAATGTAAAATCTCCCCGGGCTTCAATTTAAAATCTCAACAACCGATTTGAGTGTTTCTTTTTCTTTTCGACTCGGAAATCTTCCAAATTGCACACTTTTTCACCAGTGTATCAAAATTAGCTTGGGGAGGGGGTCAGTGGGGGATAATATTGACAATATATCCGATTTTTCAATATTTCGGTTCCTTTACAGCTTACTAATTGTACCCAAGCTTTAAAATTGAGGAAAAATTCTCATTGTACCTCCGGATTTTCATGAATAAATTCTCCGGCTTCAGGAAAAAACCACTTATGTCGAAATTTCCCCTTTTTCGTTTTTTACTGGTCATAGGGCACAATTTGGCACCACTCCCACATTCGAACTTCCTCCTTAAAACCTCCAGGAAGCACTGTTCTTAATGACATAAGTCATGCGGCAAAAAAAAATTCGCGAAAACGTGCATAAGTCCATAAAATAACCTCCAAACAGCTGTCAATTTTGGAAACTTGATCTCGCTCTCTGCCTCCGCCTTCCATTCGCCATTGATCTCCAAACTATACCCGTCCTCTATGGATCTCACAAACCTTTCTCTCGAGCGGGTGAATCCTAGAACTTTGAAGATAATATTATTGAATATTATTCACGTTCTTCGAGAAAACCAGAGCAACGATGCCCCTACTATGTTGAGTGTCGAAGTTTCGACTTCGAGGACTCGAATTTTTGCTCTAGGGAGTACGCGTGGCGCCTCAAGCCCATTTTAAAACCCCTAAAAAAATTATCTACGACACTCAACATGCGAATTCAATTCCCCCCACCCTCATCTAATAGTGCCGGTATAGAACAACAGCGGTAATACATCGTAAAGTTGAACTTTCATCCTTTAGTTCTGATGTAGGAATCGTATAGGTATTTTAGGAATCGTATATTATAGGATCGGTTATTATATTATAGGAATTACATTATAAAAAGTATAGGAATCGTATATTCCTATGATAATTTCGATATTATATTAATCGAAATTTCATCAAAAATACATCGGTACTAATATGCTGGTATAGGTACTAATAATGGAAAAGCTGTTTCTTTGCAGGCGGTTGATCCAGACTGAAAAATAATAAACCGTTGTATAACAATTTGCAGTTTTTGACATTTTCATGTCTTTGCTTTGGCACATAAACTGAAAAATCGTCACGAAAACTTGCTCACTCGACCAATAAATAAAATATACTCACTGTGTTGCGTAGAGAACAATAAACTGTTCTCTTATTTTGATGCTTGGGTACATGAACTAACAACCTTACTTCACTACCTTGTTGTGTAGTGGTTGACATGAAAATGTCCCAATGTGTTGCAGACTCGTTTGCAAGTTTAAAGTAAATACCCCCCCGTTCCTTCCCTTAAACATAAATCTCGAATTTCCGGTGACTTAATGCACAACTAGATAGATTTCAGCGTCGAACAAAAAATAACTACTCAAATCAGTTGGAAATTGAGTGCTAGAATGGTGGTCATAACCACTTAAGTCAGTGATCAAAATCAGTTAAGTCAACTATCTTGATAATTTCTGAGACATCTTACTCCATCACCTGGTTACGACTATCAACATACAAAAAATATAATGGTGGTGGGAGGGGGGGGGGAGATCACTATTTTTCTTACCTAAAATACTTAATAAATTATATCGAGTGAACAGTTTTTTCGCTTACCAACTGGTATTAATTGACCTAATGCTTATCCAATGGGACGTCCGCTGGAATGCACGCATTACTAAACAATATGTTTTTTTTTTTTTTTTAATAAACGCTTCACACTCAATTCAAAGAAATATGGAATTGTGGGTTTTACGTTTTAATAATGGTTGCTCGTTCAATAAGCTCATGAACTCTCAATACCCTGAATTCATCAAATAAGGATTCAGTGGAGTGTCTCACATTTTGCCTCCGAGTCTACCAAGGTAGCGGAAACCTTGTTTTCACTTTTCAAGGTTGAAAAAAAACGTTCTCCAAAATCAAAATTTCCACTCGCGTTTCCTGAACTATTTTGGTTCCGTGTCTGTCTGTGTCTGTCATGAAATCCTTGCCACAGCCATATCTTCTTCAATTCTCATTCGATTTCGATGAAATGTTAGGGTATTTTGCGGGCTGGCTTGTAGACGGTCCCCTTGAAAAATCATTGCCCCCAGACTGATAGTTGCCGCTGCCCTTGCTCAAACGTGAAATACTTGCCACAGCCAAACATTTCTCATCCGTTTCGATGAAATATTAGAGGATTTTGCGGGTTGGAGTGGGGGGTTGGGTGGGGGTGCGGGGTTTAGATGGTCTCCAATGAAAATCATCGCCCCCAGACTGATAGTAGCCGCTGCGCATGCGCAAAAGTATGATTCCTTGTTACAGCCTTAACTTCTACATTTTACACCAATATTCAGATATTGTGGTGCCGCTTGACGTGTAGAGCTGTAGATTCCCCTACGAGGGCAGTGGAAGGTCCATAGAGATTGACGTTGTTCAATTAACTGCTATGCATCGGATCATCTATACAATCGGGTTATGGATACGAGGAAGCTATGTGCCTCATCCACTTGGCAGACTTTTTAATTTTACTTATAATTTTTAAGTGCCATCTACCTACTGTGCCTAAGGGTGCCTTTACCCCACTTCTCGTATTTTAAATTTGCAAAGTTCCAGCTATTCTACGAAGAATTCAAGTTGTGATGAGTTGATTGATGTGAATTCTTCCAGAGCGTCATCCAGATGACAGGATTCCGATCTTTGGGCGACGACGAGGAAGTTGAGTTCGAGTGCAAAACGTCCGACAAGGGACTGGAAGCGACGCTCGTTTCTGGACCGGAAGGAGCCGACTGCGCTGGCTCACACAGGCGTCCTCAAACTCGGAAACGTTTCAGGAAAATAAGGTACCCTGCGCGGCTTCAGGCTGTGATGATTGCTAATAATAATACCTATTGCTATTACGATACATGAGCGCAGATGGAGAAGTTTGTTCAAACTTGGAGTTTTTTGCAATCAAATAAAATTTTCTCTACCAACCAATTTTTATCATACATTTGATATAATATATATTATATAGGTATCCAGCGTTTAGTTGACCAAACTAGAAAAAATATGTTGTATATTTTTTCTTGGTTTTCACAACGTTTCTACCCAAGGGCTGGGTCCTAGACATGTGGGGTTCAATTCATAGTCCGCAATTTGTTGAATTAGGTGTAGATACAACACTGAGGTATCTACAGGTATCTGCAGTTCTAAGGTTCTACAGTGGCGATTCCATACTTCCAATAGTTTCATTATTTTTCACCACTTAAAACTATTACCTCAACCAGATGTAATAAAAATCTACTAGACAAAATATACACTCAGTTTTTCATACATAATATTTTTACCTACCTTTGGAAAGCTGACATTTTGACGCATTTTGTAGGCTACGCACATGAAATCACTTGCTGGATTACAGACGCCTAATGGAACTTTTGAAAAAACAATAGTTTCTAAAAAGTTCATGAAGTTTGCTTTGTAAAGTGATTGAAGCTGCGGGTTTGAGTGGTCTGTATTTTGTTTTGAATTTAAAATCTATTGGATTGCAAGAAAAAGGTGTCAGTTTCAAACTAAACAATGAAGGTGTAGTAGAAAAGGGAATGAGAATAGCATTCACTCGTGCCTGTGGGCATACCTCGGCCCCTGGGCAGAGATTTATAGTGAATTTGAGGTAAATTTGTGGATTTTAATAGTGAAAGTTAGAAACTTTTCGGGAGAGGAGGTGTTTCCCCCTCTGCAGAGGTGATTGGAGGGAAGGGGAATGTGCACCACCACCCCTACGGAATAAGTTTGTTCTCAGAATGGGCGCTAACAGCGATTTTTGCCAATATTATGTAAACAACTAAATTATGTTTGGTACTAAAAAAAAGGAAATTTAACACTCTTTCCAACGGTGTTATAAATTTGAAGTTAATTCTTCAATACATGGATTAAGGACATCTTACTGAGACTAGGTCGAAAATAGGAAAATAATGTTGTAAGGAAAAAAGTTGAATTTTTGATTGAGTAAAAAAACTTCAAGAGGCATTTTGGTTTATTATTTGCAATAATGAACCTTTGGAATCGACCAAGAAAAAATTTGTTGGTTTACGTTTCAAGGTACGTAGAATCCGAAAATCGAATAAAAATGTTCCGTCCGTCCGCCATACGCGGCACTTTTCTTGGTTATCATGGACCGATTTCGATGAAGTTTGGTATATGGGGTCCATTTGGTTGCTTTTGGTTGATGTCAGTCGCTTCTAAGGGGTAAAAAATAGAGTTGAAATGTTCAAAAGTGCTCTAGCTCGAAACTCTCGTTGCTTTTCAACCAATTTAAGATAGTATTGGATTTTTAGAGACCACGCGGAGCTTTGTAGGGCAATCGCTGCAAATTATTTCACAAAGGTTTATTATTTTCCTGTATAGACCATTCGTCTGCAAAGATCACAGCTTTGCCATTGTCACTATTTATTGATTTTTTTGTTTTTACCTACCAACCAGAGGTACTTATTACCTACCTACTGGGGCATTTTTGAAAATGTTAACCCTTCATTTCCATTTGGGTTTCAAAGTTAAGGGTTGAAATGTTCAAAAATACCCTAGTAGGTACCTAGGTAGTTGCTACCTCTGGTTGGTAATTATAAAACAAAAAATAAATTAATAGTGACAATGGCAAAGCTGTGATCTTTGCAGACGAATGATCTATAGAGAGAAATAATAAACCTTTGTGAAATAATTTGCAGCGTTTTTTTGCGAATTAGTTGTTAATTACAAGGGTGAAGTACTGCGCACCTTTGTATACTCTGTATAACTGTTCGATATTCTTGAAATAAAGAATGGATAACAAGGCTGCTGTTGGTTTCAGGTGCTACAATTGCGGCGAATTCGCCAACCACATCGCGGCCAAATGCACGCTGGGCCCTCAGCCCAAGAGGTGCCATCACTGCAAGAGTGAGGACCATCTGATAGCCGAGTGCCCGACGAGGAAGCGGAACTCGACGTCCGGACCGAGCACTGGCGGCGCCGCAGCGAGCACCAGCGGAGGCGAGGACATGAGCAACGGTAGTCAGGCCGACGACGTCTCTTCAGGCCTCGCTTCGCTCACCCTCAAGAACGGGAATCAGTCCGACAAGAAGTAACGTCCATATCCTGGGGAACAACTAGCCAAACGTACCTCCATGTCTCCTTTGTCTTACCTTAGTGTCAGGCTGTACTTCCGTCTCTGAGGAGGCTGGTATGGGCGAACGGCAAGTGCTTGTTTTGAACCTGATAGATCCTTTTCCTGAAGCGTCCTTCTTTGGAATAGTTCCTCATTATCCCACGCTAGGTAGGTACCTTCTCATAAAATCACCATGAATTGACTTCAGCCCATTCCTACCTGGGCAAGGAAGAATATCTGCAGTGCAGTGGAAGCTGCTACATTTGAGGTGTAGATATTGGACGTAGATGTGAATCTACATTTGGTCATGGGTATTGGATGATTAGAGCCCAGAAGTTACTAAGTTGGCAGCTTTCTGGGTGTCACCCAGTAGGCATTCGCCGCCCTTTCATAACCCAGAAATCTCTTGAATTTAACGATCCCTTCTGTATGTTCGTCACACTCTTGCTAGTTAAGTGGTCAGAGCTTGGTCTTCAGTACTGCCTAGATGGATGGATTGTGTGAGGCTTCTGTAACACTTCTTCTTCTTCTCGGTAGGTACTGGATAGAGATATGGATTGTGTGTGGCTTCTGTAACACTTCTTCTTCACTTCAAATTTATTAGTAACCCCTTTAGATAAATAATAATGCCAAAGAGGAATGTTACAGAAAGGTTAAAATTATGCTTTAAACTTGATCTGATAAGTGCAGCACTTCTAGCCTTGACTAACCATCATCCATCCATTCAATTCGGTCTTCTGCGATTTTTTTTTTCAAATGGTTTTTATTGGTTTGTACGGGTGTATGTGTGCCATTGTCGATTTACAATCCTCTAATACAGCCTTACTTAGGTACCTACTTGGTTTTCTGAGGACTCTGACATAAGTATTCTGTTGATAAAGATACGGAACATGACCCAAAGCAGGCAACCGAACTCATCCCGAAATAATGAGACGAACAGTTCCTGGATGAGTTCCAACGTAGGAAAAGAGGTAAAGTTTTAGTGCAGTTTGAAACCCACTTGGCGTAGGTACATCATGACAACGAAAATCCTTCGCAAACACCCTGAAGTTTGTATTCTGAGAATTCTGAATTTTCAGTCAGCTCTGAAGAACCGTTAGGCTCTACGTTCAAGACTATATGTATATTTGAGGATTGTGAAGAAAATGTATATATATCTACATCAGTGCGTCCTCGATCAATTCCATGACAGGTACCTACTTAATGTGGAATCATCGTCCATAGACAATACAATGTCAATCTATTCCATACCTACCTCATATTCTCGTTAGCTATCATCCGTTTCCTTAACACCTTCAGACCGGGGCTCAAAACCCAGATTGTCCCCAGGACCTAGGAAAATTTTGGAACTTCACAGCAAAACAGTCGCACTGATGAGAAGCCGGCATTTTTGCGTGATAACATGCACTGATGTCCGAAACCGAAAGGTTGGGACAGTAAGGTGGGTTCATTCCGAAGCGATTGAGACCAAAAAGAGCCCTGTTGGGGGAAAATGAACTATCCAGAGCGTTTCAAACAATGTTCATGGATCCACCGAATCATGAGTTCATGGATCCACCGTGGAAGCAGCCGTACCAGGCGAAGGTTTCGTGTGGATCCAGGGTGGAAGCAGCCGGTCTGAACGTGTTAATTAACACATAAATACTTCAACTATCACAGAACTACCTCACAACACTGCCAAGCTTAATAAATTAATCCCATCAGGAAAGTACTTGAAATGACCCAATTAGGCGTAGCTAATAGATAGGTGTAAATAAATATTTAAATAATTAAATATTTAAAAACTGAACAATTTAAGTTGAAATTTGAACTTATTGAAGGGCTGAAGGCACATCACGACTTTTGATACCTTCTTCAACTCTTATGCATAAGTGGTAGGTAAATACAAAAAAAAATAAACTAATGTCACATCACATGCGCTTAGAATAACCACCTTGCTGTTGACTCTCAATTACATCAAGCTGATCTTCACTCACATTGACAAATATGTTTTTGAATTGTATAAATAGCCGCCAGAAAGACAAGATTCAAGACTTCTCATCATAGACCATCATTTCACCAAGTGAAGGTGCTTATTCTAGCGCTTGATTTCTTTTTTTCAATCAAAACCGTCCAATATTCGCAAAAATTCAACTTATTTCCTAATAAAAGTAACCTAATTAGGCGAACAACGACCAAAACAATGACTATTGGCATGTCAATCGGTTACATACTTACCTATTGATATTATTGCTCATGGTGTAACTTTTCTTGACGTTTATATGCAACTGAGTGCAGGTCTAAACTGATCATCTATACATAGGAGGGAAGGTATCTAGAAGGTTTTGTGTCATTAGTTAACTGATACAACTGCCATATTAATTTGTAATAGCTCAAGACTAATCACGTGCCCGTAACTGTATTACCATAAATAGATTACATCATATCGGTGTACATTCACAGTACCTTCCTGGTCACATTAAGTTGTTTTGAAAATATTGAAGAAAAGATTGATGAAATCTATTAATAATATCTATATCAATGTAGCAGGATAGTTGTATCAGGTTTGTCTAACCAAGCACAATATTACACATTTTCACTGATAAAGAATGCAATACTGTTCGAATAACACGCGGAAGTTATTCGTATTTTGATAACCCTTATCAGCGTTATCATCATGAAATACCGACTTCAATGCAATAGTGTTTTGTTGAACAAACCTAAAAGTACCTAATAACGGAAAAGCCTATATTTTAGGTACCAAAAGAATATCAATAAATTAGTTGCATTCTTGAGAACATAGTGCTCACCGATATGCACGATTCTTTACTGAATAGAACATAAGTACAACCATAATATATAACAAACAATATTGATCCCCTTCGTCCCGAAAACTCCAGAGTGCCGTTCGCCTGAACTTTGATGTAACAGCCCAGATGTTTGGTATAGCCTGCTACATCCAACCTAAGTGAATAAATAATAATATAGTAGGTACTAATTACATTTTAAATGAACATACGCATTGCCATTTCAATGATCATTAACCAACATGGTCAATGATGTTTCAATATTTTTCAATCAATATACGAATAAACAGCCTAACTTGTTATTAGGAAACACTTGTTATAATTTTGTCAAGATATCTTTAACTTCAAATCACAGCACGACCGTATTTATCATCCATGGTGTTTTCATTCAGGCTCAAATGGACCAAAAATACCTTCCAAAGTACCTAGAATTTGTTTCTTATTGATGAATATAAATAAGCAGGTATTCAAATTACAAAGTGAATGAGAACAAATTACATGATTTTCACTGCCATCACAATCATGTACTCAACTAGGTTATGGTAGCGCCACCTATCAGCAGGGTTGAATGACATCAAAGAAGCACAAAAGGTGATTGATGACTATAGATTCTGCACTTCTTCAATGTGATTCAACCCTAAACCTGCTATTAACCTAAACTGCATCATATTTTCTGTATTGAATAAATATAAAAATATGTCGGCGGTGATGCTAGTACGAGTATTGGGCAGGAAACGTTCCCCTAGACTGCTCCGGGTAGGGATAGGTACTGATACCTAATATTTCAAAGTATTGATACTTCCGTGCCAATACTCGATATTTCATTATCGATACTGCACTATCCGATATTTTAGGATATCGATACTCTGGATTCGATATTTTGTAAATATCGAATATTGATACAATTCTCACTGAAAATTCAACGTAATGAAAGATAGAGAGGCTGTAGGGTAATTACTCTAGGGTTCCAGCTCGACCCACAAAGAAACAAGCCTGAATTTTGTCAGATAAAATTAATTTACATTACTTATGGAGAAAAATGTTCAACAATATTCAGTTATAATTCGTTATTGATATGTTGTGTAAATACTCTCTGGTTGGACACTAGATAGTGAGAAATGAATAATCATTGTTCAGAAAAATATTTTGTGACCCAAAGTATCGAATCTCGATATGTTGAAATACCGATCCTGATGCCAAACGATACGTGGGGTGTCAATACTCAAATACGGTACAGTATCGATGCCCATCCCTCGCTCCGGGCATTCAGTCGAAATCAGGTGAGATCACTGATCAGTACAAAAGCAGGAGGAAACACCATCACAACATTTCTCCAGTGCTTCTCCTTGTATCGACAGCTACGAACGCGTTACCACTTCGATACATCGAATCGATGCATCGATTATTCGGTGGTGACGAGATCAAAAACCTGCATCGCCGCTCACAAACTCAGATTAACTTAATCCTGAATCGGTCGTGCTTTGCTTTGAACAAATCTTTTTTATGCCAAATAACTATAAAATTGTTTCACCTGTTTCCACCACTACTAATTTTCAAACACATTTCCGTAGCTTTGTAATAATTCGTAATTGAAGGTTAAGACTGATACTCGCTACGTTGTTGTACATAGGTTAAAAAAATAATCTTTAATGTTATATTCAAGGGAATTCAAAAAAGGTTTCCTCTTTCGAGATGGACACATTCTATAAAATCGTGGAGTAAGACAATTTTCAAATAAAAAACACTATTTAGGTAAATTGTAAGGACAATTTTTACTTTTGTTTTTAAGAATATAAACTTTCTTGTAAGAATTTTGGAGTAATTATACTTGGAGAAATACTACAACATTAGGAATGACATCATTTTTTTCGGCGTGAAAAAATTTAAAATCACATATTTGGAGTTGAACGGTGCAATTTCATGATTCAAAAGTGTTAGGCGCTTCGCACACGAATAGATTCTTTTGCACTTTAGTTTCCATCGTGAGGTTGCAGGTATAAACTGGCTGTAGTGGGGGAAACCGCAATCTCAGTTGGCAACGCGATATCAGTGGGAGGCTTGCAACTGCACCTGCACCTCAGTTGCATGAGACTTTGATAGATTGTTATTGAAATGATCGATCAAGCTGCGAAAATTTTATTTGTGTGGTCGTAGAGGAGCTTACAGGTCCTGTACAGCTCTTGAGTTATCAATATCCTTTCTTCGGATGCCACACATTACTTCTGTTGAGTCATCAAAAATTAACTTCTCTCGACCGGGGATTGATCTCCTATCATTCCGATTCTGAATCGGAGCTCCTACCACATGAGCTAAGGAAGCGGATGGACAGAAATGCGAAGAGGTCGCTGATCACAACATCTCCCCCCCCCCACCCATTAGGAAATCTCAGGTACTCTGTTACCTAGTCAGGGCGGCTGCTTTGATGACCTGATCTTAATGAATTATTGTTTCTCTGAGTAATGCTGAGGAGACTATTTGGGTCCTACCGACTGCGCCATATTGTTGAGTCATCAAAAATTAACTTCCCTCGACCGGGGATCGATCTCCTATTATTCCGATTCTGAATCGGAGCTCCTACCACATGAGCTAAGGAAGCGAATGGACAGAAATGCGAAGAGGTCGCTGATCACAACACTTCATATATGAGATGTTTCTCTCAACGAAGGGAACACCTGTCGTACCTATTCGACGTAACTTAACTTGGACATTCTGTAGAATTCTATAAACAAGGCAACAAAGGTCTTTTGCTGCAACGAACAGCCTGGTGCTGAAGGTTTTGTTGATGTATGGGTGGTACAATCGTCCCAATACTTTCTTTTCTATGTTGGTTTTAATCTACCACGTCTTCTTCAGGATTTCTGCTACTAAACAGTGTTTTATACTGTTTTAAACATGTCCTTCGCCAGTAGGAGAAAAATGACCACACGCGAAATGGGCAACAAAAACGTGATAGAAACAAAGGGGTGCTCAATAGGTTTCAATTTCTATTCGTCAGTCAGAATGACAAGGATCTATGGAGCTGTCAGGGAGGGCCAAGGGTGGAGAGCAAGACAGAATGCAGAAATTGATGAATTATTAAAGTATGTAGACATGGTCCGATTCATCAAAGCTGGGCACATCCGATGGTTGGGACATGTTGAAGAATGATGCTGCGAGCTAGGATGGAAACTAGAAGACGAAGAGGTCGTCCTCGTAGTCGCTGGTTTGACGAGGTCTTGAGGGACCTCCAGGCGGTGGGATTGCATAGGTCTCAGGCGGGTGACCATCCCCGGTGGTAGAAGGGAGTTCGGGAAGCCTGTAGTGCTGTGCAGTTAGTTAGCCAGCATGACAAGTTAGATATCAATAGCTTGAAAATTTTCGAAAATAAGAATCAACGATAGTTATCCCATCACGTTGTTTCCAACGAGCCAACGATCTCCGAGAAGCATGTCTTCCCCCACCAGTTTAACAAGTTCATTGCCTTTTGACTCAAAACAGATCGATTTATAGGTGCATTCATGACCAAAGTCTTAATTCCTCCATAACGCTAAATCCGACAGGAGTGACCGAACAACCATATAAAAATCAGTAATGGAACGCGTTTGGTTCTGTTCCTGTATTCCAATTCACTAAACGCGCCTGCAGTGGCTTTGCAAAGCAACTGGGTGGTTTCCCGAAACCACTAGATGGCTAATTTTTGGAATTAGCGATTATGGATATTATGATAGAGATCTATTCGAATTCACTAAACATACCCACAGTGGCTTTGCACAGCAACTGGGTGGCTAACTCTTGGAGTTAGCCATATGGATATTATAATAGTGACCTATTCGAATTCACTATACGCGCCTGCAGTAGCTTTGCACAGCAACTGGGTGGCTAATTCTTGGAGTTAGCGATATGGATGTTATAATAGCGATCTATTCTAATTCACTAAACACGCCCTTTTCTCGTTTCAGTTGATAACTGAAGCAACTCAGTGGTTTTGAAGCCACTTTTCTTAGCAACTGGTCGGGAGCAGTCGCTTCATTTATCAACCAAGTGGTTTCAGTTATCAACCAAGTTGTTAATCAAAATCTTCCGGTTTTAGAGGATTTTAATTGTATTTTTTTCCTCCACGTTATCATTTACGTATGACATAGGGGACAATTTTTCTGTATTTAGGGGTACTATATTTTTTACCTCCACCCCAAAAATGCAGTAGGTATGTTAGGTACGCTAACATACCTACTGCATTTTTGGGGTGGAGGTAAAATAATGTAATACTGCCAAAATGTGAATCTCCTGATCACCCTGCTTCCAAAATCTACCCACACGATTTTTTATGTTCACATTTATTTTCAGCATACCTAACATTCCAACTATATTTATGTTGGGGGGGAGGGGGGTGAAAATTAAATACTTCCAGATTTTGAACCCTCACATCCTCCTGAATCAAAAGAGTACTCACATGACTATATTGGTACATTTTGCATTTCCAAACTTTTTTCAATTCCAACTCATTACATTATAAATTAGAATTTGTTTTTTATGGAGGGGGTAACAAATAATGATACTTACATAGATTCCCCTCCCTCTCCCGTTTCCAAAAAGTGTTCATTTGCCTTAATGGGAAAATTTCAACGGTGATAATCTCTCGGGAAATGAATCCGTAACAACGTTGAGTTTATAATATCCATGTCGCTTCAGTTAGCAACTCGGTTGATAAGCGACTGGTGCGTTTAGTGAATTGGAATAGGGCCCCAGGTGACGATTAACCCGATATTATTTATATCCACAGCCCCACTGCAAAACCCTGTATGTTCAATACCAAAAAGTTTCCAGGAGACGAAAAAAACGTTGATATTTTTAACATATGAACCTGGCTTACAGGTTATTACATTTCACCACAGAAAAGAAATGAGAAGCCATAGCCCGATTTTGGCGACACTATAATGTGTGCAAGAGCACAATCTATCGGAAAGGCTCAAATCCTTATTTTTGGGAAAATTGGAACTTACAGGATTTTGCGGTGGGGCTGTCGATATCTGGGAACAAAATAACCTGCGACCTCTGTGTTAGGACTCATGTTCCAAATGAATCGATCCGTGTGCGAAGTGTCTAAAAAAACAACGCTTTTCTTGGAGATCAACTACAACCCAGCTCTACGAGCTGTAAAATTCACTCTTTAGTGAGGAGAATTCTAAATTTCTGAACCCAAGTGCTGTGAAAAAAAAAATTTGTTGCAGATAATAAATCAAAATTACCTATTAAATAAATAAAAAATTATTTTAATAGAGTCACGGCCAATATTTCTAAACCGTGACTTTAAAAATCGGGAGAAATTCGCACTAGATGCTCTATTGAAATAAGCTGACGAAAATACGATTCTTTCATTTTGTTATTCAGTGCAAAGTGATGCAAATAATGCAGATAAATTACACCATCAAACGAGTTATCAAGTTTCCTATTAATGATGTAGTATTTCCTTTAGATAATTTGAATTTTTTTGTATCTACTCCATAATATGTAGGTATGTTGTGTTCCCTGAAAGATGAAAAAAAAATAACTGTTGTTTGTTTTATATGTAATTTTACTTATATGAATGTAAAAAAAAAACAAAAAAATTAGAATAAAGTTTATTGGTGTTTAAGATAACAAATGTTCGTGGAATAAATGTTTTTCTGTTTAGTGACTCTATTTTTCCAAATAGGTGCGGAATTTGAATACATAGGCATCGTGTGGTGTTGATGTTGATCCAATTTTAGATAGTTCAATTTCCCTCAAGCGGTTCGTTACGTAATGAATAACCAGATCGAATATCACGAAATAACCAGACCTCAATCACAGTGGAAATGTGCTTTTAAGTGTAGAGAGATGTATTTGTGAGCACAAAATATACCGAACTGTATGTTGTTCTTACGGCTCTAAATACCCACCCGTTTTGAGATGAAAGCACTCAATTTCATATGTCGTAACGACGTAATAAATTCGACCGGATTTCCAATTTTTTGAGTGTTTTTGTCGAATCACGGCTGTTGTACGAAATTTCCCGGGTAGGTATTCACCGCCGTAAGACCCTCGACTATCTTCACCCCAGATCGTCGAAGTACAAATTACGATGACGAAATCAATACCTAGGAGAATTGTAAGTGTTGTAAAATACCTGGTACCGCAACTAAATGAATTTTCAACCAATTATGAACTAATTTGCCTAACCGCGGTGACTCAAGATTCCCAGCGACGCAGCAATGTTCCATTTTTTCTCTGCCATTTTGTCAAAATTCGTGTGTTAAATGTGAAAAAAACTTAGGTGAATGTTTAGTACAATGCTATACAGCGATTTTTGTGTTGGTTTTTGTTCATATTTGTTCATAACTGCAATAAGTGGTTCTGTATTGTAGGTTTCCTTAATATTCATCCTTGAGTAGAAATGAAAGATTTTTTGTTTCTACGGTTTCTATTAATAAGAAAAATATTGCACCCATGTATCGTATTTAAACGTTGAAATAGATTCTTTTGATTATTTCTTCTTATTTCAATTTCATTAAGAATATTGTTATGTATCGTCGATTTGAAGGAGAAAGTCAGATTTTGAGAAAAACTCTATCCAAGTAGGGAGTGTCTCAGAATCGGGTGAACTTCAGCTGAGAAATTCGCAGGTAACTGAAATATTGTTTTCATGTTTTCTATAGTTTCTGCTTCAAAATTTCAAAATCATAAAACAACGTTGTCAACCAATGTGGAACATTCCTGACCAAAAGGATCCGACTTTGAGTTTTTCTCCTGACTAAAGACGACTTAGTGCTCTTTTCCTGACTAAAGACGACTTAGTGCTCTTCTCCTGACCAAAGACGACTTAGTGCTCTTCTCCTGACTAAAGACGACTTAGTGCTCTTCTCCTGACTAAAGACGACTTAGTGCTCTTCTCCTGACTAAAGACGACTTAGTGCTCTTCTCCTGACTAAAGACGACTTAGTGCTCTTCTCCTGACTAAAGACGACTTAGTGCTCTTCTCCTGACTAAAGACGACTTAGTGCTCTTTTCCTGACTAAAGACGACTTAGTGCTCTTCTCCTGACTAAAGACGACTTAGTGCTCTTTTCCTGACTAAAGACGACTTAGTGCTCTTCTCCTGACTAAAGACGACTTAGTGCTCTTCTCCTGGCTAAAGACGACTTAGTTCTCTTCTCCTGACTAAAGACGACTTAGTGCTCTTCTCCTGACTGAAGACGACTTAGTGCTCTTCTTTTGACTAAAGACGACTTAGTGCTCTTCTCCTGACTGAAGACGACTTAGTGCTCTTCTCCTGACTAAAGACGACTTAGTGCTCTTCTCCTGACTAAAGACGACTTAGTGCTCTTCTCCTGACTAAAGACGACTTAGTGCTCTTCTCCTGACTAAAAACGACTTTTTTTCGGTAGGCAGGTGCGAAAATCTTCAAGATCTATAGGTGGAGTTGGATCTCGTAAGATACCTGGATGGGTCCACATCTTCAGGTTATGTGGGATTAAAATCCACTAAAAACACCTCCTTTTCTCCCACGTTGGAACTCAGCCTGGAACCGTTTAACACATTACTTCGGGCTGAGTCCTGAGGCGTTCAATCAGTTGTGGGTGAGGGGGCGGACCAGATGCTCCCTCCTCTCTCTTTCTCGTTCTAGGAGCATCTTCCTTGTCAGGATGCTGTGTACTCTGCTACTACTTAGTGCTCCTCCTCTGACTAACAACAACTTAGTGCTCTTCCCCTGACTAAAAATGACTTAGTGCTCTTCTCCTGACTATCCTTACTGAAATTCAAAGGACCATTTTCAATCAGACGAAACTTATTTTTGCAGATATTCTACATGATCGACCCCCTCCCCCACTCCAACCCTTCCACCAGTCGTGGTACAACTTCCAATCGACTTGATTTCCTCTACATGGTGCACGGCATAAAGACCACCCCTTTAGAGGAAACACTCATCGAGACCGACTTTTTTTTCCTCGTTGAAGTTACCCTTCAACCAGGGAATTTATTCAGCATGTTTCCATCCCTGAATACAGACCTGGATGAGCCTATTACTGGATCAAACAGCGGAACCTAGATAATTATATGGTCCTGTCTGTAATACTCCCTCACCACAAGTACATGTTCCATCACTGAGCAAACCAATAGTTTTTACTTTTCCCGTGCCCTGTGAGAACCTGAGTACGTTTGAAAGAGCACTCAAACTTGACCTTCAGCCTTCCTCTTAGAGTTGGGAAAACCCGCTAGGTGTGCTGGGCTGTCTCGGTGTTGGCATCCACAGAACGTAAGATCGTGGATATGCCAAAAAAAAACTTCAGGTAGAGTGGTATCCTCTACTGCTTCTTTGGCGATTTCATCCGCAGCCTCATTTCCAACAATTCCGGTTTTTAGCCACCTAGCACCAATCGTCCATATGCCACAAAGTTCGCTCAGGGATCCTCTAATTTGTTGACAGTGGACAAATGGTTTCTGAGGTTCCACAGAAACTTCGCTGTCTGTCCAAACACATGCCGACCTGTTTCCTCGCTGACCACCTGAACGCTTAACCACTGCAAAGCCTTGGCAATCGCGAGGAGTTCGGCCTGATTATTTCAACATCCTGCTCCCAGTCGAAATTTGGAAAATTCATCGAGACCGTGGCGTTGAAAAAAAATTCTTGTTTTGACATCGAAAATTTAACGAAATAAGGGAAACTTTAAATTACATTTCCCATTGAAAATACATTGGTACCACAATGTTCTGTTTTTTTTTTCAATACTGTTCTTCCAATTCTGAAGCTCTGTCTGGTTCAAGGCCGAGTTCTTCATTGCGGAACTCAAAGGCAGATTCTCGAACTAAGGGTGGATGTTCTTCGGATTTACTCCGTTTTTTGGATGCAGAGATCGGCAACCTCTTCTTATAAAGAGCTGGGACTGTGTTGTTCAGTTTTGTTTGAAATTATCTTTTTTGAGAAGCACACGACGAAAATCGTAATATTCACCGACAGGAGAAATACTCTAAGTCAAGGGCTCACTTTAAAAAAAATGTAATTTTTCTCTTTTTTCTCTTGTAAAATATTCTGCTGCATCATAACTTGTTGCATTTTGCAGCTCCTCGGTTTCCTATTGATCTGACACTAAAATAGACCACACCAATAGAAAGAGCGTGAAAAATTACGGTAGGAACCGCATTAACCCGAAAATTGCCAAAAATGGACTTAATGCCTTCTCCTGTGAGCCGACGATATGACTCATGCGAATTGGAGCCGCCATGTGTTTGGCAGCGGACCACTGAAAATACACAAATCTCACTTTGTTTTTCGATACATTGAACTTACAGATTGTCAACATGCTAGTTATCAACTTTTGATAATAAAAATGCATTCAATTTCAAATGCGACGATTCTTCTAAGCAATACCTTGTACTCTCTACAATACTCCTAGACTCTACTTCAACGTTGAAAATACCACTCATCCTACCCTTAGTGAATTTCCAATTGTTTCCCCCCATTTGCCCCATCGCCATTTTTCCCTTATACGAATTAAATTTTGTTAAGAACCAAAAAAATACATATTATATAAATGAATACATGTCGATATGAATTTTAAGTAAAAATTGTAATTCAGCGAATTTATCTGTATTTTTCTAGAATAAAATCGCTCCATCCGACTTGAACGTTACGGCGTGGAAAACAGTCGTTTTAGGATGAATTGTAGGACTAAATGAATTTACTAAACAAAAACCTGGTTTTGAAATACTCTGTTGCGTTTCATGTGAAAAATTGCAAAATCGTTTCCTTCGGTTTCTTAAAATGGTTAAACCCTGCCTAATGTTTGAATTTCGTGGTCTACAGATCGTATTTTTAGATATTTTTATTTCATATCTAGTATAAAGTTTTGATTCTAGTTTAATGAATTTCTTTAATTATTATTGCTATAACCGTTATCTACCTCATTTTTGTTTAATTACATAAGCTACCTCAAGTCCATACTATTGACGGCTCGTCTTTTGTTTTTGGGATGACTCCAAACACTTGATTCAGAGCCATTTAGAAGCAAAAGTTTGGACTATTCCTACAATTTGAAACTTCAAAGACTGCCAAAGTACAATTTTTACTAAGTTTAAGTGCTGTAAAACTTAAGTTTTAGGCGATATCGTTTTATTCCTTATTGTTTATTTGTTCGTTGCTTCTTTTAGGAGCTTTTCGTATGTAACTTTGTCTTTTACGCAGGTTTTCTGTTGAAAATGGCAACCGTAGTTATGATTTTTTCATCTCCACAGGTTTTTGATGCTATCTTTTCAGACATTTTTTTTTTTAGTTTGTAATGATAATGATAATATTTTAACTGTTTTCTGCTCATATAATCTTGGATGTACAAAAGAAAACCAGGTGTGTTCAATTTAGGAAATTATTGTAATACATTTATGTTTTAAGAGTCTGGATGTCTCGTTATTTTATTTCGAATTGAACCCTAGGTTTCTCAGCAACATTACCAGGATTATCGCCGAGGGATTTATGAACTCACGTTGCTTTCGTTATGCGTTGAAGAGTCCGCAACATGATCGAGAAAACGTAGCGTGAAATTATTTGATTCAAAATGTAAGCCATTCAATTTGAATGCAACCGGTTTGTAGCCAAGGTGTTACGGCACTGTGCTGCTGACGCACTCTGAGGTTGAGCTTCAAGCTCTTTTAGACTAGGTAGATTTTTGACGTAGGAACTAAATTTGGCCACGAAACGAGATTACCTTCAGATAAATTTGTAAGAAGGGGAAAAAAATTATAATTAAATAAATCAAGTTTTAAATGAGTAGAATCTTTTACTCAATGATAAAAGCGAAATAAAGATTAGTGAACAAATTTTAAATTCAATTTGAGTCCGGCGGGACTTCTCAGGTACGTCACAGGTATAATTTCGTTAAAGGTAAAGATCGAAAATACCAAAATAGGTAGGTAGGTACCAAAGCTTGATAATTGTTCAATAATACCTTAATTATTGTATCTGTTACCTTGCTAATTTTGACGGCCGTCATGCAATAAACAATTCAATCTATTACTTATCGCTATTTTCCAAGAGCTTTCAGGAAGGGAAAAAGACTTCTTTGAGACGAGTAGAAAGGCTTCCCCAGAAAGCTTGTAGATATTCGTGTTTCGTAAATCCGAAACCTGAAACGGTACGGTACTTTGTGTGGGCTTCTCAAGTCTTTCCAGAGGAGTCCAAGGAATGAAATTGCGAATACGAGGCGCAGATACACCGGAGCAACGAAGATTCATGAGATCCAAGTCGGATACACAGGAGATGACCGTGAGATCCTGGTCGATCGGCGGAAATCGATGATTGAATCCTGGTTCTGAAGAGTCTTCCAGCAGGAATGTGAAATGGTAAATTTTCCGAATCTCGAAACGGTCGGCAGAGATAATTTCGAAAAAGGAAGAGGTCGTGACGACGGGACGGAAAAACGTAGAACGGGAAAAGAGCAAAATGGAGATGGCTCAGTGTCGCCTTCCAACGGATCCTCTATGTCGGCGAGAAAAAGTTCCATGTTGCAGACTTTTCCGATTTAAATCAAAGAAATACGTATGTTTCTGCTCCAAAATTCCAATATTATGATTTTCCGGTGCAAGAAAGAATTATAATGTATCTGAAGAGGAGAAATTAATTATTAGACTCGGCCTCAACCGCAGGACAAGTTGTAGGTTGGTAGCAGTGACGGACAGCTGTCACTGAAACCAAGATTCGCCCAACTGGCGGGAGGATTCAAATATTCCTCGCTACAGATTGTAGATGAATCTGCGGATCAGGGTGATGGAAGCCCAAAGCGCTGAAGCCTAGTGGCTTATTGTGCTACTCCGCGGATTCTATTCCCAGTCAAAGAGTCCTAGCCCTTTGGTAAGGGCCAGTAGCAGTTTGGCTAGGTTTGTGCTGGGAAAAGCCTTCATGGGTGTAGGTGACCGGAGGAGGTGAAATCTGCGATTTGATAGCATTTTGCAATCGAATATTATGTGGGAGGCTTTTTCTTTGGCCTCTCCACACAGCCTGCAGAGGGTTTTATTCTGATTTACCCCAATGCGGTTGAGATGGAATCGGAGTGGAGTGAAGCCTGTTACCAGGCCGACCACTAACCTGATTTCCTTGCGGCTTAGCCGCATCAGCTCTTCTGTGGCGCTGGTGTTGAGTTTGGCCACCATACGCTTACTCAGAGCATGTCCTCTAAGGTTTGACCATCTAGTAGTGGTTTCATTAGTGACCCACCGGTTTATGGTCGCCCTAAAGGAACATTTGGGAATGCCGATGGCTGGCTCTGGACCAATAAACGGGGTTAGTGAGCCCCTTCTGGCCAGCGCATCTGCTTTCTCATTTCCCATTACTCCGCTGTGTCCTGCCACCCACTCCAGAGAAACCCTTTTGTGTTGCGATAGGAAGCAGAGAGTCTGGAAGCAGTCCCACACTAACTTTGAGTTAATGGAGGAAGCGGCTAAAGCCTTGATCCCAGCCTGGCTGTCCAAGAGAATGCGGATGTTTACACCACAGTGGCCCCTCCCTAGACTTTCCCCAGCGCAGACCCTAATTGCAAGTACTTGAGCCTGAAACACTGAGGCATACTCTCCCAGAGGAGCTGAGTGGCTCCATCCGGGATTAGTCCGGTAAATTCCAATCCCTGTACCATTCCCCATTTTGGATCCATCTGTATACCAGAATAGGCCGTTGGGAGCTTCAAGCTCTTTTAGACTAGGTGGCTTTTGCCTGCAGGAATTATGGACGGTCCATTAACGTAGCAAAAACGAAGTCAACGGTGATATCGAAGGTAGTGAATAGCGGTCCACTGTCAGTCGAAGGGCGGCTTATTAAGCAGGTCGCTCGGTACACGAAGTTGGTCCGATGGGTGTTGGAAACGTGGTTCGCTTTATAGACGTTTTCATCGGTATGCGCATGCGCGCCTGTTATCAGTGAGCCTCCGAAATGGTGGACACCTTCGGACCACCGTCTTTGTTTTTACTCTTGTTGTCAATAAAAGTCTGTCAGTTTTCAGCTTCTATTCAGTTTTTTGTCGGTTCTGTCATGTCTGAGGCAAACAAATACAGTTGTTTCGGGGACGGTAATTCGGGTTGTCGGCCAGGAAGAGGGGGGTTATCCTCCAAAATTACTTCTTCTCGTTCCCGTAGACATCTGAACTTCCAAAAGTGCAGCATTTCGAAATATAGCAATCATCTCCGCATTGTCTTCAATCTTTCTGCTTACATCTAAAACCATATTTCCCCTAGCAAGGTTGGTCGGAAGTGCGAGAAGTGGGTGTGGAATGATGGAAAAATCGTCTCAATCTCCGACAATAGTAAGTACCTACAATCCTGTATCCATTGATAATTCAAATCAGATTGGTACCTACTTATCCTACTAACTTTCAAGTTATTTGAAACTCTGAGTAGAAGAGAGAAGCGCCCTTATTATTCTGGCACACCAGACACTACACCATTGTATCCAAAAACGTAATACCTTTGAATTCGTGGAGACGAGTACAACATGATTATTATTTGAAGGGGTGTTAACAAAAAATTTTTCTTGGTCGATTCCAAAGGTTCCAATAGGAATAACTCGTGATCATTTTATTATGCCTTATATTTCAGTTATTATTTTGGAGAAGAAAGTTACTTTGCTCGGAAGTACGTTGGTATATAAAGCGAGAAGTATGCCTATTTTCAAACTAGACATTACCAATTATAATTGGTAGACATTACCAATAATTATTGGTAGGAATAGCAATAATTATTGCTCTTCCTTAGAACACAATGTTTTTTCTCCGTTTAAATATGGAGGATTTTCGGGGGTATGCCGTCTGGCGCCGGCCAGTTGAAAACCGAGACTCGCGGAATAGAAAGTGCGGGTCTCCCCTCCATGTGCTGTCACGTCTGATCCCGACGGGCTGTTGTTTTTGACGAGGCACGAGCAGTGGCGGCTGGTCAGGGTAGGCAAGGTAGGCACCGCCTAACCTGCAATCTATACTTAAAAAACGCTTAATTGAAAAAAAAATATTTTAATTAAAAAAATAAAAATAAATAAAATTTTTGAAAAAAAGTTGAGTTTTCTTTTCTACATTAAATTAATTATTCTTCGAAGTTGCTGAGTAATGGTTATAGAACTCAATCTCACTTTGCTCAATGGGAAATAAAGTCAACTTGAAAGTGGAATGAACCAGCAGAAAGGAACCGTTCTATGAACCAGCAGAAAGGAACCGTCCTATGAACCGTTCTATGAACCAGCAGAAAGGAACCGTTCTATGAACTACACCCCCCGCCATAAGAGCGAGGAACAAAGGCTCCTTAGGCGAAAGCGCGTTTTCGCCTGACATGCCATTCATCAGAAAAAGAATCCATTGATAAAGAATAGGCTAAGATAGACGATCCCCTCCCACTAGTTAGGCGATGGGAGCTTGGAGGGGAGTTTCGCCTTTCCCCGATTTCGCCCTCCCCTCTAAGCCACCCCAGTTGACTTCTCCCAGAGTTGACAACCCTACTGATAAATCCGTATATCTACGAATTTTTGGTTCTCATCCCAAATAACCGATTTTTCATCAAAATCAAGGGATTTTTTGACTTGATTCATTTTTGAACTCTCGAGCTTTGTATAGTATTTATAAAACGTAAGGATTTTCACTCTTAATCTCGGATTTTTCAAGGGTTAATTAGGCTTGAGTATGGAGAAATCTACCCATAGGGTTGGCAACTCTGTACTTCATGCCTTCTTCGTATTTACCCTTCCCCTCCTTTCTTATCAGAACTCGGTCTGAAATTTCTGCCCTTTGCCTTCGACTGTTTACCTTCCGTTTTAATTTTCTCGGTGGCATTCGCGTTTGTGATCGTGATATCGTGATGGATGTTATTTTAGCCCTGCTTGATCAGCCATTCTCGCGATGGAAAGAAGAAGATAAGCAAATCTTGGTGAGAAATGGACGGCCAATTCCGCAGGTTAATTTATCTAGTAACGACCACAAACAAGGTAAAACCTATACTCGTACTTTCACTAGATCCTGGCTCGATAAATACAAATGGATTTGTATAAGTTCTTCCAAAAATGCATTATTCTGTTGGCCGTGTTTATTGCTGAATAATTGTAAAAGTCCGTGGAATTCTTGTGGCTATTCTGACCTCAAAAATGTATCTACTGCCATAAAAAAACACAATGACTCGAAAGATCATTTAGGTGCCACAGTTTGTCTGAAAAGACTCGAAAATAACTGTTCAACCGTTGCCGAAATGCTTGATGTCCATCATAAAATCAGCAAGGCTGCATTTAATGATAAAGTTAGTCTGAATCGTAGGGTAATGGCAAATATAATAGACACAGTTATTCTTCTTGGAAAAACTGAGCAGCCTTTCAGGGGTCATGATGAATCAACAACATCTTTGAACAAAGGTAATTACGTTGAGACATTACAAACTCTTATTGATCACAATTCAGCTGATGTGAAAATTCATTACAATTCTATGAAGTCCATTTTTTCTGGAAATAATGCAAATTACCTAGTTTACCAAAGTCACCTAATTTCAAACAAGTAAGCTACTGACGGGACCAAACGTACCTTCCTTCAGTTTCCTATAAAATGGTTAATCTGTCTTTTGGTAAGATCCACATGGATGGGTGGTTGGGGTGGATTGGGTGGGACACGGATCTGGTGCGCCTCCCCGGGGCGTGTCCTGGTTACTGGCCCTTTATACATTGAAAGGGCTTGCTGAGCACCAGATGTATCATTGATTAACATAAATAAATTAGTGATCAATAAATTCATGAAATTATTGTCAGTTCATTGAAATTGCATCGTTGTCTGAGATTCAGTAGCTTTCTTGTTCCATGAGTCCATCTACCGACCCCCCCCCCCCCTTTTAAGCTTACGTTTGTCGCCTACCCTGTAATGATCTATCAGAGCCGCCACTGGGCACGAGTGACCAAAACACCCAAACATATACAACGCTGTGGAAGTATTACTCGAGGTGCAAGCGGAAACCTATGCAAAAATACATTCCATAACCCTACAACACCAGCATCACCCGAGAAAGAAAAGAGTAGAGGCTCAGGCTAGGATCGCGAAATATGTAGAAAAACAGGAAAACAGCAGCCTCCCACTTTATAAATTTGTTAAAAAGGTGTCAAGCAAGCTCCGACCCACTCGGAAAAGGAAACTGCCTAGCGCTCATTAATTTAATGCAAATTTGTAGTTTGACGACGAAAAAGTTATTTCGACACCTGCGCCTTACTGCAGACAGTCCTAAGTCTGTCCTAAGTCCTGTTCCATCAATCAGGCTGAGGCTCTTGCTGTGCTGGAGGCGGTCCGTTGGCTAGGGCGTCAGCGTATAGGAGCGCATCTCAGGAGTGCTGCTGTGTGTACTGATAGTGCAGTTACGCTCGACTCACTCAGGAACCCCTCTAACCATTTATATGTTTATGAAGAAACCCGTTCATTGATTTTCCGTCTAATCAACGATGAGGGCTGGATGTTGGATGTTGGCTGGGTTGAGGCACACATTGGTATAAGAGGAAACGAGGAGGCGGATATGTGGGCCAAACGAGCAGCTGCCGACGATTCCCTCCGGATAGCATTCGATCTGAGGCCGCGGTCTGCATTAAAGACTCAGTTGAGGGCGGAGAGCCACTCGGTTTGGGAGAGCATATGGGCGGCGACTACGGATGGGTCGCATTCCAGACGCTTCTTTCCTACCGTCAGGAATAGACTGGACCTGAGTGTTTCCTTTTCGTGGAAACTCACCCAGCTCCTCACTGGACATGGAAGAAACAGGGCATACTTAAAACGTTTTGCCATTATAAATGATGATGCCTGTCAGTGCCCCATGCGAGTGTCCCAGACTTGGGATCATATAGTATTCGAGTGCCAAAAATATGAGGAATTCCGCGCTAGGATGGTTAGAAGAATTGTGTTGTGTGGGGGTCGTTGGCCAGCCTCATTCCGGGATTTGTACTGCGACCATCGGGACGAATTGTTGATATTTATAAACTCAGTTGATTTTGACGATTTTTAAGTAATTTTTAAGTGATATATATATGTTTTTGTTCAAATTTTAAATGTTTTAGTTGTTGGTTGTTTATCTTGATGTTTAATGTTTTACTTTATCGACATTGTTGAATATTTCATAATTTAGTATAATTTTGTATGTAATTTGAAACACCTGTAGTCGCTATGGGAGCAGGTGTAGATGTTTTAATAAAAAAAAAAAAAAAAAAAAAAAAAAAGTCCTAAGTCTGTTAAAGTGGGAAGGAAAATTTGATGTCTTGTTGGGGGTGAGACGTGACAGCGCTCATTCTCATCGGGGGTGAATCGTGAATCGGGGGTCACACGTGACCTCCCACTTTCGACTTTGCTTGGGGGTCACACGTGCCCGAGCGGGGGCCACTCGTAACGACTTTTCGCGGCCGGGAGTCAGACGGAAGGCCCCCGGATTTTCGACCAGTCATTAATCGGTAAGATTTAGTGATCTTCATAATAATTGAATATTTTTTGAAGATGAGAAACGCCATAACGATCAAGGATCGGACCCCGATTATGTTGATAACTAGTGGCGAGATCTCTACAGTTCGCAGCGGGATAATAAAATAATAAACCAAAATGGGGAATTATGTTTTTCCCGATTATGTTTTTCTCATAAAATGTAGCTAAACTTGAAATTTTCAATGATTTTAGAAACGCATTAGTGCACGGGCCTTGAGAATTGAAAAACTGAAAGATTGCCACTGGAATCATCGAAATCGAACAATATTTGCCATAGGAAAAACTTGTGAAAGTTTTAATTGGCAATTATTGTTCGATTTTGATGATTCCAGTGGTAATCTTTCAGTTTTTCAATTCCGTAGGGCCGTGCACTAATGAATTTCAAAAAGCCTTTAAAATTTCAAATTTAGGTACAACTTTTCAAGTTTTTGCCCCTTAAGGTATCGATATATAGATCACACGTCTGCAAAGAACATGGCTTTGCCATTGTCACTACCTATCAACCATAGGTATCACATAATAGAGATAGGGAGTTGTGGGTGCCTTCATTAGGAAATTCGATTACTGGTTGCTAAGGACGCAAACCTGAGTACAACCCGAAGAAACGAACAACGATCGCATTTTGGTCAGCTTAAATTTGAACGGAGATCGGTCCAACCCTCAAGTTCTCATGGGGAGTGAACGGTTGGTCCTTTAGAGCTCTGGGTGGTCTCATTCGATTCTAAAAATTCAAGACTATTTTAAATTTATGAAAAAACAATATCTTTACATCAAAACTTTTTGAACTAGGGTGTTTTCAAAATGTCAGCTCTTATTTTCAAACCTTAGAAGTGATTGACATTAACATTCATGGGAACTAAGAAAAATGCGGTGTACGGTGGATGGAATGAAAATTTTTATTCGATTTTTGGATTTTACTTACCTTTTAACGTAAACCAACAATTTATAGGTAAGTTGTGTGGGGGGAGGGGTTAACGATTTTTTTCTTGGTCGATTCCAAAAAAAATTTCATTATTAAATGATGTACAATAATTTTAACTTACCTACTAGAAAAAAATAGAAAAAAGGATTATTTTTCGGAAAACGCCAATCTCCCAACGATTGGAGAGGTCAAGTCGGCGATTGCTCGCCTCAAGAGCAATAAGTCCCCTGGTGCTGATGATATCCCTGCGGAGCTTGTAAAGATGGGCGGGGAGGAGCTTGCTGTGC
This sequence comes from Apolygus lucorum, assembly GCA_009739505.2. NCBI lineage: Eukaryota > Metazoa > Arthropoda > Insecta > Hemiptera > Miridae > Apolygus > Apolygus lucorum. The sequence continues at coordinate 40,072,006 of CM019178.2, forward strand.
GGCTACTTGATTTGATTCTCCTAATATGGCAGAAGGAAGAGTTGCCTAGTGAGTGGGAGTTGGGAGTAGTATGCCTCATCCACAAGAAGGGTGATCCACTAGTATGTTCTAACTACCGTGGCATCACCATTTTAAGCGTGGCTTATAAAGTATTATCAATTGTTTTGCTCGATCGCTTGCTACCCCTCACTGAAAACATAGTAGGCAATTATCAGTGTGGATTTAGACCGGGAAGATCCACGACTGACCAAATTTTTAGCATTCGCCAAATAATTGAGAAGTGCCGCGAGTTTAAGGTCCCCCTCCACCATCTGTTTGTAGATTTCCGCTCAGCGTATGACACAATAAAGCGAGAGAGGCTGTACAGTGCTATGAGGGCGTTTGAGATTCCGAATAAGCTCGTGAGAATGGTGCAATTGACCCTAAGTCACTCAGCATGCACTATCAGGGTCCATAACTCTCAAACCCCTAGTTTGTGAGCTCTATCTGGTTTAAGGCAAGGAGGCGCACTTTCGTGCCTGCTCTTCAATCTGGCACTTGAAAAAGTTGTTAGAGATGCTGGAATACAAACTAGGGAACAATCTTCTTCAAGTCAGTGCAAATCCTAGCCTATGCTGATGACATAGACATAATAGCCCGCACAGAAGGTGATATGAAGAGTGCGGGCGATATGGGGCTGTGCATCAACGAGGAAAAGACAAAGTACCTCATCACGACGACGACGCCCACAAATACCGTCTGTAGATCGGGTTCCCATGTAACTATCAGAGATTTTCGCTTCGAAGTCGTAGACAGCTTTGTCTACTTGGGATCCCTCTTATCCGCTGATGGGGACCCCACTCTCGAAATCAAGGCTAGGCTGGCAGCTGCAAACCGCTGCTATTGGGGCCTGATAAAACACCTCCGCTCAAAGCTCCTCACTCCCTAAGTAAAATGTTCGCTGTATAGGACCCTGATCCGCACAGTATTGACTTACGGCTCAGAGGCATGGACTATGGGGAGACAAGGAGAGACTCTTCTCAGAACTTTCGAAAGAAGAGTCCTCAGAAAGATTTTTGGAGCAGTTTGCGAGAGTGGGGTCTGGAGAAGAAGAAGAAATGACGAGCTGTACGACCTATACAATGATATAGATGTCGTGAAGTTTGTCAAGCTAGGTCGCCTCAGATGGGCAGGACACGTCGTTCGAATGGACGATGGTAATCCCGTCAAAAGAATATTCGATGGACATCCAGGAGGTAGAAGGGCTCGTGGAAGACCGAGGCTTCGATGGACTGACGAAGTCGAGGAGGATGTAGCGCGCACGGGGCATAGATGTTGGAGAATGTTGGCCAAGAGACGAGAGGAATGGAGAAATATTGTTGAACAGGCTAGGGCCCACCCCGGGCTGTAACGCCACCAAAGAAGAAGACAATAATTTTAACTTACCTACTAGAAAAAAATCTAGTGAGTCCGATGTTATCAACAGGTTATGAATCCAGTTGATCCATTGAAAATACGACCTATCAGCAAGTTAAGGATCCAGAACACTAAAATATGGTAAGAAGAAGACAGCATACCCAGTTACATTGTACGAGATATCCTTATATATCGTGATTATGACACTGAAAGGACGTTATCTCCAGCTCAAAGGGTTAGTCGGTTTGAGAGTTGGTTCTGGTCGGTGAACGTGCCTCCTGTCTTTCATCGGCGGTTTCCTCTCTTCTGGTGATACCATGAATTTGGAGTCAATCGATTTGATTTCGTAAAGGACATCCGGCTCTGGAATGTCCTCTCCACGGCGCTTCCTCATCTCGTAATTCTTCCTCAAAAGTTCTTCTTCCGAGTCGTAGCCCAATTGGACTAAGGAGAGCGATTTTTCGGATTTTTCCTAAGAAACAGCATTTTCTTAGTTATTTATTGCGTACCTACTAAGTCAGGATTGTTAATTATCTAAATGCTGAAAGTTTCAAACAATTTAATTAATTTTTTTTATACTGTCAACATACAAGCAGTATATAACAATCGTCAAATTCATAATAGTTATAGCAAAAAATGGTAAAACTATTCATATAAAATATAAAATTTAGTAACTTGAGATTATTACAACAACTTATGACTTATAACAACTAGTATGACTAGGAAGATTATGACCGTTTACAATAAGATTACAATTAAAATTCTCCTATCAGAAATAAAAATCTCTTCAAAAGTGTAAAAAGCATTCTCCTGCAAGAATTTTTTTATCCGCTTTTTGAAAGGGGTATTTCGTAAACCTCGAACTTTTTCAGGGATGGAGTTGTACAATTTTAGACCCCAGTAGTTTGCGGGGCAACGAGATTCAACCGAAGGAAATTTCCATACCTTTCCCTACCCATGTCCAATACTCACAGTATACGATCCGTAAATTAGGAACCAATGCGTGCTTCAAACGTTACAAACCTCTTCTTCTTGTGATTCGAAAAGTTGGATAGCCATATTGAGGGCATCGCTGCTGACAGAGCTTCGAAGAGAGCTTCTCTCCTCCACAATCGAGTCATCCTCAGCAGTGTCCTTGGATGACTGTTGTCTTCGGCGTGCCAGGAAATTCGTGAGCAGTTCGTCAATCTCCGCCTCCACGTCATCTCGATCGCAAATTCCCTCCAACTACATCAAAACACACTAAAATAGTTTTAGGTGAACGATTGGAAACCTTTTAGTTTGTATTTGTCGTTAATAGATCAGCAGCACTCTACTGGAAAAGCGACTCTTGGGAAAATTGTGCTAATTTGTTTCATGGATAGGTATTGGACAAATTTATCCCATCTGTTAGGAAACTACTTCGATCCAAGATGCCACTATTTTTGGCCACTTTCATATTTTTCTTATACTGAGTAGGTATACGGTCAAATGAGCCAGGGGGAAAAAACAGGTCTAAAATATGAATTTGGACTAAGGTCTCTTAGGGCTAGTTTTGGATGTTTCCCAGTTGGAATAACTACCCCAATCGTGGCATCCGCCATTTTGGATCAGTCTCCACGGAAACACCCCTGTGGAAGACACGAAAATCAATGGCAAGATTAATTTGCGACTGACCTGAAGATGTTTGTATAGTCTCTTGGACTCCTTCCTCTTGACCTCTTCTGGTCGTGGAACCTTGCCGTTTCTGAGCAATGGAGGAGACCTGGGAATGACCTTTCGCCAGCCATGGCCATAAGGAGGTCGCAAGTACATTTTGCGCACCCTCGCAATACCACCTCGCACCGCACGGTCCTGTTTCTTCGCCAACTGAGCCTCCTTGATCTCTTTCGCCATTCTTTTCTCCACCTTCTTCTCGCATATAAGATATCTACGAAACGACCTGAGCGTGAATTCACACTGTCATGGGATTTAGATTCACTAACTAGCCTAGTCAATATTCCTCCCCTTAGATCTTCTTAACTACTCATCTTTGATACATATTGTAAAATAAGTGGTACTCTAATCAACAAGTGTGTGATTTTTTTGCGTGTTTTATTCCAAATTCACAACAAGAACTGAAAACAAACTCGACAACGAAATTTCGATCTGTCAACAAAAACTCAACAACCAACATGTGGAGTTGTCCCAGTCAACCCCACAATATTTCTTTCTATCGTTGGCTTCATGTAGGCCAACCTCAGTTATTGAAGAATCGAGGAAGTTTTTCATCCTTTCTCTTACTAGTTTCCTTACGACTTTCTCAGTACCCAGAACAAGCACCAACCGTAATACCGGTTGTAGTTCCATCGAATTAGCCAGAAGTTGTCTTCAGGCTATCATTTCATTTATATGCTCCATGGGGTTTTTGGAATCATCAGAGAACACATAGTGCAATGGCTTGATTTCCCTCAAGACATAGACCAAGAACAGAAATTGCGGTACGATATTACTTTTCTAATCGGTTGCATATTGGATTCAAGCTACCAAAAACGTCATTTAGAATGAAATACTCACTGTGCTTTCCCCATCTCCCTGATCTGAATATCGACATCTCGAAGCTCTTCTTCAATCTGTAACATCATCTCAGGGCCATCAAACTTGGAATTTGACGGTCCGAGAACGTAGCTGTACAGGACCTCCACCAAGGCGAGGGTCTCCAAGTAGACGTCTCCACTGACGGTGTCTTTGAACGAAGTGCTCATGAGGAAATTAGTCTCGGTCTCTAAATCTAGCGACCGCTGAGTCTGATATTCCGAATTGGATCGGAAAGCGTCGATCTCCTGCGTAACAAGACTTGACTGCGTATGGTAAAACTTCTTCACATCATGGACGATTCCATCGATCTCATCTTCCAACCTGATGCAGTGTTTATTGAATTAATTTTGAGTGTTATTGTTGGAGTTTACTCCAATATATTGTTATGATTGTTGTGACTCGTATGATGATGATTTGTTAGTTACTGAATTTAAAACACTTTACTTGAAATTATATGAATAGAAGTTGTTCCGAATTGTGATTTTACTCTTTTTGTTTAACGATTTGATGAGTTTGGCTGCCAAATCGTAACAAGTGGTCCTTCGAGCCGGATCAGCGGAAAGAAAGAGAAAAAGAAGAAATGAGCGAACGAACTAGAATTGAAGAGAAACGAAGAATGGAAAAGAGAAGAGAACGAAATAGAGAAAGAATTAATAGAATGAAAATGTTGGATGAAGAACTTGATAAGATTGAGGAGAAATACCACAAGGAACAAATGGAGATAGAGGAAAGAGAAAAATAAATGGAATTCCGACTAAAATTTGAAATGAAGAGATTAGAACGGGAAAGGAAATATTTAGCCTTGGGATGCTTCTCAGCCTCTTCACCAAGTAGTATTTTCTACTCAAATCATCGATCAGGGAAATTCTGGGGAGGGGACAGCGAGAAGGTCGCTCGAAAGTTACCTGAAGAGAAAATAGCAGATATTGAAGAGGTGAGGCACAAGAAGAAGGCTGAAACGAATAATGAAGATAATGAAAAGGTAAGGAGCATCGATGATGTATCATCGGGTGGAGAAGAAAAAGGGGAGAATAGAAAATTCAAACAGAAAGACAACGCAGCTATGCAAGGGGTTCTGAAGATGAAAAAGAAAGAGGAAGATCGAATGAAAGTGGGAGAAGAAGAAAGGCTTAGGAAGGAGGAAGGAAATGAGAAACTACAGGTACAGATCCGAAAAAGGAAAGAAGATAAAAAGCAGAAAGAAAAAGAGAAGAAGGAACAACTGAAAGCTGGAGGGACGACTGGAAAACTCGCAACTAAATTCGATGAGGGATATGCCCAAAGTGACGAAGAACGATTTGAATGGATATCAACGATAAATCTTGAAAAAACAGAAATACAGGAAGGAATGAACGAAACAATGTGGATGAACGAAAGTGACAAAACCAAACGAGATGTAAGAAAGTTAGAAACAGAGAGGAAAAGCATACGAAGGGGAACGTCTCACGCCAATGGCGAAGAGCAGTTAGCCAGTCCCATCAAACGAGTGAGCTACCTCCTAAATAACATATCGAAATTTAGGAAGAAAGAAAAAATTGATCGTGCAAAATTGAAAATGGAGACCAAATTGCACTGTAGTCAATCCATTCAAGATAAAAATTGGCCGATCCTCCCAACGAGAATGCTTACCTGCTTGGCAGAAAATATTTACCATTTTAAGTACAGACGGATAGGTGAGTATACCGAAAAAGAAAGAAGAAAATAAACATGAAGAACTTTGTGGGGGTTGGAGTATGTTGGAGTTTACTCCAATATATTGTTATGATTGTTGTGACTCGTATGATGATGATTTGTTAGTTACTGAATTTAAAACACTACTTGAAATTATATGAATAGAAGTTGTTCCGAATTGTGATTTTACTCTTTTTGTTTAACGATTTGATGAGTTTGGCTGCCAAATCGCAACAGTTATGTTCTAGTATGTCAGTTATTGAATGTTGCTGTCATAACTGTGAAGTTAGGTTTATGTAGTGTATGAATGGTAAATTGTCCAATGTTGGTGTAGCAAGAAATGACTGTAAAAGGATGAAAATGTAAAAAACTTGATGTAAAATGTAAACTTCCAAAATGTACTTATGTGAAATTTAATTAGATATTAATCGGTTGAATATCAATCAGTTGAAGTAGAGCGCTTTGTTGGGTCGATCTACATATTTGCTGTAATATGTATCGGACTTTAAAGATTACTAGGTGACAGGAAACATAGTCTCTCTAAGATATAGATGTCCGATACTTCAAAAGTATCGATATAATATCGTATCAATACATCTAGAAAGTATCAAAAAGTATCGATACGATACATTACAAAGTATCGATACTTTCACAAACATGGGTGAAATTGTCGTTTATGTTTCTCTCCATCAGTGTGACATCTCTCCATCACGAGGATAATAATTAATATAGAATGAACAAAACAATAATTCACTCATTTTGTTTACAGGTTATCATAGAGAGCTGGAGGTGGTGGTACATCATCTTTGTTTAATTTGTTGAAGTTTGTTGGTCTCATAACAATCTACTTAGAGATAGAGGTACTGTCAAGTAGGTGCCTTCATGTCGTAGGTGTTGAAACAGGTTAAATGTGAGATATAAAAAAGTATCGCCTCCAATACTGGAAAAAAGTATCAATACTACGATATATATCAGGGAAAAAAGTATCGATATGTATCGATACTTTTTTCAACAAGTATCGATAGTTTTGGGACATCCCTACTCTAAGATACTCTCCTCTCTTTTAGGTGGTAAAAGAAAGTGGGAAGAGGAGCTGTCATTAAGTGGAGTGTTGTAGTTGGGGGATGTCTCTCTCTGTTCGACCAGATTTGTAATCTCTCTCAGGATCTATCAATCAAAGTTTTTATTGTAAGAACCTAAGAATAGGCATGACTCTCAACGTTCGCAAAATAATATTTTGCGCAAAATGTATATTATACAGAGCGGAGCGAGTTGAAAGGTACAGCACTACGCAGTCGGAACAGCATGTAAGATGAAGAAGCAAGCTTGGGAAAAAGGACCTCCATATGTCCTGACCAGGATAGACGGTTATCAATCAAGGAGAACAATTATCACTATGAACAACACTTCCTCTACCATAGGTAGACTTGAAAGCAAATTTGGAGCCTTTCACCACTACGCTGGGAACATCCTACTCCCTATTGAGCCTATGAAATTCTTCATCGAGAGTTTTCCTAAAAATCTTGTTTAGGAAGACTTAACACGTCTGAAATTATGAACATCCAGGAAATTTATCATAGGAGGTGGCAGGAGACTTCTTTTTCTTGTACTAGAAATTCAACCTTGCGTCTGCAAAACCTTCACTTCTCAGTGTTCTCTTTTGAGGACTGAAAAGGAATGAGGAAACCGAATATTGATGTACCTAGCAACCCAAATATAATATATTTGCACATATTATGTGCACAGTTGAATTTAAATTTAAATTTTTCCTACATTAACTATTTTTCATTTCACAATGTTTAACACCAGTTGCAGTGTGTGATTTTGTGTTAGGAGAGTTTTCTGGTGTGGTGACGTGCTACATTCGTGCAATGGTAATGTGAAAAATATTTTAAATATAGAAAATGACCTGTTCATTCGCTGTAGGTCGTCCATCTGTTCCATACAATGAAGCTCCATTTCTCGAAAAACCATATCGATTTGCCATTTGCTCTTGAAGTAAATTTTTGGCGGTCCCAGAGAGAGTAGCTGCTTGACGAAAGTGTGGACGAGTTCGTTGAGAAACAGATCGGGCTCAGGGTCAGGGTTATAACGACAGTACTCGGAGAATATCGTGATCGCCTGGTTGGCCAGTTGGCTCGTTTCTTTCCGGTACGCCTGCACTTCTTCCTCGTAGGCGTTACGGAATTTTGTTGGGCTCAACTGTAACATAATCGGGAATGACATGATTGTGTGGTAGACTGAATGTACGGTCACCTGAAGGTAATATCAACAGGTCCAATCTTGACTGAAGACTTGAATGGAACCTTGCAGCATGCAGTGCAAAGTGTCGAGAAATGTTTTACTGGCCTAATGAACAGAAGAGGATTAGAACCAATTTAAAGTTGGATACCCTTTTCTTTGAACCGAACTTCGTAATTGTTATAAGTTTTAACGAAATAATTATTATGGTTGAAGGTTTTTGAAATCCAGTAGTCAAAATAAAAACAGGTTTGTATATTACGTGTAATTGTTTTGTTCAAAGTGACTTCATACTGTAAACGGAGTAAAGTTGAGGCATGGAGAGAACTGTATTGTGTACGGGCATGTTCATTTGAATTTATGACAAACTATGCATGAATTATAAATGTACCAACAAACAGGGGTGATAGTAATGAAATAATATCGTCATACTTGGAGCAGTATATCTCTGCAGTACATGCTGGTAGAAAGCATGTCATCTTTTTTGTAGAGTGAGCTTTTGATGATGTTAACGTAGCCCTTACAGCGCAGCAACTCCTCCTCTCTCTTCTCCCTGATCTTGCTGATGGCCATCTGCTCAGTGACGATGTTGACAGACTCGGAATGACTTTGATTCGCGAACTCTTCCTGAGTCGCCTTCATCTAGGAGTTGAATCCAAGTTACTTGAGAGGTCAGTTGAAAAATCATTTACATCAATATATTTGAGTTATTTCTCAGTAGCTTTTATATCGAACTAAAATTTCGGATTGGCAGTCGACTTTGGAGAATTTTGTTTCTCTCCTGTTCCCAATGGATATTGGTCACTGATTTAAATCAAAGAACCTAAATTTCATCAAAAATCCAATTTCCACTGAAATATTAAACCTGGACAAATTGAATGATTGGAATTGTGTTCAGAACAGCGCTTGTTTTTCCAAGATTATTTGATTTTGACGGGAAAGCCATTGCGGGAGCATGTGGCTTACCGAGGAAAATAGAAATCCTACGCCTTTTTATGCGAGATAGCCTGCTATCCTTTAACGCGCCGTTGATTGATTTTGCAAGATGCATTGATGTTACTAGAAGTCAGGAGCAAGTGAGTACCATTTGTTACCTCACCAGTTTTGAGATCTTAGAACTTTGATTTGATTGCTGAGGAGCTATCAGATCCTGACAAATTCTGGAAATTCTAGCTGGTCACCAGTCACGTCGAATTGGGATTGTGTTCACAACAGGCTTCCCAAGAATCCCAGTATTCCCAAAGTTCACCATGAAAGACAGAAACCTGTGTACTTTTGTTTGATTTAAGAATAGGTAATATTCTTAAATCAAACAACAGTTGTTTGATTTAACAATACGCAGATGCATCATACGATTTTAATACGCTTAAGATGCATCATGGCACATCTAACATTTTGTCGAAAATGAGGTTAGAACGGTTTCTTATTTGAATTTTCGCGCCTGAGTGATTGGTGGACTTGGTTTTTTGATTGCTCCACTTGAAACGCTGTAATTTCTGATTTAGTTATCATAGCAAAACTAAAATCATCTGACACATCTACAATCTTCAACATGGCGGAAGGCTACAGCTCAGATTATGAGCTGGGTTTTGTTTGACTACGTTAATGATTAGGGAGTGTTTCCTGGAAAATTATTTTGTAATCTATTCTCCACTGAATAAACTTCAGTAAAAACAAAATACCATATCCCAAGCTATCTGGAATGACAACTAATTCTTCGTTGAAAGTTGCAGATTTACTTGTGCTATGATGCTATGTTCTGAGAAAGTTTGATGTGCCATGATGTTTCATGTTTTTCTAGCTGCTTTCCTATAGAAAAGTCATTGCCAATTTTAAGGGGAAGAAACGCCTTAAGTCTTCCGTTGCTACACGATTGTCTGCATGAAAAATTTTAAAAATACCGAGAGAAAAAACTGATTTTTATTCACGATGTATGACAAATTGTTAGGAGGAAGGCCCTAACCACAGTGCGGACACGCCTTTCACTTATGACCTTCCTTATAAAAGGCCAAAACAGGCCCAATTCTGGCATTCTAGTTGACCGACCAAAAAGAAACTCTCTCCAGTTGGTCTTACTCTATGGCTGTATTCTCTAAATCACAAAACTAAGTTCTCTAAACTTCTCTCTTAAAGTTTTTGGGACCTTACAGCTAAAATTTAAATTCTTATAATCTCAAGTTGTGAGCCAGAAAGTAAAGCGCCAGTAAGTGTCTCCATCACTTTACAAATCTCTCTATTTACAAATTGGAAATTAGCTAAAACTAATCTACCTATCATAGGTCGAAAATTCAAGATTTCAAGATCTAAAAATAGAAAAATTTCAATACCCGTGTTAGTACCTACTACTAATGTGATATTAGGCAATCTTGGTTCTTGACTTGAGTTTGTGCCTTGGGGAAACTAAAAACATGATTTTATTGGTGGTTTGCGATCTCACAAATAAAACCTTGAAACTTCTTAACTCTTTTCTGAAGATAAAGTTGCATTAAAATTGTTACTTATCCATAACATTATACCTATTACATTTTGCTTCCGAGTCTACCAAGGAAGCAGAAGCATTATTTTCACTTTTCATGGTTGAAAAAAATGTTCTCCGAAATCAGAATTTCCACTCGCGTTTTGCGTTTTAGACCTTTCTGAACAATTTTGGTTCCGTGTCTGTCTGACATAAAACTATCGAAGTTATTGACCGATTTCGATGAAATTTACAGAGATTGTGCGGATTTGCAGAATTGCAATGATTTCTCTTTTTTAATTGTCGTATTCGTGGTTTTACTTTGAGAAGGATAAATTTCATAGTTTTTTAGTAAACTACATCACTGCTACAGAGTATTGCCGTTTCACCATGAAACTATAGAGAAAATGTGGTACATCATAGCACAAGTGAGAGGAAAATTTTCAACAGCATGGCACATCTACGAGATTTTTTGACACATGATGTTTACTGTACTATTAAATGCAATTCAAGTTAGCAGACTGTAAATTAAGGTAGACCGATGAATAAACATTTCAAAAACAATAAAATTTATCGACCAAATCGATAAATCGATTTTGCTCTCCTGAAAAGTAGGCAAAAGTTAGATATGCCATGATGCATCTTAAGCGACAAAAGCGACAAACATATTATGTTGTATGGTAGCTTATGATAGCTGCTCAGCAGTTTCTCAGAACCTTTATTGTTGAAGAGCTATCAGAACAAGTTCAGTGACAAGTTCTAGAACGCCCAGCAGGACGCGCAGTCACGTCGGATAATAATTGTAGCAATATTTCATAAAAGGTCAAGACACGCGCACCCTCCTATTTGTCGATGATGTATAATTATTATTTACCCTGTCTAGCTCTCTGCTGATGTTTGTCAGCTCCCACATGTCTAAGCGGTGATGCTCTTGCCTCTTCTTCACCTCGTCGTCCAAAAATCCGGCAAACAGTTTTTGGAAGAAAACCGTCTTTTGTATTCTGGAGAAATCGTGCCTGTTGAAGGTTTCTTTCACTGGACGCCCTCTTGCTACGTTGAAATACTCGGGGTCGAGGTCGGTTTTCGAAGGTGGTATGGGCACATCTGGTACGTAGAGCCTGGCGCATATCGGGTTTATTTCCGGAGGGCACTTGGGAGTCGCGGCGTTAGATCCTTTATTCATCACCTACACACAATTTCACAAATTACTTATATTAACCATGAAAATTTCCAAACCACCAAAATCAAACAGATGATTTACCTGAAATGAACTATGTGCAGACTCCCAAGACGTCCGTTTTTTTGATTGAGAAGTACATTTCTTGGTTTCTGCGTTAGGGTACCTGCAAATGCACGGGTTCATGCAGTGCTTCTGGATAAAACATGAATCGGGAGCTTGGTTGCGATTCTCAGTGTGCATGAAGACTTTTTGCAGTAAGTCGGTATCTTTGCATCTGTAACATCATCAAAAACCCACATATATTTTTATAGAGATGTATGTTTTCATGAAAAATCTGAAATTTCGGGTCTATACAGGGTGTAAGCCCAACTGGTCTGCCATATTGCACGAGTCAACTCTACAACTAATTTGCAACAAAAAAATGTCCTAGAAATTTTCTTTTAAGAGGCTTCGTTTCCGAGTTATTTGAATTAAATTTGTTTCGTGATTTTTACCTTACGTCATTAAATTGGTCATAACTCCTCTAATTTGCTGTGATAATTACAATTTGAGGATACCGTTGGAAAGAACTTTAAATTTCCTATCGGTTAGATGCCTCAACTTTTTATGGTGTTTGAGACCTGAAAACGTACTCTAAAAAGATAATTTCAAGTAATTTGGAAAACCTCGAATTTTTTCAATCGGTAATTGAACTACGAGAATCAATATTTTTCAAGATTCAGGGAATGCAAGACCTGAGCCAAAATCTCAGCTTTTCAACGGTATAATCAAAAAATATTTTACAATCGAATTTAGGGGAGAATTTGTGTTTGAACTCGAAAAAACGTGGATTTTTTTTTCAACGAAATCAGCACTCCGGCCTCCTGCTTTCGGAGGCCTCGCGGTCTACTGCGGCGCCCACCCACCAAATGCACGTTTTTCCACGTTCAAACAGATATTTTTGTAAGAAGGCCCACTTTAAAAATGAAAATGACTAAAACGTTGGAAAGCTGAGATTTTGGCGTAGTTTTTACCATTTTTGCATCTTGAAAAAAATATTGGTTCCGATTGAAAAAATTCGAGGATTCCCAAATTACGTAAAATCCTCTTCTTAGAGGGCTTTTTCATGTCTCAAACCTTGACTCAAAAAAAGGTAAGGCCCCGTAGGAAATTTAATGTTCTTTCAAACGGTATCCTCACATTGTGATTTACACAGTAAATTAAAGGAGTTTTCACCAACTTAATGACGTGATGCCAAAATCACGAACCATAATTTTCAAATTTTTAAATTTGAATAACTCGAAAACGAAGCCTTTAAAAAAATGTCAAAGAGGAATTTTTGTTCCAAATTAGTTCTAAAATTGACTCTTGCAGTATGGCAGACCAGTGGTATGAGTACAGAAACCTCATTGCAGAATAACTGGGCGCACTTGATGGGAGCATTCCCGAGCTGACTATACTTCAACAATTTACAGATAATTTGATCGAAGTAAATTACAGTGAGTAATTAATGAAGACTGTAAGGAACGATTGCCAAAGTGGATTATGGTTTCAATGAGTTACGGATTTATTGATAATTAGCAGGCTTCACTTTGGAGGATGATTGATTGTTAGGATTTGAATTTACTTAAGCAGCTTAACAGAATTTCAAATCAGATACCTGGAAAAGGGGTTCTTTTCTTTGGTAACGTCTCTCTCACAACCAGGAGGCACGTTGCGGCCAGTTGTGAAGAACTTCGACGTCGACTTGGCAACATTCCTGGTGTGATTGAATCTGTCTGCCAACGTTGGGAGCTTCACTCTGTCATGCTGAGGAGGTCTCAGGTTCAAATGTTTTCTGACCTGTTTCAGCAGAATAAATAATGGTGAACCTTAAAATGATCATGGTTTTGTACAGGTGAGCTGAATATCAATTCTAATTTATTTGCTCGAGTGAAAGAAAAACATCTCCAATACAAAAAAAGTATGTTTTTGTTGTTATTCAACTCCGAATGTTCTGCAGAATTGCTCTACAACGTTTGTTTTTAAAGTCTTAAGTTGAGTCACTTCAAAGAAAGGTTTATTTGGAAAGTCAATGAAGTTTTCCTCGTGAAAAGGAGCCTTTCACATTTGAAGGATACAGGAGAAAACCCCCATCATCACCGTTCTGGTAGAAAATGAGTAAGCAACCTGTAGGATTTTGAGGTGTACTTTCCGAGTATGCAGTTCTTTCCGGTGAAAAACACATTTACCACCGTCTATAAGAAGGCTGTTGTTACGATATTCCGGGGAAGTTATACACCCTTAGTTAGGTCGAGATAAATTATGTTACCTACATTAAATGTAGGAAGGAAATTTTCCTTCCGAATAAATTTTAATTTTTGCAGCTCCCAAATACAAATTGGGATTTTTGAACATATTTTGGTATTCATCATAATCCTTACTTTGACGATTTTTGAGGATGAAATTCCAATTTCTATGCTGAAGCAGCTAGTTCTTGAGGACATATTGGTTTATTAATTTCAATAAAGAACCTTTGGAATCGACCAAGAAAAAAAATTTCTGAATTTGTTGGTTTACATTTCACACAATACAATTTAGTTTACATTTCATACAATTCCTAATAATCCCAGTTTCTTCGAACAGTGAAACGTCAATTTCTTCCAAATTAACTTGATTGTGAAGTAGGTACTTGGTAGATAGGGAGTTACTATGGCTGGTAAGTAGTGTCGATGGCAAACCCGTGTTCTTTGCAGACGAGTGTTTTATTCCTACACATTTCTGAATGCTGATTTTTTTTAACCAGCGCTATTATGGATAGTAGTTATAGAGAACTGCGAAATTGTAACGTTCATTTTTTTTGGCAGATTAATTTTTTTTTTGTAAACTTTCAATCGCTTTCTTCTCAAAGCTTCTAAGCGATGATGGGGTTTTTCTCCTGTATCCTTCATTTGCTGATGCGTCGGCTACCTCGAATTTCGACATAGAGGACAACGCTGATTCAATGAAAATTGAAATTAAGCAGAAGACGAAAAAAATCGGAAAGTGGGAAGAGTGTAAATTTACAAGCTACTTCGCTCCCTGCAGCCTGAACACAGCCGTAGGAAGAAGCCAGCCCTGGAGAAGACTGCACTTCCTGCTCTTACTACGAAAGCTATTACAGTAACAACAGGTCAGTGAAGAACTTGGATTCTGTAGTATTCTCAATCCATCAGCTCAACAACTTCAAGTCCTGCTGCCCGATCAGGAATTGCGGTCGAATAATTTCGGAAGAATTACAGACGCGAATTGGGTTAGATAAACAACGAGAGATTGGGTACCGCAGCAATAACGCAAGTAAAGTAAACAACCATTTCAGGTTGGATTTTCGTCCGACTGCCATTCCTGGCGTCGCGGACGTCATCAGCTGTCTCCCAAAGGGAAGATCAGAATTTGTCGGACGCTGCCGGCGATGATCCTTGAACCCACGACCCCCGCGGAAGTCAGTCCAAAGTCCAAACAACGACGCCCCAACTACCGTAGCCAGACCAGATCCAATAACTTAAGAGAATGACGTATCAACTTACCATTTTGTTGTAAACGCCGAATTACAATCTTACAATGTACCTATTTTAATCAATCCACTGGGTCACACAAAGGAACTATTGTGAACATTATTGACATTGGATTGTTGGCGTTATTGACCTTTCTACCTAACTTGTAGTTATGAAAACCATTCATGTACCAAATTTGAATACAGGTACCAAATATCTATTCCTGCATTATTTGTATGGATAGGTATCAATTATTCAATTTTCTATTCTTACACATTATTAGGTATTTCTTAAGCGAGGCATTAGGCTTATAAAAATAAAATAGATATTATATGGATAAATAAATAAAACTATAATATCAATTAAAAATAAAAATAAATTACTAAAAATTAAAAATAAATAAATAATAAAAAATTAAAATTACTTAATTAAAATAAAATTTTTAAATGTATAAATAAAATAAATCACCACGCTCTATAACTGTCACTATAGTAACTGTTGTTACTATAAATAAACAACTGTTGTTTATGACATCAACTCTTGTCTAAGCAAACCTGTGACATCAGCTCTTGTCGGTTTTCCAGAGCGTGGCAAAGACGGTCCACTCTCTTCAGGTCCAGAGAAGCTGACGCTGGAGAGCATTCTATGTCGAGTTCAATCTGAAATGTTCCGAACGATGATTAATTACTTACAACCTCAAAGCAATTTGGGATTGAAAAGGTAGAAGGAAGGAACAAAAGTTGGACCTTGCGGAAAGACTGGTGGTAAAAGGTATTGAAGAACACTGAGGTAAACTATTATGTAACAATGCCATCTTTCAACATTAAAATTGACCTGTCGCAGTGTATGATCAACTTATTTATTTCATAAAAAACACTAAATTTCATAAAATAGGTAGTACCTGTATGTGTTATATAAAGTCACATCCCTCATCAATTCCTTTCTTCAATGCTTTCATCAGGGTGTTTAAAAAAACATATCATTGTCGTTTGGTACATGTTTCGGCAAATACAGCGTTGCCTTCATCAGCCTTAATAAAACGGTTCGGGGATCATCCCTTGTGCTGTTGCTTTTTTCTTTTCATTTTCCGTTATGGAGCATACCATATTAAATTTGTCTGATCCATAACCCAATGAAGAATGATTTTCCCCATTCCAGGGGAAAATCATTCTTCATTGGGTTATGGATCAGACAAATTTAATATGGTATGCTCCATAACGGAAAATGAAAAGAAAAAAGCAACAGCACAAGGGATGATCCCCGAACCGTTTTATTAAGGCTGATGAAGGCAACGCTGTATTTGCCGAAACATGTACCAAACGACAATAATAAATTGAATATTAGACTCCAAAAACTACATCAAAAACATGGTCACTCCATTCACCCATCAACGGAAAAAACATATCAAACTTGTCCAAATTGCAGAGATGTTTGGAAAATTTTGGAACTAAACACCGGTGATAGAAAACTTTCAATAGTTACTTGTAGTGAGAAAACTATTGAATTCAAGAAAAGAGAATTCGATCAACAGAGACAATATGTGGAGGTTTGAGTGATTGAAATAGTACTACCTCTTAGGTATCAGAGTGAGCGCTCTCAGTGTACCTGCTGTCTCTATCATTGAAGAATAATTGCGCTTCTAGCTTTCAATCTTCAATAACCATAAAAACATTGAGACCAAAAGATCTTTTCAGATAATGAAATTGTGGAGGTCCAACCCCACAACAGCTGGTTGCTATGCAAATTCGTTTACCTAGAAACTTACTTTTTCCTTTTCTCTTATTCTGTGATTTGAGTTTTGAAAATATAAAAATATTCTCACTCGTTCCTCGCGGTTCTCCTTTATAACTTCTTAACCACAAAATAAAGATGTCTAGGTTGTGAAAAAAATTAATCTAACTAATCTATTGAGATACTCACCATAATTATTTAAGTAGGTAGTTCTTCTAGGACTGCTAGTACTTTCTCTAATCCGATTACTATTTTATGCTCCTCTTCTACATACTTTTAGCTGCTGATCAGCAAACTATCTTAAGCAACAAAAACTAGGTATCATTAACTATACCTATGCTGAATTACTGAACTAAAAGTATAATTATGATGTCGAGTAGTTATTGGGAACAAAGTCTAATATTGGAGAGGAAGTATTTAAATTGTTGTTATAATCAAATGTAAACTGTTTTGGGGCTTCCGACCTACTACGTATTGGTAATCATTATAATTTATGGGTTATTAATTGGAGCAATATGGAAATGGCCTTCCTTGTGACATCGAGCAGGTGGGACTATATAAACACGGCGTGTAATATTTGGCAAACCTCATTTAGATAGCTGATATGACTTTCTCACAACCTTGTTCTGTCTGTGTGTCATGAAATCCTTGTAACCGGCAGTTATTGTACGATGAAGTTATTTTCAGGAATTGTGCGGGTTTGCGTGTAGGTGGCCCCTATGAAAATCATCAGCCCCGTACTGATAGTAGCCGCTGCGTATGCGCAAACGTGAATTCATTGTAACAGCCTTTTGGTTTATTATTTTCAATAATGAACCTTCGGAATCTTTTTTTTGTTACGGAAGTGGGGAATCTTTAAGAGCGAAGGGAAAGTTCACCCCAACAGTGTTGGACTCCTCCCCATGCTTGGGCCTACCAACTAAAACCACACTCCCTCTGCTTAGGACCCACCCAGGAACCACTTGTACAGTATTACTTCAGGGTGAGCCCCCCCCCCCCCCTTTTTTTTGTGCCAAAAGGCTGCTCCTACTTCTGGTCTCCTTCAATTCTATTCCTCATCTTCTTCCTCCCATCTTCCATCCAGCTTTTTTGCTTTGAGGACTGATGTGACAAATACTGCCATTGCGTCCCAGCTCGACTTGTTCTTAATCATCTCATGTATGATTGTCTGTGGACGCAACGTTCCGATCACCTCTTCCGCACTCCCCCTCATACCCTCCCATTGTGGGCATGTGAAGAAGGTGTGGCAGACATCATCCTCCTCTATCCCGCAGCATCTGCACTCTGGGTCAGTGGCTTTCCCGATCTTGTTTTATGTGCAGAGTTAGATTTACACAGTGGAAAGTAGTAAAGAAATATATTGGAAAAGAAAAAATATACGACCTAGTCGAGAGAAAATTTTTGTAAGAGAGTGGCCAAGAAAAACATTTGTTCCGTCGTCCACAGCAACATGATAATGTCACGAGTGGACTTCCAATACTCCCCCTCACGAGTGGCTGTCATGCAGTCCCAGCTGCTCTCGGAATTTGAAGAACTTTGGAACCAGCCAGAGATTTAGTGAAGATATCTGCTGTCATTTCTTCCGTTGGGCAGTAGGTACTCAATTGTCACACTACCATTTTCTGCAACTTCTCTGATGTAATGCATCTTGATGGTAATGTGCTTGGATTTTCCATTTACAACTGGATTGAGTGCCCAGCATTTTGCGGCTTGGTTGTCCGTCTTCAGTTCGATGCAATTTTGCTGAAGTCCGATGTGGTCGGCCAGATTCAGTAAATGAGTCGCTTCGCTCGCTGATTCGCTAAGTGCCATATACTCGCTGTCTGCAGTGGATTTAGCAACAGTGCGTTGCTTCCTGGCTTCCCAACTGATCGCGGCTCCGGCATGTGTAAAACAGAATCCTGTGTAGGATCGACCGTCTATGCAGTTTCCCCAGTTTGCGTCTGAGAGACCTGACCAATCAAGAAGAGGACGAACGAGAATCAGTATCAGAAGATAACAACAAAACAAGACAACCTCGAAGAACTACGAGAGCTGGGAGGGAAATTCACACGCCAACATGGATGCAAGATTATGTATGTAATAATAATGTATGTATGTAATAATAATAATGTATGAAAAACCACAGCCAACGGAAGAAATGACAGCAGATATCTTCACTAAATCTCTGGCTGGTTCCAAAGTTCTTCAAATTCCGAGAGCAGCTGGGACTGCATGACAGCCACTCGTGAGGGGGAGTGTTGGAAGTCCACTCGTGTCATTATCATGTTGCTGTGGACGACGCTACAAATGTTTTCTTGGCCACTCTTACTAAAATTTTTCTCGACTAGGTCGTATATTTTTTTCTCTACCAATATATTTCTTTACTACTTTCCACTGTGTAAATCTAACTCTGCACATAAAACAAGACCCGATCTTTACTAAGAAGGAGCGGAAGTATCCATGCCCTGAGAGGAACTGAGTCAGGTAATAGTTCACCTCGCCGTGTTTTCTCTCCAACCAAGCCTTTAGATCGTCAATTATGAGGGCTGTCCACCTTCCACGGGTTTCACAGACAAGGTCTGGTTGCCACCTACGCATGGTCTCCTCCCGCTCTTCCTTCTTTACTATGGAAATTGCCTCTGCCTTCCTCATTCTTATCCTTTTACGATCCAGTGCCTGGTGGTACATTGGGATAGTTCCCGCTGAGACCTGAGACAGTTTTGAACAATTTTGGTTCCGTGTCTGTCTGTCTGTGTCTATCATGAAATCCTTGTAACCGGAATAACTATACGAAGTTATTGTCCGATTTCGATGAAATTTCCAGGGATCATGCGGATTAGGTTGTAGATAGTCCCCTATGAAAAGCAATACCCCCTGACCGATAGTAGCCACTGCGCATGCGCAAACGTGAATTCCTTGTAAAAGCCATAACTTCCACATTTTCAATCCGATTTCGATGAAATTTTCAAGGATTATGCGGATTAGGATTTTGATCGTCCCCAATGAAAATAAAGGCCTTAAAATTGACAGTAGCCTCTGCGTATGCACAAACGTAAAATCCTTGTAACAGCCATAACACTTACATTTTTCATCCGAATTTGATGACCATTTTCTAGGATTGTTCAGATTAGCGTGTAGATGGTCCCCTATGAGGGTAGTGAAAGATACTTAGATATTGATGTTTTGAGATTAACTACTATGCATCGGGTTATCTAAACAATCGGGTTATGGGTACGAGGAAGCTATGTGCCACACCCACTTGACAGACGATTTTTATTTCGGATGCTACATAGGAGTTTTTTTAAAGCATTAAAATTATATATATAATTATTTAAAGCTGTTTGCAACTCTGCCCAAAAGTACATGCCTTGTAATGTTTTTTTTTAAACCATTAAAATTATATGTATAACAATGCAGGCCAAGCCTACCGTTGGGCAAATTATTCATAAAAATAAGTTTGTTTGTATTTCCGTTTTTATTTTTTTCCGAATAAACGTTCATTCATTCAAATATAGACACAGGAGGATCTTCGTACTATTTGTACACATTATGTACAGGAAGCCGCCGAGCTCATCAGGCCGAGTCAACGCCAGCTGAGCGGATTGAAATTGATCTTGCGCTCCGGCCTGTGCCTGTGGCGTCTGTCTTTTTCGGCCGTCGACTCCGCGTCTACGCCACGCTTCACAAGGAATCTGTCGTCGAAAGACCGAACGTCGTACAAGTCCGGAGGTGCTTCAGAGACAAACCCCTTCTCCTGTCGCTTCTTGAAGTTTTCTCTGATCAGCATCTGGTCCGAGTCATAGACGAGCTCCAAAATATCAAAAGATGACCTAGAAAACACGCTCATCAAAACAAACTTGTAACAGTACTCTAAACACAAGATAGGTAGCATTCCATTTTGTTAAAATGAATTATTCTATTTTCTGTACGAGAATCTGTCCTACTCTCAATGATTAGCTCTATGCGAATTCGAAGTTAACCCATTTCCGGCCACTGATGCATTTTTGCATCGTCTTGATAATGATTTCTTTGAATATTGAATTCGAGGAAAATCTTTGTAGAAGAATTTTTTCTCGTTCATGCTGTTCCTAAACTTTTCAAAAAAATTTGTCTTCGACATTCGGGAGCTCAATAAGATTTGGGCAATTTTGTTGAAAAAGCGACCTTTCGGTCGAAAGCGTGATTATGGTGGATCAAATTCGATCCAGGGCGAGTGAGCGTCCTGGGCCATTAGTCGAAACAGATTGTGGTCCGTAAATAGATTTTTACATTTGAACTAGTTTTTTTTTAGATTTTCAACAATGAAATGGATAAATCATAAAGATTTAAAAAAATGAGACCTCTCAAATTCTATAAAATGTTAATTTCATAAAATTTGGAGCAATTTTGCTATCGATTGGTGAGCGGAATTCTGTAGAATAATTCATCCTCCTCCTCCCATTACTTTGTTATTTCTACCCTCGGCTTGAAATGGGTTAACATAAATTTCAGCGAGAAATGTTGTTTACTAACGTGATGTAAAATTACTATTTTTGATGGTGTCTATTAAACATACTTAATCGACACATTGTTCTTTTCACATTGCTGTTTTCTGTAAATTATTGTGCCATTTTCACAGTTTTTTACACTTCGTATGTTGTTGTATAAGTTTGATATTCTTTTCTGAATATTTTAAGAGCTCAGAATGGAGAGAAAATATTGAAAAACTAGTACTTGTGGCAGGTGAATCCCGAATAGTCACTTTAAAGGAGAATTAATAGGTCCTTTTAACCCACCGCCAGGCGCGCCTAGTCGTGTACTCCCAAGGCACTCCGTGCGGCTTGTAAGAAACATTGAATTCATCATCTATAAGTCGTGGTTTTTTTTCGTACAACGGAATTATTTCAAATAACAATAATTCTTAATAACTTGAAAATATATTTTTGGAACGTTTTGGTCTCAAAAACAAATTGTATTAAATACAATTTCGATAAATTTCATCGAACTTCCTTTCAAAATATAACTCCTCTTATTTCTATAATAGCTTCACTGTTGGATTAGTCATAGGAACTACTAATTTCAACATTATCAGTCCAAAATTGGTACCGAAGTGCCAAAAATAATTGTTGGAAAGAAACTAAGAAGTCAGTAGACAAATCGAACCACTGCAAGTAAGTACCTGCTAAAAACATTTTTTTTTTAAATCTGAAAAAATTTCCAAAATCATTGAGTTAAATTGTTAGGGAAAGAAGAATAACAGAAAAGATCTTTGGAGAAATTGCATATCCCATATATAGTTACTTAGAATAGTTACTTGAACATAGCCATAAAATCGAACTTGTACATTTTCAAACATTAGTATAATATCCCCTTCATAAGAAAAAAGTTTTTAAAAAATCTAATTCGAATAGAAGAGAGAAATTAACTTGAAAAAATTAAGTTGCACTACCAGGGCGCGCGTTTCACAAAATCCGATAGACTTGACCTGTCCCCTTTATAACCATTGGATGTAACTGATAATCATTTGTTTTGCTGCTAAAAACCAGGCGAATGTACAGGTCATGTCTTGAACTATGATTACCTTGAGGCGTCAAGACATTGTGAGTTTTTTAAAATTATTTTGGATATGTTATTTTTCTTCACAGCTGTTGAGGGCGCACGAGTTATACCTCTCCTTCAAGACCGCTCGGACGTGCGGGTCTCCTTTTATTGAGCAGATAGGTAATAATAACGAAGTAGCAGTGTATAATTTAGGAGTAGGTTCAGGCAACGAAGATTTAATATCGATTTGCGACATGTTAATACCGGGAGTTCGTTAACTATAGATGATTTGTCGATGTTTGTAGGGAACCGGTAAAGGCAGATCGGGGGAAATTATATTGGAGAAAATCAGTCAGCAAGATCGTCGGTGAGAATATATTATTTTGTGAACAGCTCTACACTCTTTGGAGGGTCATTTGCCTAGATTAACCTTTCTTAGACAAATCACGTATAGATCACAAGGGCAATCATGATGATGGTTCGAATAATAAGTTATTGAATTGTTCAAGTTCGGTTCTTTGTTGATCAAGTTATTAGTCAATTTCGCTTACGAGTCTATCAAGGTAGCAGAAGTATTGTTTTCACCATTCAAGGTTGAACAAAAAAATTCTAAAATCAAAATTTCTACGTGGGTGGTAGTTTTTCCCCCCACTGCTGAAATCGTCCAGATAGTGGCAAAAAAATTGTTTTTTGGAATCTTCATGATTTTTCCTAAGGATCTCAAATATGATCGCGGTGCGCATCGCACACCAACTTCGTTTTTTCAAATGAGACCCCCATTTTTGCTTCCGAGTCTACCAAGGTAGCGGAAGCTTTGTTTTCACTTTTCAAGGATGAAAAAAAAAAGTTCTCCAAAATCAAAATTTTCACTCGCGTTTTGCGTTTTAGAACTTTCTGAACAATTTTGGTTCCGTGTCTGTGTGTCTGTCTGTCTGTCTGTCTGTCTGTCATGAATTCCTTGTAACGCGCATAACTATACGAATTTATTGTCCGATTCCTATGAAATTTTCAGGGATTGTGCGGGTTGGTGTGTAGACGGTCCCCTATGAAATTCATCATCCCCGGACTGATAGAAGCGACTGCGCATGCGCAAACGTGAATTCCTTGTAACGGCCATAACTTCTACATTTTCCATCTGATTTCAATGAAATTTTCAGGGATTATGCGGATTAGGTTGTAGATGGTCCCCTATGAAAATCATCACCTTCGGACTGATAGTAGCCACTGCGCATGCGCAAACGTGAATTTCCTTGTAACGACCATAACTTCTACATTTTCCATCCGATTTCAATGAAATTTTCAGGGATTATGCGGATTAGGTTGTAGATGGTCCTCTATGAAAATCATCACCTTCGGACTGATAGTAGCCACTGCGCATGCGCAAACGTGAATTTCCTTGTAACGGCCATAACTTCTACATTTTCCATCCGATTTCAATGAAATTTTCAGGGATTATGCGGATTAGGTTGTAGATGGTCCTCTATGAAAATCATCACCTTCGGACTGATAGTAGCCACTGCGCATGCGCAAACGTGAATTTTAATTTTTTGGGTTGCTGGGGTAGGGTAATAGAGGGTGTTTTTATCTCCTTGGAGCCCTTCTTATCCCTACCCAAGTCAAGGTCATGCGTCCCCGTCGCGCAACCCGGGCCCCCTGGGATGGACAGAGGTGGTCCCATTAGGTTTCCCTGGTGAACCCCTCTTGAAATTCCAGGGGTGGCTGAATCACCCTCTGGCGACTAGGGAGGGAACCCCTGTCAACGGGTTCCCTGACCCTTCATTTTAAGCGCCCCCCCGTTATGGAGAACACCCAAGAGCAGCCTCATAACCCCCGCCTGCCCATTGGCACGCGGGGTTCTAGGGGAGGCGCTCAGAGGCGCCCCAGGCAGGGGCGTCGGCCATCCTCACCTTCCTCCTCTTCCTCATCATCACTACCCTCTTCCTCTTCCACTGCCTCTTTGAACCACCAGTGTGCCCATTGTGAGCGAGCTTTCGCTACCAGGTCCGGCCTTGGTCTCCACGTCAGACGGAAGCATCCTGTTGCTGCTAATGCTGCTATTGATATTGAACGAGTACAGCACAGGTATGCTTCCGAGGAATTGCGCAGGATGGCGGCAGATGAGGTGGTGGCTGTGCGCGATGGGGTACGAAATATCAATGTCTATTTAAGCGAACGTTTTCCCATGCGCACAGTCATTGCCATCAAGAACATCCGCCTGAAGCCCCACTATAAGCAGCTTGTCCAGGAAGCGATCCTGGCAAATAGCAGTGGGGCTTCTCCCGCATCTCCTGTTGCTGACGTGGAGCAGCAGCCTGCCATTCAGTATCCCTCCCCCGGGACCTCCGGTCTTCTTGCCGATCTGAAGACCGAAGTCTTGAGGCTCGGGGGGCAGGTAGGTCGTATTGAAGGCTATGAAAGCACCTACCTGCAGGGTCTGGCGAGGCGGGCTGCTGAAGGGCTGGATAATCTGGAAAATGAGGTGGCAGCCTATTTAGGGAGAATCTTCCTGCGGGTTGGGGACGCGACCGTGACGCAGCACCAAGGGGGACCTCCTCCTGGAGTGGTGTTGCGTGGAGGTCGCAGAGCAGCCAAACAAGCAAGACGGCAGGAGTACCACCGGGTTCAGAGTTTGTGGAGGAAGCATCCGGCGCGTGTGGCTGCGGAGGTACTGGAAGAGCCTGGGGAAAATCAAGTTCAACCCCCGCTCCAGGAGTTTGTGGATTTCTGGGAGCCACTTCTGAGTGCTCCCAGTCACGACCCTGGAGAGCGTGTGGTTCCCCCAGTCTCTACCAGGGATTCCTTGCGCGGCATCATGTGTTCGCCGGTGCTGTCTGACGAGGCACATAAGTGCCGTGTCAAGAACTCCACTTCCGCTGGACCTGATGGTATTTCCGCCCGTCGCTGGAATAAAGCACCTAAGACGATTAAGCTGCTCGTCCTCAACCTACTCCTCCTTGCGGGAAGACCCCCGAAAGTGTTAACCCGAGCCCGAACGGTGTTCATCCCAAAGAAAGGGGGAAGTGGGCCTGGAGGTTATCGACCAATCTCTGTGTCCTCGGTAGTCTTCCGCCACTTCCAGAAAGTACTGGCATCTCGCCTCCAGGTGGCTGGTATCATTGGTGATGTCCAGAGAGCGTTTCGGCCAGCAGATGGCACGGCGGAGAACCTTACAGTTCTCCAAACTGTCATCTCGCTGGCCCGTATGAAGCGCCGCCAACTCCATCTGGCTGCTCTGGACGTCGCTAAGGCCTTTGATACAGTCAGTCACCTTGCCCTGACCGATTGCCTTCGTGGTGTCGGGGCCCCATCTCGGTTAATCGAGTATGTGGCCTGTCTGTACCAGGAAGGCGTGACGGTCCTGGAGGCAGGAGGTGAGGTGTCAGGGGATGTACGGATCGGGCGTGGGGTACGCCAGGGGGATCCCCTATCACCACTCCTCTTCAACCTGGTCGTGGACACGGCCTTGGGTAAGCTGCCCACAGAAGTAGGGTTTGATCTCGCCCCTGGGGTGCGAGTAGGAGCATTGGCTTTTGCCGATGATGTTATCCTACTCGCAGAAACCGGTGAGGGCTTGCAGATCGCCCTCAATGCATTTGCTAAGCAGCTAGCCAGGTGTGGACTTGTGGTTAACCCCGATAAGTGTGGGTCGGTCTCCTTGGTCCCGTCGGGTCGCCAACATAAGGTGAAAGTTGTGGATGGGGGTTTTGTCATAGGACAATCCCCCATCCCATCTCGATCCGTGTTGGAGGTTTGGCGGTACCTTGGAGTCGACTTCATGGGGGTGGCCACCATTAGTGCCAGCCGTGTGGACCTTGGTAGAGCGCTAGCTCGCGTTACCAAGGCTCCATTGAAGCCACAGCAGAAGCTGCGCCTCCTCCGCACGTACTTACTGCCAAAGCTGACCTATGGGTTAGTCTTTGGCAGGCTTACGGCGGGGAGGCTGCAAGAGTTAGATCAACAAGTTCGCTATGCTGTGCGCTCTTGGCTGAGGTTCCCACCTGGTGTCCCAAGTGCCTATGTTCACGCACCGGTCAAATCCGGTGGGCTTGGCATCGTGTCTCTCTCGGCATGTATCCCTTCATTGCGCCGCCAGCGCCTGCTAGCCCTTCAAGGGTCGAGCTGGGAGGTCGCCCGTGCGGCTGCTGATCTTGATTTTGTCAGGCAGCAGTTAGCATGGTGCGACCGAGCAACACCATCTGCTCCAAAACCCAGTTCGTCTGCTGAGTTCGCTACTGCGCTGCATGAGTCAGTAGATGGTAAAGAACTCCGACAGTGCTCCGAAAGCCCTGTCTCTTCCCAATGGGTAGATTGGGCTTCAGAGGGCATTGGGGCCCGCGACTACCGACACTTCCACGCCGTCCGCATGGCAACTCTGCCAACTGCGGTACGGTGTTCGAGGGGTAGTCGTGGGACAACTCTACCCCTTTGCCGCGCCTGTCGGAGTGGAAATGAACATCTGTATCATGTAGTGTAGCAATGTCCTCGGACTCATGGGGGCCGCATTTTACGTCATGATGCGGTCGCCAAGCAGATAGCAGGTGCTTTGTCATCTAGTGGCTGGGATGTTGAGAGGGAGAGATTGTATCACATGCCAAGTGACCAGGGTAAGAAGCCCGACATCGTTGCCGTCAAGCCCGACCAGTCTTGCATTATCCTGGATGTCCAAGTTGTCAATGGCAGCTTGGACATGGAGCAGACTTGGCGGGCTAAGATAAGAAAGTATGATAGAAATGATTTACGGCAAGCAGTGTCGGAGCTAAAAGGAGTGGCACCCAACAACATCAGGGTGATGGCTGCAACCTTATCATGGCGCGGGGTGTGGTGCGGGAAAAGTGCCACGGAGTTGCGTGAGTTGGGCATCTCAGTAGGCGTACTCCGTGGTATCACCACCCGTGTCCTGCTCGGCTCATATTTGAACTGGTGGTCGTTTTATAGAGGCACTTCCCTTCATCCCTCTCTCCCACCCCCACTTTCCTCATCTTCCCTCATCCCTAGGGCCGGCGTCGGGTGAG
Source organism: Apolygus lucorum (assembly GCA_009739505.2). NCBI lineage: Eukaryota > Metazoa > Arthropoda > Insecta > Hemiptera > Miridae > Apolygus > Apolygus lucorum. Next base: position 40,099,240 of record CM019178.2, read on the forward strand.
TCCTGGGCGTCCTCCCCATTATTTAATTATTTATTTATTTATTTTTATTTTATGGCGTGCCCCCTCCGTCAAAAAAGACATTTTGTCTTTGAGGGGAGTTAGATTTAAAAAAAAAAAAAAAACGGTCATAACTTCTACATTTTCCACCCGATTTCAATGAAATTTTCAGGGATTATGCGGATTAGGTTGTAGATGGTCCCCTATGAAAATCACCACCATCGGACCGATAGCATTCACTGCGCATGCGCAAACGTGAATTCCTTGTAACAGCCATAACTTCCTCATTTTCTACCCGATTTCGATGACATTTTCACGGATTAGGTTGTAGATAGTCCCCAATTGAAATCAAGGCCTTAGAATTTACAGTAGCCTCTGCGCATGCGCAAACGTAAAATCCTTGTAGCAGCTATAACACTTATATTTTTCTTCCGAATTTGATGAAATTTTCTAGGATTGTCCAGATTAGCGTGTAGATGGCCACTATCAATTTCAGCACCTTCGGACCAATAGGAGCGAGTGCGCATGCGCAAACGTGAATTACTTGTAAAAGCCGTAACTTCAACTGTCCCCCAGGGGTCGCGGGTTCGAATCCCAGCCGAGGCTAAGTATTTTTTTGATCCAATCACATACAATGTATTTGCTAGTATGTAGATGTCATCCACTCACTTACATTTTTCATCCGAATTTGATGAAATTTTCTAGGATTGTCCAGATTAGCGTGTAGATGGCCCCCTATGAGGGTAGTGAAAGGTACTTAGAGATTGGTGTTTTGAGATTAACAACTATGCATCGGATCATCTATATAATCGGGTTATGGATACGAGGAAGCTATGTGCCACACCCACTTGGCAGACGTTTTTTTATTGCAGATTCGGATGCTACGAAAAATTTTCAAAATGTGCATAATATGCAAAGTATAATAATGTATAATGTATAAAGTATAATGTATATTATACAAAGTACCCGAGTATGACACATGACAGTTTAGTATTTTTTTTACGCTGAATCACATGGTGATGTTAGTTTCTTAATTTGACAACATTTAGATCAAATTATCGGCGAAAAATAAACTTTTTACTCATTACTCACAACTAAAATGGTTACTTTTACTCATTTTTTACTTACTACTAAAATGGTCTTTTTCCGATTGTCTTGGAAAAAAGTTTATAAGTAGACAGGATGGTTTTGCCCTTAAAAAAGTCAATTTTCTTTTGTGAAAAGTTTATTTTTCGCCAATAATTTGATCTAAATGTTGTTAAATCAAGAAACTAACTTCACCATGTGATTCAGCGTAAAAAAATACTAAACTGTCATGTGCCATACTCGGGTACTTTGTACATGCACATTTTGACGCATCCTCACGGTTGCGCATCTTTGAGCGCGCGCTGAGAGGGTTGTGCGCGATAAAAAAAAATCAGTTGAGGGGTGAAATGTTCATGAAATTTCACGTAGAATCCGAATCTGCAATAAAAAATGGGTAGTAGTAAATATTGCGCACGTGCTCAATGCGTGAGATCCTTGGGAAAAATCATGAAGATTCCAACAAACAATTTTTTTAAACCACTATCTTTTTAAACCACTATCTGGACGATTTTAACAGGGGGGGGGGGTTCGTTTTCGGGTCACCCTGTAAAATAAATTTTCTGAATCCAAATAATGTCAATTGTTATGTTTGCGTTTCGTCGAGTGAGAGTGAAGGAGATGACCTTCTCAATGCGGCGTTTGTGTTTTCTTTAACCCCTTCTCAACGAAGAGAGAATGGTCCCTAAGCTAGTGACTTGCACTGTTGCACCGGCGGCTTATTAGCCCTACCGACGTGCGGAGTGGAACATAGGCTAGCCTGGCAACACCGGCGTTTCATCAGAAACCGACCGTCAGGAGGCGGGAGATTTACCTAGTGAGCCTAGTACTTTGAGGAGATCCTTATTCGAGGAAAAGGTAGAGAGTGAAATGAGTAAGACGGTTGACTGAACTAGATTGTCATAAGGGAGCATCCCTGAGTGGGCTTATATACTCGTAGTTTCCTCGTGGGAGAGAGAGGTGGAAGGGTGACGTCATGTTGACGTGTTTCTCCTCATCTCCTCCAGTGGGTGATGACTCACTCAGGGATCCTCCTGTTCGCTTCTTTATTTAAGAACTATTTGCTAGTTGATAAGTGGGTCATAATATCAATTAAATTTTTTTTTCAGCTAAAGTTACCGAGCTAATAATTTTTTCAGAAACCTCCGACCTTTCTGCCCTGTATATCCATTTCAATGTGGTGGGTCCTGCATAAGACGAAAACCTAGTTTACCCTCAGACGTGTATTCCCACCTAATGAGAAATTTCCTATTTTTGACCCCAAAATCGGATTCAGCACCTCGATAAACCCCCTACGGCAAACTTTCAGCCAGTACTTCCTAATTTACGAATAAACAAAACAGTGTAGAAAAATTTTCTACACTGTTTTGTTTATTCGTAAATTAGGATATTTAATATGAACATATTTAATATGAACGTTTAAAAAAACTGGGAGGATGACGTAATCCTGGAGTAGTTCATTTACGGCCGCTTGAAGCTCTGAGATCGAGAAATTTAAAGTACCAGTAAAGTTCAAAATCGAAAAACTGAAGAAAAAATAGAAAAAACAAGATGGGGAAATTAGGTTTCCCCTGTTTTTGTTTGATAACTTTCCTCTTAGATAACACGATTTCGTCATACCAACGGGCAACACTGGGAGGAGACGGCGATACAAACAGCGAGCGTTCCCGCTTCACGTTAAGAGGTCCGTTTTCCCGGTTATTTTTTGAAATCATAAATTTTGATTGTCTCCCAAAAATAACGGGAGACTTATTTTCCGAAATCTACCCGATTTTCATCTATCCCACACCATTAACTATTCAGCGAAAATGCAAACAGAATTCGGTAGAATTCCTTATTCTCAAAGAAGAAGTAAGAAGTATCAAAAATGGTGTTTCCCACACTACGGTAGTTATTCTTAGGACAATGTTGATACTGACCCAGTATCCATTTCTTCTTCGCCTTCTTCAGAACCCAAGAACTTCATCAGGGTGTCCGAGTTGACGGAACTCCTGAGGTCGGTGCTCGGGAGGGAATTCTCTCCTTCACATACGTCCATGTCGGAGGTTCCCTTCCGTTTCAATCGGACGTGGCTTTTAATTACGAAGTCGATCTCGTCTTCCAGATCATCCCTCGCGCAGATCTTGTCCAGCTGAAGATGGTTGACTTTGGGTTCGCTGCCGCGACGGTCACACGACGTCCCCTTCATCCGACGCCTCAAAGGCGGCACAGCCGAACGCGGAACGACTTTCCTCCAACGGTACCCCATCGGCGGCTTGTCGTACATCCCGGTCATCCGCTTGATGTATGACTTCGACTCCTTGTATTTTCTTCTTGCATTGAGCGGTTCAATTCTCTCTCTTGTCAACCGCTTATTGACTTTCCTCTCATAGTGACGATATCTATCTCAAACAAAAACTTATTGAGTTAGTCATTCATCATCACTCAAGGTAATAACAGATCTACTATCGACTTTTTAGGACGTCCCACAGTAAGACTTGGGCCTCCTTCTGCGATCGATCCGAGGTAAAGTTGGACAACACTCAACAGAAAAAAAAAAAACCACACAGAAATCCGTTTTAGACCATCCTGAATCCAAATCCGCGAAAAAAACCACAGGTGAATGTCTGTGTGTGTGTAGGTGTCTGTGTGTGAGACAAAATCTTGTGTCGTCTGCCCAGGCCTTAGTTCGCAACCGATTTTCGTGGTTCTTTTTTTGTTCGACGCAGAAAACTATCTAGTCGTGCACTACGTCGCCAGAATTTTGAATTTTACTTTTTAAGGGTGGGAAAATGGGGTTTAATGCTCAAAAAACGTGCGTTTACGGGCATAATCTTGTGTACTCTGTTAAGGCCTCAATTTCCAACCGATTTTCGTGTTTTTTTTTTTTCGTTCGACTCAGAAATCTTTCAAATTGCTCATTGTTTCACCGGAGTATCAAAATTAGCTTGAGGAGGGGGTGAGTGGGAGGATAATATTCACAAAATATCCGATTTTACAATATTCTGGCTCCTTTACAGCTTACTAATTGTACCCAAGCTTTGAAATTGAAGAAAAATTCTCATTATACCTCCGGATTTTCATTAATTATTCTCTGTACCACCATGGAACCAATAGTGGTGCCACCATGGTGCCAAGACACCGTAAACTGCATACCTATTTCGTGTGTTTTTTAAAATGTTTTTTGTGTGTGTTTCACCTTGAATACAGGAATGAACTTCGGACTGCCTACCAAAACTAGTAGATGAAACTTCAACGTTACGAAGTATCACCACTTTGGTGCCAGATTGGCACCATTGGCCGTTGTGAAGGGTGGGGGGGTGAACTCGAATTCGCATGTTCGGTGTCGTAGGTCATGGATTTTAAAATGCTCTTCAAATTCGTTGCTCCCATGCCGCTAGAAATGTTATGGTGGATAACGGTGAGGGAGGGCACTATTTCTTGCCTAAAGTACTAAATAAAGTACTCGTACATCGAGTGAACTGTTTTATCGCTTAACAACTGGTTAAACTGATCTAATGCATATCCAAGGGACGTCCCCTGGAATGCATGCATTACTAAACAATATGTTTTATACTGGGCAATCATACCCAGTAAAATAATATATATTTGTTTAATCACAAATAGGTTAACGCATAGAACTAAACGATTATAGGAAAAACGCTGCAAATTATTTCACAAACGTTTATTATTTTCTGCAAGGATCACTCGTCTGCAAAGAACACAGCTTTGCCATTGTTACTAACTACCAACCTAGGTATTTCTCATACCTACTTCACAATCAAGTTTATTTGGAAGAAATAAACGCTTCGCACTCAATTCGAAGAAATAGGGAATTGGGGTGCCTTCATTAGGAAATTTGAATACTGGTTGCTCAGGACACTACACTGAGTACAACCCAAGAAATGAACAGCGATCGCATTTCTGTCACCTAAAATTTAAATGGAGATTAGGCTTCTTTTGCGATTCACACTCATGAATTGATGATGAATGATTCATGGTAAGTCCAACCCACGTAGGGAGTCTTTAGCTGGGTTCACATGAGCGCGGTCAACGCGGTTGTGCGAGGAGGCGGTTACGCGTTTTGGACGCGGCGGGTGTCTAGAGGTTCACATGGACGCGGTTGCGCGACAGCTTTTCGACTTCTATTTTCCCGCGCTTCAGTTGAAATCCTATTATGTTTTGAATCCTAGCTGGTTTGAATCCTATCATTTTTGTTTTCACATTGTGATTCAATTCAGCTCGTCCGAACTATATGAATCACTATGAAATCACCGATGTACCTCCTCATCAAGGGTGACTGGGGGGTACATCAAGTAGGTACATTTTTTCTGTTCCTACGATGTTCCATTTCATTTTTAAATGCATCAAAGATAAACAGTATTTTACTGAATCGAGATAGATACCGTTACCTACCAACTCCAAAAATCGGAATTCTGATAGCTTTATTTTATTTGTAATCGTTATTATCAATGTGAATTATGATGTAGAATGAATCATGGTGATCATATGAAAAGCGTCATTATTGACATTTTCATGTCTTTGCTTTGGCACATGAACTGAAAAATCGTCACGAAAACTAAGCAAATCTTGCTCACGCGACCAATAAATAAAATAGACTCACTGTGTTGCGTAGAGAACAATCAACAACCTTACATTTTGCTTTGGCACATGAACTGAAAAATCGTCACGAAAACTTTGATGCTTGGGTTGAACTAACAATCTTACTTCACTACCTTGTTGTGTAGTGGTTGACATGAAAATGTCCCAATGTGTTGCAGACTCTTATGCAAGCATTTAAAATTGAGTTTATGATTTCGAATCGAGTGTGAAGCGTTTAGTTCATTCTAATAGACTTGATTGTGAAGTAGTGAAGGTTTCATGTAAGACCTACCTGTTTCTCTGGATATATTCATGATATCTTTATAATTCCGTTGTAGGCGCTAATTATGCATAAAAATCTTGGAAATCACCTCAAGTGGTTGAAATTCTCATCAATTTGAGTAACCATTACATAAACAAATCACAGATCATATTTATCAGATAGGTATACGTTTTATTTCATTACGATGCATTCATCAAATGTCTACAAGAGACCAAAATAAACGATAGTTATAAAAAATAAGTAAGGTAAAAAATACTCGTCGACCCCTAACTTAAAATCCCACAGCTCTCTTCTCTTCTTAACTAATTCAATTACAATTTCACTAAAACTTATATACCCGAGCTGGAACAATTGGTGATAACAAGTCGTGATAACAAAAATTGTAAACAAAGGGCGCGCGGATACGCGACGAATATCAGAATTTTTGAAACGCGACAGTCCACTCCAAAAGTAGTCAGGCAGCTGAGGCTCCGCCAATCAAATGGCCGAACGCGTAACCGCCTCCTCGCACAACCGCGTTGACCGCGCTCATGTGAACCCTGCTTTTCTCGTAGGGAGCGAACGGTTGGTCCTACAGAGCTCCGGGTCGTCTCAATCGATTCTAAAATTCAATGCTATTTCAAATCGGCGAAAAAACAATAGCTTTGTTTTCGAGCTAGGGCGTTTTGGAAAGTGCAGCCCTTATTGTTCACCCCTCGCAAGTAACTGACATCCACCAAGAGTTTCGCGGCACAACTAGACCCCAAATGGACCCTCTATACCAAATTTCATCAATATTGGTCCATGGTAACTAAGGAAAGTTACGGACAGATTTTTTTAATTCGATTTTTGGATTCTACATAAATATTTGAAACGAGGGTCCGGTATAGTCGCGATCACTCGGGCATGCCTTTCTAGGTGCGAGACACGGACCGACTACTGCGGGTGGTCGTGCGTTCAAATCTCGGTCCTGGGGCGTGTTTTCGTGCGTTCGGAGCTCGCCGCCTCCCTCGTCCCAACCCAGGGCGGTGAGGCAATGGGAAGCCATGAGCGAAATCATCGGAACCAATTCTGATCTTCCCTTTGGACGACAGCTGAAAAATTCAACCTGAAATGGTTGTTTACTTTACTTACTTTGAAACGTAAACCATCTAATTTTGACGGGGTGTTAAAATTTTCTTTTTCTTGCTTGATTATAATGGTTCATTATTGAAAAAATGAACCAAAAATAACAAGTTAGCAAAAAAAATTATATCGCTTCTTCGATCCGATTGAAAAAAGACTGTGTATGGTATGGGAAAAGGAATCATAGGTAATCGCTTTCTATGCTAACAGCATTGATTTCTCTTCAAGTTCTATTTAGTAGGTAGATGCAAAGGGAATGTAAAATGAGGCGTTATTTCATGTACCTAGTATAGGCTGGAGCGTGAAAGGTTTTATTCTGTAAGAGCTGAGGGCAGTTTATTGCTCCATGGTTGAGCTTGTTAAACCCTCTTGTCATACATTCTCGCCTCACACTTCTGGTCTTTCATGAGCATTAATAATCTAATTTTTCAACTCCAAGTTTTTTATTTTAAGGAGGTCTCAGTCGGTCGCCGTTTGTTCCTCGTTCCGGGTCAGTATTTCTCAAAATTGCAGGAGCTCCAACTTTAAAAGTTGTACCCAAATTTGAAATGTTAAAGGGTTTTTGAAACTCATTAGAGCATCAGTGGTGGTTTCCAAGGAAGAGAAACTCAAAGTTTGGGAGGAGTATGTTGAGGGCCTGTTCAGCGCACGGTGGAGTTGGAAATCGGGGATTCTCAGTTCGGGTTCCGCAGTGGCTTCGGCACTAGGGAGGCCCTTTTCTCCCTGCAGGTGCTGGTGCAGAAGTGCCTGGATCAGCAATGTGATGTGTTTGCGTGTTTCATTGATTTTGAGAAAGCGTTTGATACAGTGAAACATGATACTCTAGTCCGGATTTTAGAAAGCACAGGTTTGGACTATAGGGATATCAGACTCATCAAGAACTTGTATTGGAACCAGACAGCGCAGGTTCGGGTGGATGGGACACTGTCCGATCGAGTGAGTATTCAGAGGGGGGTGCGTCAGGGTTGTACCCTGTCCCCTCTGTTGTTCAACCAGTATTCCGAGCATGTGTTTAAGGAGGCTCTGGAGGACTGTAGGACGGGTATTCACGTCAATGGTATCCCTATCTCCAACCTCCGGTACGCAGATGATACGGTGCTCTTTGCTCATACTGCTGCGGGGTTGCAGTCTATCCTGGATCTGGTGGTGCAGGCGTGCGAGAGGTATTGGCCTGAGACTTAATGTTGGCAAGACGAAGGCCATGTCAGTATCAAAGACAGGTCGGAAGCCGTGCGCCTTCCGGGCCTTCCCCAGTGGACTGGGGTTCAGGGAGCAGCAGATCTGTTCCAGTTGGCCAGAGATAGGGACAGATTCGGTGAAGTGATCGCCAACCTTCATTAGCGGAGAAGGCGCCACAAGAAGAAGAAGAGCATCAGTCTTGGGAATTGAAAAACTAAAAGATTTCCGCTGGAATCATTAAAATCGAACAATAATTGTCGGTGAAAAATGGGAAAACCAGTTTATTCAGGTTGGTATTGTTCTTAGTAGAGAGAAAACCTCCGGAAAACTCCAACCTGAAACGTGAAAATCCGAGTGAACTTTCAGGAGTGCCATCTAATTTTAGTTCCGATTCTTCTGTTCAATTGTGCAAAGCCTATTTCATGCGTCTGTCACTCTCCGGAAATACCCCATACGATTCAGCCCCCCAACTCTAGGATGTGCCTCACCTGGTAAACATACTCGTATATCGTTCCAAGGCAGGAATTCTTTTCAACTCTCTCGTCTCGCATTGCCTTGAAAGTAATCTCGTCTGCATGAGGAGAATATGAGTCTTAATTATTTCAATCAATATACAAATAATATCAATAGTTTGGTGTACCGGTTTACAGGTATGAGCGTTATAGTTTTGTCCATCCGGTGCAACATGTTTTCTATCTGGTTCATCATTTCTATCGCATCGAATTTCTGTTTGGAAGGACCGAAAATATCTTGATGCAACACTTGTACCAGCCCAATCGTTTCAAGAACGGGGTCCCCAACTGTTACCTGGAAACAGAAAATTAATACTCTAAATAATGATTGAATAAATCAATATTTATTCCACTGTGATTAATAATAAACGTAAGGTATTCTACTATCTATGAATCCGAAATTTAATATCCTCGACTCTCGCAAAAAGGTAGTAGTGTGACTGGAGAGAACTGAAAAGGGGCAGATCGCGGTATTTCAATTCTGGTTGATGTACTTGTCTTAGACAACAGGAATTTCATCCATTCATGTCTATAATTTGAGATAAGCTGAATGAGGAATTTCACCATGTCGGAATTTCCTATTTTTGACAAAATCGGATTCAGCACCTCGAAAAACCTCCTAAGGCAAACTTTCAGCCCGAACTTCCTAATTTACGAATAAACAAAACAGTGTAGAAAATACGAATGTTTAAAAAAACCGGGAAAATGACATCATCCTGGAATAGTTCATTTATGGCCGCTTGAAGCGCTGAGATCGAGAAATCTATAGTTCCCAGATGCACAATTTCACGAAACACTAAAGTTCGAAATCGAAAAACTGAAGAAAAAAATAGAAAAAGCAAGATGGGGAAATTTAGGTTTTCCCTGTTTTTGTTTGATAATTTTTCTCTTAGAAAACACGATTTCGTCGTCCCAACGGGCAACACTGGGAGGAGACGGCGATCCGAACAGCCCAATCAGCGAGCGTTCCCGCTTCACGTCCGTTTTCCCAGTTTTGAAATCAAAAATTTTGATTGTCTCCCAAAAATAACAGGAGACTTATTTTCCGAAATCAGCCCGATTTTCATCTATCCCACACCATTAACTATTCAGGAAAAATGCAAACAGAATTCGGTGAAATTCCTCATTAAGGTAGCCTCAGTCAGTTTTTTTTTTAGAAATTTGTTCATTGACCAAAAGTCATTTACAAAGTATTGATATAGTAACAAATTATACAATTGGCCCGAAACGCGAAATGCATTAGCCCAACGGTTAATGTGACTTGTACAACATTAAATGATAGATTTGTAACAAATACACGAAAATAATAATAAAAAAGTAGATAAAATAATAATAATAGTAACATAATGAGTGTCAAGGTGTAGTAAAAAAGGTAAAAAAATGGTAAAAAAAAAGATAAAAAGGTAAAAAAATGGTAAAAATGGTAAATCTAAAAGCAGGTAAAAAATGGTAGATATGTAAAAAAAATTTGATGTCGCGGCCTGGAATCGAACCCGGGACCCCCACGTTCGGGCGACATACGTACGTACGTACGGTTGGCGTTTTATGTATATAGATTGTGGATGGTTCTTTTTTGACCAAAGTGTTGTTGTGGAGTCGCAACAATGCCGATTGCCGCTGTACTACCCATCTAACAAGCTCCAAGCGCAGATGAGTATGTAATGTTCCATTACTGACGTACCATGGTGCGTCAGTTATGATTCTTAGCACCCTGTTCTGTAATATTTGTACATAATTTAAATTGCTTTTCGCAGCCGATCCCCGAACTTAGCAACCGTAGGTCCAGATGGGTCTGATTAATTGGAGGTAAATTAGTTTTTTAGTGCTTACGCCAATTTGTTTGCTCCTGAGCAGGGGATACAGTTCTCTGAGCCTTGACCGTAATTTCCCTTTCAGGTACTTGATATGGTCTAAAAACGTCAGATTTGGTTTATTTTTTTATCAAGTAGATATTAATCATAAATACTTGACATTATTGAGTTCTGGTATATACTCATTACCGAGCTGGTACCTCCTCACCACCCTTTCTCTGGCAATTATGGGTTGATTTTGATGATTCCAGCGGCAATCTTTTAGTTTTTAAATTCCCTAGATAGATGCACTGATGAATTTCAAAAATCCTTGGAAATTTCGAATTTAGGCACAACTTTTTACTTATGGAATTAAACAAGTGCATTATTGTGATTATCAGTCAATTGATTGGGAATGGGGTTCTCAGAAACAAAACTCCTCTTTTGCCTAGCTTTTGGTGAGTTTATCGCCTTCCTCAGGGCTCAAAGGATGTATTACTGTGTGAGCATCACATCAGCGTCAATCAAAAAACCAGTTAGAGATGCCACCATAACTGGCGGGAAATGAAATTCAGAACTATCGCAGGTAAAATGGAAAAAGGGGGAATTTAAAATATCATGTCAGCTATAACAATGCCAGGAAGCAACAGCCTTAGAAAAACAGTGTTAATTGCCACTGTTAATTGCCAGTGGGTAATTAACACTGTATTCCCAAGGCTGTTGCATTCATTTCCCACCGACTATGGAGGCATCTCTAACTGGTTTTTTGATTTACGCTGATGTGATGCTCACACAGTAATACATCCTTTGAGCCATGAGATATCTTGGTACAAAGACCTGAAAGAACTGGCCAACAAGCATGGTTGTGCATTCGATGGGGACCCGAGCAACATGGATTCTTGGAGGCAGCAGATGGGGGGATAGTTGAAGCGTGTCTGGCGGCTCATAAACGAGAAATCCTGGCACAAGCCCAATCCACCAGTAGCCTTTTGTATCGGCAATTGAACCAAGAAGTGAGATGTGTGGATATGACAAGTGCTTTGTTGAATCACCCGCCTCGGATTCTTTACTGGATTTTGAAATTGAGAGGAGCTTTGATTGGCTTGAATCACAAGCCTTTCCTCCCCAGCAACCCCAGATGCGAACTGTGCAACCTCGGAGAACTCGAAGATGTGATCCATTTCGTTGGAGTCTGCCCGATCCTTCGAAAGTTTCGGGTCCTGTTCCTTGGACGAAGATCACTCGCAAGGGAGGAGCTTGTGGAGTTTTTGGACGACCAGAACAAATGGGTCTCCTTGGCAAAATACTGTAGAGCTGCATGGAGGTACAGACTTGACCTTGTCCGTGAATTCAATTGGTAGCCGTTCAATTCAATTGGGTCTCTCAAGAATGTAACATTCAAATATTCTATGTACTAATTTATTTATTTAATTAACCCTAGTGTCGCTTGCGTGATTCTCCGACAGACAGCAAATGTCTCCGTCGTAATTAATGCTTTTCTAAAAAATCGATCTATAAAATTGGTACCTAAATCTCTAAATCTGTCTCTCTCTCTCTCTCTCTCTCTCTCTCTCTCTCTCTCTCTCTCTCTCTCTCTCTCTCTCTTAAAAATAATGACTAAAGACGGCATTGAGTCATCCTGGTGTTCTGTCACAGTAGGTACTCTGCATGGATCAGTAATATCTGCATTGCTCTTCATTTTATATATAAATAAAATATCATCATGTTTTAAATACTGTAAATACCAGCTTTATGCAGATGATTTGCAGATCTTTATTACTGTTGACCCTGCGGAGATAGCCACAGGAGTTTCTTTAATGAATGAAGACCTACTTAGGCTGAATTAATGGTGTAGGCTCCACTGTCTAAAGATTAATTCTGCCAAATGTAAGGTATTACTGATGGGATCTCAGGGTTACCTTAATCAAATTGCAATAGATAATGTCCCACTTGTGCAAGTTGAATTTGACCGGCTTCCTTTTGAAAAATCTGTCAAAAACCTAGGATTAATAGTGGACGGAGAAATGAAGTGGACGGAGCAAGTAACAGGAGTTTGTAGTAGGATTTATAAAGGTTTGTATCAGCTGAGAAGGATAGCATATTATATGCCTCAAGATGTAAAGAAAAAGTCCATTCATGCAGCATGAATTAATGAGCGAATTTTCAAAGAAATCATTCAGTTTAAGGTGTGGTTAAGAAAAGGACCAATGATGTTGCAATTTGTTGTAGAAAGTTTTTCTTTTCGATCCTTGGTTTATATATATGTATATATGTTTTTATTACATACTTTTACACCAATAATCGACGTCCTGGAAGACGTGAAATCACTGGGCTGAAAGCTGAATCTGGGAGCCCGAGAAGCGTTCTGATTGTGGAAGCTCCAGGACGTAGTTAAAGATGAGTGCGACAGATCGCGTTCATGCTCGTATGTTCCCAACCTCATAACAACAAGCCACCTTTTGTTTATCACACATTTTTCTCCTTGATGCGTTACCGCATCTAAGTAATTAATTTGATAACATTTAGTTATATTCGCGATATGTACGAAAAAATCGTGCGATTTTCAATAATACACTGGGTTTTAAACGTTTCTATCGGTGGCAGTTGTCGATACAATATTTGAACGAGGACTCTTTTTTTTTCCCGACACATTGCAATAGCTTCATTTTCCTTGAAAATTCGCTAATAATACGCTGCAAATTATTGCTGGGTATGCTTTGAAGATGTTAGGAGTCCATATTCATGTTCTAGTCGTCTCTACGAACTCATAGAGTACCCACACGGCTACTGCATTTCTGGGTACAACAAATATACGCACGTATTCATTATATATATATATATAGCTAAAAACTTTTCTTAATTTTGGACAATTTTCATTTTTGAAAAATGCATTCATATCAGAAATTTTGTGCTGAATCCGAATATACCATATATTACCATGATTTTCAATGTAAAAACCACAAAAAACGGGAAAAACCCATTTTTTTGGGAGTTTTTTTGAATTTTGGACCACTTTGGATTGTCCAAAATTGCTGGTTAACGAACTTGACCTATGGTTTGATGCTACAAACATTTTGGCAAAAACTAAAAAAAAATTTTTAAATGGCACTCGGCAATTAAATTTGGGAACTATAGAATAAAGGAACTGCTGGGGTTGTGTAAACTAACTTTCAGGAGACCGGTAGGCAGCTCCAAACACTAAATCAAAGGTAATATCAAGCTCAGTGTTGGAGGAACAAGAAAGTTCTTGATATTTTTGAATCACGAACGTAATCCATCACAAAAAGAATGGTATGGTATGTACGTGGTAACGAAATCTTGTGTTTGATGCTGGTGGTCAGAGGGGTTGCACATGTTTATGAATGTAAATACATTTTGGATAGGTAGCATGAACAAAAATATAAAAAATTTAGTCAAACACATAAATTTATTTCATAGAAAACATGTTATAAAACAAGGAAAAATCTTAGTTTCAGACTTTGTATCAGACAAAATAATTATTTATACACAGTCTTATTTTTCTCTCGAGCAGCTAGGAGGGTACTGAGGCGCCCAGCGCTCTGACCCTTCAGGGAGGTGCTTGGAGAGGGGTGTGAAGAGGGGGGCCCGACTGAGAGACGGGCGTCGCCGGTGAAGGTTAAACAATTACTCAAGTTATCGTCCGGAATGACACATATATATATATATACATATGATTTTTGGAAAAACTTCAGGGATCGTTTCAGAATGTTCCAAAACGGATTTCAGTGTGAAAATTTTTCGAAAAAGTCGATTCTAAAAATTTTGAGGCCATTGCAATAGCTTCATTTTCCTTGAAAATTCGCTAATAATACGCTGCAAATTATTGCTGGGTATGCTTTGAAGATGTTAGGAGTCCATATTCATGTTCTAGTCGTCTCTACGAACTCATAGAGTACCCACACGGCTACTGCATTTCTGGGTACAACAAATATACGCACGTATTCATTATATATATATATAGCTAAAAACTTTTCTTAATTTTGGACAATTTTCATTTTTGAAAAATGCATTCATATCAGAAATTTTGTGCTGAATCCGAATATACCATATATTACCATGATTTTCAATGTAAAAACCACAAAAAACGGGAAAAAACCCATTTTTTTGGGAGTTTTTTTGAATTTTGGACCACTTTGGATTGTCCAAAATTGCTGGTTAACGAACTTGACCTATGGTTTGATGCTACAAACATTTTGGCAAAAACTAAAAAAAAATTTTTAAACAATTACTCAAGTTATCGTCCGGAATGACACATATATATATATATACATATGATTTTTGGAAAAACTTCAGGGATCGTTTCAGAATGTTCCAAAACGGATTTCAGTGTGAAAATTTTTCGAAAAAGTCGATTCTAAAAATTTTGAGGCCATTGCAATAGCTTCATTTTCCTTGAAAATTCGCTAATAATACGCTGCAAATTATTGCTGGGTATGCTTTGAAGATGTTAGGAGTCCATATTCATGTTCTAGTCGTCTCTACGAACTCATAGAGTACCCACACGGCTACTGCATTTCTGGGTACAACAAATATACGCACGTATTCATTATATATATATAGCTACAAACTTTTCTTAATTTTGGACAATTTTCATTTTTGAAAAATGCATTCATATCAGAAATTTTGTGCTGAATCCGAATATACCATATATTACCATGATTTTCAATGTAAAAACCACAAAAAACGGGAAAAACCCATTTTTTTGGGAGTTTTTTTGAATTTTGGACCACTTTGGATTGTCCAAAATTGCTGGTTAACGAACTTGACCTATGGTTTGATGCTACAAACATTTTGGCAAAAACTAAAAAAAAATTTTTAAACAATTACTCAAGTTATCGTCCGGAATGACACATATATATATATATACATATGATTTTTGGAAAAACTTCAGGGATCGTTTCAGAATGTTCCAAAACGGATTTCAGTGTGAAAATTTTTCGAAAAAGTCGATTCTAAAAATTTTGAGGCCATTGCAATAGCTTCATTTTCCTTGAAAATTCGCTAATAATACGCTGCAAATTATTGCTGGGTATGCTTTGAAGATGTTAGGAGTCCATATTCATGTTCTAGTCGTCTCTACGAACTCATAGAGTACCCACACGGCTACTGCATTTCTGGGTACAACAAGTATACGCACGTATTCATTATATATATATATAGCTAAAAACTTTTCTTAATTTTGGACAATTTTCATTTTTGAAAAATGCATTCATATCAGAAATTTTGTGCTGAATCCGAATATACCATATATTACCATGATTTTCAATGTAAAAACCACAAAAAACGGGAAAAAACCCATTTTTTTGGGAGTTTTTTTGAATTTTGGACCACTTTGGATTGTCCAAAATTGCTGGTTAACGAACTTGACCTATGGTTTGATGCTACAAACATTTTGGCAAAAACTAAAAAAAAATTTTTAAACAATTACTCAAGTTATCGTCCGGAATGACACATATATATATATATACATATGATTTTTGGAAAAACTTCAGGGATCGTTTCAGAATGTTCCAAAACGGATTTCAGTGTGAAAATTTTTCGAAAAAGTCGATTCTAAAAATTTTGAGGCCATTGCAATAGCTTCATTTTCCTTGAAAATTCGCTAATAATACGCTGCAAATTATTGCTGGGTATGCTTTGAAGATGTTAGGAGTCCATATTCATGTTCTAGTCGTCTCTACGAACTCATAGAGTACCCACACGGCTACTGCATTTCTGGGTACAACAAATATACGCACGTATTCATTATATATATATATATAGCTAAAAACTTTTCTTAATTTTGGACAATTTTCATTTTTGAAAAATGCATTCATATCAGAAATTTTGTGCTGAATCCGAATATACCATATATTACCATGATTTTCAATGTAAAAACCACAAAAAACGGGAAAAAACCCATTTTTTTGGGAGTTTTTTTGAATTTTGGACCACTTTGGATTGTCCAAAATTGCTGGTTAACGAACTTGACCTATGGTTTGATGCTACAAACATTTTGGCAAAAACTAAAAAAAAATTTTTAAACAATTACTCAAGTTATCGTCCGGAATGACACATATATATATATATACATATGATTTTTGGAAAAACTTCAGGGATCGTTTCAGAATGTTCCAAAACGGATTTCAGTGTGAAAATTTTTCGAAAAAGTCGATTCTAAAAATTTTGAGGCCATTGCAATAGCTTCATTTTCCTTGAAAATTCGCTAATAATACGCTGCAAATTATTGCTGGGTATGCTTTGAAGATGTTAGGAGTCCATATTCATGTTCTAGTCGTCTCTACGAACTCATAGAGTACCCACACGGCTACTGCATTTCTGGGTACAACAAATATACGCACGTATTCATTATATATATATATAGCTAAAAACTTTTCTTAATTTTGGACAATTTTCATTTTTGAAAAATGCATTCATATCAGAAATTTTGTGCTGAATCCGAATATACCATATATTACCATGATTTTCAATGTAAAAACCACAAAAAACGGGAAAAACCCATTTTTTTGGGAGTTTTTTTGAATTTTGGACCACTTTGGATTGTCCAAAATTGCTGGTTAACGAACTTGACCTATGGTTTGATGCTACAAACATTTTGGCAAAAACTAAAAAAAAATTTTTAAACAATTACTCAAGTTATCGTCCGGAATGACACATATATATATATATACATATGATTTTTGGAAAAACTTCAGGGATCGTTTCAGAATGTTCCAAAACGGATTTCAGTGTGAAAATTTTTCGAAAAAGTCGATTCTAAAAATTTTGAGGCCATTGCAATAGCTTCATTTTCCTTGAAAATTCGCTAATAATACGCTGCAAATTATTGCTGGGTATGCTTTGAAGATGTTAGGAGTCCATATTCATGTTCTAGTCGTCTCTACGAACTCATAGAGTACCCACACGGCTACTGCATTTCTGGGTACAACAAATATACGCACGTATTCATTATATATATATATAGCTAAAAACTTTTCTTAATTTTGGACAATTTTCATTTTTGAAAAATGCATTCATATCAGAAATTTTGTGCTGAATCCGAATATACCATATATTACCATGATTTTCAATGTAAAAACCACAAAAAACGGGAAAAACCCATTTTTTTGGGAGTTTTTTTGAATTTTGGACCACTTTGGATTGTCCAAAATTGCTGGTTAACGAATTTGACCTATGGTTTGATGCTACAAACATTTTGGCAAAAACTAAAAAAAAATTTTTAAACAATTACTCAAGTTATCGTCCGGAATGACACACATATATATATATATACATATGATTTTTGGAAAAACTTCAGGGATCGTTTCAGAATGTTCCAAAACGGATTTCAGTGTGAAAATTTTTCGAAAAAGTCGATTCTAAAAATTTTGAGGCCATTGCAATAGCTTCATTTTCCTTGAAAATTCGCTAATAATACGCTGCAAATTATTGCTGGGTATGCTTTGAAGATGTTAGGAGTCCATATTCATGTTCTAGTCGTCTCTACGAACTCATAGAGTACCCACACGGCTACTGCATTTCTGGGTACAACAAATATACGCACGTATTCATTATATATATATATAGCTAAAAACTTTTCTTAATTTTGGACAATTTTCATTTTTGAAAAATGCATTCATATCAGAAATTTTGTGCTGAATCCGAATATACCATATATCACCATGATTTTCAATGTAAAAACCACAAAAAACGGGAAAAACCCATTTTTTTGGGAGTTTTTTTGAATTTTGGACCACTTTGGATTGTCCAAAATTGCTGGTTAACGAACTTGACCTATGGTTTGATGCTACAAACATTTTGGCAAAAACTAAAAAAAAATTTTTAAACAATTACTCAAGTTATCGTCCGGAATGACACATATATATATATATACATATGATTTTTGGAAAAACTTCAGGGATCGTTTCAGAATGTTCCAAAACGGATTTCAGTGTGAAAATTTTTCGAAAAAGTCGATTCTAAAAATTTTGAGGCCATTGCAATAGCTTCATTTTCCTTGAAAATTCGCTAATAATACGCTGCAAATTATTGCTGGGCATGCTTTGAAGATGTTAGGAGTCCATATTCATGTTCTAGTCGTCTCTACGAACTCATAGAGTACCCACACGGCTACTGCATTTCTGGGTACAACAAGTATACGCACGTATTCATTATATATATATATAGCTAAAAACTTTTCTTAATTTTGGACAATTTTCATTTTTGAAAAATGCATTCATATCAGAAATTTTGTGCTGAATCCGAATATACCATATATTACCATGATTTTCAATGTAAAAACCACAAAAAACGGGAAAAACCCATTTTTTTGGGAGTTTTTTTGAATTTTGGACCACTTTGGATTGTCCAAAATTGCTGGTTAACGAACTTGACCTATGGTTTGATGCTACAAACATTTTGGCAAAAACTAAAAAAAAATTTTTAAGGCTAAATGTCACGATGTTTTAGTGTGATTCTGAAATGAGAGATGGCAGCACCATCGGGGCCAAATTTCGTTTACTCCTCAGTTGAGAACGGATCGAGATATTTTAGTTCCGCAAACGGATTTCTCTTCAAGATCACCGTAGAATTCCGGGTAATTGGTTTAGAAAGTGTGCAAAAAATTTTTGCACACAGTTCCAACAAAAATTTGTTTAAATTTTGAACATTTTCAAAAAGTGGCCTTATAGCCACTTGCAGAACCTTCATCAGAATACGAATCCGTTTGCAGAATTTTTCTAACTTGATCATAGCCTTCGGATTCGCGTTTTTACGATTTGGAGGGGGGCGAGGGGGGCAATCATGGGCTGGGGGGGAGGGCGGCGATCAAACGCCCCGCCGCCCGCCCGACCTTCACATTCATGTTTTGCTAGTATGCACCCTTTGGTCTCTATTCTTTTTCCCGGCCACCTAATAGGTAGCTACCATCAACCTTCCCATTTCCAACTTCTCTGTCTTGAGGTTGATCGAATTGGGCGAAATTTCCATAAAAAGCAAGACACATGAACAAATAACTTATGAGACACATTCTGTGTTAATTTGATTCAGATAATGGTTTGCACTACTAAATAGTTAGTTCTAAAATTGTGATAATTTCAGTTCACTGTACATGGACTAGTTAGGTATCTAGAACAACTAGTAATAGATGGTTTGATGAGCATATTCTTGGCGTTTGACGTTGATTTCCAAATTTTGTGAACAGCTAAAGATGATGAAAAAATAATAAGTAGGTAGTTAATTCACTCTGCAATAGTGTTGAAAAAGGTAAAAACACCTATTCATTATTTACCAAAAATTCAAATATCTTTGAAATAATATCAAAATAAATCTAAATAAATTTGAAACTAAAATCCCCCGTGTCTGAATTTTTTATTCCCGAATTCCTTCTTCTAAGAGTTAAATTATTAATTCTCTCTGTTTTTAAATGTCATTCTTGATTTCATGTAATTATAACGCCTAACACTAGCGAAGTGTTGAATTTTGAGGTAGTACTAGGTATACTACTAAATTACAAACATGACTGTCCCAAAATTACCGTTAGTGCACTGTAATAAATAGCCTAGAACTAGTGCTGTGGTCTTACAAGGTAAATACCATACAGATGGCAACCCTACATGTTTACCTTTTCGGATTACTCGAAAAGTTCGAGAAGAGTTCAAGGTCGCACACCTTTCTCATTCGCTAGCAATCCCGGGTACATCGGGCACTGTTGACGTTCGAATACTGTAGGTAGTAGGTACCTAGTACTAGGGTACGGTGTTGGTGATTTTACCTTTCAATATTCCGCGATTGTGCAGCGATCACTACATCGTTTTTTAGGACGTCCCACAGTAAGAATTGGGCGTCCATATGCGATTAATCTGGGGTAAAGAAGGACACAATCAACGGAAAAAATCTGCGAAGTGCTTCTATCAGCTCAGGGGTCTTGATTTTCGTAGGGGACTATCTACATGCCAATTTGAACAATCCTGACAAATTTCATCTAATTCTTATGAAATATGTGAAAGTTATAGCTGTTTCAAGGATTTAATGTTTGCACATGCGCAGATGCTAATGTCAATTTGGAGGCCGTGATTTTCGTAGACCATCTGCACCCCAAAAATGTCATCGAACTCAGATGGGAAATGAAGAAGTTGAGACTGTTACAAGGAATTCACGTTTTCGCTTCCGCAGTCACTACTATTAGTCCGGGAGTGATTTTCATAGGGGACCATCTACTCGCCAACCCGCAAGATTCCTGAAAATTTCATCGAAATCAGACATTAACTTCGTGTAGTTCTGCCCGATACAAGGATTTCACGACAGAATCAAAGACAGACAGACACGGAACCAAAATTGTTCAGGAAGGTCTTATACATAGAACGCGAGGAGAAATTTTGATTTCGGAGATTTTTTTTTCTACAATCTTGAAAAGTTAAAACAATACTTCCACTACCTTGGTGGACTCGGAAGTAAGAAGTGCGTAGGCACCTTATCTATTTTTGCTCTGTACAATTTTTAGTTAATCATAAATAATAATTTTGTGTTCGGGTCTACTACGGTAACGGAAGTATTGTTTTCACTTTTCAACGTTAAAAAAAAATATCTCCAAAATCAAAATTTCTACTCGAGTTATATGTTTTAGACCCTTCTGAACAATTTTGGTTCTGTGTCTGCCTGTCTGTCATGAAATCCTTGTAACGCCCGAAACTATACGAAATTAATGTCCAATGTCGATGAAAAATTTTGAGGTAGATATATTATGCGGGTTGACGTCTAGACGATCCCCTATGAAAATCATCGTCCCAGTATCAATCAATAATATGTATAACATTCTACCATAATTATGATACCTAACCATTATCTGAATCAAATTAACACAGAATGTGTCTCATAAGTTATTTGTTCATGTGTCTTGCTTTCTATGGAAATTTCGCCCAATTCGATCAACCTCAAGACAGAGAAGTTGGAAATGGGAAGGTTGATGGTAGCTACCTATTAGGTGGCCGGGAAAAAGAATAGAGACCAAAGGGTGCATACTAGCAAAACATGAATGTGAAGGTCGGGCGGGCGGCGGGGCGTTTGATCGCCGCCCTCCCCCCCAGCCCATGATTGCCCCCCTCGCCCCCCTCCAAATCGTAAAAACGCGAATCCGACGGCTATGATCAAGTTAGAAAAATTCTGCAAACGGATTCGTATTCTGATGAAGGTTCTGCAAGTGGCTATAAGGCCACTTTTTGAAAATGTTCAAAATTTAAACAAATTTTTGTTGGAACTGTGTGCAAAAATTTTTTGCACACTTTCTAAACCAATTACCCGGAATTCTACGGTGATCTTGAAGAGAAATCCGTTTGCGGAACTAAAATATCTCGATCCGTTCTCAACTGAGGAGTAAACGAAATTTTCTTCATTTTGGTGCTGCCACGTGGTGGCAGATTTCACAACTAAACTCGGGACATTTAGCCTTAAACAATTACTCAAGTTATCGTCCGGAATGACACATATATATATATATACATATGATTTTTGGAAAAACTTCAGGGATCGTTTCAGAATGTTCCAAAACGGATTTCAGTGTGAAAATTTTTCGAAAAAGTCGATTCTAAAAATTTTGAGGCCATTGCAATAGCTTCATTTTCCTTGAAAATTCGCTAATAATACGCTGCAAATTATTGCTGGGTATGCTTTGAAGATGTTAGGAGTCCATATTCATGTTCTAGTCGTCTCTACGAACTCATAGAGTACCCACACGGCTACTGCATTTCTGGGTACAACAAATATACGCACGTATTCATTATATATATATATATAGCTAAAAACTTTTCTTAATTTTGGACAATTTTCATTTTTGAAAAATGCATTCATATCAGAAATTTTGTGCTGAATCCGAATATACCATATATTACCATGATTTTCAATGTAAAAACCACAAAAAACGGGAAAAACCCATTTTTTTGGGAGTTTTTTTGAATTTTGGACCACTTTGGATTGTCCAAAATTGCTGGTTAACGAACTTGACCTATGGTTTGATGCTACAAACATTTTGGCAAAAACTAAAAAAAAATTTTTAAACAATTACTCAAGTTATCGTCCGGAATGACACATATATATATATATACATATGATTTTTGGAAAAACTTCAGGGATCGTTTCAGAATGTTCCAAAACGGATTTCAGTGTGAAAATTTTTCGAAAAAGTCGATTCTAAAAATTTTGAGGCCATTGCAATAGCTTCATTTTCCTTGAAAATTCGCTAATAATACGCTGCAAATTATTGCTGGGTATGCTTTGAAGATGTTAGGAGTCCATATTCATGTTCTAGTCGTCTCTACGAACTCATAGAGTACCCACACGGCTACTGCATTTCTGGGTACAACAAATATACGCACGTATTCATTATATATATATATAGCTAAAAACTTTTCTTAATTTTGGACAATTTTCATTTTTGAAAAATGCATTCATATCAGAAATTTTGTGCTGAATCCGAATATACCATATATTACCATGATTTTCAATGTAAAAACCACAAAAAACGGGAAAAACCCATTTTTTTGGGAGTTTTTTTGAATTTTGGACCACTTTGGATTGTCCAAAATTGCTGGTTAACGAACTTGACCTATGGTTTGATGCTACAAACATTTTGGCAAAAACTAAAAAAAAATTTTTAAATGGCACTCGGCAATTAAATTTGGGAACTATAGAATAAAGGAACTGCTGGGGTTGTGTAAACTAACTTTCAGGAGACCGGTAGGCAGCTCCAAACACTAAATCAAAGGTAATATCAAGCTCAGTGTTGGAGGAACAAGAAAGTTCTTGATATTTTTGAATCACGAACGTAATCCATCACAAAAAGAATGGTATGGTATGTACGTGGTAACGAAATCTTGTGTTTGATGCTGGTGGTCAGAGGGGTTGCACATGTTTATGAATGTAAATACATTTTGGATAGGTAGCATGAACAAAAATATAAAAAATTTAGTCAAACACATAAATTTATTTCATAGAAAACATGTTATAAAACAAGGAAAAATCTTAGTTTCAGACTTTGTATCAGACAAAATAATTATTTATACACAGTCTTATTTTTCTCTCGAGCAGCTAGGAGGGTACTGAGGCGCCCAGCGCTCTGACCCTTCAGGGAGGTGCTTGGAGAGGGGTGTGAAGAGGGGGGCCCGACTGAGAGACGGGCGTCGCCGGTGAAGGTTAAACAATTACTCAAGTTATCGTCCGGAATGACACATATATATATATATATACATATGATTTTTGGAAAAACTTCAGGGATCGTTTCAGAATGTTCCAAAACGGATTTCAGTGTGAAAATTTTTCGAAAAAGTCGATTCTAAAAATTTTGAGGCCATTGCAATAGCTTCATTTTCCTTGAAAATTCGCTAATAATACGCTGCAAATTATTGCTGGGTATGCTTTGAAGATGTTAGGAGTCCATATTCATGTTCTAGTCGTCTCTACGAACTCATAGAGTACCCACACGGCTACTGCATTTCTGGGTACAACAAATATACGCACGTATTCATTATATATATATAGCTAAAAACTTTTCTTAATTTTGGACAATTTTCATTTTTGAAAAATGCATTCATATCAGAAATTTTGTGCTGAATCCGAATATACCATATATTACCATGATTTTCAATGTAAAAACCACAAAAAACGGGAAAAACCCATTTTTTTGGGAGTTTTTTTGAATTTTGGACCACTTTGGATTGTCCAAAATTGCTGGTTAACGAACTTGACCTATGGTTTGATGCTACAAACATTTTGGCAAAAACTAAAAAAAAATTTTTAAACAATTACTCAAGTTATCGTCCGGAATGACACATATATATATATACATATGATTTTTGGAAAAACTTCAGGGATCGTTTCAGAATGTTCCAAAACGGATTTCAGTGTGAAAATTTTTCGAAAAAGTCGATTCTAAAAATTTTGAGGCCATTGCAATAGCTTCATTTTCCTTGAAAATTCGCTAATAATACGCTGCAAATTATTGCTGGGTATGCTTTGAAGATGTTAGGAGTCCATATTCATGTTCTAGTCGTCTCTACGAACTCATAGAGTACCCACACGGCTACTGCATTTCTGGGTACAACAAATATACGCACGTATTCATTATATATATATATAGCTAAAAACTTTTCTTAATTTTGGACAATTTTCATTTTTGAAAAATGCATTCATATCAGAAATTTTGTGCTGAATCCGAATATACCATATATTACCATGATTTTCAATGTAAAAACCACAAAAAACGGGAAAAACCCATTTTTTTGGGAGTTTTTTTGAATTTTGGACCACTTTGGATTGTCCAAAATTGCTGGTTAACGAACTTGACCTATGGTTTGATGCTACAAACATTTTGGCAAAAACTAAAAAAAAATTTTTAAACAATTACTCAAGTTATCGTCCGGAATGACACATATATATATATATACATATGATTTTTGGAAAAACTTCAGGGATCGTTTCAGAATGTTCCAAAACGGATTTCAGTGTGAAAATTTTTCGAAAAAGTCGATTCTAAAAATTTTGAGGCCATTGCAATAGCTTCATTTTCCTTGAAAATTCGCTAATAATACGCTGCAAATTATTGCTGGGTATGCTTTGAAGATGTTAGGAGTCCATATTCATGTTCTAGTCGTCTCTACGAACTCATAGAGTACCCACACGGCTACTGCATTTCTGGGTACAACAAATATACGCACGTATTCATTATATATATATATAGCTAAAAACTTTTCTTAATTTTGGACAATTTTCATTTTTGAAAAATGCATTCATATCAGAAATTTTGTGCTGAATCCGAATATACCATATATTACCATGATTTTCAATGTAAAAACCACAAAAAACGGGAAAAACCCATTTTTTTGGGAGTTTTTTTGAATTTTGGACCACTTTGGATTGTCCAAAATTGCTGGTTAACGAACTTGACCTATGGTTTGATGCTACAAACATTTTGGCAAAAACTAAAAAAAAATTTTTAAACAATTACTCAAGTTATCGTCCGGAATGACACATATATATATATATACATATGATTTTTGGAAAAACTTCAGGGATCGTTTCAGAATGTTCCAAAACGGATTTCAGTGTGAAAATTTTTCGAAAAAGTCGATTCTAAAAATTTTGAGGCCATTGCAATAGCTTCATTTTCCTTGAAAATTCGCTAATAATACGCTGCAAATTATTGCTGGGTATGCTTTGAAGATGTTAGGAGTCCATATTCATGTTCTAGTCGTCTCTACGAACTCATAGAGTACCCACACGGCTACTGCATTTCTGGGTACAACAAGTATACGCACGTATTCATTATATATATATATAGCTAAAAACTTTTCTTAATTTTGGACAATTTTCATTTTTGAAAAATGCATTCATATCAGAAATTTTGTGCTGAATCCGAATATACCATATATTACCATGATTTTCAATGTAAAAACCACAAAAAACGGGAAAAACCCATTTTTTTGGGAGTTTTTTTGAATTTTGGACCACTTTGGATTGTCCAAAATTGCTGGTTAACGAACTTGACCTATGGTTTGATGCTACAAACATTTTGGCAAAAACTAAAAAAAAATTTTTAAACAATTACTCAAGTTATCGTCCGGAATGACACATATATATATATATACATATGATTTTTGGAAAAACTTCAGGGATCGTTTCAGAATGTTCCAAAACGGATTTCAGTGTGAAAATTTTTCGAAAAAGTCGATTCTAAAAATTTTGAGGCCATTGCAATAGCTTCATTTTCCTTGAAAATTCGCTAATAATACGCTGCAAATTATTGCTGGGTATGCTTTGAAGATGTTAGGAGTCCATATTCATGTTCTAGTCGTCTCTACGAACTCATAGAGTACCCACACGGCTACTGCATTTCTGGGTACAACAAATATACGCACGTATTCATTATATATATATATATAGCTAAAAACTTTTCTTAATTTTGGACAATTTTCATTTTTGAAAAATGCATTCATATCAGAAATTTTGTGCTGAATCCGAATATACCATATATTACCATGATTTTCAATGTAAAAACCACAAAAAACGGGAAAAACCCATTTTTTTGGGAGTTTTTTTGAATTTTGGACCACTTTGGATTGTCCAAAATTGCTGGTTAACGACCTTGACCTATGGTTTGATGCTACAAACATTTTGGCAAAAACTAAAAAAAAATTTTTAAACAATTACTCAAGTTATCGTCCGGAATGACACATATATATATATATACATATGATTTTTGGAAAAACTTCAGGGATCGTTTCAGAATGTTCCAAAACGGATTTCAGTGTGAAAATTTTTCGAAAAAGTCGATTCTAAAAATTTTGAGGCCATTGCAATAGCTTCATTTTCCTTGAAAATTCGCTAATAATACGCTGCAAATTATTGCTGGGTATGCTTTGAAGATGTTAGGAGTCCATATTCATGTTCTAGTCGTCTCTACGAACTCATAGAGTACCCACACGGCTACTGCATTTCTGGGTACAACAAATATACGCACGTATTCATTATATATATATATAGCTAAAAACTTTTCTTAATTTTGGACAATTTTCATTTTTGAAAAATGCATTCATATCAGAAATTTTGTGCTGAATCCGAATATACCATATATTACCATGATTTTCAATGTAAAAACCACAAAAAACGGGAAAAACCCATTTTTTTGGGAGTTTTTTTGAATTTTGGACCACTTTGGATTGTCCAAAATTGCTGGTTAACGAACTTGACCTATGGTTTGATGCTACAAACATTTTGGCAAAAACTAAAAAAAAATTTTTAAACAATTACTCAAGTTATCGTCCGGAATGACACATATATATATATATACATATGATTTTTGGAAAAACTTCAGGGATCGTTTCAGAATGTTCCAAAACGGATTTCAGTGTGAAAATTTTTCGAAAAAGTCGATTCTAAAAATTTTGAGGCCATTGCAATAGCTTCATTTTCCTTGAAAATTCGCTAATAATACGCTGCAAATTATTGCTGGGTATGCTTTGAAGATGTTAGGAGTCCATATTCATGTTCTAGTCGTCTCTACGAACTCATAGAGTACCCACACGGCTACTGCATTTCTGGGTACAACAAATATACGCACGTATTCATTATATATATATATAGCTAAAAACTTTTCTTAATTTTGGACAATTTTCATTTTTGAAAAATGCATTCATATCAGAAATTTTGTGCTGAATCCGAATATACCATATATTACCATGATTTTCAATGTAAAAACCACAAAAAACGGGAAAAACCCATTTTTTTGGGAGTTTTTTTGAATTTTGGACCACTTTGGATTGTCCAAAATTGCTGGTTAACGAACTTGACCTATGGTTTGATGCTACAAACATTTTGGCAAAAACTAAAAAAAAATTTTTAAATGGCACTCGGCAATTAAATTTGGGAACTATAGAATAAAGGAACTGCTGGGGTTGTGTAAACTAACTTTCAGGAGACCGGTAGGCAGCTCCAAACACTAAATCAAAGGTAATATCAAGCTCAGTGTTGGAGGAACAAGAAAGTTCTTGATATTTTTGAATCACGAACGTAATCCATCACAAAAAGAATGGTATGGTATGTACGTGGTAACGAAATCTTGTGTTTGATGCTGGTGGTCAGAGGGGTTGCACATGTTTATGAATGTAAATACATTTTGGATAGGTAGCATGAACAAAAATATAAAAAATTTAGTCAAACACATAAATTTATTTCATAGAAAACATGTTATAAAACAAGGAAAAATCTTAGTTTCAGACTTTGTATCAGACAAAATAATTATTTATACACAGTCTTATTTTTCTCTCGAGCAGCTAGGAGGGTACTGAGGCGCCCAGCGCTCTGACCCTTCAGGGAGGTGCTTGGAGAGGGGTGTGAAGAGGGGGGCCCGACTGAGAGACGGGCGTCGCCGGTGAAGGTTAAACAATTACTCAAGTTATCGTCCGGAATGACACATATATATATATATATACATATGATTTTTGGAAAAACTTCAGGGATCGTTTCAGAATGTTCCAAAACGGATTTCAGTGTGAAAATTTTTCGAAAAAGTCGATTCTAAAAATTTTGAGGCCATTGCAATAGCTTCATTTTCCTTGAAAATTCGCTAATAATACGCTGCAAATTATTGCTGGGTATGCTTTGAAGATGTTAGGAGTCCATATTCATGTTCTAGTCGTCTCTACGAACTCATAGAGTACCCACACGGCTACTGCATTTCTGGGTACAACAAATATACGCACGTATTCATTATATATATATATAGCTAAAAACTTTTCTTAATTTTGGACAATTTTCATTTTGAAAAATGCATTCATATCAGAAATTTTGTGCTGAATCCGAATATACCATATATTACCATGATTTTCAATGTAAAAACCACAAAAAACGGGAAAAAACCCATTTTTTTGGGAGTTTTTTTGAATTTTGGACCACTTTGGATTGTCCAAAATTGCTGGTTAACGAACTTGACCTATGGTTTGATGCTACAAACATTTTGGCAAAAACTAAAAAAAAATTTTTAAACAATTACTCAAGTTATCGTCCGGAATGACACATATATATATATATACATATGATTTTTGGAAAAACTTCAGGGATCGTTTCAGAATGTTCCAAAACGGATTTCAGTGTGAAAATTTTTCGAAAAAGTCGATTCTAAAAATTTTGAGGCCATTGCAATAGCTTCATTTTCCTTGAAAATTCGCTAATAATACGCTGCAAATTATTGCTGGGTATGCTTTGAAGATGTTAGGAGTCCATATTCATGTTCTAGTCGTCTCTACGAACTCATAGAGTACCCACACGGCTACTGCATTTCTGGGTACAACAAATATACGCACGTATTCATTATATATATATATAGCTAAAAACTTTTCTTAATTTTGGACAATTTTCATTTTTGAAAAATGCATTCATATCAGAAATTTTGTGCTGAATCCGAATATACCATATATTACCATGATTTTCAATGTAAAAACCACAAAAAACGGGAAAAACCCATTTTTTTGGGAGTTTTTTTGAATTTTGGACCACTTTGGATTGTCCAAAATTGCTGGTTAACGAACTTGACCTATGGTTTGATGCTACAAACATTTTGGCAAAAACTAAAAAAAAATTTTTAAACAATTACTCAAGTTATCGTCCGGAATGACACATATATATATATATACATATGATTTTTGGAAAAACTTCAGGGATCGTTTCAGAATGTTCCAAAACGGATTTCAGTGTGAAAATTTTTCGAAAAAGTCGATTCTAAAAATTTTGAGGCCATTGCAATAGCTTCATTTTCCTTGAAAATTCGCTAATAATACGCTGCAAATTATTGCTGGGTATGCTTTGAAGATGTTAGGAGTCCATATTCATGTTCTAGTCGTCTCTACGAACTCATAGAGTACCCACACGGCTACTGCATTTCTGGGTACAACAAATATACGCACGTATTCATTATATATATATATAGCTAAAAACTTTTCTTAATTTTGGACAATTTTCATTTTTGAAAAATGCATTCATATCAGAAATTTTGTGCTGAATCCGAATATACCATATATTACCATGATTTTCAATGTAAAAACCACAAAAAACGGGAAAAACCCATTTTTTTGGGAGTTTTTTTGAATTTTGGACCACTTTGGATTGTCCAAAATTGCTGGTTAACGAACTTGACCTATGGTTTGATGCTACAAACATTTTGGCAAAAACTAAAAAAAAATTTTTAAACAATTACTCAAGTTATCGTCCGGAATGACACATATATATATATATACATATGATTTTTGGAAAAACTTCAGGGATCGTTTCAGAATGTTCCAAAACGGATTTCAGTGTGAAAATTTTTCGAAAAAGTCGATTCTAAAAATTTTGAGGCCATTGCAATAGCTTCATTTTCCTTGAAAATTCGCTAATAATACGCTGCAAATTATTGCTGGGTATGCTTTGAAGATGTTAGGAGTCCATATTCATGTTCTAGTCGTCTCTACGAACTCATAGAGTACCCACACGGCTACTGCATTTCTGGGTACAACAAGTATACGCACGTATTCATTATATATATATATAGCTAAAAACTTTTCTTAATTTTGGACAATTTTCATTTTTGAAAAATGCATTCATATCAGAAATTTTGTGCTGAATCCGAATATACCATATATTACCATGATTTTCAATGTAAAAACCACAAAAAACGGGAAAAACCCATTTTTTTGGGAGTTTTTTTGAATTTTGGACCACTTTGGATTGTCCAAAATTGCTGGTTAACGAACTTGACCTATGGTTTGATGCTACAAACATTTTGGCAAAAACTAAAAAAAAATTTTTAAACAATTACTCAAGTTATCGTCCGGAATGACACATATATATATATATACATATGATTTTTGGAAAAACTTCAGGGATCGTTTCAGAATGTTCCAAAACGGATTTCAGTGTGAAAATTTTTCGAAAAAGTCGATTCTAAAAATTTTGAGGCCATTGCAATAGCTTCATTTTCCTTGAAAATTCGCTAATAATACGCTGCAAATTATTGCTGGGTATGCTTTGAAGATGTTAGGAGTCCATATTCATGTTCTAGTCGTCTCTACGAACTCATAGAGTACCCACACGGCTACTGCATTTCTGGGTACAACAAATATACGCACGTATTCATTATATATATATATATAGCTACAAACTTTTCTTAATTTTGGACAATTTTCATTTTTGAAAAATGCATTCATATCAGAAATTTTGTGCTGAATCCGAATATACCATATATTACCATGATTTTCAATGTAAAAACCACAAAAAACGGGAAAAACCCATTTTTTTGGGAGTTTTTTTGAATTTTGGACCACTTTGGATTGTCCAAAATTGCTGGTTAACGAACTTGACCTATGGTTTGATGCTACAAACATTTTGGCAAAAACTAAAAAAAAATTTTTAAACAATTACTCAAGTTATCGTCCGGAATGACACATATATATATACATATGATTTTTGGAAAAACTTCAGGGATCGTTTCAGAATGTTCCAAAACGGATTTCAGTGTGAAAATTTTTCGAAAAAGTCGATTCTAAAAATTTTGAGGCCATTGCAATAGCTTCATTTTCCTTGAAAATTCGCTAATAATACGCTGCAAATTATTGCTGGGTATGCTTTGAAGATGTTAGGAGTCCATATTCATGTTCTAGTCGTCTCTACGAACTCATAGAGTACCCACACGGCTACTGCATTTCTGGGTACAACAAATATACGCACGTATTCATTATATATATATATAGCTACAAACTTTTCTTAATTTTGGACAATTTTCATTTTTGAAAAATGCATTCATATCAGAAATTTTGTGCTGAATCCGAATATACCATATATAACCATGATTTTCAATGTAAAAACCACAAAAAACGGGAAAAACCCATTTTTTGGGAGTTTTTTTGAATTTTGGACCACTTTGGATTGTCCAAAATTGCTGGTTAACGAACTTGACCTATGGTTTGATGCTACAAACATTTTGGCAAAAACTAAAAAAAAATTTTTAAACAATTACTCAAGTTATCGTCCGGAATGACACATATATATATACATATGATTTTTGGAAAAACTTCAGGGATCGTTTCAGAATGTTCCAAAACGGATTTCAGTGTGAAAATTTTTCGAAAAAGTCGATTCTAAAAATTTTGAGGCCATTGCAATAGCTTCATTTTCCTTGAAAATTCGCTAATAATACGCTGCAAATTATTGCTGGGTATGCTTTGAAGATGTTAGGAGTCCATATTCATGTTCTAGTCGTCTCTACGAACTCATAGAGTACCCACACGGCTACTGCATTTCTGGGTACAACAAATATACGCACGTATTCATTATATATATATATATAGCTACAAACTTTTCTTAATTTTGGACAATTTTCATTTTTGAAAAATGCATTCATATCAGAAATTTTGTGCTGAATCCGAATATACCATATATAACCATGATTTTCAATGTAAAAACCACAAAAAACGGGAAAAACCCATTTTTTTGGGAGTTTTTTTGAATTTTGGACCACTTTGGATTGTCCAAAATTGCTGGTTAACGAATTTGACCTATGGTTTGATGCTACAAACATTTTGGCAAAAACTAAAAAAAAATTTTTAAACAATTACTCAAGTTATCGTCCGGAATGACACACATATATATATATATACATATGATTTTTGGAAAAACTTCAGGGATCGTTTCAGAATGTTCCAAAACGGATTTCAGTGTGAAAATTTTTCGAAAAAGTCGATTCTAAAAATTTTGAGGCCATTGCAATAGCTTCATTTTCCTTGAAAATTCGCTAATAATACGCTGCAAATTATTGCTGGGTATGCTTTGAAGATGTTAGGAGTCCATATTCATGTTCTAGTCGTCTCTACGAACTCATAGAGTACCCACACGGCTACTGCATTTCTGGGTACAACAAATATACGCACGTATTCATTATATATATATATAGCTAAAAACTTTTCTTAATTTTGGACAATTTTCATTTTTGAAAAATGCATTCATATCAGAAATTTTGTGCTGAATCCGAATATACCATATATTACCATGATTTTCAATGTAAAAACCACAAAAAACGGGAAAAACCCATTTTTTTGGGAGTTTTTTTGAATTTTGGACCACTTTGGATTGTCCAAAATTGCTGGTTAACGAACTTGACCTATGGTTTGATGCTACAAACATTTTGGCAAAAACTAAAAAAAAATTTTTAAACAATTACTCAAGTTATCGTCCGGAATGACACATATATATATATATACATATGATTTTTGGAAAAACTTCAGGGATCGTTTCAGAATGTTCCAAAACGGATTTCAGTGTGAAAATTTTTCGAAAAAGTCGATTCTAAAAATTTTGAGGCCATTGCAATAGCTTCATTTTCCTTGAAAATTCGCTAATAATACGCTGCAAATTATTGCTGGGCATGCTTTGAAGATGTTAGGAGTCCATATTCATGTTCTAGTCGTCTCTACGAACTCATAGAGTACCCACACGGCTACTGCATTTCTGGGTACAACAAATATACGCACGTATTCATTATATATATATATAGCTAAAAACTTTTCTTAATTTTGGACAATTTTCATTTTTGAAAAATGCATTCATATCAGAAATTTTGTGCTGAATCCGAATATACCATATATTACCATGATTTTCAATGTAAAAACCACAAAAAACGGGAAAAACCCATTTTTTTGGGAGTTTTTTTGAATTTTGGACCACTTTGGATTGTCCAAAATTGCTGGTTAACGAACTTGACCTATGGTTTGATGCTACAAACATTTTGGCAAAAACTAAAAAAAAATTTTTAAACAATTACTCAAGTTATCGTCCGGAATGACACATATATATATATATATACATATGATTTTTGGAAAAACTTCAGGGATCGTTTCAGAATGTTCCAAAACGGATTTCAGTGTGAAAATTTTTCGAAAAAGTCGATTCTAAAAATTTTGAGGCCATTGCAATAGCTTCATTTTCCTTGAAAATTCGCTAATAATACGCTGCAAATTATTGCTGGGTATGCTTTGAAGATGTTAGGAGTCCATATTCATGTTCTAGTCGTCTCTACGAACTCATAGAGTACCCACACGGCTACTGCATTTCTGGGTACAACAAATATACGCACGTATTCATTATATATATATAGCTAAAAACTTTTCTTAATTTTGGACAATTTTCATTTTTGAAAAATGCATTCATATCAGAAATTTTGTGCTGAATCCGAATATACCATATATTACCATGATTTTCAATGTAAAAACCACAAAAAACGGGAAAAACCCATTTTTTTGGGAGTTTTTTTGAATTTTGGACCACTTTGGATTGTCCAAAATTGCTGGTTAACGAACTTGACCTATGGTTTGATGCTACAAACATTTTGGCAAAAACTAAAAAAAAATTTTTAAACAATTACTCAAGTTATCGTCCGGAATGACACATATATATATATATACATATGATTTTTGGAAAAACTTCAGGGATCGTTTCAGAATGTTCCAAAACGGATTTCAGTGTGAAAATTTTTCGAAAAAGTCGATTCTAAAAATTTTGAGGCCATTGCAATAGCTTCATTTTCCTTGAAAATTCGCTAAAAGCTGGCACAAACGTTATTGTTTCCAATATTGGATTGCTGTGCAATCGCATATTGTGATCTAAATAATGAGATGATAAATGAGTTGCAAGTAGCACAGAATGCATGTCTGCGATTCATTTTCAATTTTCCTAGATGTGAAAATGTTACTCCATACTACGTGTCTAATCAAATGTTAAAAGTGAAGGATTGGCGAAGCCTTAGAATAGGAACAATGCTATTTAAAATGTTAAAATTTAAAAAACCCAAGTATCTTGTGCATAAATGGACATTCATGTCGCAAATTCACGAAAGAAAGACGAGAAATGCTAGAAATTTGCTTCAAGTACCTTTGCATAGAACAGAAAAATTTAGTAAGTCGTTCCAAGTTCAAAGCATCCGAATGTATAACCTTCATCCTACTATATTCGACACATCTATGTCAATTATTAATTTTAAGAAACGCCTCAAAAAATTTCTTTTCAAAAAACAAGAAATGTTTAATTACCTGTTGAAAAGCATGTTGCATTGTGAACAAGAAGTCACCTACCTTTCTATTTTAATTTATTTCGTGCTTAAATAAGAATTTATTTTCAATATCACACACACACATCTTTGAATTGTATGAAAATATTAGTTATAAAGACTGACATTAACATGTATTAGTAATCAAATTATAATTTTCTGTCATAGAGTAAGAATGGACGAATGGTCTAATCTATGTACAGATCAATAAAAATATTCATTCATTCATTCTCTCTCTCTGATTATAAAACGCTGCAAATTATTACACAATGGTTTATTATTTTTCTATATAGATCACTCGTCTACAAAATCACCAACCATCCAATATAAAAAAAAAAAAAAAAAAA
The DNA here is from genome assembly GCA_009739505.2 of Apolygus lucorum. Lineage (NCBI taxonomy): Eukaryota > Metazoa > Arthropoda > Insecta > Hemiptera > Miridae > Apolygus > Apolygus lucorum. The sequence goes on from CM019178.2 coordinate 40,134,732, forward strand.
TCAAAATCACCAACCATCGATCGCATTTTCGTCAGCTCTAATTTGAACGGAGATTAGGCCTCTTTTGCGATTCACACTCGTGTTTTGACTTATATATTTCAAAATAAACCCTTAAATTTTTGTAGGGAGCGAACGGTTTGTCCTACAGAGCTCCGGGTGGTCTCCAAAAATTCTAAAAATTCTATAGAATCCAAAATTGAAGGAAAAACAATACCTTCATATCGAAATTTTTTGAGTTAGGGCGTTTTCAAAATTTCAAAATTGATTTTGGAACCCTTAGGAGTGACTTACATCAACCAAAAGCTTCGGGGCACAACTAGACCCCAAATGGAGCCTACATACCGAATTTCATCAAAATCGGTCAATGCTAAGTGGCAAAAGTGCCGCGTACGGCGTACGGCGGACGGACGGCCAAATTTTTATTCGATTTTTGGATTCTACGTACCTTGAAACGTAAACCATCAAATTTTGAGGGGGTGTTAAAATTTTTTTTTCTTGGTCGATTCCAAAGGTTCATTATTGAAAATAATAAACCAAAATAAGAAGAATGGCACAAGAAACATGAAAATTGGATAATTATTTCCTGAGCAAACAGCGAAAAACTGTTGAAGAAAACTGACCAACGATGGGGGAGGCTGGGAGATGGTGGAGGCACTGCTGGTTGGCAATGTTGCTTCTTCAGACGGTGGGAGGGGGGTAGGAAGGGGGCAAATTAGACTAATCCGCAACGAGGAAGAAACGGCGACCGACTGAGACCCCAAGCAACGAAAATACATTTTGGGGTGTTTCTCTTAAAACATCTTGAAAAATACGATGAAATAATTCGAATTCAAGGATTTTTTATTTTCCAATGCGCTTTGTTTTCATTGCAATATCATTGGAGCCTTTATCAGCGGTAAAACACCTAAAATTAGCCTGTATTCGGTTATTGGAGAGAAAAGAAACTGCGAAGCTTCGTATTAGATAGTTTTTAAAGTCTGTTTTGAGGTACAGAAATAATTAGATAGGTAATAGTTTATAATATATCGTAAACTAACCCGCACATCCTCATTCGTTACAAGTACAGAAAACTATTGACCCTTATTTCTCTTCAAAAATGATCACCACCTACCTGTTTGTAGAATCTGTTGATCTCATTATTTGCATTCTCCATGAGTTTGTTTGATCTCATTTTTTCACCCTCGAAAATTGATTTTCCGATGGTTGTTTCTGTCTGCAGCCAACGTTTCTCCGAATTGAAATACTTGGTCACCTGTAGTAAAGACGTTTTAGAATCATTTGGAGATAAATTATTGGTACTTATTTGGAACATGAATAATTAATCTAGTGTCAATTGAGTGACCAATACTTTTCTCAGAGCTGCTGATTTGGTGGCAATAATCGTGACGATCAAAATTTTAAAATCATAAATATGACTGACTAAAGAGAGACCAACGTGTTATTGAGAATTTCCAACTTTTCAGTGTAATAATCACTTTTATTGTCTGCTTTTAGACAAAACAAATCTTTAATTTGTTTTGATTTTTGATGAGATTTAAGATGATGAAAGTTTTTCACATAATCGAAGCTGGGTAAGTTGGTATTAGTTATTCATCAACTGAGATGCCCAAACATAGGGTGTAAAGCTTTATTTTAATTAAATAAATAATGTAACAAAGGTTTATTTTGGTTGACACGAACAAAACTAAGAAAGATGTTTTCTTCTAGAAAGAAATTTCAAACAAATTAACGAAGGAAGGCTTAACTCTTTGAAGTTAGGACTTTAATCTGGTTTGAATGAATTTTTGTACAAAATTGTTGTTTTCAAGAGTAAAAGTCATACGAAAATGTATAGAAATATAATACAAATCGGTACTTTGCAGTACCTAAGTACGAAAATACTCCGCCTTTTCCTCGTTAGGGCTAAATGTCCCCGACTTTTAGTAAGAAAAGTAGTTTTATAAGTCCATAACACGATTGTGTAGATGATCCGATGCATAATAGTTAATATCAAAACATCAATCTGTAAGTACCTTGCGCTATTCGTATAGAAGACCATCTACACGGACAATCTCTGAATATTTCTTCGAAATCGGATGGAAAGTGTAGAAGTTATGGCCGTTACAAGGAATTCACGTTTGTTCATGCGCAGCAGATACTAGCAGTTTTGGGTCGATGATTTTCATAGGATTTTCATAAAAACGCAAATTAGAACAATCCAGAAAATTTTCATTAAAAATGTAGGTGTTGTAACTGTTACAAGGATTTTACGTTTGCGCATGCGCCATTATATAATGTATACATGTATACAGGGTGTAAGCCTAACTGGTCTGCCATACGGTACCAGTCGATTCTATAACTAATTTGCAACAAAAAATGTCTCTTAGCAATTTCATTTTAAACCCTTCGTTTTCGAGTTATTTTAACTTTAAACTTTTTTTCGTGATTTTTACCATATATCATTAAATCGGTCATAACTCCTTTAATTAGTACTGTAAATTACAATTTGAGGATACCGTTGGAAAGAGCATTAAATTTCCTATCGGATACATGCCTTAACTTTTTATTGAGTCAAGGTTTGAGACATGAAAACGTCCTCTAAAAATAGAATTTTACGTAATTTTGGAAACCTTGAATTTTTTCAATCTCGAATTGAACTACGAGAACCCATACTTTTTCAAGATGCAAGAACGGTGAAAACTGTGCCAGAATCTCAGCTTTCCAATGGTATAATCAAAACATATTCTACAACCGAATTTAAGGGAGAATTTCGTGTTTGAACGCGGAAAAACGTGCATTTTTTCAACGAAATCAGCTATCCGCCTAGTCGATCTGAGGGGTCGGACGATGGGAGTGGGTGCCGCAGTAAACCTCGACAGAGATGGGCGAATTCTTATTCATAAATACGATTATGAATACAAATCATATCTGCGATTTTATGATTATGAATAGGTACGAATACATGTATGAATATGAATACGATTTTATGATGTTTTCTATGATTTCCCTAAAAATCGAATTTTTTAACGATTTTCCCTGATAATCATACTTTTTTATGATTTTCTCCCGAACTCTCGACATATTTATGTCCTAACATTGTCATTCAATCAAAATTCGAAACGCTTACAAATTCTTATAGGATTTTTCACGCAGAATCGAATGAGACCAACCCCAGGTCGCTACGACCAACTGAATAGAAAGTACGAGAAAATTTCCGGGAAAAATCATAATTTTTTAATGATTTTTGGTGCAAATTGTTGAAAAAATACGATTTTCAGCGGAAATGTCTGGGGTTGGCCTCATTCGATTCTGCATGAAAAATCCAATAAGAATTGGTCAGCGTTTCGAATTTTGATTGATTATTTTGACAATGTTAGGTTATAAATATGTCGAGAGTTCGGGAGAAAATCATTAAAAAAGTATGATTTTCAGGAAAAATCGTTTAAAAAAATTCGATTTTTAGGGAAATTATGGAAAAAAAATAATAAAATCGTATTCAAAATACGAATACGGGGGAAAATCGTATTCAATACGAAATTGTGAATACGAATACGAATTTCAGTTGTGAATACGATTGTATTCGAATTCGTATTCATATTCATACATGTATTCGTACCTATTCATAATCATAAAATCGCAGATATGATTTGTATTCATAATCGTATTTATGAATAAGAATTCGCCCATCTCTGTCGAGGTCTACTGCGGCACCCACTCCCATCGTCCTACCCCTCAGATCGACTAGGCGGAGCGCTGATTTCGTTGAAAAAATGCACGTTTTTCCGCATTCAAACACAAAATTCTCCCCTAAATTCGGTTGTAGAATATGTTTTGATTATACCATTGGAAAGCTGAGATTCTGGCGCAGTTTTCACTGTTCTTGCATCTTGAAAACGTATGGGTTCTCGTAGTTCAATTTGAGATTGAAAAAATTCGAGGTTTCCAAAATTACGTAAAATTTTCTTTTAAGAGGACGTTTTCATGTCTCAAACCTTGATTCAATAAAAAGTTAAGGCATGTATCCGATAGGAAATGTAATGCTCTTTCAAACGGTATCCTTAAATTGTAATTTACACAGCAAATTAAAGGAGTTATGACCGATTTAATGACATAAGGTAAAAATCACGAAAAAAAGTTTAAAGTTAAAATAACTCGAAAACAAAGGGCTTAAAAAGAAATTGCTAAGAGACATTTTTTGTTGCAAATTAGTTATAGAATCGACTGGTACCGTATGGCAGACCAGTTAGGCTTACACCCTGTATATACATGTATACATGTATACAGGGTGTCTACCATTTGGATGGACCAAACTTCAAGGATCGATTCTACAACTAATTTGCAACAAAAAATGTCTCTTGGCAATTTTTTCTTAACCCACTCAAAATTCTTTTTTTTCCACTTTAAAGTTTTTATTCGTATTTTCGACCTTGCAGCACTAAAATGGTCATAACTCCCTTATTTCTCTTGCTACTTCGAATCTGAGTACACCGTTGGACAGAGCGTTAAATTCCCTATCCATTTGGTGGGAAACCCAGTTTCTTAAAGCCATTTGTAAAAGTAAAAAAATAAATCAAAGTCAACATTTATAATTTTTTTCGAAAATCGCCATTTTTCAGGCTAACGAATCCCCCGTTAAAAATACCGCTATCGTGGTGCACTCAACGGGAAAAACTACCCCAAGATCTCACCTTTCCAACGGTATGTCAGTTTCAAGGTTTAAAAGGAAAGTTTCTTTGAAAAAATTGAGTTTTATGCGAAAAAAACGTGCTTTTTTAGGCATATTCCGCTAGAAAGTCGACCAAGTATCATTGCCTTCACTTTTCAAGGATAGCAATAAAATGTCCACCAAATTACATTTCTACTCGCATTTTACGTTTTGGACCTTCCTGAACAATTTTGGTACCGTGTCTGTCCATCTGACAGTCGGTCTGTCTGTCTGAAAGTCCTTGCAGATGGCAAAAGCAATACGAAGCTACTGTCCGATTTCGATGTAATTTTCGGCGATGCTCTCCATAAAAATCATAGTCAAAGCATTAAATTTTCAAAATCAAATTCAAAAATTTAATTTTTTAAAAGTAATTATCATTTTTTAGGTTTATTGTTAACCTGGAATTAGTTGTGCTATCGTGGGCCACTCAACGGAAAACCCGTTCATTTTGATTTTAAAAATGGAACTAAAATAAAATCAAAGATCAGTTAGCAGAAAAAATTGTCATTGTAAGGTTGGTAGAAAGTTTTGGTATTGATAATGAAGGACACTCATTATCGGAGTGGAAAGTCAATAATTGTAAAAAAAAAAGTATTATTGTCAATGAAACTCTTCAAGTTATTCTGCTGCTACAAAAAGTCAATTTCATGATATTTATTCTAATTAAAACTGATTAAAAACTGATTCTTAACGTAGAAAAGATGTGATCCAGGGGTAGTTTTGTCCGTTGTGTGGCCCCGCGATAGCGCTACTTATTACGGGCAAACAATAAAAGAATTTTGAGAGGGGGTTAACTTTTTTTCTTGCTCGATTCCAAAGGCTTGTTATTGAAAATAAAAAACCGAAAAATAGTAATTTCTATTTTTAAAAAAATCAAAATGTTTGAATTTGATTTTGAAAATTTAGTGCTTTGACTATGATTTTTATGGAGAACATCGCCGAAAATTACATCGAAATCGGACAGTAGCTTCGTATTGCTTTTGCCATCTGCAAGGACTTTCAGACAGACAGACCGACTGTCAGATGGACAACCACGGTACCAAAATTGTTCAGAAAAGTCCAAAACGTAAAATACGAGTAGAAATGTAATTTGGTGGACATTTTATTGCAATCCTTGAAAAGTGAAGGCAATGATACTTGGTCGACTTTCTAGCGGAATATGCCTAAAAAAAAGCACGTTTTTTCGCATAAAACTAAATTTTTTCAAAGAAACTTTCCTTTTAAACCTTGAAACTGACATGCCGTTGGAAAGGTGAGATCTTGGGGTAGTTTTTCCCGTTGAGTGCACCACGATAGCGGTATTTTTAACGGGGGAATCGTTAGCCTGAAAAATGGCGATTTTCGAAAAAAAATTATAAATGTTGACTTTGATTTATTTTTTTACTTTTAAAAATGGCTTTAAGTAACTGGGTTTCCCACCAAATGGGTAGGGAATTTAACGCTCTGTCCAACGGTGTACTCAGATTTGAAGTAGCATGAGAAATAAGGGAGTTATGACCATTTTAGTGCTGCAAGGTCGAAAATACGAATAAAAACTTTAAAGTGGAAAAAAAAGAATTTTGAGTGGGTTAAGAAAAAATTGCTATGAGACATTTTTTGTTGCAAATTAGTTGTAGAATCGATCCTTGAAGTTTGGTCCATCCAAATGGTAGACACCCTGTATATACTGATAGGTATTCTGCCGTGCTAGTCAGAAAGTCGTATCTTGGCTTCACCCAACTTTCGGGAAAACGACCTAATAGGTTTCATGATGAAATAACTCTTTCACGGGATTTATTTTCCTCCTTTTACCACAACTAAAAGTTTTTCTTATAGGAAATTAGTTGCTGAAACCGATTTCTGAGGTCAAAATTAAACATTTTTAAGTGTATATTGTCAAAAAACTGTATAACATTTTTCTATTCTTATTTTACTTACATTTAGGTCTGATATACTAAGCCTTGAAGTCGTATCTCGATCTTGAATTCACGTTTGCGCAAGCGCAGTGGCTACTATCAGTCCGAAGGTGGTGATATTCATAGGGGACCATCTAAATACTAATTTGTAACATCCCTGAAAATTTCATTGAAATCGGATGGAAAATGTAGAAGTTATGGCCGTTACAAGGAAATTCAGTTTTGCGCATACGCAGTGGCTACTATCAGTCCGAAGGTGGTGATTTTCATAGGGGACCATCTAAATACTAATCTGTAACATCCCTGAAAATTTCATAGAATTCGGATGAGAAATGTAGAAGTTATGGCCGTTACAAGGAAATTCACGTTTGCGCATACGCAGTGCTACTATCAGTCCGAAGGTGGTGATTTTCATAGGGGACCATCTAAATACTAATTTGTAACATCCCTGAAAATTTCATTGAAATCGGATGGAAAATGAAGAAGTTATGGCCGTTACAAGGAAATTCACGTTTGCGCATACGCAGTGGCTACTATCAGTCCAAAGGCGGTGATTTTCATAGGGGACCATCTAAATACTAATTTGTAACATCCCTGAAAATTTCATTGAATTCGGATGAGAAATGTGGAAGTTATGGCCGTTACAATGAATGAGGAATTTCACCGAATTCTGTTTGCATTTTTCCTGAATAGTTAATGGTGTGGGATAGATGAAAATCGGACTGATTTCGGCAAATAAGTCTCCTGTTATTTTTGGGAGACAATCAAAATTTTTGATTTCAAAACTAACCGGGAAAACGGACGTGCAGCGGGAACGCTCGCTGATTGGGCTGTTCGGATCGCCGTCTCCTCCCAGTGTTGCCCATTGGGACGACGAAATCGTGTTTTCTAAGAGAAAAGTTATCAAACAAAAACAGGGGAAACCTAATTTTCCCCATCTTGCTTTTTCTATTTTTTTCTTCAGTTTTTCGATTTCGAACTTTACTGTTTCGTGAAATTTTGCATCTGGGGACTATAGATTTCTCGAACTCAGTGCTTCAAGCGGCCATAAATGAACTATTCCAGGATGTCGTCATTTTCCCGGTTTTTTTAAACATTCGTATTTTCTACACTGTTTTGTTTATTCGTAAATTAGGAAGTTCGGGCTGAAAGTTTGCCTTAGGGGGTTTTTAGAGGTGCTGAATCCGATTTTGGGGTCAAAAATAGGAAATTCCGACATGGTGAAATTCCTCATTCACCGTATTCCGTTACAGTTTTTTTGACAATATACACTAAAAAATGTTTAATTTTGATCTCAATAATCGATTCAGCAACTAATTTCCGGTAAGAAAAACTATTAGTTGCGGTAAAAGGAGGAAAAATAATCCCGTGAAAGAGTTATTTCACCACGAAACCTATTAGGGTCGTTTTCCCGAAAGTAGGGTGAAGCCAAGATACGACTTTCTGGCTTAGCAAGGCAGTATTTGGATAGGTAACAGTGAGAAGGTTCCTAAAGTCACCACTAATGCTGAGTTTTCAGAGGCAAAAAGTCGTATCATGTCGAATCAGAATGCAAGAAGTCGTATCGTCGAAATACTAAGGCCGATTCTCGTAACTGTGTCAAGATACGAGTTTTCTTCTTCTGATTCGCTCTGATACGACTAGTTGCTTAGCATAATCAAGTTAACATGCCTTAACGCAAAAATCGGGAGGCTTGTTTGAGGCATTTCTAGTCGAGATACGACTCTGAAACTTCGAAAATCGATAGAAATCGACCCCATAAACCCCCGGGTACCAATAACTCAATTTGGTCAAATTTTCACTATACGACTTTCTGGCTTAGCACGGCAGTATTATCAGTCCGGGGGTGATGGTTTTCATAGGGGACCGTCTACATCTCAATCCCTAAAATCGGATGGAAACTGTAGAAGTTATGGCTGTTACAAGAATTCACGTTTGCGCATGCGCAGCAGGTACCATCAGTCGGGGGGTGACGATTTTTGTTGGGGTTCTGACTTCCAAAGGGAAGATCGGTATTGGTTCTGATCATTTAACTCAACTTATTGCATCACCCCCTTCTATAGAGGGGTTCACCAACTCGAACGATTATTGGGACATGAGATCCCGCCCGCGAGAGGACACCAGTCCAAATAACCCGAGCCGACTGGCCCTAATTTCGGTGATCTTACGGGAACCGGTTCATGAAATTTTTGAAAAACGAATTTGAATTAGAATTTGTTCAATAATGTTGAGATTTTCCCACATAAATCTTCCAAGGACTAAGTACAAAACTCCCAGATTCCTTATTATTGTAATAACTAGCTAAAAAACGTCCAAAAGCAGCAAAAACAAATCGTGGATAAAAGACGTAATTTAACTAGAAAAAATATTGTGATGTCACAACATGGAATCGAACCCGGGTTGACACGTGAAACTAACATTAAACAAACATGAATGAGCCTAATGAAAAGAAAAGAATGGACAAACCTAATTTTCTTTAACGTAAGAACGTGCTGCTATGCAGCAGTGGCTGTCACGTACGATGAAGCAAATTGTAGCTAACGGAGGCAATTATATGCTTTAGAAAAAGGCGAACCACCAGAAACTTCCAAAAAATGGCATTTGGAAGGGATGGATAGAATGTATTCGTCAAGTTGCACGGAGTAGATATTTCCGCCTTCTATGAGGGCGGAGGCGGCACGGAGTAGGTATTTCCCAACTTGGGCGGGTGGTGGGCGATATAGGTATGTACATACGTATGTCTTAGGACATGTATTATAATATGTTTAATGGCTGCAATTATATGGATGCCAGAGACATAGTTTTAAGAAGACATATTTTAATATAGGAAAAGGATTTATAGCTAGAAATAAGAAGGCGAGTAAGTATGAGACGAATCTGGTTTATTTGGCACTCCGGCCCCCTTATATACTAGTTGGGGATGTGTGGCCAGTCCCCACCACATCCCCTACTGGAGGCGGAAGTGGGAAGGCTTCAGGCCTTCACCACACATCCCCCCCCAGATACAAAATAAAAAAAATGGTTACAAAAATAAATAGATCTTGGAGCGGGGAAAAAACAGAAAAAATTTAAGGGGCCGGAATGCGTTGAACGTGATGGTAGCAGCCGGAAGAGCAGCAGCGGCGGAAGCAGGAGCGGGAGCGCCGCGGCAGCGGAGGCGAGAGGCAGCGACGACAGCGGCGGCGGAGGCAGCGACGAGGATGTGAGGCAGCGAACGAGGTTTTTAATTTTTTTATTTTATTTTATTTTAGTATATTTTTATTATTATTATTATTATTTTTTTTTGTTGATGGCGAAATATTTTGCCATTGGTCTCGGGTTTTTTTTTTTTGTATTTTTTTTTTTTGTTTTTTTTTTTTTTTGTTTTTTTTTTTTTTTTTTTTGTATCTCGAGACATATTTTTTCGTGAGATAGGTTTTTTTATTGTTTTTTGTTTTTTTTTATTTATTTATTTTTTTTTTTATTTTATTTTTTTTTATTTTTACAAATTGACAAGAGTCATTATACCGTTATTAACGGCGAGTGCGGCGGCGAGAGGCCGGGCTGATGAAGCGGCGGCGGCTCGGAGAGCGGCGGCGGCGAGGAAGTACGATCGCGGACTTCACGGATGGCTGAGGGGGCGGCATCGTCGGAGATGGGACCTTGGGCGGTTCTGTGGAAGATGATTGTGTTGCGACGGAGTTGGTCGGTGGTTTGTGAAGTCCGTGCAAACAGCAGTCGGTGCAGGTCTGTGAGAAGGCTGGTATCAAGAAGGAGATGGATGGCAGCGGCGGTCGAGGAGGGTCCACAGCTGTCCCTATGGACATCACATGTCGTGGGGGCAGTGGGAGCGGTTTGGTGGCGTTCTCCTTGGCGGCGGCTGACGATTCTGGATTTCTCCTTCCCCCAGGGGGAATTGGGCGAGTCGGCTTCCTCATAGTAGGTAAGAGGACCGATCCGGTAGACGTTTGAGGCCTCGGGGGCAGAGGCGGAGGCGGTGGCGAAGGAGTCAGGCGGAGGTCCGTGTGTAATTGTTGAGAACTCATTGTGAAATGAGACGGTAGCAGCTCGATGTTCTCGAGGTATGTTCGTGGAGGGGGAACGTATCTCGGAGGAGGGTGAATGCGATGCCTGAGCAGGTTTTACTCTGTCAACTGAAACTGTCCTGTTGATCCCTTCATTGTCCAGATAAACAAGTGTCTTGCCGTCGTTGGACAAGATTTTAAATGGTCCGGTGTAAGGTGGTGTGAGCTTTGTCCTCGGTGTGTCGATTCGAACGTAAACATGCGAGGCGGTTTTCATTGTGGAGGGGTAATAAGACCGAGCGAACTTTCGGTAGGAATCGTGTGAGAGCGGAGGTACAACATCAGGCGTAGGAGGGGTGAAGATATCGCCTGGGAGGCGGGGGGTAATGCCAAGCAAACGTTGCGAAGGAGAGAAACCGTCTAACGATGGCCGATTTCTAAGCCCCAACATTAACGAGGGGTAAATCTAGCGCCCAATTTGTAGGTGATGACGTAGCCATGATAGCTTCTTGTAAGACTCGGTGCCATCGCTCGATTATTCCGTCAGCTTGAGGGTGATACGTGTTGGTAGGCTTATGCTGAATGCCGTGTTGTGAGCAGAACCGCTGAAATTGTGCTGACATAAATTGGGTACCTTGATCCGTAGTGATGAAGCGGGGGGCACCGAAGCGTGAGATCCAATTGTTAAAGAAGCTTCTGATGATGGTGGATGCTTGGATGTTTCGGAGTGGCGCGCATTCCGTCCACCCTGTAGTACGATCGATCATGGTGAGGCAAAATTTATAGCCGTTCGACTTAGGAAGAGCACCGAGAAGATCCAAATGGACGTGGTTGAGGGCGGAAGTCTCTTCAAATTTTCCTAAGGGAGCCTTGATGTGACGGGTGATCTTTGATCTGTTGCATGATGAGCAGGCGCGAGTCATGACTTTAACGGATGTAGTCATATTAGGCCAATAAAAACGGGTTTTGATGAGCGAAGTTGTAGCCTTAATTCCTGGATGTGAAAGGCCGTGGAGCATGTTGAATATATCGGGACGAAGTGGTGCCGGAACGTAGGGTCGAGGAGAGGCGTCGGACATCTCGCATAGAAGTGTTATGCCGTCGATAACGACCGGCGTAAGATCCATCTTGTCGATGTGAGGATCGTGCAACTGAGCATCTCGGATTGTAGAGGGCGAGATGATGGAGATTGCATCTGTGTGACGGATGCGAGAGAAAAGGTCCGCCGAAATGTTAGATGTGCCGGGCCTGTAGACAATGTCTGAGGTAAATTCCGAAATGAAGCGGAGGTGTCGTAGGCGGATTGGCGGCATTGTATCCGTTAATGAGGTCAAAGCGGTCGTGAGAGGTTGTGATCGGTAGCGATCGTTAATGGACGTCCCTCGATAGTTTGCCGGAAGTGGATAACGGAGAGGTAAATGGCGAGGAGTTCCTTGTCAAAAGTTGAGTAATTCCGCTGTGCGGGGGAAAGTGCCTTACTGAAGAATCCCAATGGGAAGAGTGTGCCATTCCGACGAAAATGAAGGGCGGCGCCTATGGCATGGTCTGAGGCGTCAGTGTGTAGGACGAGCTGAGCCGAAGGGTGCGGGTGAGCTAGGCGGATTGAGCTTTCGAGGAGTAGTTTCGCTTTTTCAAAATGATGCAGTGCATCAGGTGGCCACGAGATCGGTCTCTTGTCGTTCTTCTTTGGGTTAGCCGGAAGGAGTTTCGATAGGTGCATTAAACAGTGGGCTGCATGAGGAATGGCCCGGCGGTAGAAATTGATCAATCCCAGGAAGGTACGTAATTCGTTGACGGTTCTTGGAATTGGGAAGTTCTTGATGAGCGCAGTTTTTTCCGGTACAGGTGTAATTCCATCTTTGTCAACCATGTGGCCAAGAAACTTTACTTGCGTTTTAGCTAGTTGGCATTTTGCTTTATTGATGGAGAGGCCGTATGAAGACAGGACTTGGAGAAGATGACAGACGTGTTGATAGTGTGTTTCAACGTCGGGAGAACCGATCAGAATATCGTCCAAGTACACGTAGGCGAATGAGAGGTCTCGTAGAATGAAGTCCATGAACCGTTGCCAAGTTTGAGGCGCGTTCCGTAGCCCGTAGTTCATGCGTGTGAACTCGAAAAGGCCGAATGGCGTGAGAATCGCGGTTTTCTTGATGTCCTTTGGAGCTATACGACAGTGAAAAAATGCTCTGGACAGGTCGAAAGTAGAGAAAACCGTGGAGCCATGCAGCGCGAGAGTGAAGTCATGTAGATGTCCGATAGGGTATCTATCCGGAGTAGTTGAGCGGTTGAGGTCTCTGTAATCTCCGACTGGGCGGACATCGCCATTCTGTTTGACCACGACATGCAGTGGGCTCGACCAAGGGGAGTCAGAAGGTCGTACGATCCCGGAGCGAAGCATTTCTTGAAAATGCGCCTTCGTTTTTTTGAAAAGATGGGGGGCCAATCGGCGCTGTTTGGCGTGGCAGGGAGGACCAGTGGTGACTATATGATGATAGACGGGGGTCGTCTTGGGGTTCGAAGAGGGCGTATAATTGTCTAGGAGACGTTGGAAACGTGGAGGCGCAGAGGCGGCTGAGCAGTAGGACTCCTGTGGAGTAGCTACGGGGCATTTACCTGGTAGGTATGACTTCGATGTCGAGTCGATGAGCCGCATGTTCTGAAGATCTACGAGGAGGCCATAATGACGAAGGAAGTCGGCTCCGAGGATGGCAGTGGTGACATTGGCGACGGTAAAGGTCCATTCGTAAGGAGGAAGTTTCGGTAAATGGACGGTCGCAGACTGAAAGCCATAAGTTGTTATTCTGGAGCCATTTGCGGCTAGGAGCGCAGAAGAGTGAGTCTCGCGGCGTCTGTTCAACATGGTGTTGGGTAGGATCGATAGATCACTACCGGTGTCCACCAGGAACTCATAGTTGGAGCGCTTGCAGGTGATGAACAACCTGAGGTGGCGAGAGTAGTTGTGCACAGTTGTTACCACCTTTTGAACTGTGCGTTGGCGTTTCCCTGCGAGGGCCTCTGTTTCCAGGAACATGGAGTCTGGCAGAATTTGGCGTTGATACCCCATCTTTGATGATAGTAGCAGAAAACGTTGGTTTCGGGGAGTAGTGTTGGCCTGTGGTATAATACGACGGCGGTTCAAGCGGGACGTCGGTTGTCTTGACGGGGGCATCCGTGATGCAGCCTTGAAGGTGCGTGTTCGTCTAGTAGTACTAGATATGAAGGTTTCATCATCCTCGGAGTCTCGGTGAGAGTCGGACGAGGGAGAGCCGGGCTGCTGTGCAGCAGAGGCAGTGGGAGGAAGTGTCTCGAAATGGCAGAAGACGATCCGCAATGGCGGCTAGTTTTGTCAATGTCAGAATCATCGGAGACGGCGACGCTGAGGCGTATGTCCGGAGGGAGTGCTCGGAGAAAGATTGATCGCAAGATGGACGAAGGAGTGTCGGCGGGAAGCTTTCTGCGGAGTAGACGTGCGTGAGCTGAGGCGGTGGAACCGTCGAGGGAGGTTGATGCCAAAATGGAGGCAAGGTCGGAACCATCCCGGGGGCTGTGCGCAGCAAGGAGTCTATCGCAGAGGGTCGTGAATGCGTTGTTGGAGGAAGCGTTGATATCCTCGACGAGCTCGGCCGTCTTCGTGTCCAAAGCGAGGAAAGCCCTGCGAAATTGATCTGGTTCCGTCGTGAGACCTTCGCTGGCGCATGCTAGACGGACTTGAGCTATCCAGACAGAAGGAAGAGAAGAGTCATACTGCGGTAGCTTTATTGGCGAGGCCATGATGATCGTTTGGGCCGGCGGAGGCCGCGGTGCTTGGCGTGAACGAGTAGCAATGGTGACGTTTATACTCCTCTAATAATTCCTAAGAAATGTTCGAGGAGGATGAAATGGCGAAGCGCAGGGGACGTTGTTCTCGATCAACAATAAACGGCAGAAATTGACCATGGAGGGACGTCCGTTGGAAGCAGGAAGGTGGTCTGCGAAGGTTAAGATGTCCGGCGAAAAATAATCCAACGAAGGAAGAAGCGGGAGAAGTTCCGACTGCAGCGGGAACGTCCAATGGAGACGATTATACTCCTCTATTAATTTCCTAGGAAATGTTCGAGGAGGTTCGAAGATGTCCGGCGAAAGGTGTCCTTCAAAGAATGGCCAACGATGATCGGCGGGAGAAAATCTCGACCGCGTAGAGCGATTCTTGATTGAAGGTAGTGATCTCGTTCCCGGTGAGCAGTGGAGTGATCAATCAGTCGAATTTTTTCTTATATATGTGTGTTATCGCCGAATTGTTCGCGGTAGGGCTCGAAGAATTCCTGGAAGGGGAAAGCCCCTGTCTGGTCGAAGGCGAGGCGAGGAAGGGAAGATGACGTAATCGGAAGCGTCAGGAGACAGTAGAGCGGGGAGCGCCGGTGGAGCGGGGTGACCTTCGCAGTGGGGGGTCTTGTCAAGTTGACAGCTGACAGGTGATTATCAGATTAGCGTGAAGGGTCGAGCCGAGCGGTCAATCGAATCGGGGCGGCCAGCGGCGGCAAATGGCGAGTCTCGATGGCAAATAGAGGCAGTGAAATGGCTGCTGATGGTGAAACAATCAAGCAGCGAAGATGGCAGCAGAATGGCGACTTCAGTGAAGTAGAATGCTGCGAATGGCTGCGGTGAGAAAATGGCGGTATAGTTGCGAACCGCTTTCTCAGTCGGGGTTACCAGTTTAATGGCTGCAATTATATGGATGCCAGAGACATAGTTTTAAGAAGACATATTTTAATATAGGAAAAGGATTTATAGCTAGAAATAAGAAGGCGAGTAAGTATGAGACGAATCTGGTTTATTTGGCACTCCGGCCCCCTTATATACTAGTTGGGGATGTGTGGCCAGTCCCCACCACATCCCCTACTGGAGGCGGAAGTGGGAAGGCTTCAGGCCTTCACCACAAACTTCATAACGCCTCTAAATTGATAAATTTGGGAAAAATGCGGTGTATTCTTATAAAATATCCAACACTGAGTCGAATTGAAACCAATTCAGGCTCCTACAGTCATTAGTATTGGAGTCGTGCTATGGCTGATTTACCTAATAGGTAAACAATGGAGCAACTTCATAACGCCTCTAAATTGATAAATTTGGGAAAAATGCGGTGTATTCTTATAAAATATCCAACACTGAGTCGAATTGAAACCAATTCAGGCTCCTACAGTCATTAGTATTGGAGTCGTGCTATGGCTGATTTACCTAATAGGTAAACAATGGAGCAACTTCATAACGCCTCTAAATTGATAAATTTGGGAAAAATGCGGTGTATTCTTATAAAATATCCAACACTGAGTCGAATTGAAACCAATTCAGGCTCCTACAATCATTAGTATTGGAGTCGTGCTAGTGGCTGATTTACCTAATAGGTAAACAATGGAGCAACTTCATAACGCCTCTAAATTGATAAATTTGGGAAAAATGCGGTGTATTCTTATAAAATATCCAACACTGAGTCGAATTGAAACCAATTCAGGCTCCTACAATCATTAGTATTGGAGACGTGCTGTGGCTGATTTACCTAATAGGTAAACAATGGAGCAACTTCATAACGCCTCTAAATTGATAAATTTGGGAAAAATGCGGTGTATTCTTATAAAATATCCAACACTGAGTCGAATTGAAACCAATTCAGGCTCCTACAGTCATTAGTATTGGAGACGTGCTGTGGCTGATTTACCTAATAGGTAACAATGGAGCAACTTCATAACGCCTCTAAATTGATAAATTTGGGAAAAATGCGGTGTATTCTTATAAAATATCCAACACTGAGTCGAATTGAAACCAATTCAGGCTCCTACAATCATTAGTATTGGAGTCGTGCTGTGGCTGATTTACCTAATAGGTAACAATGGAGCAACTTCATAACGCCTCTAAATTGATAAATTTGGGAAAAATGCGGTGTATTCTTATAAAATATCCAACACTGAGTCGAATTGAAACCAATTCAGGCTCCTACAATCATTAGTATTGGAGACGTGCTGTGGCTGATTTACCTAATAGGTAACAATGGAGCAACTTCATAACGCCTCTAAATTGATAAATTTGGGAAAAATGCGGTGCATTCTTATAAAATATCCAACACTGAGTCGAATTGAAACCAATTCAGGCTCCTACAGTCATTAGTATTGGAGACGTGCTGTGGCTGATTTACCTAATAGGTAAACAATGGAGCAACTTCATAACGCCTCTAAATTGATAAATTTGGGAAAAATGCGGTGCATTCTTATAAAATATCCAACACTGAGTCGAATTGAAACCAATTCAGGCTCCTACAGTCATTAGTATTGGAGACGTGCTGTGGCTGATTTACCTAATAGGTAACAATGGAGCAACTTCATAACGCCTCTAAATTGATAAATTTGGGAAAAATGCGGTGTATTCTTATAAAATATCCAACACTGAGTCGAATTGAAACCAATTCAGGCTCCTACAGTCATTAGTATTGGAGACGTGCTGTGGCTGATTTACCTAATAGGTAACAATGGAGCAACTTCATAACGCCTCTAAATTGATAAATTTGGGAAAAATGCGGTGTATTCTTATAAAATATCCAACACTGAGTCGAATTGAAACCAATTCAGGCTCCTACAGTCATTAGTATTGGAGTCGTGCTGTGGCTGATTTACCTAATAGGTAACAATGGAGCAACTTCATAACGCCTCTAAATTGATAAATTTGGGAAAAATGCGGTGTATTCTTATAAAATATCCAACACTGAGTCGAATTGAAACCAATTCAGGCTCCTACAGTCATTAGTATTGGAGACGTGCTGTGGCTGATTTACCTAATAGGTAAACAATGGAGCAACTTCATAACGCCTCTAAATTGATAAATTTGGGAAAAATGCGGTGTATTCTTATAAAATATCCAACACTGAGTCGAATTGAAACCAATTCAGGCTCCTACAGTCATTAGTATTGGAGATCGTGCTGTGGCTGATTTACCTAATAGGTAAACAATGGAGCAACTTCATAACGCCTCTAAATTGATAAATTTGGGAAAAATGCGGTGTATTCTTATAAAATATCCAACACTGAGTCGAATTGAAACCAATTCAGGCTCCTACAGTCATTAGTATTGGAGTACGTGCTGTGGCTGATTTACCTAATAGGTAACAATGGAGCAACTTCATAACGCCTCTAAATTGATAAATTTGGGAAAAATGCGGTGCATTCTTATAAAATATCCAACACTGAGTCGAATTGAAACCAATTCAGGCTCCTACAGTCATTAGTATTGGAGTACGTGCTGTGGCTGATTTACCTAATAGGTAACAATGGAGCAACTTCATAACGCCTCTAAATTGATAAATTTGGGAAAAATGCGGTGCATTCTTATAAAATATCCAACACTGAGTCGAATTGAAACCAATTCAGGCTCCTACAGTCATTAGTATTGGAGACGTGCTGTGGCTGATTTACCTAATAGGTAAACAATGGAGCAACTTCATAACGCCTCTAAATTGATAAATTTGGGAAAAATGCGGTGTATTCTTATAAAATATCCAACACTGAGTCGAATTGAAACCAATTCAGGCTCCTACAGTCATTAGTATTGGAGACGTGCTGTGGCTGATTTACCTAATAGGTAAACAATGGAGCAACTTCATAACGCCTCTAAATTGATAAATTTGGGAAAAATGCGGTGTATTCTTATAAAATATCCAACACTGAGTCGAATTGAAACCAATTCAGGCTCCTACAGTCATTAGTATTGGAGTACGTGCTGTGGCTGATTTACCTAATAGGTAACAATGGAGCAACTTCATAACGCCTCTAAATTGATAAATTTGGGAAAAATGCGGTGTATTCTTATAAAATATCCAACACTGAGTCGAATTGAAACCAATTCAGGCTCCTACAGTCATTAGTATTGGAGACGTGCTGTGGCTGATTTACCTAATAGGTAACAATGGAGCAACTTCATAACGCCTCTAAATTGATAAATTTGGGAAAAATGCGGTGTATTCTTATAAAATATCCAACACTGAGTCGAATTGAAACCAATTCAGGCTCCTACAGTCATTAGTATTGGAGACGTGCTGTGGCTGATTTACCTAATAGGTAACAATGGAGCAACTTCATAACGCCTCTAAATTGATAAATTTGGGAAAAATGCGGTGTATTCTTATAAAATATCCAACACTGAGTCGAATTGAAACCAATTCAGGCTCCTACAGTCATTAGTATTGGAGACGTGCTGTGGCTGATTTACCTAATAGGTAACAATGGAGCAACTTCATAACGCCTCTAAATTGATAAATTTGGGAAAAATGCGGTGCATTCTTATAAAATATCCAACACTGAGTCGAATTGAAACCAATTCAGGCTCCTACAGTCATTAGTATTGGAGACGTGCTGTGGCTGATTTACCTAATAGGTAACAATGGAGCAACTTCATAACGCCTCTAAATTGATAAATTTGGGAAAAATGCGGTGCATTCTTATAAAATATCCAACACTGAGTCGAATTGAAACCAATTCAGGCTCCTACAGTCATTAGTATTGGAGACGTGCTGTGGCTGATTTACCTAATAGGTAACAATGGAGCAACTTCATAACGCCTCTAAATTGATAAATTTGGGAAAAATGCGGTGCATTCTTATAAAATATCCAACACTGAGTCGAATTGAAACCAATTCAGGCTCCTACAGTCATTAGTATTGGAGACGTGCTGTGGCTGATTTACCTAATAGGTAACAATGGAGCAACTTCATAACGCCTCTAAATTGATAAATTTGGGAAAAATGCGGTGCATTCTTATAAAATATCCAACACTGAGTCGAATTGAAACCAATTCAGGCTCCTACAGTCATTAGTATTGGAGACGTGCTGTGGCTGATTTACCTAATAGGTAAACAATGGAGCAACTTCATAACGCCTCTAAATTGATAAATTTGGGAAAAATGCGGTGTATTCTTATAAAATATCCAACACTGAGTCGAATTGAAACCAATTCAGGCTCCTACAGTCATTAGTATTGGAGACGTGCTGTGGCTGATTTACCTAATAGGTAACAATGGAGCAACTTCATAACGCCTCTAAATTGATAAATTTGGGAAAAATGCGGTGCATTCTTATAAAATATCCAACACTGAGTCGAATTGAAACCAATTCAGGCTCCTACAGTCATTAGTATTGGAGTCGTGCTGTGGCTGATTTACCTAATAGGTAACAATGGAGCAACTTCATAACGCCTCTAAATTGATAAATTTGGGAAAAATGCGGTGCATTCTTATAAAATATCCAACACTGAGTCGAATTGAAACCAATTCAGGCTCCTACAGTCATTAGTATTGGAGACGTGCTGTGGCTGATTTACCTAATAGGTAACAATGGAGCAACTTCATAACGCCTCTAAATTGATAAATTTGGGAAAAATGCGGTGTATTCTTATAAAATATCCAACACTGAGTCGAATTGAAACCAATTCAGGCTCCTACAGTCATTAGTATTGGAGTACGTGCTGTGGCTGATTTACCTAATAGGTAACAATGGAGCAACTTCATAACGCCTCTAAATTGATAAATTTGGGAAAAATGCGGTGCATTCTTATAAAATATCCAACACTGAGTCGAATTGAAACCAATTCAGGCTCCTACAGTCATTAGTATTGGAGTACGTGCTGTGGCTGATTTACCTAATAGGTAACAATGGAGCAACTTCATAACGCCTCTAAATTGATAAATTTGGGAAAAATGCGGTGCATTCTTATAAAATATCCAACACTGAGTCGAATTGAAACCAATTCAGGCTCCTACAGTCATTAGTATTGGAGACGTGCTGTGGCTGATTTACCTAATAGGTAACAATGGAGCAACTTCATAACGCCTCTAAATTGATAAATTTGGGAAAAATGCGGTGTATTCTTATAAAATATCCAACACTGAGTCGAATTGAAACCAATTCAGGCTCCTACAGTCATTAGTATTGGAGACGTGCTGTGGCTGATTTACCTAATAGGTAACAATGGAGCAACTTCATAACGCCTCTAAATTGATAAATTTGGGAAAAATGCGGTGTATTCTTATAAAATATCCAACACTGAGTCGAATTGAAACCAATTCAGGCTCCTACAGTCATTAGTATTGGAGACGTGCTGTGGCTGATTTACCTAATAGGTAACAATGGAGCAACTTCATAACGCCTCTAAATTGATAAATTTGGGAAAAATGCGGTGCATTCTTATAAAATATCCAACACTGAGTCGAATTGAAACCAATTCAGGCTCCTACAGTCATTAGTATTGGAGTACGTGCTGTGGCTGATTTACCTAATAGGTAACAATGGAGCAACTTCATAACGCCTCTAAATTGATAAATTTGGGAAAAATGCGGTGCATTCTTATAAAATATCCAACACTGAGTCGAATTGAAACCAATTCAGGCTCCTACAGTCATTAGTATTGGAGACGTGCTGTGGCTGATTTACCTAATAGGTAACAATGGAGCAACTTCATAACGCCTCTAAATTGATAAATTTGGGAAAAATGCGGTGCATTCTTATAAAATATCCAACACTGAGTCGAATTGAAACCAATTCAGGCTCCTACAGTCATTAGTATTGGAGACGTGCTGTGGCTGATTTACCTAATAGGTAAACAATGGAGCAACTTCATAACGCCTCTAAATTGATAAATTTGGGAAAAATGCGGTGTATTCTTATAAAATATCCAACACTGAGTCGAATTGAAACCAATTCAGGCTCCTACAGTCATTAGTATTGGAGTCGTGCTGTGGCTGATTTACCTAATAGGTAAACAATGGAGCAACTTCATAACGCCTCTAAATTGATAAATTTGGGAAAAATGCGGTGCATTCTTATAAAATATCCAACACTGAGTCGAATTGAAACCAATTCAGGCTCCTACAGTCATTAGTATTGGAGTCGTGCTGTGGCTGATTTACCTAATAGGTAAACAATGGAGCAACTTCATAACGCCTCTAAATTGATAAATTTGGGAAAAATGCGGTGCATTCTTATAAAATATCCAACACTGAGTCGAATTGAAACCAATTCAGGCTCCTACAGTCATTAGTATTGGAGACGTGCTGTGGCTGATTTACCTAATAGGTAAACAATGGAGCAACTTCATAACGCCTCTAAATTGATAAATTTGGGAAAAATGCGGTGCATTCTTATAAAATATCCAACACTGAGTCGAATTGAAACCAATTCAGGCTCCTACAGTCATTAGTATTGGAGTACGTGCTGTGGCTGATTTACCTAATAGGTAACAATGGAGCAACTTCATAACGCCTCTAAATTGATAAATTTGGGAAAAATGCGGTGCATTCTTATAAAATATCCAACACTGAGTCGAATTGAAACCAATTCAGGCTCCTACAGTCATTAGTATTGGAGACGTGCTGTGGCTGATTTACCTAATAGGTAACAATGGAGCAACTTCATAACGCCTCTAAATTGATAAATTTGGGAAAAATGCGGTGTATTCTTATAAAATATCCAACACTGAGTCGAATTGAAACCAATTCAGGCTCCTACAGTCATTAGTATTGGAGACGTGCTGTGGCTGATTTACCTAATAGGTAACAATGGAGCAACTTCATAACGCCTCTAAATTGATAAATTTGGGAAAAATGCGGTGCATTCTTATAAAATATCCAACACTGAGTCGAATTGAAACCAATTCAGGCTCCTACAGTCATTAGTATTGGAGTACGTGCTGTGGCTGATTTACCTAATAGGTAACAATGGAGCAACTTCATAACGCCTCTAAATTGATAAATTTGGGAAAAATGCGGTGTATTCTTATAAAATATCCAACACTGAGTCGAATTGAAACCAATTCAGGCTCCTACAGTCATTAGTATTGGAGTCGTGCTGTGGCTGATTTACCTAATAGGTAACAATGGAGCAACTTCATAACGCCTCTAAATTGATAAATTTGGGAAAAATGCGGTGCATTCTTATAAAATATCCAACACTGAGTCGAATTGAAACCAATTCAGGCTCCTACAGTCATTAGTATTGGAGTCGTGCTGTGGCTGATTTACCTAATAGGTAACAATGGAGCAACTTCATAACGCCTCTAAATTGATAAATTTGGGAAAAATGCGGTGCATTCTTATAAAATATCCAACACTGAGTCGAATTGAAACCAATTCAGGCTCCTACAGTCATTAGTATTGGAGTACGTGCTGTGGCTGATTTACCTAATAGGTAACAATGGAGCAACTTCATAACGCCTCTAAATTGATAAATTTGGGAAAAATGCGGTGCATTCTTATAAAATATCCAACACTGAGTCGAATTGAAACCAATTCAGGCTCCTACAGTCATTAGTATTGGAGTCGTGCTGTGGCTGATTTACCTAATAGGTAACAATGGAGCAACTTCATAACGCCTCTAAATTGATAAATTTGGGAAAAATGCGGTGCATTCTTATAAAATATCCAACACTGAGTCGAATTGAAACCAATTCAGGCTCCTACAGTCATTAGTATTGGAGTACGTGCTGTGGCTGATTTACCTAATAGGTAACAATGGAGCAACTTCATAACGCCTCTAAATTGATAAATTTGGGAAAAATGCGGTGTATTCTTATAAAATATCCAACACTGAGTCGAATTGAAACCAATTCAGGCTCCTACAGTCATTAGTATTGGAGACGTGCTGTGGCTGATTTACCTAATAGGTAACAATGGAGCAACTTCATAACGCCTCTAAATTGATAAATTTGGGAAAAATGCGGTGCATTCTTATAAAATATCCAACACTGAGTCGAATTGAAACCAATTCAGGCTCCTACAGTCATTAGTATTGGAGATCGTGCTGTGGCTGATTTACCTAATAGGTAACAATGGAGCAACTTCATAACGCCTCTAAATTGATAAATTTGGGAAAAATGCGGTGCATTCTTATAAAATATCCAACACTGAGTCGAATTGAAACCAATTCAGGCTCCTACAGTCATTAGTATTGGAGACGTGCTGTGGCTGATTTACCTAATAGGTAACAATGGAGCAACTTCATAACGCCTCTAAATTGATAAATTTGGGAAAAATGCGGTGTATTCTTATAAAATATCCAACACTGAGTCGAATTGAAACCAATTCAGGCTCCTACAGTCATTAGTATTGGAGACGTGCTGTGGCTGATTTACCTAATAGGTAACAATGGAGCAACTTCATAACGCCTCTAAATTGATAAATTTGGGAAAAATGCGGTGCATTCTTATAAAATATCCAACACTGAGTCGAATTGAAACCAATTCAGGCTCCTACAGTCATTAGTATTGGAGACGTGCTGTGGCTGATTTACCTAATAGGTAACAATGGAGCAACTTCATAACGCCTCTAAATTGATAAATTTGGGAAAAATGCGGTGCATTCTTATAAAATATCCAACACTGAGTCGAATTGAAACCAATTCAGGCTCCTACAGTCATTAGTATTGGAGACGTGCTGTGGCTGATTTACCTAATAGGTAACAATGGAGCAACTTCATAACGCCTCTAAATTGATAAATTTGGGAAAAATGCGGTGCATTCTTATAAAATATCCAACACTGAGTCGAATTGAAACCAATTCAGGCTCCTACAGTCATTAGTATTGGAGACGTGCTGTGGCTGATTTACCTAATAGGTAACAATGGAGCAACTTCATAACGCCTCTAAATTGATAAATTTGGGAAAAATGCGGTGCATTCTTATAAAATATCCAACACTGAGTCGAATTGAAACCAATTCAGGCTCCTACAGTCATTAGTATTGGAGACGTGCTGTGGCTGATTTACCTAATAGGTAACAATGGAGCAACTTCATAACGCCTCTAAATTGATAAATTTGGGAAAAATGCGGTGCATTCTTATAAAATATCCAACACTGAGTCGAATTGAAACCAATTCAGGCTCCTACAGTCATTAGTATTGGAGTACGTGCTGTGGCTGATTTACCTAATAGGTAACAATGGAGCAACTTCATAACGCCTCTAAATTGATAAATTTGGGAAAAATGCGGTGCATTCTTATAAAATATCCAACACTGAGTCGAATTGAAACCAATTCAGGCTCCTACAGTCATTAGTATTGGAGACGTGCTGTGGCTGATTTACCTAATAGGTAACAATGGAGCAACTTCATAACGCCTCTAAATTGATAAATTTGGGAAAAATGCGGTGCATTCTTATAAAATATCCAACACTGAGTCGAATTGAAACCAATTCAGGCTCCTACAGTCATTAGTATTGGAGACGTGCTGTGGCTGATTTACCTAATAGGTAACAATGGAGCAACTTCATAACGCCTCTAAATTGATAAATTTGGGAAAAATGCGGTGCATTCTTATAAAATATCCAACACTGAGTCGAATTGAAACCAATTCAGGCTCCTACAGTCATTAGTATTGGAGTACGTGCTGTGGCTGATTTACCTAATAGGTAACAATGGAGCAACTTCATAACGCCTCTAAATTGATAAATTTGGGAAAAATGCGGTGCATTCTTATAAAATATCCAACACTGAGTCGAATTGAAACCAATTCAGGCTCCTACAGTCATTAGTATTGGAGTACGTGCTGTGGCTGATTTACCTAATAGGTAACAATGGAGCAACTTCATAACGCCTCTAAATTGATAAATTTGGGAAAAATGCGGTGCATTCTTATAAAATATCCAACACTGAGTCGAATTGAAACCAATTCAGGCTCCTACAGTCATTAGTATTGGAGTACGTGCTGTGGCTGATTTACCTAATAGGTAACAATGGAGCAACTTCATAACGCCTCTAAATTGATAAATTTGGGAAAAATGCGGTGCATTCTTATAAAATATCCAACACTGAGTCGAATTGAAACCAATTCAGGCTCCTACAGTCATTAGTATTGGAGACGTGCTGTGGCTGATTTACCTAATAGGTAACAATGGAGCAACTTCATAACGCCTCTAAATTGATAAATTTGGGAAAAATGCGGTGCATTCTTATAAAATATCCAACACTGAGTCGAATTGAAACCAATTCAGGCTCCTACAGTCATTAGTATTGGAGACGTGCTGTGGCTGATTTACCTAATAGGTAACAATGGAGCAACTTCATAACGCCTCTAAATTGATAAATTTGGGAAAAATGCGGTGCATTCTTATAAAATATCCAACACTGAGTCGAATTGAAACCAATTCAGGCTCCTACAGTCATTAGTATTGGAGTACGTGCTGTGGCTGATTTACCTAATAGGTAACAATGGAGCAACTTCATAACGCCTCTAAATTGATAAATTTGGGAAAATGCGGTGCATTCTTATAAAATATCCAACACTGAGTCGAATTGAAACCAATTCAGGCTCCTACAGTCATTAGTATTGGAGACGTGCTGTGGCTGATTTACCTAATAGGTAACAATGGAGCAACTTCATAACGCCTCTAAATTGATAAATTTGGGAAAAATGCGGTGCATTCTTATAAAATATCCAACACTGAGTCGAATTGAAACCAATTCAGGCTCCTACAGTCATTAGTATTGGAGACGTGCTGTGGCTGATTTACCTAATAGGTAACAATGGAGCAACTTCATAACGCCTCTAAATTGATAAATTTGGGAAAAATGCGGTGCATTCTTATAAAATATCCAACACTGAGTCGAATTGAAACCAATTCAGGCTCCTACAGTCATTAGTATTGGAGTCGTGCTGTGGCTGATTTACCTAAAAGGTAACAATGGAGCAACTTCATAACGCCTCTAAATTGATAAATTTGGGAAAAATGCGGTGCATTCTTATAAAATATCCAACACTGAGTCGAATTGAAACCAATTCAGGCTCCTACAGTCATTAGTATTGGAGACGTGCTGTGGCTGATTTACCTAATAGGTAACAATGGAGCAACTTCATAACGCCTCTAAATTGATAAATTTGGGAAAAATGCGGTGTATTCTTATAAAATATCCAACACTGAGTCGAATTGAAACCAATTCAGGCTCCTACAGTCATTAGTATTGGAGACGTGCTGTGGCTGATTTACCTAATAGGTAACAATGGAGCAACTTCATAACGCCTCTAAATTGATAAATTTGGGAAAAATGCGGTGCATTCTTATAAAATATCCAACACTGAGTCGAATTGAAACCAATTCAGGCTCCTACAGTCATTAGTATTGGAGACGTGCTGTGGCTGATTTACCTAAAAGGTAACAATGGAGCAACTTCATAACGCCTCTAAATTGATAAATTTGGGAAAAATGCGGTGCATTCTTATAAAATATCCAACACTGAGTCGAATTGAAACCAATTCAGGCTCCTACAGTCATTAGTATTGGAGTCGTGCTGTGGCTGATTTACCTAATAGGTAAACAATGGAGCAACTTCATAACGCCTCTAAATTGATAAATTTGGGAAAAAATGCGGTTGCATTCTTTATAAAATATCCAACACTGAGCCGAATTGAAAC